>LR824558.2:6485074-7127417 GCA_902850265.1 Spodoptera littoralis | reverse complement strand
ATTATTTTCAGTATTTCAGCGATAACTTAATTTGTATTAAAATTTTTTAAACTTTCTATCCTACATTTATAGCTCTCATTTCTCTAAATTTACAAATTTTTCCCAAATTTTTCGTCAATTTTTACCAGAAATAATAATATTTTAGTGAAATTCCTTATTAAAATTGAAATACATAGATATAAAAATAATTTGATAGCAGGATTGGCTCTAGAGGCCCTTTTGCGACTTATTTAAGCCCAAACTTGAGCCCAATAGCTCTAAAACAAAAAAATAGACTTTTTCACCAGTTTGGTTCTTCGGGTTAAAAACTTCAACTTGACTTCCCTCCAAAGCTATTGGACATAGAAATCTCAGACTTCCACATTTGCCAGTAAAAATTACACGGCAACATTAATTTTAAGTTTTCAGTGTTTTCAGACTGAAAATTTTCAGCCCTGAAAATAAAATTATCGGATAGAGGACATTGAATCGAGCATAGAACTCGAAACCGCACTTTCTGGGACAACGGTTGCGGAGTTATAGTCACTTTAAGTTGACATTTGACATCTGGGCGGCCATTTTGAAAATCTTTCAATCGTCATAGCTCCGCCGCCGGTGGTCGTACAGACTTGCGAATTTCACAGCGGTAATTCTGGGGATAATCTCTATCTTACCTACTAGGTTAAAAGCGCGTTGAAGCTGAAAATTTTCAGGAGCCTGAAAATCAAATTACGTGACGGAGCGGGACGATCCAAGCTAAACAAGCCCAAGCTCGGGTGATTTGCGGTCTGTGGGGGCTGAGTTATATCGGTTCGGAGTTTGACTTTGACAGTTCTAGAACTGTCAGACCAGATTTCGGGATCGGATAGCTCTGGAACCGGTGATCGTAGAGATCTCGGGTTTCTTCTCAGTGTATCAGCTGGATCTTCCCTACCCTACCCGCGCCATTTTCAGGACCTTTCAGGACCTGAAATTTTTAGACCTGAAACCTGTCCCACGCGCTAGATCTCGTCGAGCCCGTTCAGGGAAGCCCGAGCACGGTGGTATTCGGGTGAACGGTTCCGGAGGAAACCACTGTTTTACGAAAGCTGGGCGCAAATTTGAGCGAAAACCAGAATTTTCGGCCGGGTTATCTTGGAAACCTCTTGGTCTGAGGTAGCCGTGTTTGGGCTCGTTGAAGAGGGCTCGGGGAGACCTGTTCAGTGGTGGACTGAAACTGACTCTACGTAGAGTCAAAAAAAAATTACTTTATAAAAATCTGGACGTAGTAGGGTTCCTGTGGACTCCCTGACATCTGACCTAGGTCTGGCACCTAGTAAATAGTTGAACGTAGCTATAGTTAGCTTTAATTGAATATTGTAATTTATCTAATAAGTCTTCTCACTCTCTTTTATTCTCTGATATTTCTTTCTTCGTATCATATTGACTATTATACACCTTTGACAATTTGATCCCCCCTTTACAGGGATTCAAACACTTATTTTAACTGACGAAGAAACCCCTGAGCCAGTATGTTTGTCAATGTTAGGACCCCAGCTGCCAAGACGGCAAGGTCTCATAGCACGGATGACTCCCCAGCTAATCCGGGGATGGTGGACCCCGCCCGACAAACGTTAGGCGCAGTGTTGGGGAGTGGGAAGCGGGACGTGATCCGCTTCCTACTTCTCAGCCTAAACCGGGAAAAACGGAGCTTCTGGAAAGCTGTCTCCACACGTGACGATTCCGCCCAAGTCGGGTCGGACGGTGGCTTCTCCATCAGAATCAAAAAAAGGGAGCCGAAACCCGCCTGTTGGCGTAGAGCCAAACCCATGACTTGAGCACAGAAGCTGGCGACCGCGTCAGGGACGCTAGGTCGTGGCTCCATAAAGCCAAAAGCTGTCTGGCCGACTCAAAAAACATAAGGACAGACCTGAAAAACGGCATAAACCAGGCAGTGACGAAGCTATATGGACTGGTGTGCGAACGGAAAATGCGAGGAAGCAGCAAATAGGAAATGCACCACAGCCCGTGTCATGCCAGGTGCCTGTATGTACCACGGCTATAGACGCTTTGACTGCAAAATGCCACGAGCTGGCGAATGGCATCGAGGAACACAAAGTCCAAATGCAAAAAACGCCGAGGAAATGAGAAGCCTAAAAGCCGTTCTAGAAACTGATCGAACGGCCCGGGGGCGCGACAGCTATGCGGAGGTAGTGACACGTGCTTGTGACGCGGAGGTCGCCTACCGGGGCGTGCCACACTGCACTCCGTGGTGGTTTCGTCCACGGTGGAAACAGAAACAGGCGAAGAAAAAATGGAGAAAGTTAGAAAAGCGGTCGACGCAAAGGAGGTGGGTTCAGGTCGAAAGAGTCCGGAAAGCCAGGGACCGAAAGGTTATTATGGGATGTAGTAACAGGGAGGAGAGGTCTAAGTTAAAGGAGAGGCTACAGACTGCTGGAACTAACCTCGTCGTCGAAGAGGTGTCAAATAAGGATCCGCTCATAGTTATAAGGGATGTACTCCAGGTCCATAGTGATGCGGAGATCCTTTTGGCTCTCCGAAACCAAAACAAAGAGATCTTCCGTGACCTCGGCGACGAGGAGGCAAGGATGACTGTGAAGTACCGCAGAAAGGCGCGAAATCCGCACACTGGCCATGTCGTCCTCAGCGTTTCACCCGCTATCTGGAGAAGGGCAACTGGGGCGGGAAGGCTCAGAGTCGACCTACAAATAGTACGGGTCGAAGACCAGTCCCCTTTGGTGCAGTGCACTCGCTGCTTGGGCTACGGGCACAGCAAGAGGTTCTGTAAAGAGCCGGCAGACCTCTGTGGCCACTGCGGTGGGCTGCACCACAGCGCGGAATGCCCGGATAAGCGACTCGGCGAGGAGCCTTCTTGCGTCAACTGCACCAGAGCAAAGATAGGCCCCTGCGCTCACAACGCCTTCAGCGCTGAATGCCCTGTCCGCCGGAGATGGGACGCGTTGGCTAGAGCTTCCACGGCCTATTGCTAAGGGCGTCCCGGAGAGTAACTACAGTTGCAAAATTATTCAGGCGAATCTCCAGCGAAGCCAACTCGCAACCGACGAGCTCCTCCTTGAAGCTGGCAAAGAAAACGCTGCCGTCGCATTGCTCCAGGAACCCTATGTCGGCGGGTCGAAAAGGGTTAAAAGTTACCGCGGCGTAAGGATCTACCAGGCATCTCAAACCGAAGAAAGGGTCGTCAAAGCGGCGATCGTCGTCTTTAACCAAACACTAGACGTCGTACAATACCCGCAACTCACCACCCCCAACATCGTCGTGGTGGGAATTCATACGAGAGCCTGGAGGATCACGCTGGTCTCTTGTTACTTCGAGCCTGACCTGCCGATGGAACCATACCTGGCGCATATCAAAAAGATAGAACAGTTCGTCGGTTCGAGAAGCCTCATCGTCGGCGGTGATGCCAATGCCAAGAGTATCTGGTGGGGCAGCCCTAATGAAGATGCAAGAGGAGAGCAGTTGTGTGGAGCTCTGAACGAGTTGGGCCTGCAGATAATGAATGAAGGCGACTGCCCGACCTTCGACACCATCAGGGGAGGCATCAGGTACAGCAGCCATGTGGACATAACGGCCTGCTCTACTGACTTGCTGGGCCTAGTCAATGGATGGCATGTGCGTGAGAATCTCACGAGTTCGGACCACAACGGTATCGTATTTGAGATCAATCTCGAAAAGTCGACTGGCACCGACATACATAGGACCACTAGAATTTACAATACACGTAAAGTTAAATGGAGTCAGTTTCGCGAGAAACTGGCTCAAGTCATGACAGAAAGACACACTAACGTAGAAAATGTTAACAAATTAGATAGCACTAAGAAATTAGACGAAGAAATTATTAAATACACAAATGTAATAAGTTCCGTATGTTCGGAAACGATGCCTATAAAGAAAAACAAAGAAAGACTCACAGTGCCGTGGTGGACCGAGGAACTCGCAGAGATGAAGAAGCACGTAGCTACCAGAAGACGCAGGATCAGGAACGCAGCGCCGGTGCGTAGAACTCTAGTCGTCAATCTGTACCTGGCAGAAAAAGATAAGTACATGAAGGCGTTAAGAATGCACAAACCGAGAGCTGGAAGGAGTTTTGTGGGAAGCAGAATAGGGAGGGGGTCTGGGAAGGAATTTACCGGGTAATGAGGATGACGGAAAAAAGGGAGGAAGACGTACCCCTACACATAGGAAATAAAGTCCTGGATGCGAAGGGCTCGGTGGAACTGTTGGCCGAAACGTTTTACCCGGAGGATCACGAGGACAGCGACGACTCAGACCATCGCCGAATACGACAACAGGCAGGATCAGTAAACGCGTGTGGTGATGGTGAGCAGCATGACCCACCGTTTACTCTAAGCGAGCTCCAGAGGTCCATGTCGTCCTTTAATCCGAAGAAGCACCGGGCGCCGACGGCTTCACTGCAGACATCTGCTCTCAGGCTATACTCTGCGACCCTGGCTACTTCCTGTCGCTACTAAATCGATGCTTGGCTCACCACCACTTCCCGAAAACCTGGAGAGGGCAACGGTGGTAGTGCTAAGAAGCCAGGCAAAGACACATATACCGTACCCAAGTCTTACAGGCCATTGGTCTCTTGCCTGTCTTGGGGAAAGTATATGAAAAGATGCTGATCGCTCGACTCAAGTTCCACCTATTGCGAGGATTAGTACTCACCAATACGGATTCATGCCCCAAAGGAGCACCGAGGACTCCCTCTTTACCTTGGTAAAGTATATCCGCGCCAAGCTGGAGAGGAAGAAAGTCACCGTTCTTGTGTCGTTGGATATAGAGGGGGCCTTCGACAGCGCATGGTGGCCTGCGATCAGGGTCCGTTTGGCAGAGGAAAAGTGCCCGATCAACTTGAGACGAGTGATGGACAGCTATCTCAGTGCAGAGAGGTGACTGTCAGGTATGCGGGGGCCGAGAGCAGACGAAAAACTTCAAAGGGGTGCGTCCAGGGATCCATTGGCGGTCCCATCCTCTGGAATCTCCTTTTGGACCCACTCCTAAAGCAGTTAGAAGCTAGAGGCGATTATTGCCAGGCCTTCGCAGACGACGTTGTGATGCTTTTCGACGGTGATACAGCCCTGGAGATCGAGCAAAAGGCCAATGCCGCTCTCGACAATGTGCGGGTGTGGGGTGTCAGAAATAAGCTCAAATTCGCACCGCACAAAACTAGTGCGATGGTTATTACGCGGAAGCTGAAGTACGACACTCCACGCCTGACCATGGGCGGGATCGACATTGGGATGTCAAAAGAGGTGAAGATCCTGGGGTTGACGATCGACGCCGGCCTCACCTTCAACTCCCACGTTGCCGGTGCATGTAGAAAAGCAATTGCGATTTACAAGCACCTAGCCAGATCCGCGCGTGTGAGTTGGGGACTGCACCCGGAGGTCGTGCGTTCGATCTACACCGCCGCCGTCGAACCGATAATGCTGTACGCCGCGAGTGCATGGGCGCCAGCCGTGAACAAACTGGGGATAAGAAAACAGCTGAACGCGGTGCAAAGAGGCTTCGCTCAGAAGCTCTGCAGAGCCCACCGCACGGTCTCCCTGCACTCGGCTCTCCTGCTGGCAGGGATACTCCCCCTCGATCTTCGAGTGCGTGAAGCTGCTTCATTGTACGAAGCAAAGGGGGGGTGCCCCACCCAGCTTTGGGGGATAGGGAGATAGAAAGGATGACACGTGCGGTGGACTTTCCCCACCAGCCGAACAAGAAACTATAAAGTTCAACAGCTTGGTAGACGAGGAACAATATAATCACCACGCCTCGAACTACGACGTGCGAATCTTCACGGACGGCAGTAAGATCGAGGGCAAAGTCGGTGCGGCGCTATCTTTGTGGGATAGCGCGTCCGAAATTAAATCTAAAAAACTTGTGCTGCCGTCCTACTGTACCGTCTACCAAGCCGAACTGCTAGCACTACAGAGAGCGGCCGGGGAAGCGCTTAGCAGCGACAAAACCGCGTTCGGCATTTTCAGTGACTCGATGGCGGCGCTGCAAACTGTCGCCAACCCTGCCTCCCCCATCCGCTTGCAGTGGAAACAAGGAGCGCCCTACGCTGCTGCGCCATCCAGAACAAGAGCGTTTCCTTGTTCTGGATAAAAGCCCACGCAGGCCTGGAAGGAAACGAAAGGGCCGATTACCTGGCGAAGGAGGCAGCGCTGCGATCGAAGAGGAGACCGGATTATGACCGATGCCCCGTCTCATTCGTCAGATGGAAAATCCGAACGGATACAGTCGGCGAGTGGGACGAGAGGTATAGATCCGGCAACACCGCCTCCGTCACAAAAATATTCTTCCCCAGTGCGGCCGCGCGTATAGCATTGTCAATAAAATAGAAATAAGTAGCATCACACCCAGTTGTTTACCGGGCACGGCGGATTCTCCGAATACTTGTATCGTTTTAAGATTAAGGGGAATCCGTCGTGTCCATGTGACCCCGCGGAGGAGGAGACTGTCCCGCATGTAATGTTTAGCTGTCCAATGTACATGAAAGAGAGATTTGAGACCGAGCAGATGCTGCAGGGACAAAAAATTGGTCCTCATAACATTGGGAAACTGCTGGCAAACCGACAAAGTAGAGGTGTGGTAATGGATTTTTGTAGACATGTGGCGAGAGGGTAATAGCAAAGAATAAAATGTAGATTAAGTAAAGCCCGCTTCCCCACATATGGCAATATGTGCTAAAAGGAAGCGAGCAAGTATGTAGATATATTAGTAATTATGTATGATGTTATGTACGTACTAAGTAAGATAGAATGTAAGAAAAGAAAAAAGTAAAGTTATGTAGAAAAAAAAAAAAAAAAAAAAAAAAAAAAAAAAAAAAAAAAAAAAAAAAAAAATTGTGCTGCACATGAACAAAATTGTATATTGTCTACTTTACTCATAAGTGATTAAGCTACTGTAGTAATGTAAGTACACCATTGTAAATATTGACCTTGACAACGTCAGGGGTTTCTGAAATCAGCAGGAGGGTTTTTAGCCGGTAAGAGTCCGGCAGTACTCACACTTCCCTACTTGTGGGAGGTGTGAGTCTCCATGAGGATTTTCCCTCCTGCTGCATAAAAAAAAAAAAAAAAAAAAAAAAAAAAAAAAAAAACCTAACCTAACCTAAACTAACCTAACCTAACCTAACCTAACCTAACCTAACCTAACCTAACCTAACCTAACCTAACCTAACCTAACCTAACCTAACCTAACCTAACCTAACCTAACCTAACCTAACCTAACCTAACCTAACCTAACCTAACCTAACCTAACCTAACTAACCTAACCTAACCTAACCTAACCTAACCTAACCTAACCTAACCTAACCTAACCTAACCTAACCTAACCTAACCTAACCTAACCTAACCTAACCTAACCTAACCTAACCTAACCTAACCTAACCTAACCTAACCTAACCTAACCCAGTAACCGATTGAAATCGCCACGATCAACATCAGCTCCGCGTTAAAAATTCGCCAAAATTCAACGCGTAGAGCTACGTGCGCAAATTAGATATCAGTGTAATTGTGTTGTGTCAACTCACCAGGATTCGTGTGGGCAAGTTTCTGAATCATCGGACGGCGACACAGGAAGACCGGGACTTTGGGGTCAAATAACTCAACACAGGTCAGTGAAGTCGATCCACAAACACTAATCCTGCGAGAGGCAGCAGAGCTGAGTCTACCAACACCTAGATCGCCAAAATCGGAGCAGGGGTTTCGGAGTTATCTGGATCCAAAAATCGCCGTAGCACGTGGATTTTAGGTTAAATCTAACCTCAATTTACCACCGCGTGTTCTGTGACACGAGGCGTGACGTAAGGCCGACCAACCCAGCCTTAACTGGAGACTCCGAAGCCGCCCGAGGAATCTGCCTGCGGAAGAAACACCAGCCTGGAGACTTCACTGTGCAACATCAAGCAAGCCCCGAGAGAATTCCTTAACCCTTTCTTATAATCCCCCCGAGTTTGGGCTCACCTGACTTGGAATCCTTAGACCCCACCAGACCTTCAACAATATTAAATACCCCCCTCCCCCCCGGACCCCCCCTTCCCCTCAAAAATTTATTATTTGCTTAATAGCCTCCCCACAAAACCACCCCCCCCCCCTCCCCCCTTACCTCAGGCATCTATACCCCTCTCAGCCTAACTCAGCAGCCCTTCAAGCTAGAATAGCCGTGTTTGGGCTCATTGGAAAGGGCGAGAGACGAGGAACACTTTGGCCCCAACACATTCCCGAAATTCGCCGCCACGGAACTGCACAGCACGGAAAAACTGAAACTTCTACTACTTACTGGAGCGCACACAGAGCTAATAACATCGAGCTAGCAGCATCGGACTCCCCATCGACGAGCATTTTCGCAGTACATCAGCGAACGCGTGAGTTCACAGTTAAAATAAATAATTAAAAAAAAAAAAAAAAAAAAAAAAAAAAAAAAAAAAAAATTAGTTAATTTAAGTAGAATATAAGTAGGATCAACCACATTAAACATGTCTTCGGTCAGCCTTAACTCCCGAAAGCCCGCCACGGAGGCCGCCAAACCAGCAAAATCCCTAAGGGAAAAAATTTTAAAAAACACGGCCAAAACGGTAACGTCGACGGCGTCGGAGCGACTGACGCGCCCAATAGAGCAGCCCAAGGCGTCAAAGGCTGCATCGGAACCCGACGCTGCGAGATGCGACACCGCCTCACAACATTCCGGCGCGAGCGTTTCGGTGTTTGAGACTCCCACCCAACAACTATGTGGGGTTTCCGACATCGTGGTAAATTGGGCGCAATGTGGTATCTCGCCACCACACCAGATCGTCTCAGACGAGGAAAGCTCGGTTGCCTCCTCGGCGGGCCGGACAGACCGCCCCGAGCGTAAAAGTCTTTTGTACAGGACGCCAAAGAGAGGCACGGGGGTGGAAATGGATCTAGCCACCAGAGAGGCAAACCACCTACTTCAGAAAGGCAAGGACGCATTGGAGACCGCGGGTAACATGAAGAGGGAGTGCAAGGCCACTACGCACGAATGCTTACAAGGCCTATACGAGACGGTCCTCTCTCTGGCGGACTCCAGAGCGCGCCACAAGTTCAACCTCGAGAAGGAGCGCTCTCGACATGCGCAGGAACTCGTTCGAGTCGAAAGGGCTCATTCACGAGAAGTGATGGCCCTAAAAGCCGAGCTGTCCATTGTGCGCACGGACGTCCTCGAAACAAAAAAAGTGGCAAATGGAATCAGGGAGTGGCTCGGACACGAGACACTGGATGCCTTGAAGGGCATCAACGAACTAAAAAGCGAAATCCGGACTGCTAACATGAGGAACATCTCGGAGCACGAGAAAACAAGGCAGACGGAACAACCAGGGACCAAAACACACGAATCTCTGGGGGAAGGACTGTCGCGTCTCGACATACACATGGCCAGCATAAGCAACCAGCTGGACGTGCTCCGAATGGCTCATCAAAAATTGAGCACAGATCTCTCGCAGCCAAAACCGGACTCCGGTGCCTCAATGCGAGAGATGGACGAGCTTATCACCAAAAAACTGGGGGAGGAAATGTCAAAAATGAAGGACCTCCTGCAAGAAATTAAAAATAAGCCGGTTGAGGTCTCCCCCCAGATCCAACCTTTACAAATAGAAAGATCCATAGAACGACACACACTACCACTGGCAGAAAGGCTGGAAATTGTATCGGCGGACATACGCGTACTGCGTGATAGGGACCCGCCCATCGTAGTCCCGACGCCGCCCAGTCTGGATGCGGAGATGGCGGTCGTCGAAGTAAAAAGGGCACTAGCAAAGATCGAAAAAGGGGTGGCAGACCTGGGGAAACCAGACCGGCCACCACAGCAAGAACAAGGCCCGAAAACTTTTGCCCAGGTCGCCAGCACGCCAAAGCCCCCGAATCAGACGAAAGGTCCGAACCACACCCTGATCATTTCCTCGACAGATCCCCAGCACACCGGGGACAACGTAATAGAGAGGATCAGGGAAGCCCTGGACTTGAAAACGACGGGAGCCAGGGTGGACGCAGTGCGCAAGGCACGAAATCAAAAAGTATCCTGCGATGCGCGAGCAAAGCTGACTTGGGCTTGGTAAGAGACCAGTTCAAGTCCAACAAAGAGCTAAGGGTTCAGGAACCCAAGCCACAGAACCCGCTGGTCTGTGAGGGGCGTCCTCTCCAGCTACGGCGACCAGAGATAGTGGATCTCTTAATGGCACAAAATAAACACCTGCTGCAAAAAATCGCAGTAGTGAACACACCATCAAGATGCGGTACAGGAACGCGCGAGAATCCCCATGAATGCCACCCCGTATTGGAGCTCTCCCCAAAGCTATGGCAGTGCTTCACACAGGCACAAAAAGTCCACGTGGGCATAAAGAGGTGCACCATCGAGGACCAGTCCCCCCTAGTACAGTGCACAAAATGCCTCGGATACGGGCACAACAGGTCCATGTGTAAGGCTTCCAAAGAAGTCTGTAGTTACTGCAGTGGAACGCACAATGGACGGGAGTGTCCCAGCCGTACAGAAGGCAAAGCACCCACGTGTGCCAACTGCAAAGCGGCAAAAAAAGAGGAACAGACTTGGCCCATACAGCATTTAGTGGGGACTGCCATGAGCGCCAGAGATGGGATGGCATAGCGAGATCCCGCTATCGTATTGCTGAGGAGACGACACAACAAAAACCAGCCAACCAGTCGCCCCCGAAAACACTAAACCACCGACAGCGAGATTGCGCTTCATCCAAGTCAATCTCCAACGCTCCAAGCTGGCCACAGAGGAATTGCATATGGCGGCCCAAGAAAAAGGAATTGGTGTAGCACTTTCAAGAACCATACGTGGGAAAAACAGGTGTTATGAAACAATTCCCGGGCACACAAGTCATCCAGTGCACCATAAATCGCCAGAAACCGTGAAGGCGGCAATAGTCGTCTTCGGTAACACCTTAGAGGTCATCCACGACCCTCAGTTAGTCAGCGAAAAATCGCCGCTGTGCTACTAAAAATGGGTCAGCTAAGCTTAGGAGTGTTGTCGGTCTATTTCGAGGGCGACCAGGAAATAGAGCCATACCTTTCTGCCACACACAACACCATACACAGCCTACACACACACAACATCTTAATAGGAGGGGACATCAATGCATGGAGCCAGTGGTGGGGAAGTGTCTCCGAAAACCACCGCGGAGCGGCTTACAACGCATTCCTTAACGAGCGGGACCTCCAGATCTTAAACAGGGGACAAATACCGACATTCGAGACCTATAGGGGGGACAGGTGGTGCACAAGCATCGTCGATGTGACAGCTTGCAGCCTGTCAATGTTAGGTAAAATTGACGAGTGGCGAGTAGAAAGAAATACAACATCATCTGACCACAACGCCATAACGTTCTCGCTGCGTCTGGAAAAAGCCTTGGATCCCTTAAGGCCAATCTCGACGCGCATATACAACACAAAGAAAGCGAAGTGGTCAGACTTCTGCTCGCGCTTCAAAGCCGGCTTGAGAGAAAATGAGCTCACCCGGGCCGGCATCTCGAGCGTCTCGAATCCAAAAGATCTGGAATCATACATAGACAAGTTCACAAGCATCATCCACAGCTCGTGCGAGAAGCGATTCCGAAATTGGGGCCGCAAAAACGCAGCGCTGTACCCCCGTGGGGAGTCGCTCACTGGACTCCCTCAAACGGGATACCTTACGGAAGAAACGGAGAATCCGAAACGCAGCCGCCCAGCCGGAGACACTTCGCCATTCAGGATTATGTGGAGGCCCGGAACACATACACCACAGCAGCCACAGAGGCTGCTACGGCCAGTTGGAAGGATTTCTGCACGAAACAGGACCGAGAGAGCATGTGGGACGGCATATACAGGGTACTAAGGAAGACGGCCAGGAGACACGACGATACCCTTCTAAGGAACTCTGCGGTAATACGCTGAACCCACAACAATCAGCAGAGCTCCTGGCAAAACCTTCTACCCAGAAGACACAACAATGCCGACCAGCCATACCACAGAGCATTGAGAGGACTTGCAAAAGAAGAACCCTCTGGACTGTCCCCCGAAGATCCACCGTTCACTCTGGCGGAGCTGGAAATGGTTCTCCAGAACCAAAATCCGAAAAAAGCTCCTGGCCCCGATGGATTGACGGCAGACATTTGCACAGCGGCAATCAACTGCGACAGGGAACTGTTCTTGGCGATGGCCAACAAATGCCTATCGCTGTCACACTTCCCGAGCCAATGGAAGATCGCCCATGTGTGCATACTCCGCAAGCCCGGAAAAGATGACTACACAAACCCAAAATCATACAGACCGATAGGGCTGCTCTCGGTCCTAGGAAAAATCGTTGAGAAACTACTGTGGGGCCGATTACAGTGGCACTTCATCCCAACGCTAAACACGAACCAATATGGCTTATGCCACAGCGTGGAACAGAGGATGCCCTCTATGCATTGATAGGACACGTACGAGCCGAAATCAAGGCCAAGAAAATCGTGCTTTTGATATCCCTTACATTGAGGGGGCATTCGATAACGCGTGTGGCCAGCACTCAAAAGACAGATGGTGGTCAAAAACTGCCCTAGAAACTTGTATGCTCTCGTCGCCTCTACTTGAAAAACCGCAGCATCCTGGTGAATTATGCCAGAGCATCTTGCAGCAGAGATACCACTAAAGGATGCGTCCCGGCTCAATAGCCGGACCGACGTTTTGGAACCTCATCCTGGACTCACTGCTGTATAAGATGACCAGCAAGGCCATCTACTGCCAGGCATTCGCGGATGACGTTGTCCTTTTGTATCTGACCACATCACCGGTCCCCTGCAGCAATCAGCGAATGCCGCGCTGAAAATTGCGTCGGACTGGGGCGTCGAAAATAAGCTGCGTTTCGCCGCGCACAAAACCAATGCGATGGTGTTAACGAAAAAGCTAAAATACGACGACCCGATACTCTGCATGGCCGGTACTCAGATAAACTTGGTTCAAGAATAAAGTTGCTGGGTCTCATAATAGACTCTAAACTCACATTCAATGCGCACGTGTCTGCAACCTGTAAAAGGCTGCAGACATCTACAAACAGCTGGCGTGCGCGGCGAAGGTGACATGGGGCCTCAACAGAGAGATAATAAGGACAATATACGTGTCGTGATAGAGCCTATCGTGTCGTATGCGGCAAGCGCGTGGGAGCCGGCAGTAGGAAAACTGATGACAAGAAATCAGTTTGACACACTGCAAAGAGGCTTCGCGCAGAAAATCTGCAAGGCATACCGCACGGTGTCTCTGACATCGGCACTAGTCCTGTCCGGACAACTCCCTCTAGACCTGCGAGTAATGGAGGCGGCGACCCTTTTTAAGATTAAGAAGGGCCATTCCCAAAAATTCATACCACCGGATCGGCAGCTGGAGTGCAACGTGCATTACTCCCAATATCCTCACCCAGCATCACTCACAATAACAGAGTATGTACGCCTGGAGGATCTAACTCCAGAGACCCTAGAAACCCACCAGGCAATTGGCCCCCTCATATACACGGACGGCAGCAAGGTGGAGGGAAAAGTGGGAGCTGCCCTGACCTGGTGGGAAAACGGAAAGGAGTCACAGAGTTGCACCTTCGGCCTGGAACCTCACAATACAGTCTTCCAATCGGAACTATACGCTCTCTTCCGAGCCGTCAGGATGGTGAGAGAATCCAAGGAGGCCACCGTCGGCATCTTAAGCGACTCAAGATCTTCGCTCGACCTGCTGAGGAGTCCCTCCGTCACTCACCACTTGGCACTACAAATAAAGAGATGCATCCGAGAAATCGAAGATGAGGGCAGAGAGGTGAGATTTTTCTGGCTGAGGGCCCATGTGGGGACCGCTGGAATGAGAGAGCAGATGAGCTGGCAAAAAAGGCAGCATTAACAAAGACCACAGCAGACTACAACAAAGTCCCAATCTCTTTTATAAGAAAAAGGATACGAGAGAGACCATAGGGAAGTGGCAAGACGCTACCAGGCCTCCAGCACTGGAGCGATCACAAAAGCGTTCGTTCCCCTGACGTCCGGCGGCAAGAAGGACGCTCGGAAACATGACCCTGACACCGTCCTCACTCAGGTCTTCACGGGACACGGAGGTTTTTCAGCGTATCTCCACAGATTTCACTTAAAGGAAAGTCCCTCTTGTGTCTGTGATCCCGGCTGTGACGAAACTATATGGCACCTGCTCTTCGAGTGTCCAAGATTTGGACAAGAAAGGATGGATCTGGAGTCGAGAACTGAAATCCAGATAAGCCAATCCACGATCCATATCATCATGGATAAGACAAACACCAGAGAACCATTCTTGGCATTCGCGAGTGGGTTGCCTCGGCTGCAGCGGGGGCAAACAAGACAACTGCTATCCCGGTGACTCGTGGCTTCCACCATCCGCACAGGCACTCCCCACCACCACCTCTCCACAAACAAACACAACAGCCATCACACAAATTACATCTACTCACAACACAATAACAACAACCACAGCAACTACAACACAAACAACACCTAGACCCTTAAATAACCAGTCGCTGACAACGGTACCCACAGCATCGGGTGGTCAGCAGTCGGCTCTCGGCATCATGTCCATCACGCAGTTTTTGGCGTGCGCGGGAGACGGGGAGCCGGGCATCAGACTGCGCGGAGTCGCTCTGTTCATGAACCGAGAAGAAAAAAGCTTGGAATAAGCTTCTGCGTGGGTTCAAGCAGGGCTGGTGCGCGAATTCATATCTCACCAGGCCTGTCCGCTCTGATCAACGGGAGCACCGCGAAGACGACCATCGGGGCAGAAAGTACGCAGCACTGCCACAAGTGGATATAGAAACCCACCGATGTCGCCTACTACGTGCAAAAAGAAAGACCATCGCTCTATTTGAGTGGGGGAGGAGACCCCATTTGCACAAGCGAGCGCGTTGCTCCAAAAGATCAAGAGTCGGGAGAACGCACCCACACCTCGGCACGCACTATCAGTGTCGACGCTATGGTAGTCGGAGGGGACAAGGGAACGTCACAGACCGCTTGGGCTGCCTCAAAGCCTCAGAACATCACGAGGTAGTAGTCTATGAGGACAGAGGAGAAGACCTGAGTTTTCTCAAAACCCCTCAAGACACAGCTACAAGCAAGATAAGTCCCAGCGTCGATTCATCCGGCCGGAGCGCATCGGAGAGGGCCCAGCAGAGGGCGGATGCGGAAAGAGCTGCAGAGGCACAAGGCAAGACCATCAGCCCGGCAGACAGAGCAAAAACAAGCAGCCGTCTGCAAGCTTTCGGCTCTTTCCTGCGCGCCATGCTTCCGGGGGTTGATCGCAGATCGCCGTCGGAGACACAAGAAAAGGCGGTCGCAAACTTCCTTCGTAAAAAAAGGGAAAAGGACTCCACGCCAATAAAGCCCAGGCAAACGAGAGCCGACAAAGGACAGGTAACACCACCAAGACCAGCAGTGAACGGGGGCGCCACGGACCATATGAGGAGCGCATTCCTCGAGTATGTAGCAATAGTGAGAGCGACCAAAGAGGTCAATCTCATGACTTGCACCAAAATAATGCAGACCTATCAGCGCCGGACAGAGGGCCTGCTAAACGTCCTACTCGAGGAGGCTGGGGCGGCATATACGACAACGACACCTCCAGAGTGATCGCAGGGAGATGTCTGGGTCGTATGGCAGCCTACAGTGCGACTTCCGGCTTCGTGGCGCTGGATGAAGAAGAAACTGAGCGCTCGGGGGTTTTGAAGTTCCACACTCCGAACGGGACCCAATGTTGGTTGCCGCCAAATGCACCAAAATCATGCTGGAGGACAGGATCCTGGAGGTGGCGAGGTCCATCACAGGGTTTCCGGATAGGCCGGCGGAGCGAGGGGTTTGGGCGGTGCCCAGCATTCAATGGATAAACGGGTTCCGGGCTGCGGCAAGACTACCTGGGTGGTGGAAAATTTTAACAAGGAAAAGAGGTCATAGCAACCACGACAACTGAAGCTGCTAAAGACCTAAGAAAACGACTCACAGGGACTCTGGGAAACCTAACCAAAACAAGGGTGCGCACGATGGCTTCAATCTTGGCTAATGGTTTCAAAGCTGAGGAGACCTACCACCGCATCACGGTGGACGAAGCATTGATGAACCATTTTGGAGCCATCGTCATGGCGGCAAGGTTGGCGGGTGCGAGCGAGGTGGTCCTCGTCGGGGATGTCAATCAGCTGCCGTTCTTGGACAGAATGAACCTGTTTCAAATGAGTTACTCGCGTCCGAGTATGGTCATTGGCATCACTCGGGAGCTGCTTTGCACGCATCGCAGCCCGCTGGATGTGGCTTTCGCTCTGAGTGATATATACTCCGGAATATACTCCTCGAAGGCGACGCTGTCAATGGCCCACTCCTTAAAAACTGCAAGATACACAGGCGCGCAAATACAAGCTGCCGCTCAGAATACCCTGTTCCTGGTGCACACACAAGAAGAAAAATCACTTCTAATCGACCAGGGATATGGCGTCGGAGAAGGCTCGCGCACACTAACAATACACGAGGCCCAGGGTCTGACATACGACAGCGTCGTTATAATTAACACCATGTCCAGGAGGCTGGCGATTCATGACAGCGTGTCCCACGCAGTTGTGGCGGTGTCAAGACATACAAACCAATGCGTCTACTACTCTGATGACGCCGATGACGCTACGGGCCGCTTTATAAAAAAAGCAATGTATGCGTCGACAAAAGCAGTCGTCGATTACAATCTAAAGACGGCCATGAAACATCGCGACATACTGGTAATGAATAAATTGCTGGGACTGGCGGACTCCTTGGTCGGTGGTGGGAGTAAAATCAAATAACAACTAACTTGTGTGGTAAAACATGAATAAAATAAGCAAAAATAATATATAGATGTATATAAAACAAAAAAAAAAAAAAAAAAAAAAAAAAATGTATACAAATGTGTGAAAAAAAAAAAAAAAAAAAAAAATAAAGTAAAAAAAAAAAAATTATAATAAAAAAAAAAAAAAAATTAAAAAAAAAAAAAAAAAAAAAAACAATGTGCAACTGTGAGCTCATGCTAGGTTAAGACTAGTTTAAGTATAGTTTATAAGTTATAATAAAGCCTCTTAGTCCGAGGGATTTCGTTTACTGTAATTAAATTTAAGAAAACAATGTAAACAATTTATTAAAAATATTAAAAAAGAGCGCGGACGCCTATGTCTGCGGAAGAAGTTCATTTATAAAAAAAAAAAAAAAAAACCTAACCTAACCTAACCTAACCTAACCTAACCTAACCTAACCTAACCTAACCTAACCTAACCTAACCTAACCTAACCTAACCTAACCTAACCTAACCTAACCTAACCTAACCTAACCTAACCTAACCTAACCTAACCTAACCTAACCTAACCTAACCTAACCTAACCTAACCTAACCTAACCTAACCTAACCTAACCTAACCTAACCTAACCTAACCTAACCTAACCTAACCTAACCTAACCTAACCTAACCTAACCTAACCTAACCTAACCTAACCTAACCTAACCTAACCTAACCTAACCTAACCTAACCTAACCTAACCTAACCTAACCTCTTTGGAGTCTGTGTCCAACCGTGACCGAGAACACCACGTTTTTGTAACGCTCCGCAATCAAAAATTGTTTTTCCTGGTATATTTCCAACTTACCAAGGCGTGCAATATATCAAAAGTTGTGTAATTACTTCGTGCATGCGGTGGAATAATCCGCACCGACCGCTTTACATCAAGCAAAAAGTTTTAATCGAAAGTGTGTGAAAAGTGAGTGTACAAAAAACTTTGGAACTTCATAACTTTAAAACGCGATCGGCGACACCTTCAGTTTTACAACCCATTTTGTTGGGCTTACTAAGCTGCACCCGACACTGAAAACTCGGCGGCGATCAGGCTTCAGACTCCGGAGTAATCAAGGTTTTAGTAAAAATTCTAACCTCAAATCTGCACACGAGGTTGACGATCCAGACGCCGCAGGCTGCTGAAACTTTTGGAGCTGAAGGCAAACATCCTGGGCACCACAAAACTGGTTTTAGAAAAATTTTACCTCTTCGGGACAGGTTTATTTTAACCATTTTTTAATCAAACTTTAAGTGACTGCCAACTGAAACCTTCAGGAGCTGGCACATTTTTTCTTAAGGATCTGGATGCGCGCTAACTGAGAGAAGACCTCCACGACAGGATTTTGGTTTTGGTTCATTTAATCGGGTTAAAATCACCAAAATTGTTTGTAATCAGTTTTTCAGGTTTTATTCCTGAAAAAAAGCACTTTTGTAATAGTTTTAAATTTATATAGATAGCCCTTATTTTTACACAAATTTTGATATTTTTAGAAAAATTTTAGCAGTATCCACTACGAAGTTACTGAATTTTTTGTAAATTTTTAACGTAAAATCAAATTAAATAGAAAAAATTGAATTATAAAGCCAAAATACCCTTAATTATACATATTTCAGCTAGTTTAAGCCCAAACTCGCGGCAAATACCTTCGAAAATAACGAATACAGACAAATTCGACCAACTTGGTTGACAAGGTTAAAAATTTTAAAACTCGATATCTCCGAGACTATTTGCCCTAGCGAGCTCGTTTTACCATAAGTTGTCGTGGAATAGTCAGCTGAATAACGAAGACAGGTCAAAGTGCCATATTTCGATACCTGTTGGTTTTGGCGTTGAAACTGCTATTTTAGGATAGGGGGGATCAAGACACGAGTGGCTGTCCAAACCGCAACTTTCTCCGATCAGCGGTTCGAAGATACAGCTATTTAAAGCCGGCTTTTGACAGTTGGGCGGCCATCTTGCCTAACTTTGATATCAAATATCTCCGCTTCTGTGAGGCGCAGAGAGTTGCGGTTTTTACAGTAATAGTTGGGGGATCAAGCCCTTACTTGTCAATAAGTTTTCAGCGAAATCGGGGCTAAGATTTTTCAGGTGCCTGAAAACAGTTTTATCGACTGGCACTGGTGGACGAGTGCGGGGAGTCCAAGCACGGGGGTTCTGTGACCACTGGAAGTTAAGTTATAGCTTTGATTGAATCGACTTTGACAGATATTCTACTGTCAAACTAAAGTTTAAATTGAAATATCTCCCGAACTAGTGGTCGTAGAGACTCGTGTTTTCACTGGGACTGTTGGGCTGACCTCCTCTATTCGATCCAAAAACTTTCAGGAGCTTTCAGGACCTGAACTTATTTGGACCTGAAACCCAGTCCCACACGCCGGACCTCAGCGAGACCGTTCAGGGAAGCCTAAGCACGGTGGTATTCGGACGAGTGGTTCCGGAAAACCGTAGGTTAACGGATTTTGGGAGCCATCTGACGCTGACAACCAGAATTTCGGGCCGGGTTTTCTCGGGAACCCTTTGGACTAGGGTGGCCGTGTTTGGGTTCGTTGGAGAGGGCTCCGGGAGACCTATCCGGTGAGGGCTGAGATCGACTCTACCTAGAGTCAAAAAACTAATGACACCTTTTCTTAAAAAACGACAGAGTAAGGTTCCTGCAGGCTTCTTGACACCAGACCAGGGTCTGGTAACTAGTTTTAAGATTTATTGACCGAGCAAGACTCGCATAAGTATTAAATTGTGATAAGAAACATAGACTCTGTCTCCGTTTCTGTATTTTCGTGTTATAAACATCACTAGGACATATAGCGATCTGACAAGATTCTGGGAATCTTAAATCTACAATTAATCTGTTTTTTTTTTTATTATTTTACATAATCTTATCTCTCTTTATACAATTATATTGTTATTAATTATATTAATACACAGACCGAGGTATCCTTTACAATACCTCGTTGACGTTGCACTATCCGGGACAAATCAACTAAAAATGATCGGAATTCGCACTCCCCATAATGAAGTCGACAACGGCAAACCCACCGAACAAGAGTCCACAGACGACGGCAGAGGAAGCTGGACCCTCTTCACAACAAAAGTGAGGAGAAGTGTGGGCGAATGGGAAGCGGGGATAGGTGAAAGCCGTAACCGTAAGACGATCACCCCACCCAAAACTGCATCACCTACCTTGACCAAGAAAGCCCCGGTCCTCCTGAAGTTTGATACCACACCTCCTGCCCGGTTTCCAACATCCGAAACCCTAGAGTAGCAGAGGCTAGGAGGTGTCTTACTAGAATCAAACAACAGATGGGATTGTCGAAGAACATTAAGAGGGAAATCAAGGAAGATGTCACAAATCTAGTCGAGAGACTCTACGTACTGGTCAAGGAGGCGGAATCAGGAGTTGGACGAGCTCCAAATGCGGGAACCACGCACACAGCAGAGGCAAAGAATACAATGGCTCCCCCCCCCTCGCCCTCCCATTCTATGCGGGGGGGCGGGGGAGGAGGAGGCATGGAGCCTGAGGTGGACTCTCTCAGAAAGGCGCTGGAAGAGCACAGCAAGCTGCTTGCCGAGAACAGTGAGAGATGGATAGGCTGAATGAAGCACTGCGCATCAACCAAAGCCATATAGAGAAGATCTCATACGTCGATGCGGTAACAAATCAGCCAGGGAAACCACCACTGAGGCAACCTGCTCTTCACTCCATAGCTGTCACCACAGACGACGAAAAGATGACGGGTGAAGAGGTGCTAACTAAGATCAGAGAAGCAGTGGATGCCAAGGATCAATGGATCAAGGTAGAGAAAGTTCGTAAGACTAAGAACAGAAAAGTTATTATGAGCTTTGAAACAAAGGAAGATAGGGATAAGGTAAAAGACAGACTGAAAAAGAGGGGAACCGACCTAACCGTGGAGGAAGTGAAAAACAGGATCCACTTCTCATCCTCAGGGATGTCCTCCTAGTTAACACCGATGAGGATGTTATCAAGGCACTGAGGAATCAAAACCCAGATGTTTTCCGCAACCTCGACGGAGAGGCGGATAGGATCGAATAAAATACAGAAAGAGGGCCAGAAATCCGCATACCGGGCATATAGTGCTCAGTACCTCGCCTACGATCTGGCAGAGAGTGACGGGGAAAGGTCATGTATACATAGACCTGCAACGAGTTCGGGCGGAAGACCAGAGCCCACTTCTCCAGTGTTCACTCTGCCTTGGGTACGGGCATAGTCGCAAGCTGTGCACAGAAACGCTAGAAAAATGCAGTCACTGCGGGGGACCGCACGTAAAGACCGAATGTGCGGACTGGCTCGCTGGATCCACACCGCAGTGCTGCAACTGCACACATGCCAAACTTGAGAGGACAGATCACAACGCATTCAGCACTGAATGCTCAGTCAGAAGAAAATGGGATGAAATAGCGAGAACATCAATAGCATATTGCTAAGGTGATCCCAAGGAATACTCCTGCGTCAAAAAATGCAAGACCATACCGAGTGGCCCAAGCAAATTTACAAAGAAAGGAACTGGCGACCACCGAACTCTTCTTAGAGGCCAGTGAACGTAAAATCTCATGGGCACTGATCCAGGAGCCATATGTGGGAGGAGCAAGGAGTATGAGGAGCTACCGTGGTGCGAGAGTCTACCAGTGTGAGGTCGACGGAAGTGGGAAGGTGAAAGCGGCGATAGCTGTCTTTGACGGTGACCTGGATGTCATACCCTACCCGAAACTCACCACCAACAATATCGTCGTGGTGGGGATCCGAACCAAAACCTGGGAAATCGCAGTAATCTCCTACTACTTCGAACCAGACCAACCCTTAGGGCCATACCTGGATCAGTTGTCCAGGATTAAAAGTGAAGCGGCCACCGGAGGATTGCTAATAGGGGGCGACGCAAACGCGAAGAGCACCTGGTGGGGCAGTACGATCGAGGACCCCAGGGGAAAGAAATGTCCGGGACCCTGGATGAGTTGGAGCTTCAGGTACTCAACGTAGGCGATACACCTACGTTTGATACTGTGAGAGGTGGCAGAGCGCTAAGAAGTCACGTAGATGTCACGGCATGTTCGCTAGACTTGTTTGACCTGGTTGACGGCTGGCGGGTTGATACAGGGGTGACAAGCTCGGACCACAACACAATTTTCTTTAATATAAAATTAGTACGCGAAAAAGGGACACACATAACCAGAACTACCAGGAAATTTAATACAAAAAAAGCAGACTGGAAAAAATTTAAAGAAACACTAAATGAACTTAAAATTATAAATAAAATAGAAGTACAAAGCATAGTAAACATAGGGAATAAGCAGAAATTAGAAGAATTAGTTGAAAAATATAGCGACATAATTGGGAAAGCATGCGATAGCGCTATTCCAAAAATTAATAATAAAACAAAATTTACCATCCCGTGGTGGTCCAAAGAGCTAGCTGTATTGAAGAAAGACGTCACCAGGAAGAAGAACCGCATCCGCAACGCCGCGCCGGTCCGGAGAGCGATGGTCGTAGACGAGTACCTGAAAGCAAAAGAACTGTATGAGAGTACAGCCAAACAAGCCCAAACCACCAGCTGGAAGGAATTCTGCAAGAAACAGGATCGCGAGGGAGTATGGGAAGGGATATACCGAGTAATCGGAAGGACCGCCAAGAGGAAGGAAGATCTGACCCTAACTAACGATGGTGCATTCCTAAACCCAAGAGAGTCGGCCGCCCTGCTGGCGGATACGTTCTATCCTAAGGACACAGCAGAAGAGGACAACACAGACCACAGGCATACAAGGGAAGCAGCCAGTAGAGTAAACGACTGGCAGCAAGATGAATACCACGACCCACCGTTTACATCTCTGGAACTGAAGACAGCCGTGGAAGGTTTCAATCCCAAGAAAGCCCCCGGATCAGACGGATTTACGTCAGATATCTGCAGTCGAGCTATCTACCAGGACCCGGACGCATTCCTTGCCCTGTATAATAAGTGCCTAGAAATGGCACATTTCCCGGACATGTGGAAAGAGGCTACGGTGGTCGTCCTCCGAAAACCGGGCAAGGATAACTACACGAGCCCCAAGTCTTACAGACCGATAGGTCTACTGCCGGTCTTGGGCAAGGTCCTGGAGAGGATGGTAGTAGCACGGATAAAATGGCAGCTCGTGCCGCGGTTTAGTACTCGCCAGTTTGGCTTTATGCCCCAGAAGAGCACCGAGGACGCCCTCTATACTTTAATGAAACACGTACATGACAAGTTGCGGCTGAAGAAGCTAATTGTCCTGGTGTCGTTGGATATAGAGGGCGCCTTCGACAGCGCATGGTGGCCAGCTATCAAAGTAAGACTGGCTGAGGAAAAGTGCCCGGTAAACACCAGGAGGCTACTAGACAGTTACCTCGATTGCAGAAAAGTCAGGGTGAGATACGCCGGGGAGGAGTGCACACGAGAGACAAATAAGGGCTGTGTTCAAGGGTCAATTGGCGGTCCCATTCTATGGAATCTTCTATTGGACCCACTTCTGAAAGAGTTGGAGAGGAGGGGAAACTTCGTCCAAGCATTTGCTGACGACATCGTATTGGTGGTGGATGGAGACACGGCAAGCGAAGTCACCAGAATAGCAAATGCGGCCCTCGCCCATGTTCAGAGCTGGGGTGTACGAAATAAGCTACGGTTTGCACCGCACAAGACCTGTGCGATGTTGATAACCAACAAGCTTAAGTACGACACCCCAGCGCTGAGCATGGCCGGGGTCAACATTGGCTTGGTAAGAAGCATGAAGCTGTTAGGATTGACCATCGATGAGAAACTGACCTTCAACGAACATGCGACTAACATCTGCAGGCGCACCGCTGAAATTTATAAACAGTTGTCTCGAGCGGCTAAGGTCAGTTGGGGATTAAACAGAGAGGTCATCCACACCATCTACACTGCAACCATCGAACCGATAGTCACGTACGCGGCTGGCGCCTGGGCTCCCGCCACAAAAAAGCTGGGTATACGGAAGAGGTTGAGCTCCGTTCAACGAGGATTTGTCCAGAAGCTCTGCAAATCTTACCGTACTGTCTCTCTGAATTCGGCGCTGTTACTGTCCGGGATACTTCCACTAGACTTGCGCATACAAGAGGCAGCCGCCATGTATGAAGCGAGGAGAGGGTCATCCCGGCTGGTGCCGGGGGATAGGAATATTGAGAGCATGGTGAGATTTGCAGAAACTCCACACCCCGCAAGACAAATGAGTCTGGAGTTCGTGTGCCTGGCAGACCAACAGCTGGTGGACACCCACAACGTGCAGACAGTGCGAATCTTCACTGACGGCAGCAAGATTGAGGGGAAGGTCGGAGCCGCATTATCCTTATGGGATAATGAAGGTGAAGTCCAGAACCTCAAGCTTAGCCTCGCCGCGTACTGCACAGTCTACCAGGCGGAACTCTTGGCCATTTGCAGGGCAACGGAAGTTATCCTCAAGCGCAAGGAGGAGAGCTATGGTTTGTACAGCGACTCAATGTCAGCACTGCAGACGGTGACAAACCATGGCTCTCTCCATCCCTTGGCAGTCCGAGCACGTGCCA
Organism: Spodoptera littoralis; assembly: GCA_902850265.1. Classification (NCBI taxonomy): domain Eukaryota; kingdom Metazoa; phylum Arthropoda; class Insecta; order Lepidoptera; family Noctuidae; genus Spodoptera; species Spodoptera littoralis. Next base: position 7,103,048 of record LR824558.2, on the reverse strand, counting down.
ACTTGGCACAAGCCTCGAGTCAGAGCAAAGCTGTGTCCTTGTTCTGGATCAAGGCCCACGCGGGCCTTCCGGGAAACGAGCGCGCAGATGAACTGGCTAAGGGGGCAGCATTGGCGTTGCGGAGGAAACCAGACTACGACTGCTTCCCGATTTCATTCATCAGGCGCCAAATCCGTATGGAGTCGCTTGATGAATGGAATCGGAGATACGTGTCTGGCTGTACAGCCTCGGTAACGAGAATGTTTTTCCCTGATGCCATCACCGCTTTCCGTATTATAAGACAGGTGCAGCCAACAGGCGTACTAACGCAAATCTTCACCGGGCACGGTGGCTTCTCCGAGTACCTGAATCGTTTCCGGTGTAAGGGTAGCTCATCGTGCATATGTGACCCGGAAGCGGAAGAAACAATTCCCCATATAGTCCTCGAATGCCCAGTCCACACAAAGGAAAGACTTATTGTAGAACAAAAATTAGGAATAAATTTAAACAGAGAAAACTTAGGGAATATAATGCAAAATAAGAAAAGTAGGTCAAGGTTCCTAGAATTTTGTGAAACAGTAGCAAAAACAGTCATAGCACGAAACAGAACGGAGATAGACACTATGTTTCATTAAATATTGAGCATATTTAGATGCAAACATAGAAAATAGGTAATAAACATAGAAAGTAATGTTAACTATATAGATACATAGTTAAGAAATGTGTATCAAGCAAGCATTAGAATAAGGATAGCCAAGTACAGTATGAAATAAATAAATAGATAAATAGAATAAGTACCATGTAATAGAATAAGTCCAAACCATAATGTAAGATAATATAAGTCAAAATATTGTATAGTATGGAAATAAACAAATGAGCAACCTTCCTTATTACCCCAAACTAATAGAATAAATAAAAGTAAGAGAAAAGGGAAAGTAGGGAAGTGGGAGTCCCACCCGCTAAAAAAGTGAAAGAGGATGTATGAAAGAAGGAAATAGTATGAAGCATAAAAGTGCGAGAGGCATACACGCGAGAACTGGCATGAACGTGAAGTTAGATTCGAATAGGCGCCAATAACGTTGGCGGAGATAGTGCAAAAAAACCAAAAAAAAAAAAAAAAAAAAAACCTAACCTAACCTAACCTAACCTAACCTAACCTAACCTAACCTAACCTAACCTAACCTAACCTTTTTTTTTTTTTTTTCGCCCTGGGAAAATGCCGTGCATACCCGGCCTCGCGGGGCCAAGGCCGGGTTATGTGGGGCTCGAACCCACTAAAAACCCCGGGGTGTGCCACTCACGCATGAGGGCGGGCCACAAGAACTGTACTTTCGCACTTCGTTCGCGACCCGCCCTGCGCCAGCCCGGCATGACGAAGCGCCGGGCTCCTTCTCCTGCGGGCGGCGCCCGCGCACACCGCGGATGCCGCCCCCTCTCGGGGCGCTGCGACGTGGGCGACCGGTTGCTCCGACCGGCCGCCCCCTGCCCCACTAGCTACTAGGGAGGAGGAAGGAGGCGGGCATACCCGCGCCTCCTCCGTCCCGTTCGCCGTCTTCGCGTCGGATGCGAGAGGGGATCGTCCTCCCTCTCGCGCTCCGACGCCTCCTTCTGCGACATGACTGCGTCGCAGAAGGAGACCATCGCCTCCCACGACCTCTGGCCGCCGACCATAGCACTGACTACGGCAGGCAGCGAGAGGTCGGCACCGACAACAGCCACCAGGCTCGCCCTCTCCGATGCCCACTGGGGGAACCTAACCTAACCTAACCTAACCTAACCTAACCTAACCCCACCAGACCTAACCCCACCAGACCTAACCCCACCAGACCTAACCCCACCAGACCTAACCCCACCAGACCTAACCCCACCAGACCTAACCCCACCAGACCTAACCCCACCAGACCTAACCCCACCAGACCTAACCCCACCAGACCTAACCCCACCAGACCTAACCCCACCAGACCTAACCCCACCAGACCTAACCCCACCAGACCTAACCCCACCAGACCTAACCCCACCAGACCTAACCCCACCAGACCTAACCCCACCAGACCTAACCCCACCAGACCTAACCCCACCAGACCTAACCTCACCAGACCTTGTTGCTGAGTTGCTGCGCTGACCAAGCAGATGGAAAAGTTGGCGGACAAGATAGAAAGATTGTCTCGGTCAAGAGGTAAATCCCGTAATTGCACTTCTCACCGGTCCAAATCAAAAAGGTCAGCTTCCAACTACCAAAGATCCCCATTTTGCTGGTACCATGCCAAATTTGGAGCAAAGGCAACAAGTGCATCGAGCCCTGCGACTACAAGGCGGAAAACTCCAGGGGCGGTCTATAATGGCGACTGACGATTGCCCTTTGTTCGCTTCTGGTCGCCTGTTCGTTACTGACCGATCTTCGAAGACGCAGTTCCTGGTCGACACAGGGAGCGACCTCTGCGTGTTCCCACGGTCAGCTCTTCGCGATCGTCGCGCTTCTACGGACTATATATTTCAATGGCGTTTCATCGTAGCCGATGTAACAAAACCTATCATTGGTGTAGATTTTTTGAATTTCTATAACCTCATTGTAGATTGCCGTAACAAACGTTTGTTAGATAACACTAACTTCTTTATCTTCCGTAGCTATAGTAGCTAAATGTAGCAACATAGCGTCTATCAAGGTTTTAACCGGGGAGTCTCGATATCATAAAATTTTTCAAGAATTTCCCGAGATTACCCGGCCAACCGGCATTCACCGTCATATCAAACACCAAACTGTCCATTACATCCGCACAACTCCAGGCCCTCCAGTATCATGCACCCCGCGTAGACTAGCGCCAGACAAATTAAAAATAGCGAAACAGGAGTTTGATGCAATGCTTGCCAACGGCACAGCTAGGCCATCGAAAAGTCCCATGGCATCACCTCTCCACCTAGCCCCGAAGAAAGATAACGGCTGGCGCCCTTGCGGTGATTACCGCATGCTTAACGCACGCACTGTTCCTGACAGGTACCCAATCAAACACATTCAACACAACAAAATAAAACACAAAAACTCACAGTGCCGCATGGCGTGGTGGTCCGATGAACTCGCCGGGTGAAGATGTCGCCACCAAAAAAGAGAAGAATCCGCTGTGCAGCACCCGTCCATCGAGCCGCGGTCGTCGAGGAGTACCTGAGACAGAAGAAAATGTATGAACAGAAATCAGCAAAAGCTCTTAATCCTGGGAAAAATAGTTGAGAAACTCCTAGTGAACCGACTGCAGTGGCAGTTCATACTGTTACATGTATGAACATCACTAATTAGTAGGTAGTGGCCCCCTCACTATAATGTGTTATATAAGGTAGAACACTATTCACTAACGCGGCTGTCTACCTGTCATAGTCTAAGTGTGTGTACACGTCGTGCGCCCTGCACATTATTGTAATAAATCCAAGTATAATAAATCCGTCTACAATTTATTAATTCACCAACGTAACACATACGACAGCTAAACACCATCTTCCACAAACAATCTTATTAAATAACGCCAGACTGTCTTGAGGCACGCATTGTCTAAGGGATGCATCCAGGGCTCAATATAGCCGGACTGACGTTTTGGAACCTCATCCTGGACTAAAAAAAGTAAAAACTAAAAAGCAAAAAAAAAGTGTAATGTACACACAGCGCCATCTAGTATAATTTATCCAAAACCAGCAAACTACAAACGACTATTATGAAGATTCAGCACACATACAAACTATCCGCCTTTATAAGCGGAGCTGTCTTCGAATAGTGACGCAGCCTTCTCTTAACCCAAGTACGAGTAACTCCAGTCCGATAGTCTAGCGGTCTCCTGGAATTAGCCAGCTAGCGGAGGTCTGAAAGACAATAGCCGCGCAGTCCCTTTCATTCCTCCACTTAGCATTGCAACTATCTTGATTAGTTTAAAGTAAATTGATGTAACAGTGAAGTTGCCAATAAATAAATAATCATCAAGATCACCGGGGCTTTACTTTCAAACCAGTAAATGTAGGGTTGGTCGTCCAAATAAGTGGATATACTTGAATTTTGTGTTGGGCGCCAAAACGACCAACCGTACAAAAGTAAGAAATAACTACCTATAATTAAAAAGTTCTTTACAAAATTAATTACGTAAAGAAGTAAGCCAAGTCCTATTCAAATTATTATGTAGTTATAAATCAACATTGGCGTCTATGAGATCTCTAAACATTTTTACGATGCCTGCATTTTCCTGCATCGAGAGATTCGACATTTATTTTTTTCAAAATATAAACTTATTGCTTACAATTTTGTGACCATTAAGTTTATATTGTTTTGATATGAGCTTATGGCACCGACCTCTATCAGGTTACCCACCGGTAACCCATCAGTACTAATGATAGTTATTTTTTGTGGTTTAGTTTTGACATTCTGTTCGTTATTAGTTTTTGTTTTTTGAAGTCGTTTTTTAAACGCAGTTTTTATTTATTGAAGTCGGTAAAAAGAAGCTCCGTATCGCCCAGGGTTGCCGACCGTACTCTAAATTAAAGTATTGACCTTATTGATATAAGGTCAATACTTTAATCATCCATGCTCCATGATTGGAGGCGTACTCTATGATCTAAAATCTCTAAAGAAGACCCCCTCTGTGGTTCGAAACTAGTAGAGCTTTTATCAGTATATTCACGCGATTAACCATCGACTTCAGTTAATGCAGTATGTCTCACGATAGTTATTATAAAAACATCAATAAAGTACGCTAAAATACTCTTTTGTACACAATGTTTCCTCAACTAGTGCCAGTCTGTAATGGTAAGCAAAAACCCACGATCAGAATAAAAAGTCTATACTATGTAATGTTAATGGGGTGGCGGGTGGCCCATTTACAGTGGCCCAAAGACTTTTCATCTTGAGAGCCTCATAATTTGTTATGTATGTACTGCAAAAAGTACAAAAAATACCTTTTTAACAGCACAAAATAAATGATACTCTTTCCTGTAACTCTGTAGTCTTTACCTCCTTTACAATGAATCCGGCATCACTCACAATAACAGCACAGTATAATAATCATACAGTAGGACAGTAGGACGACGCGTTAATCTCGTGTTAAACTCAAACTCACAAAAACAAAACTTATTTTTTTTATATTTTTAGTTATTACGATTTTTGAGAAGGCGATTTGTTAAACGCAGCTTTTAATTTTATAATTTTTATTGTAAAGCTACGTAGACCCGTTTTGCCACTTATAATCCACATAGATGCAAAGTTCTAATCAATATGTCGGAACTGGTCATGAGTACGGACGCTAAATGGAACGCAAGTGCGCCACCTAGCGGATATCCGGTGCGCTTACCGGCGGAGCTCAGTTCAATTCGAGTCGCCACCGAGTGAGGACGTTGTCACGGAACTGCCCTACGTTAGTGCCCAGTTACTGTGCCTTGTGATTAATAAGAAACTCGGTGATTCATTCTAAACGCTTGTCCTATATACACGATACTCATATTCATAATGTGGGCTCATTATGTTTGAGCAACCGGAACATAATCAACTCTCCCCGACATCAGAAGAGGGATGAGTGTTGCCGCCTCCGACATCAGTGTTGGGATGGACCGACGTGATTGAAGATGTTGAAGTCATCGGAGCCGTTTCGTGAAACACTAGCTACATGCAATTACGACAAAGAAAATAGCGCTATAAGATTGGAAGTGCCTCGCTATACATCGGTACTCAATACTGAAGATTCAACGTGGCTAACGTTGAGGTAGCTACCTCAAACCGAATTGGTATCGGAAGTAACAAATGAAGACATGACGTGGTGGCCATGCAAGCCGGAGCACACTGTATGTTCGGCGTCCAGTGCGTGCTCCCCGGCTGCGGGTCAGGTGACTTGGCGTCAGCACAGCCAGCACAGCATTGACGCAGCGTTTGGTGAGTGGCGTGTTGATGTCCGCAGTTGGACTCTGCTTCCATTAGAATGATACCAGGTCACTTTGTTCCTTTTATTATGATTTTGATTCGTCTGATAAGTACTTTATAGGTCAAAACGGGTCAGATTTGAGTTTACCGTTATTAGTTTTTCTATTTGAAATTTTATTTATGTCGGGTACCTAGTTATTTAAAGAAAATAGTCGTGATGAATATTTTGGATCTGAGATTACGCATGATCATTGGTGTTATTTTGTGTATTGTTAGGTAATATCTCAAGTAGTTTTGATTGGTTTTTATTTGGTTGGAGGTATGGTTTCCGCGAGGGAAACAGAATTAAGTGGTGCTCGCTGTCGCGGTACAGAGTTTCGAGAGAAGTAGTCTATGGCAAATAGAGGTCAAAAGCTGCTAAATTTTAAAGAGCCCTCTGAAGTCGTTCATTTAAGATTATTGTTGGGTTAGAGTGAAGTTAAAGCTGTAAGTAAATCTCATGATCGGTTGACAAACATGCTTCCCTTGCTCTTGCCTTGGGTTTGTAATAATTAGAGCTTTCAGTAGTGAGTTAATAAATGTGAGGTTAAAACATTCTGATTTATTTTACTGCCTCGATGGCAGAGTGGTCGCAGGTGCGACCGTAAGGGAGTCTCGGGTTCCATTCCTGGGTCGGGCAAAGTGTTACTGGGTTTTTAACCCCTCGAGCGTCCTCATGAGCACGGTGGATCACAAGAAAAAATGCTCCATGCTGCTTTCTCTTTTATAAAATCTTATTTGGTTAGAATGTAGCCTTAGGGGCGCTATGGCGCGAGGACTTAAAAAATTTTTTCATCGAAAAGGAGAATTCTTATAAGCGGTTGGTTTTTCATTTCTATCTTTTAGTAGGGGAGGTAGGGGAGGGATGGGCACTTTTTCACTATTTATTGCATAAAAAATCAGATTTTATAGATAATCAACTTTTATTGCCAATACTTATTGCACCATACATTTGGCTACATATAATTAAAGAGCTTTCTTCAAAATTACAATCAGTTTCAACATAACGAGATATTCTATAAACTAAGTCAAAAGTGTCCAATGCTCCCTATGGTAGGGAGGCTTGGGCATACCCTGTGGGAGGCTTGGGCTTGGGCATGGCTAATAAATCACTTTATATCCATAATGGAATTCAATGACTAGTTAACAAATGAACTATTATATAAACTATATCAATAATAGAAACCAGAAATAAAAGTTAACAAATAAAAATCTTCTTAAACAGTATCTTATCTGAGATTGGGTATAAAAAAAATTTTCGTTCTTCGTCACTAAAAATTTGTGAGGTTATAAATCTGTGCGAAGAATCCTTTATAAAATCTTGTTTTAGGTACCATTGCAAACTTGATCTAGGGATTTCATATTTATTAGCTGCTGTTTTTATTTTTGATCCTTTTGATACCTCTTCTATGGCTTTCTTTCGAAATTTCCCGTCTGTATACATTTTCGACATACGTTACCGGTATTTTTTTGAATCTACGTATTTAGGCTTGGATTTCAGTTTAATTTATAGATTAGTAAATGAACAATAGATTAATAATAGAAAATACATATTATTATACTTTTCATTAGTTTTCTCTTTATTACGATCCGAAACCGCAACAAAATATTTACTTTTCGAGTGCGTAATCTTCAAACGTGTTTAAGTGTTTGAAAACTCACAGAAAATGACAGATAGCTATGGATGAACACTGTTGCCAGTCGGTAAAGCAAACTACTAAATCAAAAAAAAAAAGAAAACTATGCTCAAATCAGAATAAAAGGGGGTGCCCATGTCTCCCAACTGCCCATCCCTCCCCTACCTCCCCTATACCTAAAGATAAGGTGAATATTATCTGGGTACTCTTGGTATCTGGGCGCTTAGGCTGAGTCGTGGCGTTAGAGTCGCACTCGGAGGAGCTCACTTCCTTCAGTTCGAGTCGCCGCCGAGTGAAGACGATGTCACGGAACTGCCCTACGTGTCGCTTAGTGCTTTTGTAACTTGTGATTGTAAGAAGCTCAGTGATGAATTCTAAATGCTTTTCCTATTTACACGATACTCATATTCGCCCACATTACGTTTGAGCAATCGGAACATAATCATGCCTCCTTCGACACCAGCAGAGGGATGAGTGTTGCCCCCTTCGACGTATATGTATATACATATCGTATAATATTGTATAATATATACTAAACGCCGCGCCCGCTGTGTGCAGAGACATTTAAGAATCGGCATACGGACGTAATAAAGCAAGTCATTTATAAAAATTGTTCAACAAAAATAATTAAAATAGATGTTTAATTATTAATATTTGTAATGTTTAAATGATTTCTTACCTCTGCAATAATGCATGAAGACTAGACATACGAGTAGAACGTTCCCGCCAATCTCTTTGAGCGGTGCACCGCGACGCCGCGACGCCGCGCTGCGCGCACGTCTACCTAATGTTCTATCAGTACAACAAGTGACCGTCAGCTGTTCTGTAGCACTTTAACGAATTAATCTTTAAAAATGTTGTTTATGCACAAATCATCATCATCCGCGCGTTTGTTTCGGTTGCAATGTCTTTGATAGCTGTGTACACTACATTGAACACTTTACATAAAAACAAAGTCACCGACTCAATCACATACGTATTGCATTAACATATTACATTACAATGTCTACTTGACGGCCACGGCCACGAACATTTACGGAAACAAAACACAAGTTAGTTCATAGGTCAACAATTACATCCGATCGAACGTAAGTTGCGCGGGAGAGGGAATGAGGAAGTAGGAAGAGGAAGTGAACTTAAGTGAAGTGATTCGCGTGGCGCCAGGGGGCGGCCGCGGCGAAAGACGGGGTAAAGGGGTAGGTACTTGCGCCGCGGTAACGTTTGGTTTGGCGGCATCGTCTGTCGCTCGCTGTCAAAGCAAGCCGGCGAGCTCATAGGCTATTTAGCAAAATAAAAAAATGTCCTTTAATTTTTTTAATCAGATGTTGTAAACAACTTTGGAATATTGTAGTGTGTGTGAGACACCTCGCCCTATATGTAAGTACTGTAAGTTAGTTAAAGACGCCTAATTAAAGATATTCATAACAACAAGACGTCTCCCTCATTGCTCCACATTGCATGGCGACCCTGCCAGTGCTGCCACGCGGGCAGCGCTGAGCACGACTACAATACCTATACCTGATTTCTAATGAAATGGACCTATTTTGTTGTATTCTGGGTGAATTCACAAGGAATGCATTATATGTAATATGCTATAGGTAGATATTAAGATGAGCACATTTATCGCATTGGGCATTAACCTGTAAAGATAAATGTAAGTGGAAAAATAAATAGATAAATAAAAAATATTGGTTTGTTTGTTATAAATAATAAAGACTATGTATTTCTATAGTTTAATAAATATTTTTTTCTGTGACGTAAATTATATACGAAAACTGTCAGTGTCGTTCTTAGACAAGCTTCACAATTTTGACACTAGAGGAGCTAGTTACAATCTTTGCATCGCTATTATCATCTTTACATGTTTTTGTAGTTACATTGGGATTTTTGGATTTTTTCACTACAATCAAAAATGTAGAATATCTCAAAAACTACTTTTTTACTTTTTTCCGAAAATCACGAGCGGGGACGGGAAAAAATGGGATGGTACGCGTACGAAGTCGCGGGTAGAAGCTAGTTAGAAATAGAACTAAAACACTTTACGCTATGGTCTGGCGGACGAATACTTTGACGCCTAAATTAAGGGTATAATTTTTGTTGTTTTCTTTTACATACTTTCTTTTTATTTAATAGTTTAGCTATGGTCTGTAGTTGTGACATGACAATTGACAATGACAGTACAACTGTCATCTCTCAATCAAACGTGACGTTGACATTTAATGATTTGATGTGATTGCGAGTTTATTTGGTGGCGGGAGTTATTTTTCTGGCGTTGTTTGGTTATTTGTGATAGTTATCGAGCTGAGTATTCGTGTGTCAGTGAGTAGTAGCAGGCGGCGAGTGTTTGTAGTGCTCAGCGAGTGACGGTGGTTCAGTACGAGCAGAGCTTAGTGCTGGAAGCTGTGGAGCCGGTCGGCGCCGGGCATGTAGCGTCCAGTGTCGAGAGTGCTGTAAATGTGTGACGCGGGAGAGAGCAACGCGGCGGCCGTGATGGCGGCGAAGTACTTCGTGTACGGGTCGGGGCGCTGGCGGGCGCTGGACGTGGCGTCTGGTCGCATTGCGGGCTGGCGGCGGCGCGCGCGGTTTGTGTTCTTGCGACGCGGGCGGCTGCAGGTGGCGCGGCGCGGCGCCGTGCTGCGGGCGCTGCGGGCGCTGGCCGCGGGGCTGCCGGGGGCGGCGGCCGACGGGCCCCGCCTGCCCACTCGCAGGTCAGTGTTTGGGTCTCTGCTTGTATCACCAATCTGATATGTTTGTCTAATTGTTAACTCTTGACCCTTAAGAACATATACTACTGTGAGAGACTACTAGACTAGGTAGTGGTGAAGGGATTGTATTATTGTAATGTATATTTATGTTCTTGTAGTGCACTTGTACATTCACATCATATAGTTACTGTGTGCTCCACGTATCAGTCCCTGCTCATAATTATTAATCAACTAGTATGTTGCCTGTACGGTGGGTAGTGGGTGGTACTAATCTAAATATTTAAAACTACCTCTTTGGCCGAGTGGTTGCAATTGCTGCTGGGCAAGGGGTCTGGGGTTCGATTCCTGGGTCAGGCACACTATTACTGGGTTTTAAAAAAAATCTTAGTAGTAGCATGGAGTCTGGAATTGTGTCCGGTTTATGGCAATAGGCTCAGCCCCTATTACATGGGACTCATAACATATATAGTGAAAAGTGGGTGTTACATTGTACAGTGGCATAATGTGCACCTCTGCCTACCCCTTCGATGTTAGAAAGGTGTGATGTTATGTTTATGTAATGTTAATCGAAATATTGATTTATAGCACAATATACATACAAACAAACAGATATCATCATCAAACCACTTACTTCCCATAAATATTTATTTATTTAATATGGGATCAATAATTAACAGCTAAGTTTAAATTGAATTATGGACTGACAGGAAGTGAATATACACAATGGTTCACCAGTTATTTTATGTTTAAATAGGTTATAGGTTTCACGGTGTAACTTAAATTATCTGTACATTTATAACAAAATATCACTATTATGCTTGTAACTCTTTACTGATGTCATAAGGAGTATGAGGAGCTCAACCAGGACACAAGAATGTGTGCGTAGTTGTTCCTTGTATGAACAATATATAATTACTGTACTAGTGACCCGCCCCGGCTTTGCATGGGTGGAATATGCATGTACCTACTATACATATAACCTTCCTTAAGAATCACTCTATCTATTAATAAAACCGCATCAAAATCGTTGTGTAGTTTTTAAGATATAAGCATACATAGGGACAGACAGACGGTGGATAGCGACTTTGTTGTATACTATGTAGTAATGTCCCCCCCCAGGCCGGAGCGCGGCGCGGAGAGTGTCCGCGCAGTACACTCCTGTCCACACCACTGCTGCACGCACTGCCACAGGTAACTACTGCCACTGGTTCATACTGTATTGCGTCATACACTATCTGTGTACTCTGGCCAGTGCAGAACCAGTATAAATTGACCATTGAATGTATGACAACATAATACAAACTGAGAGCATGATAGACTGGTTCCGTACAGGTCACTGTGTAGGCTCCCTAGCAGGTAGTGATGCCCCTTCCCATGGGAAAGTTTGTCTGTCTGTTTGTTTGTTTATTACTCCTTCACGTCGAAACGACTGAAGGGATTGTGGAACAGGGCCAGAGTGTGTGTGTAGCACATGGGCCGCTTTGTATTCGTCGGGAGAATTCCAGTGCTCCAGACGCTAGTTGTTCTATAGGAGCAGCCTTGTGTGTGTGTGTGTGTTGTGTGTGTGTGTGTGTGTGTGTGTCACGATGTATTGATACTATTACAGCGCGGTGCCGTGTGGAGCACCAGGTGCGAGGGAGGGCGCAGTACCGCGCGTGTCCACCGTGACCGCCGCCACGTCACCGCTGATGGCCGCCCCGGCCGTGACGTCACCCTGTAAGGCGGGACCCAGTGTCAGCTCGCCACAGAAAGCTGGTTCCACTGTAAACACGCCCCAAAAGGCAGGGCCCACGAGCTCGCCCCGTAAGCCTGGCCCCGCCGCCGTAAACTCGCCATATAAGGCTGGTCCTGCTGTAAGCTCGCCTCGTAAGCCGGGACCTGCTATAAGCTCGCTGCGTGAGGCTGGGCCCGCTGTGAGCTCGCCCCGTAAGCCCGGCCCTGCTGTAAGCTCGCTTCGTAAGGTGAGGCCCGCTTCAAATTTGCCCCGCAAGGTTCCCCCGGAAGATGGCGAGCGCGCTCAGTATCGCGAGCTAGTGATCTCGGAGGCGGAGCTGTCGCTGGTGCGCGGGTACGTGTCGCGGTGGCGAGCTGGCGAGCTGGCTCAGTACGACGCGGACGAGCAGTACCGTCGCGCCGTGCTATACTCCATCCACCCCGTGGTCCGCCTGCGTCCGCTGGCCGCCGCAGTACTGGCCAAGTACCGGCCGCGCCGCGCCGCCCCGGCGGACACCGACACCGACCACGCCGACGACAAGGTAACATGCTTCCATAGTCTCACACAGACACCTGGCAGACACACGCTCGGGACGCGGGGACCGACACACACTCGTACTGATTGGTATCCAATGTTCTTGTTCTACAACTAAATGAACCAGAAGTACGTTCAACAATTTTGCAGGATCCCCCCCCCCCCCTCCGTCATCGGAGTATGGCAATGGATGAAACCATTTTTGGTTTGTATCACCGAGTGTTGCCAGTAGAGTAAATGATTCTGTCCCCCCAACGAGGGGCACATGTTGAGATGTGTGTGTGATGACTGCGGACGTAGTGACAAGGGGTTGGTTGCAGGAGAACACGGCGGAGAGTACAAGGGAGGCGGGCCCCGCAGCGCGGCCCCAGCTGGCCAAGCGGCCCGGCGGCGCGGACCGCGAGGGCCCGAGCAAGCGGCCCCGGCTGGCGGAGCGCACCAACCGGGCCGCCTCGCCCGGACTGGCGCATGTCATCAGCAACCGGTACTGGCCAGTATACTAGAGAGTGACTGACGGGTGAAGGACGGCGCTGTATAATGCAATGTGTGTGCAGGGCGGCGCCGGGCAAGGAGTACTCGAGTCTGGAGGACCACGCCATCGTGGCCTGGCTCAGCGTCGGGGAACGAGCCACCCACGTCAAGGGCAACGCAATCTGGCGCGAGCTGCAGCTGGTGTACCCGGCGCTGGGCGGGCGCAGTCGGTCCTGGCACTCGCTGCGCAACAGGTACCTGCGCTACATCCTGCCCGCGCTGCCCGCGCTGCGCCTGCAGCCCGCCCTGCAGCAACGACTGCGCGCCGCCGCCGCCGCGGGTACGTCACACCCACCATCTATTTACGGTTCATCTTTGAACACCAAAAGGCGTGTAAGCCTCTCGCCAACCCGCCTGCCAAGCGTAGCGAGTATTGGCAAATCCCCAATGAACTGCTCAGGTAAAACTAGGTCCCCAGTCTCCGGCAGTCCCACCGCTCCTGACTACCGTGGTAGCGGTCAGGGTAACGGTGGGACACGGGGTGCTTATAATCTCCGGAGGTGGAGAAACGGCTCCCACTCCCGACGACGACTGAGGGTTGTACCTGATACTCAGAGTATCTAACAGGTACTCGTTGAAGGCATCCAGGTTTATGCACCGACTTCCACACACCCAGATGAGGAGGTAGAGGTTATGTATGAGACATTAGTAGGGCCATACATACCAATAATACATACTTCAGTGTTGTTGTGGGGGACTTCAACGCGAAACTCGAGGCGATAACGAGCTGAGATCCAATCCAATCCAATTTAGATATGGGCACCGGAACCATAGGGGACAGACAGCTGGCTGCCTTCCTGGAGAAGGAGGACTTGTTTGTGAAGAACTCCTTTTTCCAGGAGCCGTCTCACAGGAAATGGACCTGGATGAGCCCGGACGGGTCCACAAATGAGAACGACTAACTTTATCATGACTACAAAGCGACAGATATTTAATGGAGTCTCATAGCGATCACCGACTGGTCACCGACTGGTCGGAGGCATATTGAACATCAATGTAAAGTTGGAAAGATCCCGTCTGATGAAGTCCACGCTCCGACCTTCAAACGCACATATCGGTTGCCCCGAGAGCTTTCAGATCGAGCTGTCAAATCCATTAGAGTGTCTGGAGAATTGTGAGTCGGTGGACGAGATTAGCAACAGGTCCGTAGAAACTGTCCATGCGGTCGGGTCGAAGGTTTGTAGACCGTGATTGCACCCTCAGACTCACGGCAGAACGACGTGCTATGTCGCTCCAGACCTCCGCCGATGCTAGAGCACATCGGGGGCTCAATAGACAGATATGGACATATGGGAGTCCCTGCGACACGATATCCGCAACTTTAACGTCAATATGGTTAAAGAAGCGATAGAGCGGAACCAAGGCTCCAAAGTGTTCGCTAGGGACGTGTCTATTGGGCAAAGCCAGCAACGAAGCTGAAGGCGGAGGATGGTAGTCCGTGGACAGGTCCACCGTGTGGTGTCGACGAAAGCCGAAATTTAGGGGGAGATCGAGACGGTTTATGGTCAGCTATACGCATCGGTCACAAGTCCAAGAGGAAATGAGGAATTCCGCAAACGAACAAAGGTCGCCAACATAGCGCAACGGATTAGCAAGTTGAAGTGGCAGTGGGCACATGGCGCGGGATGCCGGCGGGCGCTGGGCAGGAACGTCCTCGAGTGGAGGACACGTACCGGCGCAGCGCGAGACGTTCATCCGCACGGTGGACGGACGACGCAAGTAAGGTCGCAGGGAGCCGCTGGGTACAGGTCGCTTACCACCGGCAACTCTGGAAGTCATTGGGGGAGGCCTGTGTTCAGCAGAGGAGTGCATTACGGCACTTAATGCCACTGTACAATGTAACACCCACTTTTTACTATTCATGTTATGAGTCCCATGTAATAGGGGGTGAGCCTATTGCCATATACCGGGTACATTTCCAGAGTCCGTACTACTAAGATTTTTAAAAAAACCCAGTAATACTTTGCCCCGCGCGGGATGATGATGATGAGTGTCGTGCAAACAACGTATTACAGACTGATGTTGTATAATAAATCAAGTTACAATCATGTGTGTACATATTCTGGGAACATTGTCTTGTCTACAACTCGCCTCTGAGCTCCTAGTACGAGTTACTGTTACGTAACGGGACAGAGACGACGTCCTGCACTCTGATTGGTGTGTTCCAATGAGCCAACCAATCAGAGCGCCGAACGCAGTAACGTTTCAATGTCATTAAACGTAAGACAGACTCGTACTAAGCCCTCTGTGTTTGTGAACAACACATCTGAAGAGTTTGTTTGTTCGAACGCACTTATCTCCGGAACTGCTGGGCCGATTTGGATAATACTTTTTGTTTTCATTTCTCTTTAAACTGTCAAACACCAAGCGGTCACCGGTGACCGCGACCTATTGTTCTTTAATTGTGTCTATAAAACCGGTACTCGACGAGTTAAACTGTCAAACACCAAGCGGTCACCGGTGACCGCGACCTATTGTTCTTTAATTGTGTCTATAAAACCGGTACTCGACGAGTTAAATACCTCTTACAAATAAAATTATTACAATACAGTTTGATACACAGGGGCCTTAGTACGAGTTTGATTTTCGTTTAAAGTATTCGAAACGAGTACGCGTTCGGCGCTCTGATTGGCCGGCGACAATGAACCAACCAATCAGAGCGCCGAACGCGCTAAATCAAACTCGTACTAATGCCTCAGATCTGGAGTTCCATACAACAATAGGATACAAAAAGCACTGTTTTTAGAGGTCTCTAATCAGTAGTACATCTACATTAAAGAAAAAGAATTATGTAGATTAAGTTTTTAGAAGTTTTTTACTACAAAATTGATTCAGATAAATGAATTTACACAAGTACTTACAAGGTGACCGTGATATAATTCCCTTCCTAGCGCTGAGTATATTTCTGCTTCATTTTACATTTATACACATTGGAACTGCTATTAAATATGTCTAGTTCATACAATTCTTCGTTATAAGTGTTCGGAGCGGTAGTGCCGCGTTGACGACTGAGACGTGCAGACGTCTTATTTAATTTATCGTGTCACTTATTATTTCTAAAAGTATCTCCATGTTATTTAGTAATTCAGATAATGGATAGATTTGGAAGATCTCTAAGTACGGAGTCTAGTACAGCAGAAGAATTTGTCATGAATAAAGAGATGACGGAGAACACACAAGCAGAAACAATGATTGAAAGAAGTACGATAAATATGGAAGTAGAAATTCCGAAAGGTATTGAGAAAAGGGCGAGGGAAGATAGTGAAGAAATTATCGAAGAAGATGATGGTTTTACTACCGTAACCAGAAAGGTGAAAAGAATATTACGTAGTAAGTCACACAATAACAACAACAACATTTTAAATGATGTGGGTAGTTGTGAAAATAATACTCAACAGCCGGAACATTTTGAGGTATGTCTTACATCTAAAACAGTACTACCGAAAATGGTTGGAATGGCCAAATTATTGAAGTCTCAAAATATAAATGGCATACTTAAAATCAAATATAAAAGTCCCTTCAAAATGTCTATTATACTAAAACATATTGAAGATACTAATAAAATACTTAATTGTGAAAAATTTAAGGAATTAGATTTTAGATGCCAGAGAACAGATGAACTAAGTATTATTTATGGCATTGTGAGAAATATTGACTTGGATTTGGAAGAGACTGAATTTATGGAAATATTTCAGAGTGAAGTTGAGATCTCCGCTGTTAAAAGACTAAAACGATTAGCGGAAAGTGGGCAATGGGTTAATAGTGAAGTTATTCGCGTGGCCTTTAAAGGAGCAACATTACCTTCGCACATATATGGATACGGGTGTCGATTTAAAGTGGAATCGTATATATTTCCTGTAACCCAATGTTCTGGATGTTGGAAGTATGGCCACACAAAACGGTTCTGTCCTACCTTGCAAATAATATGCCCTAAATGTAGTAAAGGACATGATAATTGCAATACTGAAGAGTTTTCGTGTGTTAATTGTAAGGGTCACCATATGGCATTGAGTAAAATATGCCCGTGTATAAAAAAGAAAAAATGATCAGGGATATAATGAGTAAGGATAAATGTTCATACAAGATAGCACGGGAATTGTATATGAAACAATATAAAAAACGAAGTGAAATTACTTCTGTAAACAATGGAGTAAGGGATACGTTACCTACTCCTGCACTACAGAAGGAAAGTTATAGGGATTCAATCACACCCCTGGTACCACCAATATATTCCATGAATGAGTGCATAGATTCTGATGCCTCACTGGATGACGTCAGCGGAGGTGAAAATGAACCTTACCAAAACGTAAGTCACTTAACACTAAATAAAAAGGTAAAGAAAAAACAGATGGAAAAACAAAAACGATCAAAAGATATAAAGAAAAATGAGAAATCACAACAACAAAAACAAAAACGCGATAAAGAAATAATTGAAGAAATTCCTACTAATATGGATCCTGTATCTAAATTGAAGGTGTTTTATGAAAAGGTTAAAAACATATGGTCGGCAGATTATTCAACAATAGAAAAAGTGCAAAACATTATAAAACTGGTTTTAGAAGAAATAGTGGTATATTTTGTCAAGTACTATAAAGACTGCAACATTGTAAGTAAACTGTTTATGTTATTTACTGATGGATAAAGTTTACATTACTACTAATATAAACATTTATCAGTGGAATGCTCAGAGTTTAAAACCGAAACTAATTGATTTTGATTTATTATTAAATAGAAGCAATATTCATGTGGCTATTGTAAGTGAAACATGGTTGGACGCAGGTAGCTGTTTAAAGGTCAATGGGTACAATGTTTATAGAAAGGATAGGTATGACTCATACGGAGGAGTAGCAATAGTTTCGCATAAATCTTTAAAAACGTTTATTGTTCCGATAAGTGTGACTAATTCAGGTATAGAGATATTGCATATTAAAATCCTTAATTGTAAATTAGTTCACAATATAATTTCTGTTTACTGCCCGTCTTCTGTGAGAACTTCGCAATCAGACTGGGAAGATATTTTTTCAAAATTCCCAACAAATACTGTTATTGCGGGCGATTTTAATGCGCATCATGCCTGCTGGTCCAGTAGAAATGATTCTAGAGGTAACCAATTATATGATGCTGCAATCGAAAACAATTATATTTCATTGAATAATGGCGATCCTACGAGAGTGAAGCTCGTGAGTGGTTTTTTACAAAAAACCTCCCCTGATGTTTCATTCTGTACCACAGACATAGCTATTAATAGTTCCTGGAGTGTTAGTAGTGAAAGTTTAGGTAGTGACCATTTAATCATAAAATTTTGTTTTAAATATCCGGAACTACTTAGTATGACGTTAAAGCGAAATTTAAAGCGAGCTGATTGGTGTAGTTATCGTGTCGTTATGAACAATAATTTTGAACGAGGTTTACCACCTTCGGAAGACGTACAATGTATGTATGACTTTCTTACTACTCAAATTATTAACGCGGCCGACGAATCGATTCCATTCATAAAAATATGCAACAATCCAACGCGTAAATTCACGCCAAAGATATACTGGAACCAGGAACTTTCTAAAGTGATAGCTGAACGGCGTTTAGCCTTAACAAAATTTAGAAAGAACCCCGTGCCTCAAAATCTGGATTTACTCAATAATAAAATTAATGAAAGCCAAAAGATGATAAGACAAGCAAAATCTAAAGCATGGCATAATTTCTGTAACAGTATTGACGAGACTACAACTTCATCGGCCATGTGGAGGAAAATGCGCTGGATGAAAGGTTTTAGGCAATCGAAATCTTATTCATCAGACAAAAAGAAGGAAGAACTATTGAGAACATTGGCACCAGATTTTGTGATGACTTCTACTCCGTCTTTTGATTGTAGTGAGTCACCATTAAATTGTGAATTTTCGTATCAAGAACTACAATCATGTCTTAAAACTAAAGATACATCACCTGGTATAGATACTGTTACATATTCCATGATCTTTAATTTGCCCCTTAACTCTAAAATGTATTTACTTAAATTATATAATTTAATTTTTAAAACATCAGTAGTACCTTTCCAGTGGCGCGACATTTATATAGTCCCTATCCCTAAACATAGCAGTACCACTGACGATAAGCTTCGACCAATCGCATTGATATCTTGTTTATGCAAAATATTTCACTCCATGATCCTGAAGCGATTAGAATGGTTCATAGAACATAATAAGATACTATCCTCTAGTACTACTGGATTTAGAAGGGACCACTCATGTCATGACAACTTAGCGAGACTCGTAACCAAAATTCAAATTGGTTTTACTAAAAACATCCCCACTGTAGCGGCTTTCTTAGATATAGAAGGAGCTTATAATAACGTACTTATTGATAAGGTCGTAAATACTCTAAATTATTTTAAAGTTGGCTATTGTATATCTTCTTATATTTGGAACTTTTTAAAAGAAAGACATCTAATCATAAACGCTGACGAAGGTGAGGAGCAACATGTAAGGTGGACTGGTAAAGGAATTGCACAGGGTGATCCCTTATCCCCCCTCCTATTTAATATAGTTACGGCTACTATTTTTCAAAATATGAATAATATAAATTACAGTCAATACGCCGACGACTTTGTAATATATTGTAGTAATACTAAAATACTAGATAGTATAAATAATATACAGCACGCGCTAGATCTTTTTATGTCATCAATACGCTTACTGGGCTTAGAATTATCAAATAATAAATCTAAAATATGTGTATTTTCTAGAGGACATAAAAGGTTCTCAGTTGATATTAAAGTTAACAATAACACTTTGGAAGTAGTTGATCATGTTAAATATTTAGGAATGTGGCTTGATAAATGCTTGAGGTGGGGAAAGCATATTAACGAAGTAAATGAGACTTCACAGAAAAATATTCAGTTACTTAAAGTGTTAGCGGGATCGTCATGGGGCGTACATCCTTCACATATGCGTAGACTATACTTGGCTCTTATTAGGAGTAGAATTGATTATGGTTCTTTTTTATACGATAGCTCTGCAGTTAGTCACACTTATAAATTAGATAAATTACAAAATATTGCTTTAAGAACAATCGGCGGTTTTATCAAGTCCACTCCAATACATGTAATGGAGAGTGAGTTGAGTATTCCTCCTCTACAAATAAGAATACAGTATATTTCTTTAAAATTTTGTTTAAAATTGCAATCCAGGACAAATGACTTGTCCACTAACTTGATTAAAGATCTCAATAACATAATTGAAAATAGGTACTGGACCAGGAAGAGGAAACCGTTGCTAGTTACTTCATACAACATTATAAAAGATGAGGAGATTTCGTCTTCCTGCCCTATTTTGATGTTTACTTTAGATACTTGGATGTCTAACATAAATATAAGGGATGTTATTCAATGTAACTTACTCTGTGTCACAGCTCCGAAATCAAAGTATGAAATTAATTCTTTAAAATATAATACCCTCAATGAATTGCGTGAAAGATATAGTGGCTGGCACGTTATATACACAGATGGATCGAAAACATCAGACGGGGTGGGAGCAGCTTTTTGTGATTTGGCAAATAAATTTCATAAAATGTATAAACTGAATGGCTATATTTCTGTCATGGGTGCTGAACTATTTGCCATTTCCGAGGCTTTGAAGTATGCATTAGAACTACATGTGAAAATGTTGTGATGTGTACGGACAGTAAAAGCGCGTTACAGCATATTTTAAAATGCATTCATAATGGATCAAAGGGTTTAGCCACGGCATACAAAATCTTAAGACAAATTCAGCACTTTAACCAGGTTGATAGAAATATCGTTATCCAGTGGATTCCGTCTCATGTCGGACTTTTGGGTAATGAGGAGGCTGACAGACTAGCTAAAAATGCAATTCAGGGCGGTACACAAATACGGGATTTATTGCCAAGCTATACGGAAATTTTAAGCAAATTCAGAAAATTAAACAACTCATTTTGGAAGGAACATTTCAACGAAAGATCGAAAACAAAAGGGATTTGGTAAAAAGTATACAATGTGAGCCTCCTCATATACCTTGGTTTACCGGGTCAAAATTGAATAGAAGACAAATTGTCGCTGCACTTCGATTACGGTCAGGACACATTCCACTAAACCACTTTGCTCACCTCATGCGAAAATCAGACTCCCCTAATTGTGAGATATGTGGCAGAATAGAAGACGTGCAGCATGTGTTGGTGGAATGTGTCCGACATACAAATAAGAGAAATACACTTCTCAACTCCATGAAACTGTCAGCAATGGATGTTGGAATGTTTAATGGTATTTTAGGTAAGCCTACATCTGAAGCTGCGAAAATTATATATTCCTTTATATTAGATAGATAAGTAGACTAAGTTATTTTGTTTAAGTTGTAAATACATTTGTTATGTAGAAGCACGATGGGATTGACATCGTCACATAATGTGTACAAAAATCCTTACAATAAATGAGATTAAAAAAAAAAAAAAAAAAAAAGTGTTCGGAGCGGTAACGGGATCATAGCGCTATCAACATTTTATAATATTTTAATTAACACGAGTTGTCCCAGCGCTCGATAGATGGCGTTGGAATCGAATTAGATGGCGCTATGATTTCGTTACCGGGATTTATATAGGACTGCGTTCGACAAACTTGTTACTTGTGTATAGTATTGTTGTTCATATGTTCTATTTGCGTAGGTCATAGGTCTATTGTCTGTAACACATCGTATGCTACAGGCTCCACCAAGTCGAAGTCGGGCGCGCGCCGCAACTCGTTGCTGCACCAGACGCCGGTGCGCAGCGCGTCCAACAGAGTGGCCGCTCGTGCCGCCGGGTGCCACACACCCACCTCGCGCTCCAACTCCTCATCGCCTGCAGCCTCGCCCGCGCGCAGTCAGTACATACATACAGCTACATTATTATATCTTGTTCACAAACTTAGGTGACATTGCTAGCTTCGCCCGTCCCGTGGGATATACAGGGTAGTCAATGTGTTATTGAGTCCAGACATACCTACGGACGCCTGTTCAATCCGATCTTATGACGTGATTGAGTAACAGACATACACACAAACTTTCGTATCTATAATATTAGTAAGTTGTAGAAGTGCAACCAGACCTCGACCAGGCATTCGACACATCGACACGATCCCTCGCCTCGGTCGGTGTAGCAAGGAAGCGAGTGTCTGTCTGTGTATTGTCTCCTAGCGCTTTCTATCAAAGTCATACATATACATAGCATCACGCCTTTTACCCCCGAAGGGATAAGCAGAGGTACACATTTCACTTTTCCACTTTTCACTATTTATGTTATGAGTTCCATGTAATAGGGAGTGAGCCTATTGCCATATATGTGAATTATTCCTCGATCAGGCACCTTTTGAAACGTCAAATTGGATTGTCAGTGAGCGAGGTGTTCCACAGGGCAGTACACTTGGTCCAATACAAGTTTGTGTTATATGATTGATGTGGTTGTATTGTGTACACGACGCGGGTGACACTGTGTGTGTGTGTGTGTGTGTCAGGTCCGCGGCGCTCGCTGCGGCTGCGGGACACCAGCGGCTCCAAGGCCAAGTCCCCCGCGGCCCCGCCCGAGCCCGCGGCCCCGGCACCGCCCGCGCCCGCGCCCCCTGCCGCGGCCGCGCGCCCCCAGCGCTACTCGGAGCTGACGCGGCAGTTCGCGGCGCGGCACCGGCCGCCCACCATGGAGTCGGAGTCGTCCGCCAGCTCGACCAGCTCGACCAGCTCGAGCTCGCCGGGCAGCGCCAGGTCGAGCCAGGCCAGCTACAAGAGCCCCACGTTGCCTGCGCCCGCGCCGCGCTCCCTGCCCAAGCGAGCGACGCGCAAGCTGTACAACCCCAACTAGTCGCCGCTCGTGTACTGGGTGCTCGGTACCCACACCGCTGACACTAACATTGTGTGTTCTATCCAAGCACATCGAAGTGAACTTATTTTTATATCTCCAAAGGAATGTATGCGTTATGTTGTAGAGATAAGGTCGATTTTGTTTTGTGAATAATTCGCTGCGCTTCGAGTCCACGCCATCGAGTGGCGGTAATATTATCATACAGTATTCCAACTTCATACAAACGGACGAAACGCAAGCTACATGTCTACGCGCCGCGACCGTGGCAAGCATTCAGCATGATAACAGTCGCGACTGTACCGCGGTGACGGGCTGTGTGTCGTTTTTTAACATTCAAGTACATATTTAATATGGCGAGTAGGATATATTGTGCTGTTTTTGATTATATTTTGTTTGCAAATATTTTCGGTCGCAAATTTATAAGCCCGATTTGATTTTCAAACAATAACATGTTTTTTATAATTAAGTCGACCAATCAAAAAGCAACACGCATGGTTATTGAACACTTCCTATTCCATAGACGAAGTATTTTATTTGTTTGTGTTAAAAAAGTACAAATAAATAGGAATGGAAAGTAGGCAAATGTAACTAAAGTACTGGAGACGGGCAGCACTAACGTATGTCTACGTGCCGCGCGGCTGGAGGTAGTTTTTTTATGGCATAAGCCGGTAAACGAGCAGACGGATCACCTGATGGTAAGCAATCGGCGTCGCCCAAGGACACATGGAACACCAGAGGCGTTACAAGTGCGTTACCGGCTTTTTGGGGATTAGGAGTTTGAGGATCGTTGGGGATTCAGGGATTGGGGAGATTGGGGAAGGGGAGGGTAATTGGACCTCCGGTAACCTCACTCACACGACGAAACACAACGCAAGCGTTGCTTCACGTCGGTTTTCTGCTCGGCCGTGATATCACTCCGGCCATTTAACTGTCACGCGGCCGAGTTACGACTGTATGATAATATTGCCGTGTCTGTGGTTCAGTGTAAGCGCGGAGCGGACGAGGCCCAGCGCACGTCTCCGAAGGAATATATGCGTTATGTTGTGACTATAAAGTTGATTTTGTTTTGTTAATAGTTCGATGCGATTTAACCGCACCAGAGTAAAGCTCGTCTTCACCAACCTCTCCTAAATGTTAAAGAACCCCTAAACCAAGATAGGTGACACTTAACAATTTGGTGTTCAACGACCTACAAGTGACACCTAATAGTACAAATAAGGGGTGAGTTTGAGTGCTTCCTCCCGTTAAGAGATGGTTTAGGCGTGGTTGGTGGACATGGCCGCCAGTGTTATACTATGTGGGGTCGTGTTGTCTGTCTGTAGCGCTGTATATATAAGTATAAGCGTCGTGGCAACACTTCAATACAATCATGTCCTACATTGTATCATGTCTTTCATTTCCCCGCAGTACATATCTATTTATAACCTACTTCAACAATGGAGGTCCTCACTCAGTCGACCGTTACGTATGTAGGGTCGTGATTGCATCGCGATTAGCTGCACCGATTTCGATGGTGATGAAATCAATTTTGAAGTTACCGAAAAAAGCTGTAAAATCCAATAATTATGGTAATGGCGTGTTGACATTTCAAAAACAAAATAAAAAAGTTGATTTTCAAAATGGAAGATAACATTAATGATATATTTTGCGAATTAATATCATCGTGTCTCGTTTATATTATACGAAATGTAAATAATAAACATCCACTTTTATATATGACTAGCTTTTTCCCGCGACTTCGTCCGCATATAATAATGGCTCTAACAGAATTTAGACCTTTTTATTTGTCTTTCCCGAGGTTGATTCCAATGCTGTGTAATAAATCTCAGAATTGATTCCAATAAGTACCTAAGTTATATTAATAGCGAAATGGATATATTTTCGTGATTTCAAAAAACGAACAATCCCACCGTGGTTTTACCACGGTAATGTATAGTAACGGTTTGTATAGTATCCGTTCCCGTGTGGTTTCAATTATAGAAACTATTCTATGTCCTTCCCCGGGTTGCCAACCATTGTTGTACCGAATTCCAATCAAATAGATTTAGTGGTATAAAAGATAGAATCCCGGGATTCAGCAGATACTTCCCGTTATTGTGGGTAACTGGTAGTAATGCTTGTTGGTACCGGTGCGGAGCTACTAGTGTTGCCGGCAAGTATGGCGGCGCGGCACTGACGCCGCGGCCGGCGGCAGCTCGCGGGCCAGCCGCCAGGCGGCACCGCTTGCATTATTACGTTGCGTGATTTAATTATTCAACCATTTCAGATCAGGGTGCTTACTTTTGAAACCGATCTCAATGTCAATGCAATTTCAATCCAATAAAATCTCAATAATTATTCAATGTCAACACTATACAACCACAATCGTAGCTGTTACAATAGCATTCAGAGTACGGAATATAAAGACAAACTCAATACCATTTAGTTCATTCAATATCCACGCAATAAGGATGCAATGGGCGCTAGTGTTGCAGGTCAGGATTCAGGTCAGAAGGCAACTCGCATTGATGACTTATATCTTTAGGATAGTAGGGTAGATGGCTAATTTCTATTTGAATGTCTGTCTGGTAGTTTAATTTAAATCATTACGCACGTATTTTTTATGACTTCTTACAGACACTTGATACTTACAAAAATTAATACTTTCGACGATCTATTGATTTGAAATGTTGCGTGACGTCACTTCTATGTAGGATTTGACATTTCATGCATATTATGTCACATTTTATACGTAGGAATGACGTTTTAGCCCACACTCCTAAACTTTTTCGTTTTATCTAAGTATTGTTTTATTATATTAATATATTATAGGCTCACCCCCTATTACATGGGACTCATAACATAAATAGTAAAAAGTGGGTGTTACATTGTACAGTGGTATAATGTGCACCTCTGCCTACCCCTTCGGGGATAAAAGGCGTGATGTTATGTTGTTTTATTACACAAAAAAATAAAAAAATACGTGTCTAATATTTTTTCATTACCTAACTTACGGACCAATTTCGAACTTACGAATCAATTAGATTTTTAATCTTCATACCCTGTCATCATACCAATTAAGGAGAAGATACATAATCCGGATATATTGCGAGAGGTGGAACTGGTCGTGCCCGATGGATACGTGAGTAGTCGTCGCCAGTCGCGGCTACTGCCAGAGCCACGCGCGCGAACAAGTACCTGCGGTAGGCGCCGCTCTCTGAACCTCGTCGCTAATGACGTGCACATATTCTGTTATCATTAAGAGAATTTACACGAGCAGCCATGCTTAGGATTTAGGTGTATACAGGTATTTCTTGTTTATATATTTTGATTATTATTGTTATTTTAATATTTGCTGCAATATCGCATTGGGTCTAGGTCTAGCCTGTATCTTTAAAGGCTAACTTTGTATGTTATACCTACGTAAATAAATAAATTTTTGTAAATGTAAACTTGCGGCACCTGGCTTCCTGTAGCAGTCAGGTGGCCGGCAGGTAGGTAGGTAGAGGTCCAAATAAAGGACATTTTTTTAGAAGGTAGTTCACTCTCTTTACGCCAATTCCCTGTTGCCCCAATCACGTCCAAGTTTGGGGTAATAGGTACGCTGACACACTGGCCTGAACCGTGGAGTAGCTCTGCCGGCGGTCCGGTCTCGTTCCAAATGCACTTCCAGGTCTTCAGCAGGGCCTAGGTAGTTCCCAGGTAGGAAGAGGTCTGGTTTTCCACTCGCCGCCAGGTAGATACAAGATTAAACCCTTATAATTGTCTATAATTGAAGAGTACCTACAAGTTCACTTCTTCGTGAGCAGTAACACACAAGTTGTACAACTAATTTCCCATTATCTAAAGGAGACTGGCTTTATAGTAAACTAGCTTTTACCCGCGGCTTCGCTCGCGTCACAAAAGGATAAAAAGTAGCCTATGTGACATATACTAATACACACAGCGCCATCTATACCAATACTTTTGTTTTCCCTCGGGAATATCAATTTTTCCAGGATAAAAAGTACCCTATTATTTAATCCAAACTTCTAACTTTACGTCTGCAAAAATTCAAAGCAATCGGTTAGTAGTTACGGCGTGAAAGCGGAACAAACAAACAAACAAACTCACTTTCCAATTTATAATATTAGTAAGTAATAGTAAAGGTCTCGACTCGACGAATTAAAATGAAATACTATGAGTATTCAAGGACTAATATCAGTATTCAGCCATGTGTTATTCATTTGATATATGAAAGAATATTCGTGGATTCATGGATTTCTCTCTAGATTGCTGTTAACTTCTTTGCATACCCTAATGTTAATAATCAAACATGATGTCCGTCGGAGTACATCTGATTGATATTGAGAGCTGTAGTAGTGGGGGGAGGAAGGGGGGGGGGGAATGAAACACGGAGTGGGTGGAGTAGTGGTGTATTAGACGAGCTCGAGCACCTTGATGGTGCCCTGCGAGTTGGCGGCGAGGAGTACGGCCGGGTCCGGGCCGGCGCGGCGCCAGCACACGGCCGACACGAACTCGGACGGCTCCTCGTCGCGGCGCTCGCGCTCCAGGAAGCCGCGCACGGCGTCGAACCGGTAGACCAGCAGCGGGCGCGACAGGCCGGCGTAGTACACGTACAGCGCGTTGTTCTCGGAGCCGCAGGCCACGTAGCGGCCGTCGGTGGCGAGCCCCACGAAGTTCTTCTCGTTGGCGTGGCCGCTGAAGGAGCGCACGCAGCGCGGCGACTCCACGCGCCACAGCTTCAGCGCCGAGTCCGTGGACGCCGACACCAGCGTGCGCGCGTCCAGGAACTTGACGTACGACACGGCCTTGCGGTGGTCGCGGAACACGGCCAGCGGCGAGCGCGGCGCGCGCAGGTCGTAGTAGTGCACGCAGTGGTCGGCCGAGCCGAAGGCCAGGTGGCACGACGAGCGCGGGTTGAAGCGCACGCAGCACACGTTGAACTTGGCCTCCAGCGTCGCCACCGAGCGCTCCGCGTTCAGCGCCCACAGCTTGACGCGCGCGTCGTCGGAGCCCGAGGCCAGGAGCCTGACGTCCGCGCGGTTGAAGTGCACGGACCAGCAGCGCTTGTCGTGCTCGTGCAGCGCGCGCGTGCGCTGGCCCGTGGCGGCGTCCCACACGCTGACGGTGCCCTCGTAGTCGGACGAGGCCAGCACGTTCTTGTGGTACGCGTTCCACGACACGCACGAGATCTTGTGCGAGCACTGCATCTCTGCGCACGGGTAGTGCACGTCCACGCAGTCGCGCACCACGGCCTCGTACTCGAACACCTTGATGCGCTTCGTCACGCCCGCGATGGCGAAGAACTCCTCGTCCTTGTCGAACTCGATGGTGGACACGATGGTGGAGTAGTTGATGGCGTCGCTGCAGTACGACAGCGTCGCCAGGGGGCGCAGCGCGCGGTACCGGGTGAAGGCCACCAGGTCCTCGCGGAAGGCGTCCAGCCCGCGGGGGCGCAGCGCCGCGCGGCTGTCGGCGTCCGCGTCGGGCTCCGGCGGCGGCGGGGGCGCGGGCTCGGGCTCCGGCACGGGCGCGTCGGGGGCGCGCTGGTCGCCGCCGGGGGCGCGCTCCACGGGCGCCTGCGGCACGTGGTCCGCGTCCAGCGCGGAGGGCGCGGGCGGGCTGGCGGCCGGGGGCGCGGGGGGCGCGGCGCTGCAGTCGCCGGGGAAGGCGGGGGACGCGGGGGTCAGCGCCGACGACCCCGGGAAGTACAGCTCGTCCGCGCGGTGCGCGAAGTAACACTGCCACAGACAACATCTACGTCGTACACTCTACTCACATGCCAGTACTAGAGACACTGCAGTGTGTGTGTGTGTGTGTACCTGTACGAAGTCATCGAAGTGTGCGTGCAGTCGTCGCCAGCGCGCCGCCAGCGCGTCCCCCGGGGGCGCGGCGCCGCCTGCAAAGCTCTCGTCGTCTTCTGTGGCGGGGGGCGCGAGGGGCGCAAGGGGGGCGGGCGTGGAGGAGTGCGGGGGCGCGGAGGCGGGGTCCGACACGGAGGTGGCGGCGGCGGAGGGCGCGGGCTCGGGCTCCGGCGGCAGCTGGCGCAGCACGGCGGCGACGGTGGCCATGTCCCGGCGGACCAGCGCGGCCTCGCGGGCGAGCGCCTCCAGCTGCAGCGAGCGCGTGCGGTGCAGCTGCGCGAGGAACTCGTACAGCAGGCGGTGGTGCGCGGCCGTGGACTCGGCCTGCAGCAGGCGCTTGCGGCGCGCCAGCAGGTCCAGCATGGCGTCCACGTCGGCCAGCGGCAGGCGCCGCGCCTCGGCCGCCACGAGCGCGCGCACGCTGGGCGCGGCGCCGGGGGGCGCGGGCGCGGGCGCGCGGCGCCGCGCCACCACCTCGTTCAGCAGGAAGTTGGGGAATATGTGCTCGCGGGACGCCAGCGCCGCGCCGCACTTGGGGCAGCGCCGGTGGAGCTCCACGGCCTGCACACACACACACACATACTGTAACACACACATACACAACACAAGGAGCCCACCGTACAGTAGCGCACGGACCTTGCTGATGCAGGCGTAGCAGAAGGAGTGTCCGCAGCGAGTGACGTACGCCTCGTCGATGAGCTCGAAGCACACGGGACACAGCAGGTCGCAGTCCTTGTCCTCCAGGGAGCCGCCCAGCCCGCCCAGCGCGGCGAGGGGCGCCGCGCCCCCCGCGCCCCCGCCCGCACTCCCGCCCGCCGTCGCGCCCGACATACTGGGCTCTCTGCAAACACCAAACAACAGACTTCACATACGAACAATATTACACGTCAGTGTCACAGACAACAAGACTAACATAGAACACACGGAGGGACCACAGCGCCTTGTATTGCAACAGTTGTCGCGCTTGTAGCTCCGACTCCAGCACCACACAATATGTTCACTCAGTTCTGAGTCTAACAAACTGCTTTATTGCCTTTCTTTCCCTTGACTGGCTGCAGGCGTTTTGAAACCAAGGACGACTGACCACGTTGCGTCATTTGCCGAATGCATGCATCCTTCACCAACAATACACGGCCGACAAATGACAAACACCTGCATCTTGTTTAGGAACAATAATAACTGTCCACGAGGAAACAAGAATGCTAAGTCCGCGCGCCGTTTTTGACGAATACATGCAATTATTCCGTACAATACACTCGTCGTAGGCCTACACAAAACTGCGATGCGATGCGATGCGAATTCGCAACGCAAAAAATTACGATGCGAATTGCTGCGATGCGATTTCGTCAGGCGTCTCCCAGGGTGATCATTCCTTCGGCGACCGTCAACCGTACTAAACGTGACTTAAATTGAAAACTAGGTCGTGACATGGGTCATGAAAAGAAGTGTGCACTTCTGTTATTGCTTAGGAGATACAGGAAAACGAAACAAAGACTTTAGGAAGATAAGCCTCAAGATAAGAATCAAGTCACAAGTTCTTGCGATGCGTAGAGTGAGGTCGCACATTTTTGCGATGCGACGTGGCATCGCAGTTTTGTGTATGAGCCCTAAGGCTTGGGGCTCCGGCTCGACGTGCAGGAGAAGGAACGGGGTGGTTTTTAGTCAGTAAGAGTCTGACACTCCCTTCCGCCTCACCCAGGCGGGAGCAGTCATTCGATTATTTTTCCCGCTTAAAAAAAAAAAGGCTTGGGGTTTGCATCATAAACTTAGTCAAAATGTACTATTTCCCTCTAACTGTAACTTACGCCCGAATACTGAAAGGCTACTCGATAGGGTAGATGCCTAATTTTTATTTTAATGTCCGTCTGGTAGGTTATTTTAAATCATTAGACACGTCGTTTTTATTTTCTTACATAAACGAATACTTTCGACGATATATTGATTTGAAATGTCGCGTGACGTCACTTCTATGTAAAATTTATACGTAGAAATGACGTTTTAGCCCGCATTCCTAAACTTTGATTCGTTTTATCTAAGTACTAGCTTTTACCGGCGGCTTCGCTCGCGTCACAAAATGATAAAAAGTAGCCTATGTGACATATACCAATACATACAGCGCCATCTATACCAATACTTTTGTTTTCCCTCGGGAATATAAAATTTTTCCGGGATAAAAAGTACCCTATTATCTAATCCGGACTTCTAACTTTACGTCTGCAAAAATTCAAAGCAATCGATTTAGTAGTTACGGTGTGAAAGTGGAACAAACAAACAAACAAACTCACTTTCCGATTTATAATATTAGTAAGGATAGTAAGTATTGTTTTATTAGGGGGCGTCCATAAATTACGTGAGATGTTAAAGGGGGGAGGGGGTAGATTTAGTCTCATCTAATCTTCCTCTTCCTTCCTTCCTTCTCGGCAAATATCACGCATTTTTTTTTCTGATAGAAACAAAAAAATATATACTATTTTTACCGACTTCATAGTTCATTTATTCCAGATTGTACATGCTTAAGATTTAATTGTACATGCACATGGATTTTCTTCTTTTTGCAATAACAATTCCACACGTTTACGTAAAAAACCAACATTTTGAAAGTTTAGTAAAGTGTTTGTAACAATAGGTTAATATAAGAAATGGGGTATTATTATTGGAAAAATATTGTAGAAACTGTCATCAATGTAAGAGGTTGGGTAGTTTCTAAATGCTATGATGCATGCTTAGAGCTTTAAATCTACGCAACGGATTTTGATGCGGTTTTTTATTAATAGATAGAGTGATTTTTGGAAGGTTTATATGTATCTTGCATATTGCACCAGCGCGAAGCTGGGTCGCGTCAATGGTTAAAAATAAATTATTTTGACTTTTGATTTCAATGAAACTTTTAAAAATATTCACTCTTTAACTCTTTGATTACCGTCATTATAGACACAATTAAAGAACAATAGGTTGCGGTCACCGGTGACCGCGCAGTGTTAGACAGTTTAATTAATTGACTAGATGTGCCTGCTACTTTGTCCGTGTGGAAGAATGATTTGATTGAAGAAGACAGTTCCTCTCCTGTAGGTGATAGTGTGATAATATATAGTAATTTTTATGCACAATTTGAAGTAAATCCATGCAGCACTTTTTAAATTCATTCCAGACATCATACAGGTAAAGAGACGAAAATTCTAAAAACCATATTTTTTTACTTTGCTTGATATAATGTAGATAACGACTCGAGCACTCTTTTAAAAAAATATTAAAATGTACAGTTATCACTTTCCTACAATTTTATTATAATTATGTATAGATTTGATGACACATAATTTTCATATTTCTTTGATACACTTTAAACAGTGTCTAGTGCAAATTGACACAAAATGTGTATTGTGAAGCCATAAATTTCCTAAAACTTTGACATTTCAAAACTAACTGGAAAGTAAACTATATGCGGGGAACATGTTCTCTGACCACTTGTGTTATGTTTATATAGGTACCCACATTTATGGACAAACACTAATATTGCACATCAAGACAATTTGTTTTGTATGTTTGTAACAGACACACAAAAAGAAAATAAGAAATAAATCCTACTAACATTATAAATGCAAAAGTCTGTATGTATGTTTCTTACTCCTTAACATCAAAACGGCTGAATGGAGCCAGATGAAATTTAGACCAGGCTTAGATTATGGTCTGGATTAACACATAGGCCACTTTTTATAACACAGGAATGCAAGCGACGCCACTGGCAGAAGTAAGTATAGTTTAAAAATAATACTGCTACCACAAATCTTATGTATTCAGTTATCAGTAATACTAAATATTTCATTAACAAACTATTTATTAAAAAATGTTGCACAGTTTCAAACCTGCAGGCGTGGACCAACTTTAACATCATTTGTATGGAGCTTCAAAAATCAATCTTAACTTACAGATTTCAGATTAAAATAGGTTATCGAAATCAGCTGTTAGTTGCAATAAACACTTGAAAAAAATTCATTTTTTTCTTCTTTGATGGCAACTGAGTCTCAAAAACAGTGCACAATAATGCAACAGCCAACAGTGTTGTGACAGAGAAAATATATGTAAATAGTATTCACCCAGAAAGTGGTCTCCACATATTGTGATGGGAAGTGCAGCACACAAGAATCTAAACTGATTGATGAACTTACATCTACCTACATTGTACCGGGTGACAGTAGACATTCTACATGTACAGCTTGTCACAGCTGGCTGTGTGTGTGGCCGCTCTGTTTACAAACCATTCACACTCACACAGCTATTTAAAAAAACAGTTGACTGTGCAGTTTTACACAAATGTGCACAGTCAGCATGGCAGTGTGTACACATAGTCCGTATTATCTACTGTACACTTATCAGTCCACATATCTATGCTTCAGGCCGCGGCGCGTGTTATCAATGTGTTGTGTTGGTCACAGCTCACAACTGACTACTGGTTTCTTTCAACATGTTGTGATTTTGTCTGTAATGGGCAGTGACACGTGAAGCGAGTCCAGCGAGGCGCAGTCTGCGGGTACAGGACCTCGCTTTGAGTGTTTATTTATACGCAACAATCGATATCCACTGACCGAAACATGCACAATTATATACAGATGACCTATATCCAGCAGGAGTGGCCTCACTTACAATTCACTGTTGGTAAAGACGAGTGTGATGACCGGAGGAACATGCTAGGGCGCACGAGACGCCCGCGGGCTGATGCTGCTCTCCGAACCAGAGCCTGCTGGCTTGCGACTCCGCCCCGGCTTGGCTGCGATAAAGTTCTGCACCACTTGTTTTGTACGCTTAATTTACAGTTTACACTTAATGTTTCATTCACTACACACGAATCAACACCAAACCCCATCGTTTGAAATCACTATTTTATTCATTTTACTTCGATTTATAACAACACTCGCGTATCTGAGTACACTTTGACGAGTTTGACATCCGACAGACTGAAGTTGCTAGCAGAAAATAGTACGTGGATATTTAGGTCAAACCGGGCTGACTGAGGTCAAGGATTTGCTTGATAAATACGACCATGCTAAGAAAGTCCATAATTAACAGAAATTTTAAAAATTAACAAGTATTACCTTTATTTGTTTATATTTCAAATCATCTATAAAATGTTATAACTTTCTAAACAAGAAAATAAAACTAAAATAAATATTTCAGTGGCGACATCTAGTTTCAAATTCAACAATCGTACCATAGAGCAGACTGTTGGACCGACATAATATTCACTATGAACTGTTTGACTGACAGCTAAAACGCCATTTTGCTATTATTACAGAAGGTTGCATTATCTGTTCGTCAACAATGTAAAGTGAAATGTTTGCTGGATTTTTACAGTGAATGTAATGTGAAGTGCTATTTTAACCCTCAATTTCTAAACTAGGGTTATGGAGGAGTCCAACGACGAGCTCAGGGTCGTTCCCGGTAAGCGTAATTCCTAGAAAATATTGTTCGAAAATAAGAGTGATTGTCTTGCGAGGTCGAGTAATGTTAGCTTTCCCGATTTCAGAGCTCTACTTTCTGATAGCGAAATTTCTATCGGGCGGACCCCTGAAGGAGACTGCAAAGGTAAATTGGCTCAGAATGTGATCAGAGAGATGTTTTGTAAGATAAACGACCTAACTGTGAGTGTTTTTTTTGCAGACTTTGCTAAAAGAGCTCGAGACTATAGAGGTGAGTTAAAGCTTTTCCTAGTGCCGGGTTTGAGCTTATATTGTTGTTTTGGTAGCGGACGCACGTGGCTGTGGCTGTCAAACTCGCTGAAAGTTGCGTGAAAAGTTTTAGTACAGCTCGCGGTGTTGCAGGTGCTGCCTCGGCGACTGGACTGGGAGGGACACGAGCACGCCCAGTCTTACGATGAACTGGTGAGTTTGGCAGAGTTTAGCGCCCAAACTTTGTTTATTTACGTTTTGTGGCCTGCATAACTTATTGGAATACATTAAATTGTTGAAAAACGACAAAATATCTCAATTTATATTATGCATCAATTTGACCGTCTAAATACGGTGGAAGAACGACAAAAATATTTTTATGGTGTTTATGTGATAAAATTAATGTTTTTGGCTAATTTGCGAAAAAATGTTATATCATGTACTATCGAGAAGGAGCAGTGTCGTAATTATAATGCTCTCTATCTCGTTCCGTCACACGCGCTCGTGGCTACATGGCATGTTCTGTCTCGCTCTATCACTCGAGTGCAGCAGCGCTCAAACGCTATTAGCCGTCGCGGGGCCGACGGCGGCCGATTACGCACGAACCGCGGTGACGTGTGGTGCCGCCATCTTTGAATGAAATGCTCTGCGAACATATGCCTTGCACAATGAAATGCTACTGATTGCTTTTTGAATGATTTCTTAATGAGAAATTAATTAACTTACCGAGTTAAACACAAATACTGATGCTTCACTGGCCGACTGGTCGCAAGTGCGACTGCTGGATAAGGGTTCGATTCCCGGGTCGGGCAAAGTATTACTGGGTTTTTCATTAGTAGCACGGAGTCTGGAAATGTGCCCGGTATATGGCAATAGGCTCACCACCTATTACATGGGACTCCTAAAATAAATAGTGAAAAGTGGGTGTTACATTGTGCAATGGCATTAAGAGCTGTAATGTGCACCTCTGCCTACCCCTTAGGGGATGATGTTATGTGTTAGGTTGTGATAAACACTTACAGTATTGACATTTTTGATAGACATTATTTAGTTATGACGTGTTATTATACAAACATAATGTTAACTGACAGGTTAATAGGAAAATGTAGTTGACACTTTAACTTTTGAGCAACTTCTGGGATTTATAATAACAGCTGGAGCACAGAGATAATATACTTACACAATGGGGTAGTTTACAGGGTATCAAAATAAGTTGCAATACTTAGATAAAATGGCGCTAAGTGTAGGAGTGTTTGAGTGTGTGAGTGTGTATTGTTGTAAATAAGTAAGTATGTCAGTTACTGTAATTGGCTAGTTTCCGAGATTTAAAATAAATTGTTCAACTTTTGAATGCAATAAATTTAAGTTTAAAAATAAATAACATAACATATCACGCCTTTTATCCCCTAATGGGTTAGGCAGAGGTGCACATTACGGCACTTAATGCCACTGTACAATGTAACACCCACTTTTCACTATTTATGTTATGAGTCCCATGTAATAGGGGGTGAGCCTATTGCCATATACCGGGCACAACTCCAGACTCCGTGTCACTACTGAGAATTTTTTAAAAACCCAGTAATATTTTGCCCGGCCCGGGAATCGAACCCGAGACCCCTTACCCAGCAGTCGCATTTGCGACCTCTCGGCCAACGAAGCAGTCATTAATAATAAAAGATAAAAAAGTGAAAATAAATAATAATATTCGTAAAAATATAACAAGTTTTGCACATGTGATCAATGTAAGACACAGACACAAGAAATCACTATCACTACACAGTATAAAACAAAGTCGCTATCCGCCGTCTGTCTGTCCCTATGTATGCTTAGATCTTTAAAACTACGCAACGGATTTTGATGCGGTTTTTTAATAGATAAAGTGATTCTTAAACTGTCAAACACCGCGAGGACACCGGTGACCGCAACCTATTGTTCTTTAATTGTGTCTATAATGACGGTACTCAACGAGTTAAGGAAGGTTTATAATATAAACCATATTATGTATAATACACGCATAATATACTAGAGAACACGGATAAATTTAGAGGTTTCTAATGTGATGTCGTAAATAAGCACGTTTTTTTGCGGTTATATTGCAAACGCTGGCTGTACCCTACGAGATAGACCAAAATAATATACTACAGTATTGACCACCTTAATTGTCTAATGACAATAAACCTGTGTCCGTGGTGTATAAGGACATTCTGTAGTAGGTACATTTACATTAGTATTGCGTGCACCCGTGCGAAGCCGGGGCGGCGAAAAATGACTTCTAGATATCATATGTCTATGGAACCCCATTGCCTGTTGCCCGTGGCTTCGTCCGCGTAGAATACGAATTTTGGGACATAGTTTTTTTTGTTTCTATAACCATAAACGACTTATTTAAAAAAAAAAACGCTTTAAAAGATCCAAAACTCCAAGCAGAATTAGATAATAATGACATGTGTATGTCGCGTTGAGCGTCGCGCGTAACATATTCGCCGACAGGCGCGTGTAGTCTACTCAACGACTGCACCGGAGCCTAAACAATTGTAATTTATGGATTGGAGAGAGCGCTTCAAGCAACAGAATAGTTTTTATTTCACTCCTAAAAAGATAGTGACAGGCTACTAGAAATTAGAAATAAAAATTAAAAATTAAAGAAATTAGAATTAAAAATAAAAATACGAACAAAAATGTATTAACCGCGGTCGATTCTACTACGCGCGCGCGCTTGAAGGTTAAGAAATAAATCATAATTTTGTAAAAATTCTAGTGTCAATCAGGAACATTGATGTTATCTACGGAGCTCGTGTGGGGCACAATGACTACATGTGGAGGTCATACATGTCATTCTCAGTGATACTCCATGTAATGTATAATGTCTGTAGTGCAGTATATTACGCATGTGTGTGTGTGTGTAGGCTTCTCAACATGCTGACGTATCGTGGCGCCGCCTGGCGTCAGTCTGCGAGCGCGCTGTGGCACTGGCGCGGCTGGCGCCCAGCCAGGCCCCGGGCGGGGGCCCGGCCGGCGCCCCGCCCCGCATAGCGGCGCGGCTGTCGCTGCTCAGTGAGACACTGGTGCGCCCCCGGCCGCGCTACGCGTCCCACATGACCGACCACAGCCTGGTGCGGCGCCTGATGGCGCGCGAGCTGGGGCAGGGCGCGGCGGCGGCGCCGGGCGGGCGCGGGGGCCCGGCGCTGTTCCCGCCGCGCCTGCTGGCCGGCCTGCAGCTGCAGCGGCGCACGCTGGGCCACCTGTCGGCCGTGTACTGCCTGGTGGTGGACTGCTCGGGCCGCTACGTGATGACGGGCGCCGACGACATGCTGGTGAAGGTGTGGAGCGCGCTGGACGGGCGCCTGCTGGCGACGCTGCGCGGCGTGGGCGCGGAGGTGACGGACGTGTGCGTGAGCGCGGACGGCGCGCTGCTGGCGTGCGGGTCGGTGGACCGGCTCGTGCGCGTGTGGTGCCTGCGCTCGGCCGAGCCGCGCGCCGTGCTGGCCGCGCACGCCGGCACCATCACGTCCGTGCACTGGGCGCCGCCCGCGCGCCGCGACGTGCGCTGGCTGGCCTCCACGTCCACGGACTGCTCCGTGGCCTTCTGGACCTGCTCCCCGGACGGCCACTTCCTGTCGCAGCCGGTGCAGTACGTGGAGCGCATGCGGCCCGGGGTCTGCCACATGATTTGCGCCGCCTGGTCCGCCGGCGGGGCCTTCCTGGCCGCCGGCAGTGCCGACCACCACGTGCGCATCTACACCGTGGAGCACGAGCCCGGCGGACCCAAGCGGGTCAGTACCCACCACACGACTCGTGCAGGTGTCCCGGCTCTGTACATTGTACGTGACGCATTGTCTCCCCGCAGGTGCTGGAGACTCCGGTCCACGACGACGCAGTGGACAGTATCGCGTGGGCGCACCGCGGCCTGCGCTTCGTGTCAGGCAGTAAAGTGAGTAGTGTACTGTAGTGTACGGCAGTGTACGGCAGTGTCCGTGTACCGTGGCGGGCGTGTATAGACGGGCCGTTGCAGGACGGCAGCGCGGCGCTGTGGACGCTGCACGCGACGCAGTGGCGCCACGTGCTGCTGCAGCCGCAGAGCGAGGCGGGCGACGGCAAGCGGCTGAAGATGACCATGGTGTGCTGGGACCGCTCCGACGCCTTCGTGCTGACGGCCGTGTCGGACCACAGCATCCGCGTGTGGTGCGCGCGCTCGGCGGCGCCCGTGCGCGCGCTGCGCGGCCACCGCGACGAGGCCTACGTGCTGGAGGCGCACCCCTTCCTGGCCGGCGTCTTCCTGTCGGCCGGCCACGACGGCCAGCTCTTCGTCTGGGACGCGCGCGAGCCCGAGCCGCTGGCCGCCTTCCACAACCGCATCGAGGGCCACGGGGACGGCGCCATCTTCGACGCCAAGTGGGGCGGCGGCGCCAGCGTGGCCGCCACCGACTCGCACGGACACCTGCTGCTGCTGGGCCTGGGCCGCGGCCATCGTCTGTACGGGGCGCTGCCGCCCGAGCTGTTCTTCCACACGGACTACCGGCCCGTGGTCGTGGACGCGCAGGGCATCGCCCACGACGAGCAGACCGACACGCCACCGCATCTTCTGCCGCCGCCCTTCCTGGTGGATGTCGAGGGTGCGCCACACCCACCAGAGTTCCAACGCCTGGTGCCAGGGCGCGAGCACCTGGCGCTAGCGCAGCTCATCCCCATGGCGGAGGCGCCGCGCTCGCGCATCGACGCCATGATCGAGGCGCTGGCCGGCGCCCGCTCCCCGCGCGGCGTGTGGCGCGGCGAGGGCGTGCGCTACACGGCCGGCTCCTGGCAGCGCGGCGAGGCGCCCCCGCTGGCGCCG
The DNA here is from genome assembly GCA_902850265.1 of Spodoptera littoralis. NCBI lineage: Eukaryota > Metazoa > Arthropoda > Insecta > Lepidoptera > Noctuidae > Spodoptera > Spodoptera littoralis. Next base: position 7,063,854 of record LR824558.2, on the reverse strand, counting down.
CGCGCCATCGTGGCGCCGCTGGCCCCCGCCGTCAGCGAGCGCCTGCACCGCGCCGCCGCCGAGCTCAACGCGCTGGAGCAGGTACCACTCGCCGCGCTCCCTAGCGACACTGTTGGGCAGCGTGGCGGTGTCTCACTACGTGACCACTTGTCCCTGCAGGCGTGGTACCGGCGCGAGATGCGACGCCGTCCGCTCATGATCAGCACGGCCCCCGAGGGCGCGGGCCCCCGGCGGCGCGCGGGGCGGCGCCCCCGGGCCGCGCCGCGCTCGCCGCGCACGGTGCCGCGCGCGCCCGACCCGCCGGAGCCCGAGTCGGCCGCGTCGTGCAGCGACACGTCGGACGAGTGGGTGCAGCGCGCCCCCCGCGCCGCGCGCTCCGCCCGCTCGCAGCGCTCCGACGGGGACACGCAGCACTCCAGCCTCGACCTCACGGACTCCGACTCCAGGTGACTAGCGATGCATGGCGATGCGAGGCGACTCCGTGTCCGCCGGCTGTAGGCAGCGCGCCATGTCTTACTAACTTGTTCACTTTGTCGCAGCTCGCACAACTCGGGGAGCAAGAGCGACAGGTGCGTGCCGCCATCTTGTCACTCACTCGAGCTTCGTGTCTCGCTGGATGCTTGTGACTGAGTGTGTGTGGGGAGGCTGCGCGGTACAAGTGTATTGTTGTGTTGCAGCTCTTCGTCATCGTCGCAGTACTCGGACTGGGAGGCAGGCGCGGCGCTGGCGCCCCCTGCGCGCGCCCGGCGGAGGCCCCTGCCCACCAACCGGTACGTAGCCTGCCCCGAGCCGGGCCCCGGCCGCGGCCCCCGGGTCCCGCGGCCGGTGCCTCACCCCACGGCCTGCAGTTACAGCCCCTCGGTGACCAAGCGCGCCGCCCGCGGAGCCCCGCCCGCCGCCGCCAGCGCGGAGCCGGACGCCGCGGGGCCCGCGCCGGCGCCCCCGGACGACCTGCCGGACGCGTACCGGCCCGGCGACTGGATCACCGCAGTCATGCCGCGCAAGGCGCCGTACCACCCGCAGATGGGCGACGAGTGCCTCTACTTCCGACTGGTGAGTGCTTGTACATACCGCGGCCGCTACCATGCGCCGAGTACTGCGCGGTGTCTGAGTGAGCGCGTGTACAGGGCCACCAGCGCTACTTCGAGGCGGTGTCGGAAAAGGACGTGTACCGCGTGGCGGCCCGCGACCGGCCGTGGGAGCTGGCGGGCGTGGGCGAGGTGTACCCGTGCGAGCTGGTCAAGGTGGTGGGCATCAAGTACGTGATCCGGCCGCCGCGCCTGGCCTGCCTGCGCCTGGCGCGGGCGCTGGCGCCGGCGCGCGCCGGGCTGACCGTGCGCTACCACGACATGCCCGACGTCATCGACTTCCTCGTGCTGCGCCAGCAGTACGACGCGGCGGCGGCGCGGCGCTGGGGGCCCGGCGACCGCTTCCGCTGCATGATCGACGACTGCTGGTGGGCCGGCACCGTGCTGGAGAGCTCGGCGGAGGCCTCGCCCCCGGACTCGGGCTGCGCCGCCGCGCTGGCGCCGCCCGAGGCCGCCGCCTGGGCCGCCGCCGCCGCCGAGCAGTTCCTCTCGTTGCGGGTTCGATGGGACAACGGAGAGGTGAGCGACACACTAACTCTTTTTTCTTTTATTCTTTCTTTTTCTATCGGCGATCAGTCGCAAGACTCAGTTTTTGTGGCGATTAGGCGAAGAGACCAGTGTCCCTTCTATCTTTTCAAAGCACGTTCCTCCGCTTCAGCCTGTTCGCAGTGAGCGTCGGTTTTGAAAGTTCATTGGCGAGTGTTCGGATACCTCGAGAGCCGTTCCGCATATTTCCTCTTGAAATTGTCAATTTCCGATTGATCAGTCGGAGCGTTGAGGTATTCGTGTATTTCCGTGTTCCTGGAGCACCACGGAGCACCTGTGATGGAACGCAGAATGTTGTTGTGAGCTCGTTGGATGCACATGATGTTGCATTTACTAGCGGTTCCCCACGAAGGGATGCCATAGCTCCAGATAGGCTCCAACACGGCGTTGTAAGTCAACAGTTTGTTATCCACTGAGAGGACTGAGTTTCTTCCCATGAGCCAGTAAAGCTTCCTAAACTTATGATATATTTTCATCTCGCTTTTTATTGATGTGGTTAGCCCAAGTAAGCCGTCTGTCCAGATGGAAGCCAAGATACTTTACCACTTCAGAATCAGGCAGCAGGTCGTTGCCAAATTGTACAGGTTGGCAGTTATCTCTTCTCAATGTAAATGTGATGTGGTTCGATTTCTGAGCACTTGCCCGAATGCGCCACCTTTCCATCCATGAGTATGTCTCGTCTAGTAGGTGGTGGAGTTTACCAGTGGCCGCTGATGGGTTATCATCACTAGCGAGGTAGGCAACATCATCTGCATATGTAGCTACGGTGAATTCCTCAGAGACAGGTAAATCCGAGGTGAATATGTTGTATACCACAGGGCCAAGCACAGAGCCCTGCGGGACACCCGCAGCACCTGCGGCTTTCTGCTTTATCTGAAAGAGTCTGTTTTCTAGGTAGGAGCCAATAATGAGGTAGAGGGAATGAGGAAGTTTCTCTTTCACTTTGCATAGCAACCCTTTGTGCCAAACTTAATCGAATGCCGGTTGTACGTCGAAGAATGCCGCCGAGCAGTACTGTTTCTTCTCAAAGCAGCATCTGATGTCATGGTGGACCCGGTGCATCTGCTCTATCGTGGAATGATGTTTCCGAAATCCAAACTGGTGGCCGGGAATAACATCACACAGGCTCATATGCTCCCTCAGGCGAACCAAGAAGATCCTCTCCCATAGTTTTGAGAGAACAGGTGTAAGGCTAATGGGACGGTATGACGAGGCTTCGTGTGGAGATTTGCCAGGTTTAAGGATCATAATGATCTCCGACACCTTCCAGATTTTGGGAAAGTATGAGAGTCTTAGTGCGGCATTGAAGAGCGAGGCAAGAAATGTAATGCACTTTCTAGGCAGATTTTTAAGATAGTCTGGGTGATTAGGTCGAAGCCAGGAGCTTTGATTGAGTTCAGCCTCCTGATTTCGCTAGCGATTTCTTTTGGTGTATGCTTAAGTGGCAGGCATAACGGATTAGTGTTATTGTTTTATTGAGATTTTATTTCTTTTGGTCCAGGCAGTTAAGCCAAGGCCCCCAGCCTCACGAGACGTGACCGTAAGGACCGAGTTGTTGAGGTCATGTCGTACCATCAACAAGGACAAGTGTGTTAAGCTTGTTGGTTCGGGTTCATTTCCATCGCCCGAAGCTCGGAGTTGTTGCTCATTTAGCACCACCCGGGAACACGTGTAGGGTGGGTCTTATATGGACAAGATGGTATGTCCTACGGACGCGCCAAAGTCAAAACTCGCTGACACGCGGGCGTCGGCAGGTGGAGCGCCTGTCGCCGTGGGACCTGGAGCCGCTGGACCCGGAGCGGCTGCCGGGCGTGGCGGGCGGCGCCGTGGCCGTGCTGCCGCACGAGCTGGAGGCCGCGCTGTACCGCGCCGCGGCCGACGAGTGGCCGCCGCGCGGCGACCGCGCCGCCGCCTGCCGCGCCGCCGCGCAGCACGTGGGCGCCGTCATGTCGCTGGCGGCGGCCGAGCCCTTCGCGGCGCCCGTGGACCTGGCGCGCTACCCGCTGTACGCGCGCGTGGTGCCGTACCCCGTGGACCTGGCCACCATCCGCGCGCGCTTCGAGCACCTGTTCTACCGGCGCGCCGCGGCCGCGCAGTGGGACGCGCGCTGCCTGGCCAGCAACGCCGAGCGCTTCAACCAGCCGCACTCCGCCATCGTGCGCCAGGCGCGCCTCGTCAGCGACCTGCTCCTGCACATCATCGCGCACTGGCGCGACGTGGACGTGCTGGCCAAGTACCACGAGCTGGCCGCCGGCTACCGCAGCTCCGACGACGAGCCGCTGGGCGCGGCGCCGGGCGGGCCGGGCGCGGGCTGGCGCGACGCCTGCGGCCGCGTGCTGGCCGAGCTGCTGGCGTCGGCGGACGCGGAGCCCTTCCGCCAGCCCGTGCTGCCGGGCGCGGCGCCGGACTACGCGCGCGTGGTGGCGGCGCCCATGGACCTGGGCACGGTCCGCTCGCGCCTGCTGGCGGGCGCGTACGGCGGCGCCGACCAGTTCGCGGCCGACGTGCGCCTCGTCTTCTCCAACAGTCGCCTCTACAACACCAACAAGCGCAGCCGGGTGAGTTCGTAGTCTGTCACTGGTACAATGCTTGACTGTTGCATCGGCGGGTTGAGCAATGGCAGTGGAAACTAGGGTACACACACGCTGACACACTCCGCCGCTGGATAACAAGCTGATACTTTTGTCTTTCAAATGTTATGTTAACTACAATAAACGAGTTTCCAATCGGGAGAAAATGACTACATGTTTGGGCCACCACTGTTCATCCCACCGCTGGCGCCGAGTCTGACGTATACAATGCTTTATAATATAACTCTCGCAATCATTGTACGAGTTGTCCGCTGCGAGGGAATGGGTCCGAAACATTTGTCGAAGGCTTGTGTCGACGAGTGATGTTGTCAGTACGAGTGTATCAATACCGCTCCCCCGCAGATATACTCAATGACGGTGCGTCTGTCCGCCTTGTTCGAGGCGCTGTGGACGCGCCAGGGCCCGGGGGCGCGCTCGGGGGCGGGGGCGCGGCGCCCCCAACGCACGGCCCGCGCCCCCCGCGCCGCGCGCCCCGCCCGCTCCACGCGGACGGCGCCCCCATCCAGCGACCAGGACGGTTAGTAACTCATACATACTACACTTTTTTAAGGGGGGGGGGGGGGGGAATCATCGAATGTCTTCTCCCGCTTGGGTGAGACGGGAGGGAGTGTCAGACTCTTACTGACTAAAAACCACCCCGTTTCTTCTCCTGCACTTCGAGCCAGAGCCCGGCAACTCGTTAAGTCCTCCAGTTTTGCTACTCCCGCGTTTACATTGACACGGTATTATGTCAGGGAAAATGTTCCCGAATTCAGAATTATAGGCATACTAGCTTTTACCCGCGACTTCGCTCGCGTCACATAAGAATAAAAAGTAGCTTATGTGACTATCCATCCCTTCAACTACCTTCAGTAAAAAAATCACGTTAATTACTACCTCCGTTTTGCCGTTTAACACAGGCAAACAAACAAATAGCTGTTCGCTCGCGTGGAATTCGGTTACATCGCGCTTTTTAGATTTCTCCGTGGAATGAGAAGTTCTGCCGCGGTAAACCCTTGCTTTTCTAGGACAAACTACCTTCATACCAAATTTCTTCAAAATCCGTTGAGCCGTTAAGGCGTGAAAGAACAACAGACAGAAGGAGTTATTTGCGCATTATCACAAATATCATCCTCCCATTTCCCTCAGAAAAGGCGCTTTAGAGTAACATTGAACGACTTCCTTTATATTTCAGAGCTGATGAACGGTCACTCTGCTGCGGAGACGTCAGCCAGTTCTGCCAGTTCTGCCAGCTCTGCCAGCTCGTCGAACTCGTCGGACTCTGAGTCCGAGACGCTGGCGGCGACATCTCGCCGCGTACACGGCAGACAACGATCTGACTCGTGGGACAGTGATGCTCCGCTACATATGCATCGGAAGGGTCAGCATTATATTACAACACAATACACTACACTACAATACGCTACAATACACTACAATACGCTACAATACACTACACTACAATACATTACACTACAATTCACTACATTACATTGAACTACAATTCACTACATTACATTGAACTACAATACAATACATTGCACTATCAGGCTTACCTATAAGCTATATTGCTGGCGAACGTAATAATATGGTAATTTATGTCTGTCTGTCACAGGTAAAGGTGTCGGCAAGAAGAGTAAGAGTAGCAATGCGAGTGCGGAGCCGGGGCCCTCCACTAGTCGCGCGAGACTCTCCGGTATGTAGCGAGATATTGTACACTGGCTTCTGTCTGCGGCCCCGCGTGATAACAAATAGTCTATGTATTATTATTGAGCATACTCCTGTTCCAAATTTCATCTTGGTCTCATCAGCCAGGAATACTTGGTTCAAGTATTGTTCCGACTGTTTGGGCGTACATTTAGTGTGCTGTGTCGTGGGTACATATGATCTGTATACAATTTAGTTCTTAATGTTATAAATGTTAAAGACATTTATAAGCAGGGGGCTGAATGAGAGTGCGTTATGAAATCCATAACTAGATGTTGACTTGAATGTAATACACATCTGCAGACGAAGACATCGAAGACGAAGAAGAGGACGAAGGCGGCGCGTCGTCGTGGTCGGGGTCCGGGTCGGGCAGCTCGGCGTCGTCGGGGCGCGGCGCGGGGCGGCGGGGGCGCAGCGCGGGCCGGCGGGGGCGCAAGCGGCGGCGCTCGGGGTCGTCGTCGTCGGGCGCGCCGCTGCAGGCGCTGGCGCGGCGCGGGCGGCGCGCGCGCGGCGCGGCGCGGTACAACGAGGACTCGTCGGACGAGGCGGCGGCCGCCATCTCCAAGCGCGCCGGCCGCGCGCCCGCCCGCGCCGCGCTCGACCCGCGCCGCCGCCGCCACGCGCGCTACCTCAACGGACACGCGCTCAACGGACACGGTCAGTGCCGCGCATCATTCAGTTCAAACAAACAAACCATATTCTTTAGCTTTATATAATATTCAGAAAAATGATTGTTACACATTGCAGAATGGTTTAGTATATTTATTAATCAACTTCAAAGAGGGAAGACGGAGCTTGAGTCTCTTATTTTGAACGTACTTTTTAAAAACACTCGCTGCTAGACACTGGTTGCTGGAACTATAAGTATTCAGGTGTTTGTAAATATTAAAATTACAACAGGCCACTACTTAATGAATAGTCTATAAGCCAGCGACAGGTATTTGTGGCCAATTTCTCAGTGGATGACTAGTACAATGCTCGCAGGAGTTGTAACATGAAGTATTGTGTCCGTTAGGTACGGCACTGGTGGTGGGATGAGTCATGGCAACCCATGTCATAATTTTTTTTAGCCATTTCCTCCCGATTGAAAACACGTCTAATTTATAGGTAGCATAGTATCTTAAATGAATTAAAGTGTCAGCTGGTTGTACTCCGGTGGAATTGACAATAAAACACATTTTGATAAAGAATTGCCAGTATAATGGACATTATGTATGTGTTGTACAGACGTGGGCGCCGGCGAGGGCTCCAGTGGGTCGCAGGGCTCGGGCCCCGGCGCGGCGAGCGGGTCCGGGGGCCCGGCGCCCCCGACGGCGCTGTCCATCTCGTCGCGGGGGCGCGTGCGCAAGCTGACGGCCAAGGCCCGGGGCCTGCTGCACGACTGAGCCCGGCGCCGCGCCCGGCCCCGCGCCCGGCCCGCCCCGCGCCCCGCCCCGGGGACTACTGCAAGCGACCTAGACTAACTGTGAGTGGTCTGTCAGAGCTTATTATGTACTAGGAGGACACTGCCGGGCCGCGCTAGTGTAGCGAGCGGGCCAATGTCAACCTTATTTTCATTGTGTTACAGTGTGTTACTGAGTGACACAGACATACATATCGCTTCAGTTCCAGCACTTGTTATACGAAATTCCACCTTAGAACAAAGGAATTGAGCAGTAATTTGTTCCGGGCACAAATGATCAGCTGATCATAATTTTAATTTTGACTACGTACAAATATCTTCCTAATGTCTATCACATTAAGTATGTCAAGCTCGCTGCACTAGTGTTACCCAGCGGAACTGCCAGTAATGTTATATGTAATAATATATCATTTTTGTACTGACTGACTGACTGACTGACAGACTAATAGAAAACTGTAAATATTTAAACTGTAAGTAGTAGTAAGTATGATATTTTTTGAGCTGGAATGTTGCCACAGTTATAAATATTCTTCTGACTTGTCATATTCAATAATAATCGATTGGATTTGTATTCTATTGATTTGATGATCTACATATAACAATGTAGTTGATATATACAGATGATGACGGAGTATGAAAATTAAAAATGTAATTAGTCCGTCAGTTAGGTAATTAAAAAATATTAGACACGTATTTCTTTTATTTTGTCGTATAAGAAAACAATACTTAGATAAACCGAATCAAAGTTTACGAGTGTGACGTAGCTACGTCATTTCTACGTCATATAACGTCCCTAGAAGTGACGTCACGCGGTATTTCAATTCAATATATCGTCGAAAGTATTCGTTTCCGTAAGAAAGTATAAAATACGTGTCTAATGTTAAAATAATGTACCAAATGGACATTGGAATATAAATGAGTACTACATTATTACAATATTTGAATATTTCGATCAAAATCCTTAATTTTGTGTTGTAGTCAATGTTTAGTTGACTACACACTAACTAACTGTAAGTATAGGTTGTGTTAACATTATTTAATAATTTGAACGCCATAGTAATAATGAAACATTAGTCCGGAACCAATAACTTGTACGTATGTCGATAAATTTGGCTACTGACGGCCGAGTATTCAATCACCAGTTAATTCTTTACTGTAGACTAAAATTCACATTTGACAGTTTGTAGTATGGAAGAATTGTCAAATATTCAGTTGTTTCTGTAATAAAATGTATCTGGTGTTGGAAAATCGGTCCTAAGGGATAGAATTTGCTTCTGCACAATATGTCGCGGGCTCAATTCCTGTGTTTGATCTACAATGTTTTTAACACGTTAAACGCCATGGGGGTCACCGGTGACCGGCGTTAGCCTAGGATTTACATTCAACAGTTTTAGAAAAATTAAATTCGTTTTTACTTGAGTTCCATACAGAATGTGAGAAATCTATCTTTTCTATCCGTGGTAGTCAAATATATTGTAAGGGTTAAATTATTTAAACATTTTGGATTTTTCGGGAAATCAGTAATAAGATAGTTTTTCAATTGAAATGATATTATTGAATTAATTTGACCTTCTAGACTTGAAACTGTAATAAAATATACTAGAGTTGCAACCTACTCAATGCAAACAGACAAACCTTTCCTCTTTACAAGTGTAGATGGCGTTCAAAAAGCTCACAGATAATTATTAAGTAGTTATAATGTAAAGTGGTGTAAGCAGAAGTGGTCAGTATAGCATACTGTATGATTGTACCTGTAGACCAGGGGTGTCCAAACTATACACCCTCGCGGGCTAATTAAATTTCTTAGAAAAGCTGGAGGGCCAGAAAAATATTTTCAGTTGTATAATGACGTTTAACATTGTATTCTTTACTTACAGACTAAACTTGCACACAAATTATACACTGAATTTTATTATTGTTGTTGCACATAAAATGAAGATGTTGAGATTAAAGTGTGTGTCGCGGGCGCGGGCTCGCGGGCCACATGAAATCAAGCTGCGGGCCGCATGCGGCCCGCGGGCCTTTGTTTGGACAGCCCTGCTGTAGACAATATGTTATATTTATCATAATATATCATAATATATAATAAGAATAAGTCGCCAGGAGCTACTGTGTACTGTGATATGATAGTGTGTGACGACACACCCCGCCCCTATCATACTCTAGTGTTACCACTTAATTAAATTGACAGTTGATGTTGCCAGCTGGTATATGTACTTAATTGTAAGTTTTGATTCAGCCGCGAGCTAGTAATGTATTGTAAACATCTGATGTTTGTTATACGAGTCTTAATAAGTTCTTTGAGAACGATATCTGAATACAATACTGTGACGTAGGCTGACAACAATCGGCCCTGTGAGTGCGATCAAAATACATGATAAATATGTAACAAAATAATATTGTTTGTATGTAACACGCACAAGGTGTCTCTAGCGACTGTACATCGTGTCCATAGATCTTTGTTTATTTATTGTTGGCAACACCACCGGCCATAGACGCTCGTGTACAGTGTTGCCATCGTTGTGTGTATGCAGTGGTGTTGCCAGTATGAATATATTAATTAATTGAATTAGTAGTAAGTAGGTGAATAGTGTGTACTGTAAGTATGACAATTTTGTAATGAACAGCGAATTAAAGTGATGTCATTTTGTATCTGTTGACTTTGTACCGATGTGTGTGTGTATGTATGTATGTATATTGTATATAGTGAGTCTGTGAGACGCGCATGCGCGGTTGATACCAAACTGAAACAGAATAAAAAGATAATTTTGTAAGATATCTGTTGTGTTTTATTTTTGTGTCCTCTGTATTATCATCGGCGACTCCTGGGTATCGCCTTATCATCATCGGCGACTTCATCTTCTTATTGATGATTGTAGCATGAATTGGACTGTTTTATTATTCTCATACATTTTAAATACTACCTAACCTACAAAAATATATATAAAAATAGGAGCCGACCAGTAGCGGGATCATGGTCCAAGCTACCAGTGGTTAGTGCTTCAGAGACGGAAACCTCTGCCTCTGCCGTGTCAAGGAGAACTGCCTTCTGTATCAGGCCCTTGATCCATCCACCTAACGCCAGCCTCCTGAGATGAATGGTAATAATCCTATTAATCGTTTGCCTCCTATTCCATAAAAAAGACTATCCACCACACAACATAATCCTTCCACGCCGGTTCCGGCCACAGCGACCGTCTCATGGCTACCTGCGTCTTCATGGGCTCATGTGGCTGGCAAATGAAATAGCTCCAACACAAAAATAATTACTTATTAGGTATGTTTTCGGCTTACTCACGTAATTATTGTTTGCCGAGGAACTCGACATCCTAGAGTCTCAAGCCATGCTACAGGCTCATATTCCTGAGCCGAGTTCCTCGTCAGACAGTTACGCGATTAAGCCGAAAACATAAAAAATAATTCGTATATCTCACGAACGTTAATAATAATATAAAATTCCATCATGTCGGTATCTCAAAATGGATGTAGGGAGGGGTCTCGTGGAACTAAGGAGCTACTCCTCATTGATATGGTTGTTAGCCAACAGGTTCGTCGGTCCCGGAAAGATTTGTCTACATGCTGGATAGACTATAAAAAAGCATATGATTCTGTGCCACATACATGGCTCCTGAAGGTGCTGGAGTTGTATAAAATACATGCAAGTTTACGCGCCTTCTTGGAGTCATGTATGAGGCAGTGGAGCACCGTGTTATGCTATCCGGGATGTAGACAAATCCAAGGGAATGAAGAACCTGTAAGGATAGTACGAGGAATATTCCAGGGGACAGCCTGAGCCCACTATGGTTCTGCTTGGCCTTGAATCCTCTAAGTACTCTACTGGAGGATTCAGGGCTAGGCTATCCTTTGCGGAGAAGGGGTCTAGTTATATCCCACTTACTTTACATGGATGACCTCAAGTTGTTTGCTCCAAACAAGAAACAACTGATGGAACTACTGAATATAACTGAAAAATTTAGTAGTTCCATCAGAATGGAGTTTGGAGTAGACAAGTGTGCGGTCATGCATGTAAAGCGAGGAGGGATTGTGGAATCTGAGGGACTAGAACTCTCAGATTTCACAAAACTGAGATCACTCTCCGCAAACGATACATACAAATACCTGGGTATATCAGAAGGATTAGGCATTAATGAACCGGACATGAAGCAATCGTTACAGGAGCGCTTCTTTGGCCGCCTGAATAAGGTACTCAAAAGTTCCTTATCAGGCGGAAACAAGGTGCGAGCCTTTAACGGTTGGGTCATGCCAGTCCTAATGTATTCTTTTGGTATACTCAAGTGGACACAGACTGAACTTGACACCCTGGATAGACGAGTCCGGACCCTGCTGACTGCAAATCGCATGCATCACCCTCGTTCGTCGGTCATGAGGTTGTACATCCCGCGGAAGTGTGGTGGTCGAGGCTTATTAAATGCTAAGACCCTTCACAACCGTGAGGTGTGCAGCCTCAGGGAATATTTCCTGAAAGTCAACGAGGGTATGCATCGCGAAGTAGCGGTGGACAATGGATTCACTCCACTATCCTTGGCAAAAGAGAACTGGCGCAAACCTGTTGTACTGAGCGTCAATGATCGCAAGGAGATATGGCATAGCAAGGAGCTCCACGGACGCTTCTTCCGGGCCCTTCATGGGCCTGGTGTAGATTTTCTAGCGTCCGTGTCTTGGCTACGATTCAGTAATCTCTTTGGGGAAACTGAAGGATTTGTCTGTGCAATAATGGACGAAGTTATCCTTACGAATAACTACCGGAAATATATATATATTTTTTTTTTCTTTCTTCTTTGGCAACCGAGTCTCCAATACGATGTTGTCGACTATACTGCCAGTGTCAGGTGGTGACGGCAGATTAATGAGCCGTCGAAGTTAACTTTGCGGTAGTTTTTAGTAGTTAGTAGCTGAAAGGACAAAACAATTGGGTTAGTAAACATATAAATATTAACAACTATTTTACTGTATGAGTACAGGGGTGAAGAAAATAGTTGAGGGGACGTACACAATGCACAATACAGACACACAGATATATACGCCATTTACATAAATGTCACCGTCATAGTTTAATCTCATTATCATTAATGAATCGACATAAACAATGGATTAATTTAGGGGAAAAGTGAGTTAAAAGGAGGTGGAAATTAATTGGAAGTGGGATTTGAATACTGGGGAGTTTTTTATAAAGGTCAAAAGATTGGGAATTTAAAGGACACGAAAAAAATATATGGTCTACAGTTCCCTCGTCAAGGCCGCATTCACACAGCGAGCTGTCGCGGACACGGATCTTGTTGAGGAAGACTGGGCTACTACAATGGCCGAGTCTGAGTCTGCACAAGGATGAAACAGTGTGGCGGGGGAGCTTAGGGTACTTGGAAAACCAAGGCCTCCGCCGGATGCCGGGCTGGACACTTGCATAGTAGGCTCCTTTACTTTTGGAAGTGTCTACCCACACTGCAGCCCATGAGTCAAAAAGCTTGTGTTTGGTGTCGGCACGTACATCATACCCGTACACCACGTAGTGTTGACGTTCGACATCGTTCGAGGCCGCAAATTTGGCTAAGGAATCTACCGGAAATATATAATTAAGGATGGGACGGTTGACATATGTCGGGCATGTCATAGTCCCGGTGAATCCATTAGACATATAATTATATATATAATTAGACATATAATTATATATATAAATATAATCCATTAGACATATTAGACAAATATTTGCATAGGCATAATCAAGTAGCCAAGATTATCCATCAGCAACTTGCTTTACACTATCGACTTGTTGAATCTGAGGTACCGTACTACAAGTATGTGCCCGACCCAGTTCTGGAAAATGACCATATCACATTGTACTGGGACCGGTCTATCATTACTGACAGGACTATTGTAGCCAATAAACCTGACATAGTAGTGATAGACCGTCAAGTACGCCGCACGATGATAATCGATGTCACCATTCCCCATGACGAGAACCTCGTGAAAGCTGAGAAAGATAAACAAATAAAATATCTAGACTTAGCTCACGAGGTTGTCGACATGTGGAGTGTGGATTCGGCTATCATTGTGCCGATAGTCGTGTCGGCCAATGGGTTAATCCCTAAAAGCCTCGACATCCATCTCAGGAGGCTGGCGTTAGGTGGATGGATCAAGGGCCTGATACAGAAGGCAGTTCTCCTAGAAACGGCACGTATCGTGAGGAGGTTTCTGTCTCTGGAGCACTAACCACCGGTAGCTTGGACCATGCTCCCGCTACTGGTCGGGTCCTATTTTTTATATTTTTAAATATTATTTTTTTTATTTTGTAAGTAGTATTTAGAAATATAATTTATGGAGAATTTTAAATAAATATATGTAAATATAAACAAAAATAATTATTTAATTAAAACAAGTAGTTCCGGAGATTAAATGACAAGTCAAGTTGAACGATACAAAGTCTGTCGGTCAGTCCTCTAGTTCCTCTATAGGCTCATTCCAAGGTGTAGATTCCTATGTAGAAGAACGAGCAAGAAACTCCATAGGTTACTCTTTTTCAATCAGCTCTAAGGTAAAGTAACTAACTAGGTCGCACTTTCAGCTGAGTTCACAAAAACGAATGATGGTTTCAGTTTGACCTCTTGTAATAGTGATGTTATATCATGTAATATATAGAATGAATGATTGTATATTTTTGACATTCGCGAATGCGAACATCTCCCGATTACCGACGATATTCGAGAATGCGAATGTTGAGTTAAAAGGGACCAATGTTTTATGGTTTATTTTGATATTTGACAAGATCATGTTGATCTTGATACTAATCAACATGATATAGTATATCATACAGTACCTATATCAGATATACTGTACCTACCATGCTCGGAGGTTGGAATATCCGGTGCGGTCAAAGTAAACAATTTATTGAAGTAATAAAAATTAAGGAAGAGCCGAAGTTTGAAGCTCTTTGGTTCACCATTAGGAATAAAGTACCAAAGTCCTTATGTGAGCATCGAAAATTATTTGGATCATAATTCAAAAGTATACATGTAACGTCTGCGGAGAATATTTATATTACATTAAAATATCGAATAATAAGTGTAAAACAATACAAACTAATACAATATCACCCGAATAAAAAAAACTATTGTTTGTAAACTGTGTCAACTACATCATATTGTTTGTATTTTGTAAAGCTGTAATGAAAACTTCCTTTATTTATTTTTATACTTGACTTAGACATTTTTAAATGTTTGATTATATGAAAATATAAAAAGCAGCAGCCCACCTAACGGGAGGCATCCAAGCTACCGGTGGTCAGGGCTCCAGAGAAAGGAATTTCCGGACAATACGCGCCGTGTCCAGAAGTACTGCTTCCTGCATCAGGCCCTTGATCCAACCATCTAACGCTAGCCTACTCAGATGTTGGTCGAGGCTTTTAGGAATGAGGCCATTGGCAGATACGACTATCGGCACAATGACTGCTGAATCCACATCCCACATGTTGACAATCTCATGAGCTAAATCAAGATATTTACTTGCTTTATCTTTTTCAGCTTTCACAAGATTCTCGTCATGTGGGATTGTTATATCAACTATCATTGTGCGACGGCTTGGTCGATCTATCACCACAATGTCAGGTTTGTTTGCAACAATTGTCCTGTCTGTGATGATAGTTCGATCCCAATACAGTGTGACATCTCCATTTTAATGAAAACTTCATTATTTATTGATTTAATATACGAAATGATCACTAAAAGTTACACTATAATGATCGAAAGACAGTTTAACCAGGAAATATGATTATGTAAAATATATAAAATTAATTAGCGTGTGAAATAAAGCTTTTCTTTGATCGACTTTATTACCGACTTCGACGTTGAAGTCTATTTATTTTAAACATGCTTGGATAATTAATAATATTACCTCAGATTGTATGCATGCAATGTATTAAAGTACAGCTCAGTCAGCTCAGCTGTGATGTCTTCTTTATGGAATAGGAGGCAAACGAGCAGACGGATCACCTGATGGTAAGCGATCAGCGCCGCCCATGGACACCCGGAACACCAAGGGCCGAGCTTTTAAAATCGGAAATACCGCGGACGACAGATCATTCCACAGTTTTGCTGTGCGAGGCAGGAAGCTGCATGAGAAGTGTACAGTTGTGGCCTGCCAACCATCTATTCTATATGATAGATATGTCGTGAGGGTCGACGGCGAAAAGACGCGGCAGGCATCAGACCAAACAATTCCTCAGTACAAGCAAAAGAAGATGCATAATGAAGCTTGCCCAAGTGTTAGGTTTGTCACTACATAATATAAAACAAAGTCGTTATTCGCCGTCCGTCTGTCCCTATGTATACTTAGATCTTTAAAACTACGCAACGGATTTTGATGCGTTTTTTTATTATAGATAGAGTGATTCGTATGGAAGGTTTATATGTAGAGTACATGCATATTGCACTCGTGTGAAGTCGGGCTGGGTCGCTAGTTTGGAAATAATACAAGTCAGTGTAACTCCCAACATACCATATATTTATTTATTAATTTGCATAAACATAAAATGAGAACATAAGTACAGGTTCGCACGCGACGCGCGTACTACATTAATGTATTAGAATTATCAACAGCATGGCATTATATTGAGTACTATATCGTGGGACGTCCCCCGCCCCCCTCCCCCCAGTCAGTTATCGTCCGCAGCCTCCCCCGCCACACTTGGACTTCTTGGGGGGACGGTACGACGACGTGGACGCTCCGCCGCTCAGTGGCAAGTAGTCTGTAAATATAAAACATTAATAAGAACTGCCTCATTGGCCGAGTGGTCGCAAGTGCGACTGCCGGGCAAGGGGTCTCGGGTTCGATTCCCGGGTCGGGCAAAGTGTTATTGAGTTTTTAAAAATTCTCAGTAATAGCACGGAGTCTGGAATTGTGCCCGGTATATGCCAATAGGCTCATCACCTATTACATGGGACTCATCATAACATAAACAGTAAAAGTGGGTGTTACATAGTACAGTGGCATAATGTGCACCTCTGCCTACCCCTTCGGGGATAAAAGGCGTGATGTTATATCATGTTATGTTACATGTTGCTCCACATTACAGTTGGGTGTTTTCTGCAAAAAATTCTGCAGAGACAACAATTTTATACAAGCAACTAACGACTGGAATATTGTGGAGTTTACAATAATTACACTGTGTGCGTTACCCAGGCCAGATGTTGTCGAAAATGGTCATTTGAATCTTATAATAATTAATTTATTTATTTAGGTTAGCCAACGACTGTTTACACATCATATTACAACGAATCGGTTTAGATACAATATGCATTTGCTAGTGTAACAATCAATTAAAGGCTAACACATCATGCTCAAGAGAATAGTTAGGTATTAGAAGTTTAAATTATTAAATTAAATTAATAAACATAAAATACAACTATTAAATTAACACAAAAATTAAATTATTAAACACAAATAATAATTTCCCATTAACAGAAATCTATTTAAGGTGAACATACATTAGAACAAACATAGGAAACAACAACAAAAAATAAAACAAACAAGTTGTGCGGCTTCTGTAATTGTTGTGCACATTTTTAAATTATTTCACAAAATCATTTCCTGCTGGGGTAACGTTACCCCAGCCAGACCTTTTTCTTTCTAATGGGAATATTTAAATAATTACTAACTATAAAATTAGTTGTCTAGGTGAAGTAAATGTTGTGCCTTATTTTGTATTTGTTCTGTCATCAGTTGCGAAGTTATTCGAGAGATTCTGCTGGGGTAACGTTTTTGGTTTTGCTAGATCTTTGAAATGGTTAAGCGGATTTTTATTATATTTTGTACATGGCTTCTTAGAAATTAGTTTAAATTTGTTCTGCAATAAAAAAACCAAAATAATACATAGCTTAGGTTAGGTATATAGTATAGGTTATTTCATTGAATAGATAAACACTTCAATTAGTCCCAGCACTCTCAATAAGAGCTCTAAAGACTTACTTTAAACGTTATTTTAAAGCTTGTAACTGCCTTCACAAGTATGTGAAGTTTCATTAGTATCACGAGCACGGTCTTGATGCGCGCGGTTTTATTTGGCCACTGGATTGGATATATGTTATGCCAATAATTAGTTGTTTAGTTCAGTTATATATCAGTAAAATATCAGCTCAGTATATTGGATAATTAATGAAATAATACGATTAAACATTTCGGATCGCAGATTGACTTAAATTAAGTTGAGCACTAACGTTTCTTTGGCTGTGTCCGGCCTGAATAAGTGCCACAGCTTGGGCGGCGACTTCAGGTGAAGTATCCATAGATTATTGATAGAACCTCACCTTAATGTTAAGAATAAGTAATGTTTGTTGCAAAACCAAAGATATCAATCACTTTTTCAAGAATTAAATCCAAGTAAACCCATTAAACCAAGTTTTCTTAGTATTCGATTGTTTGATACCAACAAACAGGCTCCAAATTGTCTTTTGTTTCTTTAAATTTTGTGTTCGAAATTCAAAAAAAGACTATTGAATGAAATTGTGAATGGTGCCAGGTTCAAAACTGCATAAAAACTTTTTGCTCGACTTAATATAAAATTTTTGCTATGACCAAACGAAACTGAAAATACAAGGTAGGACAATAGATGTGTCCAGAAGTATATTACCTGTCAATAAAAAATATTTCATTATTACGTACTTTCTTTTTAAAGGTGATTGCCCATTCTTCTATGGACCGCCGTTGCGCATAAAAATAAGTTGTATGATAGCATAAATTGGACATAAAAGAGTGGAGATGTCGTATTTTCCAAGGAAATAAAAATTATCTATTTATTTTGTGGGGTTTTAATGTTCTTTGATTTTTGGTTTAAGTTTAGTTATGTAACTACCGAAAAAAGCAGTCCTTACAACAATATGGTTTACATGTCTCTACTAATCTACTATCCTACATATTTTTGAAGGTACCATAATGTTCTGCGTTTTCGTTTTTTCGTAACCACCTAACTTGGTCGGGTTACCACGGTCAATCACTTCCTAATGACTTAAAACTGTCAAACACCGCGCGGTCACCGGTGACCGCAACCTATTGTTCTTTAATTGTGTCTAAAATGACGGTACTCAAAGAGTTAATCGTATATACAAACTTTAAAATACCGTTTAAAGTTAGTCCTTAGAGCTCTTATTGAGAGTGCTGGGACCAATTGAAGTGTTTTTCTATTTAATGAAATAACCTTTAAGCTATGTATTATTTTGGTTTTTTATTGCAGAACAAATTTAAACTAATTCCTAAGAAGCCATGTATAAAATATACTAAAAATCGGCTTAACCATTTCAAAGAAACCAAACCAAAAACGTTACCCCAGCAGAATCTCAAATAACTTCGCAACTGATGAGAGAACAAATACAAAATAAGGCACAACATTTACTTCACCTAGACAACTAATTTTATAGTTAGTAATTATTTAAATATTCCCATTAGAAAGAAAAAGGTCTGGCTGGGGTAACGTTACCCCAGCATGTTTGTTGAGATGTTTTTGTGAAATAATTAAAAAACTACATATAAGCTCATCGAATTTCAAAATTGTGCGCAATATTTACAGAAGCCGCACAACTAATTATCTATAAGATTCAAATGACTATTTTCGACAACATCTGGCCTGGGTAACGCACACAATTACACTAACTCAATCAACTAAGGGCCGATTTATAAATCATTAGTTAATTCTTAGCTGTTGAAGGCAAAATAAGAGGACGTAAGTTATTAGAAAATGACAACTATCTGTACCTTATTTACGCAAATAAATAATTTTTGATTTTGATTTTGATTTTGAAGAATAAAATTAACACTTGACAGTTTTTAGTACGGAAGAATTGTCAAAGTTATTGACTAACTGATGATTGAAAAATCGGCCCTAATTGATACATTCATGAACACTACAATATTGCGTACCGTTCTCATCCTTCCTCTCCCCGAGCCTCTGCCCGCCGGCGGCGGCGCCATACTTCTCCAGCCGCTCCGTCAACTCCGCGCGCTTGCGTTCCTCGCGCTGTACACAAACAATACAATTATATAGAAAGGTTTTTTAATATTAGAACATACAGGGTGTCTCACGGCAGAGTTAGGATTTTGAAATGAAATAAAAGTCAATTTGCATATTTTATTGAAAAGATTTTTATTGAAAACTATTGAACTATAATGCGCATTTTATTTTTTTAATATTACATCTTCCAAATGTCTTCCATTTCGTAGCACGCACTCACGGAATCGATTCATCGCATTTTGCATAACGCGCCTAAGCATAGCCGGCTCGATGTCGCTTATTTCTTGTTGAATATTTTGTTTTAGCTCAGCGATATTTCTCCGACGTAAACTTTACTCTTAAAGTACCCCCATAGGAAAAAGTCCATGGGTGTCAAATCTGGTGATCGCGGAGGCCGCGCAATATCACCAAAGCGGGATATCAATTTTTGAGGAAACAATTCACGAAGTTGGTCCATAGTGGCTCTTGCAGTGTGGCAAGTGGCTCCATCCTGCTGAAACCACGTTCTTGAGCTGTAGGCTGGATGCTCTCGAAGTTAGGGTATAAAATAATTGGATATCATTTGCCGATAAGCCTCCCCAGAAACAGTTATCGCAGCACCTGTCGCATTTTCAAAAAAATACGGCCCGATTATTCCATTGACCGAAAGAGCACACCACACTGTCACTTTTGGGCTATGCAGCGGTCTTTGATGTTTTTGTCTGGGATTGACTTCTGACCAAAAGCGACAATTTTGTTTGTTAACTTATCCATTCAAATGGAAATGTGCTTCATCACTCCAAAACACAGTATTCAAAGTGCGAAATCTCTGAATGATTGTCTGGCAAAAACTTTTACGTAAATTGTAGTCATTTTCATTTATTTCCTGCACTATCTGTATTTTATAGGGATGGAATTTTAAATCACGTTTTAAAATCCGCTCTACGGTTGATTTGGTGACGTTTAAAGCCGCCGCTCTTTTGCGTATTGACAAGCGTGGATTACGTCGAACGCTAGCTGCAACTTCGTTCATTGTTTCTTCCGTTCTTGAAGTTCTGCTTGGGCCCGGACGCGGTTGATTTATAGCGGAACCGGTAGCTCGAAACTTGATAACCCATTTACGAATCAAATTTTCGCTTGGTCCATCGCGTAAACGTCTGATATTGTAGTGAGAACAAAACTGTCTTCGAGCCACGACGTACGATTCTCCACCTTTCAAAAACGCTTCGATAGCGAACGCGCGGTGCTCACCCGACCACTGCGACATCGTGACTAACGAATCCGCACGAATGACGAAGCTACTGCGTTCCTCCCCCCGCGCTTACTTGCAACGGTTTTTAAAATATTCAAATTTAAAATCCTAACTCTGCCGTGAGACAACCTGTAGTATGTATGCATAGTATATGTGGCCGCGTCGTATTCTCGGAATTTACTGGCCCGAGACCATCTCCAACATAGAGCTTTTGGAGAAATGCCACGAAACCCAATCGACCGCCAGATTTAGCGCCGCAAGTGGGGATGGATAGACCATACGCTCTGAAGGGGTCCCGACCATATTTCCAAGCAAGCCTTGGACTGGAATCCCCAAGGGAAAAGAAAGCGTGGCCGTCTTCGGCAAACCTGGCGTCGCATCGCACTGGCAGAAGCGACGAGCATCGGTATGACGTGGAGTGAGGTGAAGCGTTAAGCTCAAGACAGATCGCGATGGAGAATTTCAGTGGACGCCCTCTGTCCTATCTAGGATACATAGGATATTAAGTCAGTAGGTAATACCTTTGATTTGGAAGTGAGTGATAGAATAACAAGACTTCAAATAGTACAAAGATTACAAAAATGGTGACAGTTGTGACACGACACTGTAGTAAGTTAGTAATGTACCTCCTTCTGCAGTTCGAGCGCCCTCTGTGAGTCAGCGAGTAACTTCTGTTGCTGCGCCTCCCGCGCGCGCTGCACCGCCTCCATGCGAGCCAGCGCTATGTCAGGGTCTAGACGAGAAGCATTAACTTACATTTAAAACAATTAAATATGTTATTATAACACTGTGAGTCGATCAGTGCCGTAGTTGAGGCGGCGCCAATGGTACCCAGGCATAGAGTTAATATAACTTTTTTAGTATTTTCAAATGAGTAGCCCGCGATTTATAGTTACTTTAGTTTGTCTCACGAGAGTTATTATGAAAATACTCATAATAATTTAATTACCTATGTAATTTACTTAAGTGTTACCTACTTGGTAACAACAGCACACTTCGACGCCCGGGCACAAGGATGTCGAAGAAAAAGGCGGACTTACACTCAACTATTGAAAGGCTACTCAACTTTAACTTGTACTTAAATATCGTGCCATCTCTGTCATTTTACAAAGAATTTGTAGCGACAGAACTATAGTTAAGCGCGACTTAAATTGAGTGACGTTTGAGTATTTGAACAGTAATGTCACTTAGAAATTATTGAAGCACTGAAATATCAGTGGTGTATTTAGGTGTGCGTGTACTTGCAACACCGTAATGTATAAAGTGTAATAACAGGCCATGTCACAGACAGACACATGCGACAGATGTCCTTCGCGTCAATATGTGTCTGTTCTGCGTGTTAGTATATAATAACCAGGTGCCACAGTCGTTGTTTCAAGAGACTGCCCACCATTTTTGAACGTCCTTGCTTGGTACTTAACATACATGCAAGAGAATATGGAACACCAATTGCTACGATTCCTACATTCCTCTTTCGCTTCATCAAAAGTCGGCAATCTTTTTATGCATGCTCGTCGTATTTAAGTAGTGTGCGTTACCCAGGCCAGATGTTGTCGAAAATGGTATTTGAATCTATAGATAATTAGTTAAGCGGATTCTGTAATTGTTGCGCACATTTTTAAATTTGTTGCGTTTATAGTTTTTCAATTAATTTACAAAATCATTTCCTACTGGGGTAACGTTACCCCAGCCAGACCTTTTTCTTTCGAATGGGAATATTTAAATAATTACTAGCTATAAAATTAGTTGTCTAGATGAAGTAAATGTTGTGCCTTATTTTGTATTTGTTCTTTCATCGGTTGCGAAGTTATTCGACATTCTGCTGGGGTAACGTTTTTGGTGCTGCTACATCTTTGAAATGGTCAAGCGGATTCTTATCATATTTTGTACATGGCTTCTTAGGAATTAGTTTAATTTTAACGTGACAACATCTTATAAATTGGTTTGCCGGGTGACACTTCAAGAAACTGCGTTACGCTCCGCTCACGTTATGCGCTCACAATGAGAGCGAGTGAGAGGCACGCGTCATGGTTAGCCCGCCTAAGAGCGAGAGAGACAGACATAAAAAGTGAAAGGCACGCGTCCCTTCCACTCGAGCACAGTTAGCCCGCCTAAGAGCGAGAGAGAAAAAGTGAGAGAGATAGGCATACACACCGGTTCATGTCTTGCTTCTTAGTATAAATTAATATTTTAAATATAATTCTTTGTATAAATAAATGTTTTAAATTGTTACTATTATTTCATCCTTCTTCCTACTATACGAATGAATATTCACATTAAAATTATTTTACCACTCAGTCGTTGTCACGTAAAACTTTCGCCCGTATACCGACTTTACAGGCAACCAATTTTTTTATGCAATAACATAACATAACCATAACATCATACCTTTTTATCCCCGAAGGGTTAGGCAGAGGTGCAAACAGAAGTAACACCCACTTTTCACTATTAATGTTATGAGTCCCATGTAATATGAGGTGAGCCTATTGCCATATACCGGGCAAAGTCAAAGCATTTATTTCAATTAAACCATAGTTTGGTACTTTTGAAACGTCAGCAAATACAAAATAAATAATAGTCTGTCAGTCAGTCCGTCAGTGAAGCTAGGTGAAGCTAGGTGCTCATTCCAAAATGTAGATTCGAATGGAGAAGAACGAGCAAGAAACTCCATTCGTTCTCTTTTTAAAAAAGTATGTTCTACAATGTCTCTGATACATATTCCATTTCCATTAGCCTACAAAATATGATAAGAATCCACTTAACCATTTCAAAGATCTAGCAAAACCAAAAACGTTACCCCAGCAAAATCTCGAATAACTTCGCAACCGATGAAAGAACAAATACAAAATAACAATAGATATGAGATTCATAACTATGTATAGACAAATGTATATTGTAATTAAGGAAAACGGTTTTTTTTCTCGGCTCACGTGTAAATATAGTTGGTAGGCCAGGGGATCTGATCGCTTCGTATTCGCAAACACGCGCTTTCATATTAAAGCTATTTAAGAACAAATACAAAATAAGGCACAACATTTACTTCATCTAGACAACTAATTTTATAGCTAGTAATTATTTAAATATACCCATTCGAAAGAAAAAGGTCTGGCTGGGGTAACCTTACCCCAGCAGGAAATGATTTTGTGAAATAATTAAAAAACTATAAGCGCAACAAATTTAAAAATGTGCGCAACAATTACAGAAGCCGCACAACTAATTATCTGTAAGATTCAAATGACCGTTTTCGACAACATCTGGCCTGGGTAACGCACAAATTAAAGTAGCATACAAATTCAACAGTAGGTACACAACAGTTGTACTGCACTCACTCTTATGGTACTCGGCGTCCTCGCGCTGCTGGCGCCATCTGTCGAGCGTCGGCCGAAACTTGTGGTACAAGTAGATGGCCGCTGCAATGCCGCCCAGGACAAACCACCCGTGTGCTGCCAGGAACTGGAATGCTAATATAAAGAACTTGTTAGATTGTTTCACATCATTAGTAAATGGTTGCCTCAAGTTCATAAGCATACATTTAAGTGTGGGAGAGCCATGCTTCGGCACGAATGGGTCGGCTCGACTGGAGTGATACCACGGCCTATCAAAAAAACAGCGACGTGAAACAACGCTTACGTTGTGTTTCGTCATGCGAGTGAGGTTACCGGAGGCCCAATTACCCTCCCCTTCCCCAATCTCCCCAATTCCTGAATCCCTAACGATGCTCAAACTCCTAATCCCCAAAAGGCCAGTAACGCACTTGTAACACCACTGGTGTTCCAGGTGTCCATGGGCGACGCCGATTGTTTAACATCAGGTGATCAATCTGCTTGTTTACCGGCTTATGCCACAAAAAATATGGGAGCTGCGCACATCCTAACTGGTTACCAGGGCTCCAACACAAAGCAGGAGAAGGAACGGGGTGGTGTTTAGTCAGTAAGAGTCTGACACTTCCTCCCGCCTCACTCAACACGGGAGAAGTAATTGGATGATTTTCCCCCCATTACATTACATAATTTACGGTTTATTAAATTAAAGGTTATGTTTAAATACTTATATTCTTGTTGTAATGTATGTTGAGGATATTTGTTGCCACATCACTACTGAAAGATAACAATTTAATGCTAACAATAACTTATTTAGGTACTTACAACAAACAGGATAACTGAGTATTACTACACTTCTTCCCATACTGTGAAATACTTAACTTTAGGAGTGGGCAATTATACTACATATACACATAACATCACACCTTTAATCCTCGATGGGGTAGGCAGGGGTGCACATTACGGCACTTAATGCCACTGTACAATGTAACACCCACTTTTCACAATTTATGTTATGAGTCCCATGTAATAAGGTGTGAGTCTATTGCCACACACTGGACACAATCCCGATTCCAGATTTTTCTAGATCTTTTTTAAAAATCCAGTAATACTTTGCCCGACCCAGGAATCAAACCCGAGGCCCCTTGCCTGGCAATCACACTTGCGACCACTCGGCCAATGAAGCAGTCAATCTAATTTAAATTATACTACATTAAACTTTTACTACCACGACTGTACAAGCAAGTGACAGCATCCTGGTCAACTTCATGTGGTGTTGGCATTGAGTCTACTGAACTACAGCTGAACATGCTATGAAATGGAAAATTCAGTATCTTATTCCAGAAGTTTCACTTCCACCTAAACTTTGTTGAACAGTCAACAAAGTTATAGCTGCTATAAACTTAGATGAAATAGTTATGAAACTTCTGAAACTAAAATAATCTACATTTTGTTGCAATCTACACTTACTGGTGGTGACGGGGCTGAACAGACTCGTGCCAGTGGCCTGCTCCTCCGCGAATATCTCTTCTTCCATCAGAGGATCCATTTTATCAGCAAAACCTTGGAAATTGCACAAAAACACGATATTTTAACACCCCCACAACAGGAAGCAACAATGTATCGTCGAAATTGTTCAATTAATGATGAGTCAATGCAATAATAACAGTTCAATGAGTTCTAAACTAATAAATAATTAATTAACCTGATACTAGAGGAGTTGTGGAATAATTTATAATATCAAATAAGTTTTGTTTCTTTTCGTTTGTGACCCAACCAATCCAATACAATAAATGACGTGTGTTCCAATGACGGCTTAATTACTGTCAACTGTCAGTGTCATTATAATGTCATTACAACTTTTAATATTTGGTGTGTTTGAATTGTAGGCTTTTGTCTTAAAAAGCTGAAGGCATTTACTTACTACTGCTCTCTAGCCTTCTATAGTTGTGAATAGCTCCACCTATTTTCGATCAAAATGTGGAAAATCGTTTTATAGTCTCTTCATTTGGAGAAAATGAAGGCAACTGTGACCCATATTTGACGTGGCCATGACGCTGCAGTAAACAAAAGTACAACTGTATAACACGGCGCTGTTTTCGGCAAACGGTCAGAAGGTAGAAGCCTAGATTTTACAAATATTCATTCGAGTTTTTATTAACTCAAATAAAAAAAAAAAGGAATAATGAATGTTAAGGATCGGTTTCGAAAACCAATAGTTTAATGTCAGGAATGAAGGAAACTCATAAATCGAATAGATCAAAAAAGCTAAGTGTAGTTAGGTAGCAGCCAGCCAGTCAATCAGCCCGATATAACAAGTCAAGCGGGGTTCTTATAAATCAGTGTGAACGCAATAAATAGCAAATATCTTCATAAATACAGACGGACGAGGTCCCCTGGGGACGCGACCGCGGGCTAGCCACGGCACACTGTGTACCCAATGAGGGCACGGCTTCTCATTATAACCAGTAATCATGGCCCCGCCTTGTATGATTTGTCCGCATATTCGACAGTCAGTTTATACTGGTTGTATAGCTTGATGTGAAATAGCCCTGTATGTGTACCTACACATGTCCGGAGAATTCATTTATAAATTGTTACTTATAAGTCGGTGTTAGTTGCACGATAGCTAGATATAGACAGCACATCAAGTTATTCCAATTTATCCGGAGTCACGGACAGTTTAACCGTTAGCGGGTTACCAGACGATCTCCGGCCACCGTAAGCGCAGGCCTGCGGACGGCGAGCATGGGTGGCTCGCTGCCCGATCAGAACCAGACCCGAGCTTACGGCGCGGCGCGTTCCGCGCGCGCTTCAAAGAGCCATCAGACCACCACGGATGGGGTCTAATAGGGCTGACGCCGATACGGATCCGCGGAGAACCTAACGGGTTACCGGGGCTCCGGCTCGACGTGCATGAGAGCAACGGGGTGGTTTTTAGTCAGTAAGAGTCTGACACTCCCTCCCGCCTCACCCAGGCGGGAGAAGTCATTCGATGATTTTCCCGTCTTTAAAAAAAGCGGGTTATCGGGGCTCCGGCTCGAAGTATGATTAGCGGGGTGGTGTTAAGTCAGTAAGAGTCTGACACTCCATTTCACTTAACCCAAGGCGGGAGGAGTCATTGAATGACGTTCGCCCCTCTACGTCTCTCAATAAAACACACAATCTAGTTTGTTAAACTTTTATAGAAAAAGAAATTGCAATTCAAAATTGGTAGATTTGCTCGTGTCTGATAATCTGAACAAGTAAACATAGTTTTAATCATGTTCCTACCTATTGTACGTACTTTAATATTTACTCACAGATTGGCACGGCTTGCATACTTACTACTTACCTCAGATTGGCTTCTACCTACTTACCTTATTTGAATGCACATTTCGGCTAAGCGATAAGTAAGTTATAACGGAGTCGTACTGAAGTGATTTAAAAACGAAGGGAGTTAATACTAAACTTTATTTTCATACATCACAGATAGATTTAATTATTACTATTATAGGACACATTCAGTTTATTCCTGAGTTTTTTTTAATTCTCTTTAGCAGATCGGAGTCTGGAATAGGGATGATGACAAGGTAGGTTAATTTTTATTTTATTTTTCGTATAAGAAAACAATACTTAGATATAACGAATCAAAGTTTAGGAGTGTGACGTAGCTACGTCATTTTAGAGTATAAATCGTACTCAAAAGTGACGTCATGCGATATTTCAAATCAATATAACTCGACGGATAACTTGCTCCTTGAAATACCTTCCCACCGGACCTTTTTTATTTCTAATTCCTTTACAATAAGTGTCATTAAACTTTGGAACGCGCTCCCCCTCAATTTCAAAAAAGCTCCTAATAAAATCTCCTTTAAACACCAAGTTCATGAATTTTACTTAAAATCGCTGCAACGCTAGGTCTAGGTCTTCGTCGATATATATTTATTTATGTATTTATACCTATATATTTTATGCATATGACTATATATACTATTTACTATTATGTAATATATATGTATAGGTATATTATTGAATAGTTACCTTTTTATTTATTTTTTCCTCTCTCTCTCTTTGCTGTTAGTTTATTCTCCGTACCTTATTTTTCGCAGATTTTCTATTTAAACCCTAAGGTTGACTGGTAGAGAATGCCATATGGCATTAAGTCCGCCTTGTGTGCCATATTAAAATTGTGTACATTAAAGATTAAATAAATAAATAAATATATCGTCGAAAGTATTCGTTTCCTTAAGAAAGTAATAATACGTGTCAAATGTTTTAAAACAATCTACCAGACGACATTAAAATAAAAATTAGTCATCAACCCTATTGTGCCCGGTATTTGGCAATAGGCTCACCCCCTATTACATGGGACTCTGCCATAAATAGTGAAAAGTGGGTGTTAAAGATAAAGATTTGTTTATTTCTAAGTATATGGTACATTGAGATCTTACATTAAATACGGAATCACATATACTACCATTACTGGTGTAGAAATTTTAAACAAGTTGAGTCCATGTCAAAGTCAAAGCATTTATTTCAATTAAACCATAGTTTCGTACATTTGAAACGTCAACAAATACAAAATAAATAATAGTCTGTCAGTCAGTCAGTCAGTGAAACTAGGTGAAGCAAATCATAATTCTCATTTGATACCTACCTCTACTAGTTTCGAGACTACAACAAACAGGATAACTGAGTACTACTACACTCGTTCCCATACTGTGAAATATTTTATTCTACGAGTGAGCATTTATACTACACGTAACATAATATCATGCCTTTTATCCTCGAAGGGGTAGGCAGAGGTGCACATAACGGCACTTAATGCCGCTGTACACTGCAACACCTACTTTTCACTATTTAATTTATGAGTCCCATGTAATAGGGGGTGAGCCTATTGCCATATACCGGGCACAGTTCCAGAGCCCGTGTTACTACTGAGATTTTTTTAAACCCAGTTATACTTTGCCCGATCCGGGTATCGAACCCAGCCGCCGCACTTGCAAACACTCAGCCAAAGAGGCAGTAAATATAAATAATGCAGAAAAAATAAACACAGAATATAAACCTTTGAAGTGACAATATTTAGGGACAGGATTGAGCAACGCTGCACTTGTTGAACTTCTCTGTGTAAGAAGTTCAAATTAAAAAACAGTTACAAATAAAGTTGATATTACGACCCTCCGTAAAAATGTCGCTAATAATACACGACACGTGGCGACACATCAAGCTATGCAAAACCAGCATAAATTGACCGTCGAATCTGCGTACAAGTCATTCAAACCGAGACCATGATATACTGGTCAAATGTAGCTCGGTGTGTCGTGTACCAATCATAAATAACACTTAAAGTTGCAAGCCAAAATTAATTAGGGACACGATTGAGCAACACTTGTTGTTAGCACCTAACAGGCTTCTTCAAGTAACAAAATAAAAAAAGAATATTTACAAATGTTGACGTAATTACGACCCTCCTTTAAAAATTTCACAAATAGTATTTGTGTCGACACAGAGGAAGCCGTGCAAACTCCTCAACTGTGTAGGTAACTTAGTTTGGGAGGATGTCGTAAGATGGCGTGTCACACCTCTACGTAGCATTACTTAATTAATTTCGTTCATAAGCATAGTTAGTACTACGATAATACCACATTTCTGGTTCTTTACGGTTTTGTGTATTTTTGTCTATCAATTCGGTAAATAAAAGGCGTGATATGTAGAATGATTTAATTAAGGGCTATGTACCCACGTCCCGGTTCTCCGCGACACGGTTAATAGGCCTATGAGATATCATTGGAGAACTCTGCTACGCACTACGAGCTACGCACTCCGAGCTACGCACTACGAGCTACGCACTACGAGCTACGCACTACGAGCTACGCACTACGAGCTACGCACTCCGAGCTACGCACTCCGAGCTACGCACTACGAGCTACGCACTCCGAGCTACGCACTACGAGCTACGCACTCCGAGCTACGCACTACGAGCTACGCACTACGAGCTACGCACTACGAGCTACGCACTCCGAGCTACGCACTCCGAGCTACGCACTCCGAGCTACGCACTCCGAGCTACGCACTCCGAGCTACGCACTACGAGCTACGCACTCCGAGCTACGCACTCCGAGCTACGCACTACGAGCTACGCACTCCGAGCTACGCACTACGAGCTACGCACTCCGAGCTACGCACTACGAGCTACGCACTACGAGCTACGCACTACGAGCTACGCACTCCGAGCTACGCACTCCGAGCTACGCACTACGAGCTACGCACTCCGAGCTACGCACTCCGAGCTACGCACTCCGAGCTACGCACTACGAGCTACGCACTCCGAGCTACGCACTACGAGCTACGCACTCCGAGCTACGCACTCCGAGCTACGCACTCCGAGCTACGCACTACGAGCTCCGCACTACGAGCTACGATTGTAGTATGGGGCCGCTAGTTAAGGGTAAAATTAGGGTTTATAGATTTATTAGCTTCTAGATTGGTACTTTGGAGGGTACAGACTGAGCTCTACAAGAGATCTGATAACTTATCGACAATACCAGCTATTGGCGTTGGTAACATTTTACAAGAAAATGTAATTTGTGGGATACCTTGTTCACGACTCGTCAATCACCCGAGATCTCTCAGGTAACAACTAACAAGACAGCCGTATATCCTATCCTACATG
Source organism: Spodoptera littoralis (assembly GCA_902850265.1). Taxonomy (NCBI): domain Eukaryota; kingdom Metazoa; phylum Arthropoda; class Insecta; order Lepidoptera; family Noctuidae; genus Spodoptera; species Spodoptera littoralis. The sequence goes on along the minus strand of LR824558.2, from coordinate 7,033,319 downwards.
TATTATAAATGTGAGTGAAAATGAATGGATGTCCGTATGTATGTTTGCATTCACGTCAAAACGGCTCAGAGGATCAGAGAAAGACTATATTGCAGTCTGGAATCATACGTATACGGTAATTTTATCCCGGGAAATGCGGGTGACGTCCGTGGTAAACGCTAGTGAAATATAAAAATGTTAACAACTGCATCGTGGCCGTGACATCGCGGCAGTGTGCCCCCAAACATTAACTTATTGATTGCTACTAAACGTATTACTTTACATTTTACAAGGGTCGGTACTCGACGTTTTTATTTCATGGAATAAGAGGCAAACGAGCAGACGGATCACCTGATGGTAAGCGATCAGCTCCGCCCGTGGACACCCGAAACACCAGAGGCGTTACAAGTGCGTTACCGGCCTTTTAGGAATTTCAGGATTGTTTGGGATTCGGGGATTGGGGAGACTGGGGAAGGGGGTAATTGGGCCTCCGGTAACCTCACTCACACGACGAAACACAACACAAGCGTTGCTTCACGTCGGTTTTCTGCTCGGCCGTGGTATCACTCCGGTCGAGCCGGCCCAGCAGTGCCGAAGCATGGCTCTCCCACACGTCGAATCTACTACTATCTACGAATTTTCTTCACAATCCTGAATAAATTTTTATCCTCAACAGAAATAAGTTCCTCGTCTACTCAGGCCCTTAAATGACGATGATTTGTTAGCAATATAAACTCGTGCCGGTAGAACACAGCTGGAGGTATACACCACCACTTTATCATGGTCTGACATTCTATCATCTTTCCACACTATCGACGGTCAGTTTATATTGGTTGTAGAGCTTGTGGCGACGGCTTCGTCGGTTGCCCGGGCAACGGGAGGACGCAACATGGAATCTGAAGTATTTATCCTAATGTTTTATGAGCGCCTGGTACGTTTTCAAATTAAAATTTAAATTGTAAAGGATGCTTGCATATTGTAAAAGTTTTCTCGTATTTATTTTTATTTTATACAAGCGCTGGGAACAAGGACTGCGTCGTTACTATGGTAAATTGTATAATGTTTTATGCGGACATAGGCTGCCTACTAAATACAACTTAGACAATAGAGCAGTTTCCTAAATTTGATTTTAATGTTCGTCTGGTTTTAATAAGAAACATATTTTCTTTCTCACAAAATTAAATACTTTCAACGATATCTTTCCTAAACTTAACGCTATTTTATCTAAGTATTGCAACTTTAAACGAGAAAATAAAAAAGAACATGTCTAATATTTTTCCATTACCTAACCAATGGACTCATTGAAATATAATTGTTGGCGTGTCTAATAGGGCAGGTAGTTTCCAGAGTAAGAAAATTAAAAATCTAATTAGTCCGTCAGTTAAGTAATGAAAAAATATTAGACACGTATTTTTTTATTTTATCGTATAATAAAACAATACTTATATAAAATCGAAGTTTAGTAGTGGGGGCTAAAACGTCATTTCTACGTATAAAATGTACATAGAGGTGACGTCACGCGACATTTCAAATCAATATATCGTCGAAAGTATTCGTTTATGTAAGAAAATAAAAAATACGTGTCTAATGATTTAAAATAATCTACCAGACAGACACTAAAATAAAAATTAGGCATCTACTATTGCGCCCGGTATATGGGGTTGCAAAAGGGTCACCCCCTATTAATGGGACTCATAACATAAATAGTCTAAAGTAGGTGTTACATTGTACAGTGGCATTAAGTGCCGTAATGTGCACTTCTGCCTTCCCCTTCTTGGTTAAAAAGCGTGATGTTATGTTACACTATTTGCGATCGCTTAACCAAAGTTATCATCAATTCCTATAATGTATAAATATTGTATTAAATAGAAAAAAATAAGTCGCGGGTAATCTATATATCTATATTCTATATCTATATCTATATACATATATAAAAGAAAGTCGTGTTAGTTACACTATTTATAACTCAAGAACGCCTTAATCGATATAGATGAAACTTGGCAGGGAGGTAGCTTAGAACCAGGAGACGGACATAGGATACTTTTTAACTAATGCTTTTTTTACTTTTTACCGAAAATTACAAACGGGAACGGGGGGGAAATGGGGGGAAAAGTTGCGGGCAGAAGCTAGTATTAAATAAAAAATAAGTGTAGATGTTATTTATGATTAAATAACATTTACAAATACATTTATAAGTACATAAATAACTAGGTACACCTACGTAACAAAGTGCTTTGTCCGCACGTCGCGTGGGATCCCACGACCTGGGTGCTTACTCTACGAACCAGTCTCAATGTCTGTGCTATTTCAATTCTTTTTTTACGGCATAGGCCGGTGAACGAGCAGACGGATCACTTGATGGTAAGCAATCGGCGTCGCCCATGGATACCTGGAACACCAGAGGCGTTACAAGTGTGTTACCGGCCTTTTCGGGATTAGGAGTTTGAGGATCGTTGGGGATTCAGGAATTGGGGAGCTTGGGGAAGGAGGACGGCCTCCGGTAACCTCACTTACGCACAACGCAAGCGTTGCTTTACGTCGGCTTTCAGGTCGGCCGTGGTATCACTCCGGTTGAGACGACGCATTCGTGCCGAAGCATGGCTCTCCCATTCTAAGTTCTTAAATTTCTTTACCTTAAAATTCAATCCAATAATTATTCAATGTCAACACTATACAACCACAATCGTAGCTGTTACAATAGCATTCAGAGTACGGAATATAAAGACAAACTCAATACCATTTAGTTCGTAAAATATCCACGCAATACGGATGCAACGGGCGCTAGTGTTGCAACTCAAGAGTACGAAATTTCACAATACCAATGTTGATCGCTTGGAATGGGATTCAAGAGTAAGCCTAGTCAGAGTCTGATGTAGCCATGTTACTCGTTAAGAAAACACGTTTTTAATAAAGCCTTTACCTTTAATGAAAATACATAAAAATATAACTTGTTTCGGTATATTTATAACTAGCGACCCACCCCGGCTTCACACAGGTGCAATATGCATGTATTACACATATAAACCTTCCTTAAGAATCACTCTATTTTTTTAAAAAAACTTGCATCAAAATCCGTTGCGTAGTTTTACAGATCTAAGCATACATAGGGACAGACAGACGGCGGATAGCGACTTTGTTTTTTACTATGATTTAGGAAACAGTCTGAATTGATTAGAATATAATATGTAGTTTCTTGCTCGTCCTTCTCCATACGAATGTACATTTTGGTACGAGCACCGTCACTGACGGTTAGACTGACAGACTATCATTAATTATTTTGTATTTGTTGACGTTTCAAAAATATCATAACATAACATCACGCCTTTTATCCCCGAAGGGGTAGGCAGTGCACATTGCGGCATTGCCACTGTACAATGTAACACCCACTTTTCATTATTTATTTTATGAGTCCCATGTAATAGGGGATGAGCCTATTGCCATATACCGGGCACAATTGCAGACTCCATGTTACTACTGGGGTACTACTTTTTTTTTAAACCCAGTAATACTTTGCCCGACCGATTCCCAAATTGAACCCGAGACCCCTTGTCCTTGCAGTCGCACTTGCTATCACTCAGACGACGAGCAGTCCAAAAGTACCATATTATGGTTTAACTCGTCGAGTACCGTCATTATAGACACAATTAAAGAACAATAGGTTGCGGTCACCGGTGTCCTCGCGGTGTTTGACAGTTTAATTGAAATAAATACTTTGATTTTGCCCTTGTACCTCCCACTAAGCATCAGTCACAAGAACCAAGCAATAGGGGGAGCGAGTACTTACACATACTTGCATGTTCCTTGAGAATTTTTAGAAAAACTGAATATCTTTGTAACCCATGGAGTTTCTTGCTCGTTCTTCTCCATAGGAATCTACACCTTGGAATGAGCAAATAGATTCACTTTTAATTTTTTTTTGTTGACGTTCAAAAGTGCCATTCTGGCCTAATTGAAATAAATGATTTTGACTTTGACTTTATTTTGACATTCTTTTAATCGACTCAGGAATCGAACTTGTAGCCTCTTGCGTGTCTGTCCATTGGCCACTCATTCACCTATTAATACAGTCAGTTACAATTATTATTAAAAAAAAAATACAGAAAATATTTGACTGAAAACATAGGGTAAATGCACCTATAGCCGTTAGACAACCGAAATAATGTAACATTAAAACAAACATGTACAAATAATTGAATGTTTGCAGAAAACGCGTGTCGTTTGCTGAGCGGAGTCATTGACATATTGTTGTTATATAGTGTCGCATAGTTTCACACGGAGGTCGCCGAGCGACTCATTACAGCGCTTTGTTTACCTCGCTAATAGTAAAATTGAAAACAATCATCTGTCATTATATGCGAGGTTCTACGTACTTGCAGCGGTCACGGATACTTCCTGATGCACACCTTATTTATTTCAAGTTTTCTACTTGTATTATGGTGATAGACATGCATCTAATGAACTAAAGATGAGACGAAACTTATTGCCTCCCTTAATATGACTATATTGTTTTAAGTTTGAATTACTTATGACGTTTTCGCATTTTTTATACATTATAATGTTTAAGCATATTTCTTAAAGCTAATTTAAGAGGAAAAGTACAAGGTCGATGCAAAAAATTATGACTATTCTCTACATGAAGTAGTTTTTGTTATGTAGGTACTTGGTCCATGTTTTGTTTCAAGCGCAACCATTTGGCCATGACTTGTTCACGCGTGATTTTTACATCCAGTCATGTAATTACAAGTTAGTAGCGCGGCTGTGTCTGCGCTGCGAGCCTCAGCGCTGAGTACCCTCGACCTTGCGACGGCGGCGCGCGGCGGCGGGCGCTGGCCTGCGCGCGATACACTCGCACACCTCACACAGCTGATCCACATCACCCTCCGGCCAAGTCACGTCTATATTTCATAAGCTCGGAGCACGAAACTTGTGGAGGTCACACGGGCATAAATAAACAGCGAGAGAGCTGGCTGGCTGCGCTCCGCATCCGGCGCGAAGCCCTATCGTGGAGGGGCTGCGAGCCGGCCCGAGCCGAGCTGCTAATACGCATCGACGCAATATCCTTTGTAAGACATGCTACGTCCCACTCGCCAGCGGAGCGCGCGACAGGGACGGGGCGCTACGGTTGACACGAAGAAGCCTAGCTTAGCGTTCCGGGCGTGACGTCACGGGGGCGCGGGGTACCGCGGCGCGGAGGGGCGCGGGGGCGCGGGGTGGCGCGGGGTGGCGCGGCGCAGCGCCGGCAGTGTACGGCCGGCCGCTACATCGCGCGGACGGATGCACGATGCGTGCACGGTGAAACAAACAATCGCGATGCTGTTTGAGAGTCCCAACGCGAAACTGTACCCGGCGTTCAACATCCCGCCGCCCGTGAGGCTCAGGTGAGCAGTGTGTGCCGCGGTGTCTGTGACCACCGCTTGTTGTGTTCAAGTGTCAGTGTTCGTAGTTTTTGCCGAAGCCATAAAAAATGCCTATAAAGTGTTGTTATGTACGGCGGGCGCGCCGCGGCCGCGACAGTGCGTCTGTCCAGTAACGCTCCAGCGACCGACGAATGAAACGTCGATACGACGTCGCCGCTCTATATTTTTTTCTCACAACCAACCATTATTGTGTTCCGAGTGATCTTAATGTGAATCGTGTCGTACCTAGTGATGTATGGCGCACGAACATGTCCGATGGCGTCTCGTTTCCATCTCGATATCCGAGGCAATTGCATCGGAAGCTCCCGTCGCTTCTACTATAAATAGTATTCAATTCCGTTCAATTGCCGACTGATCGAGACAATCGATTTGCTCAAGTCACGGCCGAGTTTGGTTCAAAACGAAAATCGTTCCTGATCGCTTTGTCTCACGCCATTCGAGAGCCTGGAGACAGTGGCGATGGAACTGTTGCTTCAGCTGAGCGCAGTAAGTGCACGCTCGACTTGTATGGAGACGAGTTTCTGTCAACAAATCGTTTTGCATGGATCGATGTCTGGTGTCGCTGAACGTGAGCCGGCCACCGACTGGTTCTCGGAAACGTGTCGAGTCGTCACCGTGTCGGTCACGTCGCGTCGCTGTAAACACGGCGGCTTCCTGTTGCGCCGAGCCGCATAGCTCAGCTATACAGGGCTTAACTTACTTGTGCTAAAGCAAATCGTTAGAACACTGCGGTTGGGCAATGCTTCGTGCGCCCAGACTCTGTAATTTATGTGTTTCCAGTCATTTTTGCTCAGCGAAGTTAATCCGACTGTAAGTAGTAGTTTTGGGCTCTTTACGGGCCATTTGGCATCCGTAATGCCATGTTTGGCACTGAAACGAAGCGTTTAGGGAGTTATAAACTTCGCAAGAAGATAAACGACACACTAATAAGGGAAACACTAGCAATGTTGCCGTTTAATAACCTCACACAATCCACAGTTTGTCTCAAGTAGTCCACATAACAACACAGTGAGTCCTGTGTCGACAGCTCGGAGGTGTTTACCGCGACATTCACGGGGTCGTTTACCCATGCAGACAGTATCTGGTGTGGCGATCAGGCTCCGAGTTACAATAGCTGCCCGCCACCGTACAGTTACCGGGTCCCTCGTCCCTCGTCCTCTACAACCCAATTCCCTCATTTGGCTAAACAAAGCCCTCGTCTGAACCACTTTTTTATTGTTTCGTTTTGTGAACAATGGTTTGTTCGCTTTGTTGTGGTAGGAGGGCACTCGTGTAACTACGACAGTTCATACAGGATGATATGTGAGGCCCTCTCTCGCGAGAATATCTTCGAAACGTTTGCTATTTATGTTCGTATCTTTGAAGCTTCCGTTTACTAGGAAACACTTACGCCGACATTACAATCTCAACTGTTTGGATGGACGATATGAATCTTTCTCTCTGAGGATAAATATAGATTTAAGAGCACTTCACTATTGAACAAGTCTTTTAAACTGACGAAAATGAAATTGAGTTTTCACAACTGTCTTGCGCAGCATTCAAATAGAAAACTTCGTATTCTTTTAAAGACGATTCAACGACATCTATGCAAAATAGTATTTAAATGAACTTATAAACGTCTTTTAGATTTGTGGGAGGAGACTGACTTCCCGAATCGAATTGGAATAGAGTTGTGTGTAGGACGCTTACACTCGATAATTGACTTGCGTTTTATTGTCAAGCACTTTAATGCTAATGTTAACAAATGGAGTTCCTTTGTACGACATAATCCGCTACTTGGAACCATGTATTTTCGAGTTTGTTACGGAAAAACCCCACAAAAGGCCAAATTACCTTATTTTTGAATACAGTCACGATTTCTATTATACCGCCGGTTATTATGACAGCGTGTTTTTATATCAAAAACTGATGAAAACTGTATCAAAAGGAAATGTTCTTCAATTTTGTTGTAACCGAACTGACTTTCAAGTTAAGTGCTTATAATTGCGGCGCGTTCACGATAATTGTATTCAAATCCGTTATTTTTAAATTGAAAATGGTTCTCACGGAAAGTAAAACAACATGTAAGTAATAAATCTAATATTGCACACAATAACGATCATTTTCTACAAAAAAAAAAACATGAAATTCTTATTAGCCGACCAACTGCAAAAATGGCTGTTTTTTTTAAAAAGTTCCAATTGACAGCTACAAGGTGTTTCACCCTACAACATCGGTGACACGAAAAAAAAAAAAATTACAGTATTATTTTCCGTTAAATATGTTAATACGGACAGCTGATTTATTACAAACATACAATTTCTATAATTCCTATAAGAATATTAAAAACATACATTATTCTATGTAAATAAATGCCTTTTTTTTTTTTTTTTGATGACGGGGGGAAACCTTCAAAAGGCGCCCAGCCTTTTTGGGGATAAAAGACTAGGGAGTGTGGGATTTTTACCTCACTAAAACCACCCCGGTGGCCACCCTCAACACCTGAATGGAGGCACCGGGTCCTCTATAAGAGACCTGCTCCGGCGCCTCTACGGTGCAACGCCTGTTACGACACATCCCTAGGGAGACGGGTGTCTCCTTTAAGCCTTGCTGTCTACGGCAGCACGTGACCACTGTGCCACCGTCTTCCCTGAGACCACAAGGTGGGCACCTAGAGTCCCCACTCTACGCACCCGTGGCCCCAAAGGTCCGCCTGAAGTTTATGCAGGCGGGATTTCGGCGTGTTAGGCATCAAGGTGGTTACCTCCTCGACGCCTTCTACGAGCAGGATCGGCCCTCTCGCGACCCCGCTCACCAGCTTCCTTTTGGGACATTACAGTCTCACAAAACGAGACTACTTCCCTCCAATTTTCTGTATCTGCCAGCATAGCCTTAACTACGGCTGGCAGAGACAGGTCTCGCCCGATCTTGGCAACCAGGACCCGCCGCTCAGAGGCCCATGCTGAGCACTCCTCGAGCGTGTGCTGTGCGGAATCCAGGTCACCCCCGCAGTGGTGGCAATTTGTCGTGGCCTCTCGCCCAATCCTGTTTAGGTACTCACCAAAGCAACCGTGACCGGTCAGCACCTGAGTAAGCCTGAAGGAGACACGCTCCTCTCTCTTCAGCCAGACTTCGAAGTGCGGCAGAATGGCTTCGACAACGCGCTTACATGAGATCTCCGGCTTTTGTAGCCGCTCACGCCACCGTTCAAGCGCGTGTCGCCTTTCCTGCCGCCTCAGCCTAACGAACGCCACTCCTGGCACTCTACCGCCATTTTGGCGGACAGCACGAATTTGTTCGTAAACTTTGGCATCCATATCCGCCAGGATATCCAATGGCGGAAAGCGAGCCAGGAGAGTTGCCGCCTCAAAAGACACCGTACGGTATCCTCGTGCGATGCGGATGGCCATTTTCCGCTGCAAACGATAAATTTTCGTTCTACAGCGTCGGGCGCCTGACAGTCGAGCTGACCAAACAGGCGCCCCATAAAGGACCATCGATCGCACGACACCCGCATAGAGGCGGCGAACTTCTTCTCGAGGTCCCCCAATATTAGGCAGCAGTCTGTGCAGAGCACCCACAGCCTTCTCAACTCGAGGGACCAGGCGTTCGAAATGTTCTTCGAAGCCCCACCGACCATCCAAGGTCAGGCCTAAATACTTTATGTATCGCCCAACCTGGACCTGCGCATCTCCAACGTGGACTGACGAACTGGGTGGCTCCTTGGTCCTCGGCAGCTTATGAAACCATAGAGCCTCAGTTTTATGAGGCGCTATCTCCAAACCCAGTTCGCGGATTGAAGCCACGACTTTTGCCGCTCCGAGCTCTGAAAGCCGGATAGTCTCCTCAAAGGTACTTCCACTGGCCATTACCAACGTGTCATCTGCGTAGCAAATGACATGGACACCAGCGGGAAGTTCGACACGCAGGACCGCATCATAAGCGAGGTTCCACAATAAAGGACCCAGGACAGATCCCTGTGGAACTCCGCATGTAATCTCCCTCCGCTGGACGCTACCGTCCCGGCCCACATAGCGAATGTGCCGGTCGTGCAGATAAGCCCCGACAATATTCTGCAAATAGGAAGGAATCCTGTGATGAACAAGAGCCTCCCTGATTGCCTTCCAGGGTAGGGAGTTAAAGGCGTTTACGATATCTAGGCTTATTGCCAACGCAACCCCACCCCGGGACACTGCCTGATCCGACAGCGAGCGGACGCGCAGTATCGCATCTATTGTGGAACGCTGCTGCCGGAAGCCATATTGGTTCTCAGACAGGTCGGGACCAACTCTCGACAGGTGCCCGACGAGCCTTTCAGCAATCACTCTTTCAAAGAGCTTGGAAACCTCGTCGAGCAGGCAAATGGGACGATATGCAGAGGGTGATTCTGCGGGCCTGCCTTGCTTCTTTAAGAGGACTAATCCGGCTTCCTTCCAACGGCTGGGGAACACGCCTGACTGAAGACAGCTATTGAACAACCGCCTCAGACGGTCCCCTAGAGCACCTAGAGCCAACACCAACGCACGGCCAGGGACACCATCCGGGCCAGGCGCGGTGTTTCGCGCACTCAATCTACGCACAGCTCGGTCTAACTCTCCTTCTGTCACCCCTAAGTCAGGGGACCAATCTGATAATGGTTGGGGTAGTGAGGGACTGTCTATAACTACTGGAAAGAGTGTATTTATCACCCTTTCCAGTAGATCCGGATCAATGGTCTCCGTAAGGGGGGGAACCCACGGGCGCAGTTTACCCATTACCAGACGGTACGGTTTTCCCCAAGGATCTCTATTCAGCCCCTCAAGGAGTTCCCTCCAGGACCGAGACTTGGCATCTGCAATGGCACGTTGGAGAGCCATAGTTGCCTCCCTGTATGCTCTGTAGGCTCTAGTGATTTGCTCTTCCGTGGCGCTCGGTTGTCTTCTGCGTCGGGTGCGCTGGAACTGACGTCGGTGCCTCAGACAGACAGCACGCAACTGTGCAATGTCTGCTGACCACCAGTAAGCCGCTCCAGGACGCTGGCTACATTTGACTCGGGGCATAGAAGCGTCGCAGATTGAAGTCATTTTGTCCCGAAACCAAGCAGCCTCTTCTTCTGGATCGGGCGAGATCCGTTGGGAACCATCTTCGGGCCAGGCAACAACGTTAGCAGCTGCAATGAGTAATTCGCGATCGAGCTTTTTGAGGGCCCAACGGCGTGCCGGTGGGTTAGAACTAGGACGACTTCGCCTATCGGATGGACTGGATGCCACTTCGAACACAATGTGACGGTGGTCGGAAAGCGTAACCATCTCCTCAGCTACCCTCCAGTTCATAATTCTGGAGGCTAGAGAAGGAGACGCCCATGTTAGGTCTACAATTGACTCTCCTTGCCACCGAACACAGGTGGCAATAGATCCTCGGTTCATGAGACAAAGGCCAAGTGAAGCCGCCCAGTCCTGAACTGCATGTCCCCTAGGCCTATCCCGAGTGTTACCCCATGCTCTGGAGTGAGCATTAAAATCACCCAGGATTAATACTGGACGGGGTGAGCATTTGTGCCGAATGCAATTAGCTACACCATCCAAGTATCTCTCGAAATCAATGAGAGAGATATTTGGAGACACGTAGCATCCCACCACGGCTATTGGTCCCCACTCGACAGCCACAATTCCCTGGCCCCTGTCTAACAAGGTACAATGAGGCTCACCACCCCCTCCAGCCCAGTAAATTGCAACCGAGTCTACTGTATCACGGAACCAGCGAGGATGATCTTGCAGACCATAGGGCTCTGCTACTACCGCCAATGCAACCGACCACTCCGCAACGGTTTGCATGAATAAATTTTGCGCACCGCGGCAGTGGTTCAAGTTGCATTGCAGGACTTTTAGGGCTGGGAATGTGACGTGTCCATTTCCTCTGGAGTGCTTACACTTTGAGGTGCAGCTGACGTCTCTTGCAATTTCTTTTGCGACCGTTTCTTTTGAGGATTACATTGTTTTCCTCCAAGACGGTGGTTTGCAGGGCGGCCCTGGTCTGAGCATACCGGACACTTTAAGCTTTGCGAGGTACACTCACGAGCTTTGTGGTCACCACCGCAGGCATAGCACTGGGAGCTCCGGTCCACAGAATTGGTGCACATACGCCTGACGTGTCCTGGCTCAAAACAGCGGTAGCACATCATGCGACGTGGTTCCAGAACTTCGACTCTAACTGACGTCCATCCTAATGGCATGCGCTTGTCAGACGCCAGTTTTTTCATAGCCACCAAAGGGCCACGAACCCATACATGCCCCAAGGAAGAAGGGGGACGTCGAATTTCACCCATTTTAATTTCCTCCGTGGAACATCCCCCCGCCATAGCAATGGCCGCTGCCACCTCCCCTGGGGTTACAGCGTCGTTCAAGTCCATAACCCTCGCCTCAGCCATTTTAGTCGGACGTCCAATTTGCACCTCAAATTCCCTAAGGACGTCCCGCATACGACTTGCGAGACGATCAGCCTTGAGAGAAGAATCTTCACCTGAGATCATGAAAACAATTCCACCATCAGCAGCACGTTTCTCACGGCATGAGTCACTGGTAATACCGAACTCTGAGAGACTAATTCGTCGCCTTGCCTCAGCAAGTATTTCCCCAAGACCTATGGTTGCACCCTCCCTTACACGTACAGTGATCGCTGCCGAAGCGGGAACTTTTGGCAGTTTCACTGACAGTTTTTTAGATAACTTAGCCGGTGCAGCAGAGGCGGATGAAGCAATTGGTTGTTGGGTATTTGCCTTCTTGGCCTTGCGTCCCACCACTAATGACCACGTGGTTGTATCCTGGGAATTTGTTGCTCCCGGTTGTCCATCTTTTGCAGTCGAAGTTGACTCTCTTACAGGTGATGCTGCGTCACAGTTGGTGTGATTGCTATAGTTTTCTTCTTCTTATTCTTCTTTTTCTTCTTTCCGGCTGTCGCCTCCGTCTGGACTGGCTCAGAGGCAACAAGTCTCCTGACATCTGAGGCGAGAGCTGGGCGTACCGACTTCTCTGGCAGCAATCTGCCCTCTAGAGCGGCTAGCTTCGCGTCCATCATGGTGCCAATCTCTATGGCGATAGAGCGTCGAAGTTCAGCCTCCACATCTGGTGCTAGACCAGGCACCGACGACTTTGGTTTTTCTCCCGGTTGGGATAGTAAGTTAAGCTGGTTTTGTAGTGCAGCAACAGCTTCTTTGAGGCTAGCTACTTGAGATCGTAGGTCTGTGTTCTCTTTGGCCAGTCTTTCCAAAGCGTCTTTATCGGATCCAGCCTCGACTCCTATGGCAGCCTCCGCCGACCTAGCCGTTGTTCGGGTACGCTTACGTGCCCGCGCCGTTACTGACACCGTCGACATTTGAGAGACCGATGACATTTGCGAGCAATCAGACTCACCACTGTCACTTGCTAATCCTCCCATTGGTGTAGCCGGTCGCTTAAAGTGCGACCGCGTTGTCCTTCCTTTCGTGCCTGAACACGAACTATTCTTGCTCGAAATCGAATTTTTCACCTCCTTATCATCATCTTTTAGTTTTTTATTTGTTAAAGTATCCATAAGATTCCCACGAGAATGGGGGATATAAAAGGTCCACCTAGGGAGTGCCCCCTGTCCCTAGGTAAGTGTACATTTAGTACCCAACTAGAGGGTCCACCGGTACCCTAGCTGGGGGTGCGCTCGCGACTGACACATCTCCTCAGCCATGCATACCCTCGCCGCGCACCAGAACTTGGTATTGGAGGAATTTTTTATAGAGGTTATCTTCCTCGCGGTCCGGGCGACCAAGCCAAGACCCTCGTCCCGTTCCGAGTCATAAAACTATGAACTCTTTCCGGATTACGACTCTGACGGCTGCGATCGAGGACAACCCGTGCCCCGATGCTACCCGTTGGCAGGGTAAGTGAACAACGGGTACCGCCCTTGTTCATCCAACCCGTTCTCTGTTCAGCTCAGAGAAGCGAGTGGAAAAACTACCCGTCGGAAGCACAGGCTTTGTGCCAGCACGAAGCCCGCCGCCTCCAGAACCCATCCTGGGTTCTCCCGCCCCATCCAGAAGTTAGCTACAGGCAATAGCCACTCCAACCCTATCGCCCCCGTTAGGGAGACTATCACCTGTACCCAGGGTGCACCACGGGGAGGTCTTCTGGCACCGCACCCCATGTAAATAAATGCCTACATTATCTTGGACCGAGTCCTGGCCAACGAGCTAAATGAATTCGACCGATATATTGCGATGCGATTGCTGAATGATAAATCATTGAATACTGACACGTGTTTCTTCTACACATACATACATACAAACAAACATTATGTGTAGGCAATACTAGCCATTTGCGTCTACATAATGTATTTATGTACATTATTTACAGATATCAGAAATTAATCGTTGATTTTAATATACCAGGACCACAGGAATTAGCAGTGGTCTTTCATTAAAGATGTTATCCTGTAGGAACTGTATATTTTGTCAGGATAAGTAGGTAGCCTATTACATCTCTTGCCGTTATATTGTTCTTACATAATTATGGATCACTGTAGGTCAGGATTATGTAAGGTATTTGTGAGATAGAAAACTAATTTTTTAAAGGGTAACGATAGAGTTTCTTTCTCGCTCTTCTCCATTCGACCACTACCCTTTGGACCGAGCGCCTCGCTTCACTGACAATTGGGTAGTGTCCAGGGTATCAAAATTAAAAATCTAATTAGTTCGTCAGTTAGATAATAAAAAAATATTAGACACGTATTCTTTTATTTTCTCGTATTAAGTTGCAATACTTAGATAAAATGGCGCTAAGTTTAGGAGTGGGAGGTCGTTACGTCATAACGTGCTACAAAATTTGACACGCTGTGACGTCACACGATATTTTAAATTATTATATCGTCGAAAGTATTTAATTTTGTGAGAAAGTAAAAAATACGTGTCTAATGTTTTAAATTACCAGACGGACATTAAAATAAAATTTAGGAAACAAAAACAACCCTATTCAATTTGACATTTAAAAGTGCCTCAAGGAATAATTCAAATAAATGCTTTGACTTTGTCAGGTTGCATCAAAATGTGGGTGACAGACAGACAGATATGGAATTTTATAATAACATTCTTATTGTTTTATCTACGCAGTACCTACGTAACATAACATATTTATGCTGATGTATCCGCGAGCAAGGTACCAGGACTGCATAACATCCAGGAAGTATGCCGCAATACAATTTCATTAAAAATACTTCACTTAAGACAGCATTAAGCATTATGGTTCTACGTTTTAAACAATATCATGTATCAAGCATTACGTTGCGTGTTTACTTCGATAAAGTATAATGTTGCCGGAATAATAAAATGAAATAATAATGGAAATATTATTTAAATGACAAAGTTTGTCAACATAACTAACAACGTGTGTTTATTAAACACAACCATGCTAAACAGCTGAACATATTTTGATGAAAACGTACACAAAGATTGTGACTTATAGCTACTGAAAAAGTGCTAAAAATGTGTTCAATTATGCGTCTTCATAGAAACAAGAGCTTTGGAAAATAAGACGTTTAATTTATTGAATAAATTGAAAATGGAATGTTACGCTGGTTTAGACACGTAGAAAGGATGGATGAGAGTAACGAAAAAAGTATACAGAGCGGATATGAATGGGGCCGTCGGTAGAGGGCGCCCTAGACAGACATATAGTGACCAGATTGGTGGTATATTAAAGAAGGGCCTAATTAAAAGTACCCTTAACATGAGCATGCATGAAAATATTGATGACTGTTGATGAAGCGAAAGAGGTATGTAGGAATCGTAGTAATTGGCGTTCCCTAGTCTCTGCCTACCCCCATGGGAGACAGGCGTGAAGTTAAGTATGTATGTTTCACATGTTCATAGAGAATCATAAATCAATGGACATACATACAATATGTTGATGAAAAATAATAAAAAATCTCACGTGATAATATCGTCAACTTCCGGAGACACCAGGCGATCATAGCTGCCTAGCATGTTATGTTTCACCTAGGCATACAATAGAGAAAAATCTTAAATAACGGCGAGGGCTTCATAAACAATAAGAGTTAACTGCGCGAATGGATAATTGTTCTAGAAATGTGGAGGAGCCGCGCTGGTGAGGTGGTGACATCAGCGCTTGGAAACCGAAGCGTTGTTATTGCAAACATCATAATTATTGAAATTCACAAACTATTGATATGAGAATTAATTAGGAAAACAAACAAACACTGTTATTGTAACAAATGTTAGTTATAAAAAATATTATTTGAAGCGAGCAATTTCTTATGGCATAAGCCGGTAAACGAGCAGACGGATCACCTGATGGAAAGCAATCGGCGTCGCCCATGGACACACGGAACACCAGAGGCGTTACAAGTGCGTTACCGGCCATTTGGGGATTAGGAGTTTGAGGATCGTTGGGGATTCAGGGATTGGGGAGATTGGGGAAGGGGAGGGTAATTGGGCCTCCGGTAACCTCACTCACACGACGAAACACAACGCAAGCGTTGCTTCACGTCGGTTTTCTGCTCGGCCGTGGTATCACTCCGGTCGAGCCGGCCCAGCAGTGCCGAAGCATGGCTCTCCCACACACAAAATTACTGCGAGAGAATCGTTAGCAGGGAGTTTGTAGCTGTGTGCTCGATGTATATTAGGTCCACATGAATCTGTCGTATTCAAAGACTCTTAATAACGATTGTATTTCCAAAACAATAGCTAACGACTGGGTTAATAACTTCGATGCCCGCTCCTTAAACTAAGAAATTTAGACGTCATTTTTGTTTTTATCAACCTGTAAATGTAACAGTATAAGTAAGGGGTTACTTATACTGTTAGGTGTTCGTTTAGTTTAGGGGTGGTTGGTGAAATAGACATGGTCAACACTCAAAGTGTTAAACATAATCCTTACTAATATCATAAATCGGAAAGTTAGTTTGTTTGTTCCGCTTTCATGCAGTAACTACTAAACCGATTGCTTTGAATTTTTGCAGACGTAAAGTTAGAAGTCTGGATTAGATAATAGGGTACTTTTTATTCCGGAAAAATTGATATTCCCGAGGGAAAACAAAAGTATTGGTATAGATGGCGCTGTGTGTATTGGTATATATCACATAGGCTACTTTTTATCCTTTTGTGACGCGTGCGAAGCCGCGGGTAAAAGCTAGTCTATAATAAGTAATAGGAGAGTATCAGGCGAAGTGACACCCAAAGCTTTCCTTATACAATGTACCAGGCCCACAGAAGAACAAGCAGTTAGCGATCTTCCCTCAGTATTCAATTATGCAAACTGGAGCTAATACCCGCGCTCCCACTATTCCTTCTAATTCGATTTGAATCTCATAACTTCGCTTGACGACTGGCCGTGCCTCTACGTACTCATGTGTTCCTGGTAACTGCAGTGTAAACAATTATGGTGTCGCTTCGGTTTTCTTAGAAATTAGATAATGTCTTTTGAGTGAAGTAAACAGAAAATTTACATAAAATAAATTAATTATGTATTTTGTAGGTCTTCTTCAAAGTATTACTTAATATTAAATACTACATAGCTTCTGTCAACGGCTTCGCCCGCGTTCTCACTCACTCACCGCATTTATAGTTATTACTATTAGTAAGATTTTTATGTCTTTTATGGAACAAACCATTATTTTGTTTTCAATCAAATGAAACAGACTGTGCAATGAATACATAAAACATTCGTGTTCATTATCTGTTTGTATAAACAAAGTGTACAAGTGATGTGGTTTCATTACAAATTGCGAATCGTTTTATATGCCCCGATAAAGATTAGTTTTTTTCTATATTTTTTTTGTCGAATCGAAATACTTATTTTTTATATTTGATGGGCCGACGTTTGTCCACTATCTCGCCTGGTGGTGCGCGATGATGCGGTCTACGATGGAGCACGTCGTCCCATAAGCAACCTATTCACTCGGGCCTTGAATACTCCCAGGTTATATACCCTTCAGGAACTACAGACACTGGCAAAGTATTCCACTCTTTAGCTCGCTAAGACTCAGAAGCATTAAAACCTAGAGAGCTCCCTAGGTAAGCACCTCATTGGCGCCCCAATTTTTTGGCGCCTCCGCCATTTTCTAGGCAGTTGGGCACGCGTGTCGGCGCCATAGGTGCGTGCCGTAGTGATAATACGACCCTGCACACGCTACATGGAGCTCAAAGCTATAGAATCGAGCTACCTAAATGTCAAAGATTTTTCAAAAACAATCCAGTAATTTCAGAGCCTACAGTTTTTATTATTATTATGTATGTCTCTACCATTCACGGGACCACAGGGTCCCGGTCATTTGGGAGGCGTACGAGGGCCAGAAGCCACCTGCGCAGAGGCGCTTTAGACAACAGTAATCTAAATGTAATGGACACACCACAAACCGGCGACTATTCCTGTATGCACTATGGAAATGCACCCAAGGACAGTCCCCGGCTATTGTGGATAATGGAAGAAAAAAGGTAGGGCTATGGATGGGTTGCTGTGGACTGGTAAATTGGGAACTAAGGATTACTATGGCACCTGCCGAAATAATATTATTACTTCGCCACAAACAAGCAAGAAAACCTTATTTTCTCAAAAAAAAAAAACATTTTCGAGTTTGAAAAAATGGCTAAGTAACCTTTAATACACCAATAACATAAAGCTGACGTACCAGGCGATCATAAAATATAAGCATAAACTGTAAGTCCCAGTCGACAGGCGACCGGAGCCGGACCGGCGACGATTCCTTACTCGTAAAATCATGGAACGGTTAGCCGGCTCCGTTTACGACTGTGTTTACGTCTATTGACTTGGTATCAATATTGGGTCTAGGGGTGGAGGGATGGTCCCGATGCTGGCATCAGGTTACGTAGTAGCTACTGACTTACTGCTGATTTAAATGCTTGTATATGAACATAAATCTGTTAAGTACAAATATGTTGTTAACGGTTGACATGAAGTTGTTTAATTGAATTATTTTTCTTTCTGCTTACATCTTGTCATACTTGAAGCCACCTCACAGAAAACCGACGTGAAGCAACGCTTGCATTGTGTTTCGTCGTGTGACTGAGGTTACCGGAGACCCAATTACCCCCTCCCTAGGTCCAGGTACCAATCCCCGAATCCTCCACAACCCTCAAATTCCCAATCCCCAAAAGGCCGGTAACGCACTTGTAACGCCTTTAGTGTTCCAGGTGCCCATGGACGACGCCGATTGCTTACCATCAGGTGATCCGTCTGCTCGTTTATCGGCTTATCCTATAAAAAAAACGGATTGCTACTGCGGCTCCGGTTTTCAAACTATACTCTATTACACATAACATCACGCCTTTTATCCCCGAAGGGGTAGGCAGAGGTGCACATTACGGCACTTAATGCCACTAAATGTAACACCCACTTTTCACTATTTATGTTATGAGTCTCATGTAATAGGGGGTGAGCCTATTGCCATATACCGGGCACAATTCCAGACTCCGTGCTATTACTGAGAATCCTAACTAATATTATAAATCGGAAAGTGAGTTTGTTTGTTTGTTCTGCTTTAACGCCGTAACTACACCGATTGTTTTTGCAGACGTAAAGTTAGAAGTCCAGATTAAATAATAGGGTACTTTTTATCCCGAAAAAATTTATATTCCCGAGGCAAAACAAAAGTATTGGTATAGATGGCGCTGTGTGTATTGGTATATGTCACATAGGCTACTTTTTATCCTTTTGTGACGCGAGCGAAGCCGCGGGTAAAAGCTAGTTTATTATAAACTCAATAATACTTTGCCCGACGTAAAAATCCAATCCGAGATTTGCCCGGCTGTCACACTTGCGACCAATCCGCCAACGAGGCAGTCTATACTCTATTAGTAGCTGAGAATTGTTTACTACACCTCTCACTTCAGTAAACACATGTAGAAGAATTTATTAAACAAAATACAAGTCGCGTGTTGTCATAGTGCTGTTGATAGTAAAGTGGTCGTCCAACACGTGCTGGGGGCACATTGTCATACTATAATACATCAGTGTACATGTAGAGACGTGTAGAGAGCACCCAATCAATACAATCTGTATAATTGTATCGTACACCTAAATATAACACTGGACAGGTAGATTGCAGAATGTTAACTTTACTGAGACATTAGATTAACTTCGCTATTTACTGTAATCCGTCAAAGAATGGCAACGCATTTGTAATTTCGCTGGTGTTGCGGGTATACAATGTCTATGGGTTGGGTGGTGCTGATTGCTTACCATCAACTGATCCGTCCGCTTTGTCTGATGAACACAGTATATATTATTTTGAATGTAAAGATTGTTTCTATATATAGGCTCACCCCCTATTACATGGGACTCATAACATAAATAGTGAAAAGTGGGTGTTACATTGTACAGTGGCATTAAGTACCGTAATGTGCACCTCTGCCTACCCCTTCGGGGATAAAAGGCGTGATGAGGCGGGAGTAAAACGTAGCCTATATATAATGTATTACTTCTTTTTCGGTATAAAAAGTACCCAGTGTTGTGTCCAGGATATTAAAGTATAATCATACCCAGTTTCATCGTAATTAACATACATACAGACAGACAGACAGACAAAAAAAAATTAGTCACAGTTTTGGGTTCGGTTTTCAAAGTCAAAGTCAAAGTTATTTATTGCAAACATAGGTGATAAGTACATAATACAGGATGTAGCATATATATAATTATAATAATTTTTCATCTAGTAAGGTTAGGTTCTGGGTCTAGGTTCAAGTGTAGTAGATTCTTAATATTGAGTTCTAAATCGTGCTCTGTATATGACAGTACGTTCACCCCCTATTACTATTTAACAGCTGATCTGTATAGTACTTCTGTTTTTAACCTGTGTTGTGTGGCGCAGGTGTGTGCACACACACAGACACACGTGGCTTATATTACGACGGCCTCAGATTTGAATGCTCTTGCCTACACTATGTTATCATAATATACACACATATAGGGAAGTGATCTCCTATATCTACTTATGAATGGGTCTATTCGAAGGTTCGATTCTCGTACGGAGCCAGTTTTGAAGTGATCTGTTTCTGTTTCTTATATGTCTGTTACGCACCCACGACACGAGTGTGGTAACATTTTTTTTAACAATAATTTTAATTGTAGTTAATTCATCTCATCAACAGCCTGGAAATGCTCACTGCTGACCAAAGGCCTTTTCTCACACGGAGAGGGTTTGAGCATTAATCACCACGCTCGCTTAATGCGGGCAGGCGACTTACAAACCTATAATTAGAAATTATAAGCCCAAGTTTCCTCACGATGTTTTCCTTCACCGTTTGTCAGTGGTGTCTAAATAATCTTAGAAAGTACATATAACTCGGAAAAAGTCACATTGGTACTTGCCGTTGGTAGGTTTCGAGCCCGCACCCTCATGCATGAGAAGCGGGCGTCTTAACCCTCCGGACTAACACGACTATACTTATACAAAATCTAAATTTAGTTACATAAAAATTGTAGTCACAAAATTTTAATTAGAAAACATGGAAAAAATTTGAATTTTGATTTATGTAGTAGGTACTTCTACTTCTACTTGGCGCTGAACAAAAACACAAACGATTAGCGCAGCAGTCAGTCGTAATGACAATAATTCACGAAGCAAGTACCAGGATAACATAACCAGATGGAGTATAAATACTACAATTTCGTGTAAACCGGCTGCCGAGTGCCAATGCGCCGTCCGTCAGAACATCTGCTAGGCGCTCCTTCACAGCACACTAATTAATGGATGCGCTAAAATTATTCAGCATTTTGGCAAAATAATATGTTTGGACCATTATAACAGATGGCTCCAATAGATAAGACGTCAGAGATCTAATCAAAGTTATTAATTATTTGCGTTCTAGTGCAATGCAAGTTAACTTCTTGACTGGACAATCTCATATACTACATGAGCTCCTGGTCCCGACGATATAAACAGTGCATTACTGGACAGTGAACCTCGATACCATCAGTTGACTGGAAAATCTCAACACTACATGAGCTGCTATTTATATTCTGCATGCGTTTGTCTATCCGCGATAATCTCGAAAACTAATGAACAGATTTTCATAGAAATTTCATCAGTGACTAAAATTATTCTCGTTAACTTTTGAATACAGTGAGTGACACTGCATACGGAAAACTTACAATATGACACAGTATTGGCTATGTGTACGACGGTGGCGACGCGTAGCGCTTACAACATTTGCGGAAACCGTCAAATAATATCAATGTAAACATTATAATTTTCTTAGCAAATATAAATGAAACCAAAGATTAAAATAGTATTGTTGACATTATTTAAGTGCAATTTATTCAATAGTCTTACTGTAAAATGAATATAATAATAAAAACCGGGTTTGCATCATCCGCATTTGTTTCCAATTTCTGCCGTATTGTGCGCTGCGGTCGTTATCTGTCCGCCACTACTCGCTTTGCACATAGCCAATAAGGTCATAAAAACTAAAAATATGCGTCACCTGTATTAAAACCCCGTACACGCAAAATCAAAGATTTCGTCGGAAGGTCGCGCGATGTATTTATTTTCCCGATACGCGGCCATTGTCCGTCTACAAAAGAAAAGAAAATGATATTTTTTGTGTTAAAACATGCTTCATTTTGTGGAGATGTTATTTCAGTGAACAAAGCGACTTTGTATCGATACAATACAGTGTCATTATTATAACTGGAGGTTGAAATCATTGAGGACTGTCCATCATCCATCTAGTCTGTCCATGTAGTAAAAATTTTAGTTAAAATATAAGTGACTAGCTGTTCGTCGCGACTTCGTCCGCGTATAATAATGACTTCTGGCAAATTTTGGACTTTTTAATTAGTCTTCTCCAAGATTAATTGCTATGTTTTGAAACAAATCTCATTAGAATCAAATTAGTTATATTTACCGAACCGAAATAGGTTAAGAAAATTAGTAATATGATGACATTAAAAATTAAATATAGCCTATGTTCATCATTGATAATGTAGAATTCCAACGGTAAAATATTTTTTCAAATCGGCCTGGTAGTTTCGGAAGAGATTCCATTTAAACAAACAAACAAACTAAAAATCAAATCTTTCGTCTTTATACTATTAGTATAGATATAGACTAGCTTCTGCCAGCAGATTCATCCGAGTACCCGTGGTATAAAGTAGCCTACCTGTTATTCTAGACCATTATCTTCCTCTATTCCAAATTTCATCTCAGTCGCTTCAGCCGTTTTGACGTAATTGGGTAACAAACATACAGACAAATTTTGCAATTATTAGTTAATAGCTTTTACCCGCGGCTTCGCTCGCGTCACAAAAGGATAAAAAGTAGCCTATGTGATATATACTAATACACACAGCGCCATCTATGCCAATACTTTTGTTTTCCCTCGGGAATATCAATTTTTTTCGGGATAAAAAGTATCCTATTATTTAATCCAGACTACTAACTTTACGTCTGCAAAAATTCAATGCAATCGGTTTAGTAGTTACGGCGTGAAGTCGGAACAAACAAACAAACAAACAAACTCACTTTCCGATTTATAATATTAGAAGATAGATAGAAAGGATATTAAGTTTAAAGTAATATAAGATAAGATAATATATAAGATTGTTGCATCAATTACTGAGATCCTATGCATGTATGCGCGTTAGTTGTCGGTAAAATTTGTAAGCGTTCGAGCAGATACTTTTAAAAATCAGTTCATGATACCACAAAGGCTTTAAATTCGCGAAAACGCTTATTCGAGAACCGGTATTGAGTTCACACTTTTTAGTCTTGGTAACACAAAAAATATAAACCTCATTCATTTTCGTACAACGCCTCGAGCGAGCCGGCGTTTAAAAAAAAGATTTGCATTGAGTACATAGACTGATAGACTATCCAACGTTACCTCACAGAGAACGTGAGGAAACTGGACGTGAAACAACGCTTGCGTTGTGTTTCGATGCGTGAGGTAACCGGAGGCCCAATTATATATACTCCTTCTACAGTACCCCAATCTCCGAATCCCAATTCATAACACCACGCCTTTTATCCTCGAAGGTGTAGGCAGAGGTGTACATTATACCACTGTACAATGTAACACCCACTTTTTACTATTTATGTTATAGGCCAGTCTATTGCCATATACTGGTTACAATTCCAGACTCCGTGCTACTACTGAGAATTTATAAAAAAAACCCAGTAATACTTTGCCCGACCCGGGAATCGAACCCGAGACCCTTTGCCCAGCAGTCGCACTTGTGACCACTCGTCTAACGAGGCAGTCAAATTAATATTAAAATACTATTGAATTTTGGTCTAATATCACTACCATATGGCTAAGTTTATATAAACTTAACGACATTTTGGCTATCGCTAACCTATAAGAGACACTTAAAGTAAAGATTTAGTTTAGGTGCTCAATAGCACTCAGTTAAGGTATGGTATAGGGCCCTTTTTTAAGGGGGGATAATCATCGAATGACTGCTCCCGCCTGGGTGAGGCGGGAGCAGTCAAAACCACCCCGTTCCTACTCCTGCATCGATATCAGCCCTATTGTTATTGCAACTATGACATGAAAGTTGTAATAATAAAGTCGTAATAACGCAGATGAAAGGGACTGTCAGACTCTTACTGACTAAAACCCACCCCAGCGTCCCGTCTTACACGTAAATACGGATACGAGGGTGTGGGAAACGGAATTCTTCCGTAGTCCCCGAACTCGTGGCGGCCTGCCTTGCCAGGTCCCACCTCCAGATGCACAGAGGAGTGAGGTGATCTCCTCCATGCAACGCCTCGGAGGCGCACGTGGACAAAACTCGCCACCATCTCAGGTGCTTTAAAATGGGGTGACAAAACTCCATACTAATCAACTTGCGTTGGCGCGGTGGCAACCGGCTGGCGCGCAAGGTGTAGCGGGTTCGATTCCCGCACGGAGTGTGATCCATAGATTGTTGTTTCGGGTCTGGGTGTGAACTTGTATGTTTGTAAACGCACACACGACACAGGAAACAATCCGTGGGGAAAAGCCAACCAAGGATTTGTAAGAAAGAAACAAAGATATTACAGAAATCCTCTATGCTATTTTGCATCAAAGTACTAGGCGCACAGAAACGCGAGCAGGTCGAACGTAATCACAATATTACTGGAGCAATGCGGTGACGGTTTAGAAAGTCCATTTCAATATCGATTTCGCGAATTGGTTTTGATGTAAAAAACAAAACAAAACGTCGGTCAAGCACGAAACGAGAGCAATTTAAAGAAGTATTGTGATTTCTATTCAGGTCACTTTTCCTAGCAACCATCACGGTTACGTTTGAAATCGGGTAATCGGCAGAGAACACGCTATTTGAGACGTCCCTTGTGTATATTTCGGCACAGGTGAACTTTTCTTTAATAAAAAAAGTGTGGGAGAGCCATGCTTCGGCACGAATGGGCCGGCTCGACCGGAGTGAAACCACGACCTCAGGAAACCGACGTGACACAACGCTTACGTTGTGTTTCGTCGTGTGAGTGAGGTTACCGGAGGCCCAATTACCCCCCTCCCTAGTCTCCCGAATGCCCGAATCCTCCACAATCCTTAAATTCCCAATTCCGAAAAGGCCGGTAACGCACTTGTAACGCTTTGGTGTTTCGGGTGTCCATAAGCGACGCCGATTGCTTACCATCAGGTGATCCGTCTGCTCGTTTACCGGGTTTATGCTATAAAAAAAATGTTTAACCGTCTTCAAAAAAGACGAAGTTCTCATGTTGTATGTTTGCCCGATATTATCTCGGTATTGGCTGAGCCGATTTCGATGCGGTTTTGAGAAAAGTGTTTGTGAAGCTTAAGGAAAAGGTTTTAGTATATTAATCGACTTCAAAAATTAGGGCGTCGAAGTCGTTTTTTTAAATGCAGTTTATAAAAGAAATAATTTTTTTACCTACCTAAGTAGGTAGTGTTCCATCGACAAGTACTAGGAGTTCATATTGTATAGGCGATAGAAAGTGAACGCCATTGTAATTTCCATTTTAATTACCGGCCGAAGAAACTCTATTAAACTGAATAAACTTGTATGGGTCGACTCTCGAGTCGAGACTATTCCATAGAACAATCAGCAACTCTTTCATTTTCATTGAATAGTATTCATAATAGCTTCGATAGTTATTTATAAGAAACAATAGGATAGCATAAGTATAAAGAGGTAAACATTTTATATAACTTATTTAAAAAAATCTACCTTTTGTCCGTTGCCTTTAAACTATCGATTGTCCGTAAACGCAAACGTGAGGATAATTATGTATGTTTGTTGCTCTATTGCGCAAAAAGTACTGAATAGATTTTGATGAAACTTGGCACAGTGATAGATTATATAGTCTAGAATATTATAACGCTACTTTTAGTCTAGATATTGCGAGCGGAGCCACTGGCAGAAGCTAGTGGAATGTATGTATATTTGGTACATTTTTGAGCTCATAATGACAGAAACACCATTAGTTTGAACATTATCTTTCAAAAACGAATGTAAGTGCAAGCTTAAGCGATGTCCTTTATCTAAAACCAACCTCCTTAACACTCCTGTTACCCTGGTACCATGTAATACACAGCGCACGCGTGTCTTACACTCGACTTAATTAGACCACAAATCGAGTACCGATTACTTCACAATCGACTACTAATCGATCGTAATCGATTCAAAGAATTAGTCATTCGATTAGGAAATGTAGTTACTGGCATGTGGTTCCGTACATAATGAGTAGGTAGCGAGTTCTACGGCCGGTTCAAGGGTGTTGTGGAAAAAACTAAAATTGTGTGAAAAAACTTCGCGTTTTTTGCATGTATTAGTATTGTTTTTGAATATTATTATCTTTAGGCGGTAATCGAACACGTGATTGTGAGATACTAAAGGAGACCGGCAAAGTCCAATAGTAAATACCGTGGGTTGTCAAGGACTAATATTAGTATTCAACCCTACGTATTTAGTTTTTTATTATGACTCTGAAGATCCCAAATATATTTCAGACTAGCTACTTCCGCGCGGTTTCACACGCTCTGCTCAGCTCCTATTAGTCGTAGCGTGATGTTAGCATATAGCCATCCTCGATAAATGCGCTATCCAACACAAAAATAATTATTAAAATCAGACTTGTAGTTACGGAGATTAGCGCGTTCAAACAAACAAACAAAAAAACAAACTCTTCTGCTTTATAAAATAGTACTAGCTTCTGCCCGCGACTTTGAACGCGTACCATCCCATTTTTTCCCGTCCCCGGTCGCGATTTTCGGAAAAAAGTAAAAAAAAAAAATTGTTTAAAAAGTATCCTATGTCGGTTTCCTGGCTCTAAGCTACCTTCCTTCCAATTTTTCAGCCAAATCTATTCTGCCGTTCTTGAGTTATAAGTGGTGTAACTAACACGACTTTCTTTTATATATATAGATAAGATTGTAATCAATCCTTCTAACATTAATCTATAAGGGTATTAACTTCTGCCTTCAGTCGGGTATAAGACACCCGCGGGAAGAGTAGGAGTGGCGACAACCGTATGCTACTCTCCTGGGTTTACAATAGACATAAATAATATGTTACAAATTAGTGAAATGAAAGAAAAGTGAGCCCATATGGGTTGACTGCCGGTACGGCCTTGGTCGTCGCTTCCGAGCGTTAGTCAGCGCATTCCTCGGACGATGTGGGTAAGCACGAATCTACTAGTTAGTGGCAATTACTGGCTTGGCGATTAAGTGCCCGGTACAATTTACTACCTTCAAGAAAAGAGCCTTGACTGCCTTGTTGGCCGAGTGGTCGAAAGTGGAGTCGCCCGGCCCGGCGGTCGCCGGGCAAGGGGTCTCGGGTTCGATTCCCGGGTCGGGCAAAGTATTACTGGGTTTTAAAAAAATCTCAGTAGTAGCAAGGAGTCTGGAATAGTGCCCGGTATATGGCAATAGGCTCACCCCTAATTACATGGGACTCATAACATAAATAGTGGAAAGTGGGTGTTACATTGTACAGTGGCATAATGTGCACCTCTGCCAACCCCTTCGGGGATAAAAGGCGTGATGTTATGTATGTTATGTAAGAAAAGAGCGTATTATTTTTATAGTAACTATCGTGAGACATAGTCCTAAATCAACTAAATATCGCGGATGACTCCACAGCCACAAAGGGGCTCTTCCTCATGAGCAGCGTGTCCGGTAGCGAGACATACGATGATACACTGGTACACATACCAAAATAACATAGTATGTTTACAATTTTTGTCTGTTAGTCCGTCTGTCTGTTTGTACTGACTAATCTCTGGAATGGCTGGACCGATTATGACGAAAAGAAGTTACGTCCTAAAATTCATATTCTATGTGAACGCAGTCGCGAACAACAGCTAGCAGCAATAATACTTTAACCGACTTTGCATAAAATTACGTGATTTGCTCGCGTTAACGAGGTTGTATTCAGAAACAATGATTTATTATAAACTGCACAATAATGAGTAGCCAATCAAAATAAATATTATTATAATAATAATACACAATGCGTGCGTGTTTGTGGGTATTATTGTAAATATTTATTACATGTATGTGTGTATGTGTACCTATAGTAAACAAAATATTCAGTTTTCATAAGATTATGCAAACAGTTGTAATTAATAAACATTATATACATATATACATATATATATATATACGCAGCCTTGAGTACTTAGCTCAGTTGTTAGTAACGAGATACCCAGACGTCCCGAGGTCGACGCCTGACGCGGACAAATATATTTTTATAATAATACTAGCTTCTGCCCGCGACTTCGTACGCGCAATCCCGATATTTCCCGTTCCCGTTCTTGATTTTCGGTGAAAAGTAAAAAAAAAAGAATTGGGTAAAAAGTATCCTATGTCCGTCTCCTGGTTCTAAGCTACCTCCCCATCAATTTTCATCCAAATCGATTTAGCCATTCTTGAGTTATAAATAGTGTAACTAACACGACTTTCTTTTATATAATATATAGATTTCATGATTTATCTATAGATTTCATCTTAATAAATCAAAAATATTTATAAAAATTATGTTTTTTTTTTCGCAAATATATCATTTTGAAGGGGGCGGGTACCAGGGCGTCAGTGCGATGAAGAGTTCTTTTGGAATGATCACGTGACGTATATACGTACTATGGTTGGTATGTATGTATGATCGATCAAAATAATTTGACCCAAATATTATTCCGGTATATTTTAGTACTGAAATTAATTTACGTAAGCAAGCTATGAAACGTTTTATGAATATTTATTAAGAAACTGGTACACACGGCAAGTCAAGATATACCAAACAGTGTTTTGATAATAGATTTTAAACTTTAAGTTTTCATTGATAAAATTTAAAATCTATTGACTGAAATAAGGTTCTAGTGAAAAAATACTTACATCGAAAAGTTAGTATTTGACTGAGAGTACATTATAATAGGATAGATGCCTAATTTTTAATTTAATGTCCGTCTGGTAGATTATTTTAAATCATTAGACACGTATTTTTTATTTTCTTACAGAAACGAATACTTTCGACGATATATTGATTTGAAATATCGTGTGACGTCACTTCTATGTACATTTTATACGTAGAAATGACGTTTTAGCTCCCAATCCTAAACTTTGATTCGTTTTATCTAAGAAGTATTGTTTTATTATACGAGAATATAAAAAAATACGTGTCTAATATTTTTTCATTACCTAACTTACGGACTAATTAGATTTTTAATTTTCGTACCCTGTCATCATACCAATTGTAGTTCTATAATACCATTAAATAGTTTTCATTAAAGTCTAGCCTACCATTTGAATAAAACTAAGACGAATCCAGAAAACAAAGTCATGGAAGTCTGTCCAACCATTCTAAAATAAATAATGGTTTTTATACATACTTGTGTTTAATCTATACTTGTATGCAAAACTAAAGAGATCGTTTGATTTAACGCGCTGATCTCCAAAACTACTGGTTCGTATGGAACAAATCTTTTTGTGTTGAATAGTCCGATATCGAGGAAAGCTACGGGCTATAGAATATCATGTTACGTTAAATGGAAGCCGAACAGCGGCTAAAATCGTGTGGAAGTAGCCAGTTCTGAGATAAAGCTCTAAAATGTAGGCAAATTCGATCTCAAGCCAAAACAGAGAGATAGGTTTTTTTTAAGTTCAATTTTATTTATTTTGTAGCTGTTAATTTACATTTAATTAAATATAACTACATAAATATTTTTTAAGGGGGGAAAATCATCGAATGGCTGCTCCCGCCTGGGTGAGGCGGAAGGGAGTGTCAGACTCTTACTGACTAAAAACCACCCCGTTCCTTCTCCTGCACGTCGAGCCGGAGCCCCGGTTACCCGTTAGGTTCTCCGCGACAGAGAGATAGGTTAAGAACTAAATAAGCGCAAATTATGCAACACTACATGATCTGCTATCACCCATTGGGCACGCGTCCCATACAAAAAAGAAAAAATAAAAATTAACTGACCGACCCCTTCTGACGTTCCATTCAAAACGTCAGCCGGTTGGCTCCCCTCACCTGCGCGCTGTTGCCACTGCGTGCACGCCGCACGGAGCGGCAACCGCGCAGGTGTCAGGTTCCCCACAGGATCTCTTATGCCCTCTGCGGCCCTGGTACACGTTGTGGTAGTTTTAAATTCATTATTATAGTCATATGGAACGATATTGTTGGTTTTTTGATTATAATTGAAAGTGTTTTGATAGGGAAATTAATAATTATCAAAGTTAATGAATGGTTACATTGTTTGTTAAAAATGTAGGACCTGTATCTTTTTTTTAATTTGTTTTATTTACAATAAATAATGTTGCCCCACACTAGGATTGTCTCCTGTGTCGTGGGTGGGTTTACAAACATACAAGCTCACATACTCAGACCCGGAACAACAATCTGTGGATCACACAAAGAGTTACTCCGTGCAGAAATCAAACCCGCTACACCTTGCGTGGCAGCCAGTCGCTCTATCATCTAACGCAAGTTAATTGATAGTGGAGTTTTGGGTTATGTAGAAATCCCAATACTACTTTGCTCAACCCAACTTAACCCAAGATTAACACAATAATTTATACCGACAACTCGAAACAAATGTCACCATTGTGAATAGCACAATCCTTCAAGTGGATATTTATTTATTTCTTTATGCAAACACGCATTGACTTGTAGGAATGCTCTCAGCTCGAGTATGTGACAATGCGGAGGATGTGAGTCAGCCGGTCAGGTCGAAGTATGCACCAAGTCGTTATAAACAAAAAATACTTCAGTATAATCTCTGAAAAATTCCCGACGAAGCCTGTCAATGTACACTTGACAGTGCAAAAGGTTTTAAAGCTATGCCTTTTGAAAATAAAGTTGAATTTCTATTGTTTATTGTGAAGAATTTTGTCTAGCAGCATTTCAAAGTATACTTTAGTTAACTTGTTGATGGAATTTCAATCTTATAGATTTGTTTTTAAAGTTTATAGTCTATTGCAAGATTATGATAATTTGGGGTATGTTCATGTATGCTGGTAGCTGCACTTGTAATTAAAAATCGTACACATACATATACATGGACACAAAAAATTAAAAATTCTTTGACATCACCTAATTATTATATTTTGACAACATAACATAACATAACATCACGTCTTTTATCCCCGAAAGGGTAGACAGAGATGCACATTATGCCACTGTACAATGTAACACCTTCTTTTCACTATTTATGTTATGAGTCCCATGTAATAGGAGGTGAACCTATTGCCAAATACCGGGCACAATTCCAGACTCCGTGCAACAACTGAGATTTTTTTTAAAAACCTTTACTTTGCCCGATTCGAAAATTGAACCCGAGACCCCTTGCCCGGCAGTCGCACTTGCGACCACTCGGCCAACGAGGCAGTCATATTATATTTTGACATAGACCACCAAATCAGAGGCATCTGAGTTGCTGATGTAGGTAAATATTGAGTAGCGTAGTGTAATTCATAGGAAATAATTTCAATATCATTCCGTACTATATGATTTCCGAGAATCCCCGGCCGGCTCGCCGTGGAGGGCAATCAATACTCGACAGATTTTCGATGCGATCGTAATTGACAGGTCAAGGTCTATATTTGACATATATAATTTCGTTTTATTTACGCAACTACCTACATAGCTACTTCTGCGTGTTGTCGCTCGCTGCTCAGCTCCTATTGGTCATAGCGTGATGTTTTGTAGCCTGTATTCGGCCTCCGTAAATGGACTATACTATACAAAAAAGATTATCCAATTCAAACCAGTCGTTTTGGAGATTAGCACGTCAAAAAAAAACTATTTAAAATAAAGTATAGGATATTAGAATGTAGACTTCTAAAGACGGATTCGTCAGTTCTAAATAATTTTATTACGTATGCGCTGTTAATTTAATGTCAAGTAATAATTCCGTGGTAGTCATTACAATAACTACACCGAGCCGAGCTCTCCGCAGTATAATGAAGTACTCTTACTCTACAAAGAGCATGACCTACAAAACCCCCCAATTACTGAAAAACTCCTTTGTTACCGAAAATTAATTAGCAACGAGAGCGACCAGCACTCGCAATCTCAACAACAAGAAAAAGTAACAACTCGACGAAACAAACGCTTTAGCAAAACAACCCTTTCAAACTTTTACAATGTATAAAATGAGAATAAAGTGGCCCAAGAATCGTTCCCTGGGGGACGCCCAACAGGTATTTCTGTCCCTTTCATTCTTGACTTGAAATTCCTTTTGTATTACGTTGCGCGAGTGAGAGGGGAGACAATGGGATAGTTGCGCGAGGTATGTAGTGAAACAGATGTGTTTGACACGAGGATAGGTGGCGCTACCGTATCGAAGGTTGGCGACGGAACTAAGATGTAGTACAATGATTGCGGTGCGTCGGATGCGATAACGAGGCGCTTCATATCAATGGATTCCTATAGAAATTGTTACGTATCGGAAATGTTTGACGACGGTAAATATTTGTAAGAAATGATTTGTTGTGTGTGAGTGAGAGGTAAGGTGTGATAAGGACAGGTGCAGGGGCGCTGTGTTGGGGTAGTTTCAAGGGCAGTGGGCTGATGAGTGATGCGGCCTTCGTGGCAAGCAGGAGTAATGCCATAAAAACGATGTACTCGAAGTTAATGGGCAGTTGAACTGAAGACATAAATGGTTTTTAAAATCGATTTATATGAAAACGTAGGGATAGAGTTGTCTTGATATTATTAACCTTTTTATACTTTTTCATTATTTTCTTTATTTAAAATGTTTTTAAATCTCCTTTTTTTATAAACGTCTACCATTTTTTTATTTTGTTTTTTCTAGGGTGATTTTACAAAGCAAACTTTTACACATAATTTAATGTTCCGCGCATGAATCCACGGCGAGTTGCACAGCAGCTTGTTTCCCAGCCACTGCGCCAACCGTGCAGTTCTAATTGATTGATTGATAATAATTAATTAAAAAAAGTAAGACAGATAAATTTTATTAAAACAATCTTATGTGATTCTCTTGTATCATGATTTTCAGGTATCCATTTCAAGTATTTCCGCGTTGCGTATTAGAATTTTGCTTCGAAATGCATCTTGTTGTTAACTAACTAAAATTCTCCTCGTACAATCCTTAATTCAGCCTTTACTCGACTACGCAGATGCTTGCTATTTGGACGTCACTGAGGAGCTACTAAACAAGCTTGAGCGGCTGCAAAACGTTTGTATTCGCTTTGTCTTCGATCTTAAGAAGTACGATCATGTCTCAGTATATCGCAGTAAGCTCAAGTGGCTCCCAATCCGACTTCGCCGGAACACTCGCATTTTATGTCTCCTTTATAATGTCCTTAACAACCCTGCCTATCCTATATATCTCCGTGACCGCTTTTCCTTGGCTCGTCCTCCTGAAGCCCTATCTAGATCCCACCTTAAGTCTCTTCTTGAAATCGTTCAACATAAAACCGATTTCTATTCCTACTCCTTCACGGTTCATGCGGTGAGACTGTGGAATTCGCTGCCGCCTAGCATTCGCGACGCCAAATCCATCTCCATTTTCAAACGACTTGTCAGGGATTATTATCTTTCGTCCTGAAGTACAGCTTTATTTATGTATATATTTATCTATGTATACATACAATATACATATATATATATTTTTATGTAATCATATTTAAATATTTCTAATTATTTTATTTATTATGTTTGTTATAATTTGCTTAAGTTTATATTTTATTCTTATACTACGGTCATTCTAGTTTTTAATTTCTTTCATTAATTTTATTTTGTTTTGTATTCGTTGCATGTATTTACACTGTGTCTTATGTCTTATGTTTATATTCCTTTTCCTGTCGCAGGTCTGCAGGAAGAAATCCCTTAAGGGATATGCAGTACCTATGTACCTCATGCTTACCTATAATGTGTTGTGTCTTATAATATTGTCTGTATGGTGTGGGTACATGAAATGATAAATAAATAAATAATAATAACTTCTATCAATGGTTTCGCCCGCGTTTGTTTTTGGCGATTAAAAAATAACCTATGTGATAATCCAGACTATAATCTACCACTGTGCTAAATTTCATCCCGATCCCTTCAGCCGCTTTGACGTGAAGTGTGATAGCGCTGATGATTCAAGTAAGATCCGAGATCGAGCCGTGAATTTAATACTATCAATGTAGGCCACACAAACTGCTATGGTGTTTGGCAGGGCGCCCGTCTGATAGGAGCGCTCCTATGTTCAGGCAACCACTGCGCTAGCCGATATACTAAAATAAACCTAATTTCCTTTGTAAATAGATCAGTGTTTACTATCAAAACGAATAGTAATATAAAGTCACATTTTTTCTTATATTTAGTCAGTTAGTTTATTCTCAGTACCTTATTTTTTGCAGATTTTCTGCTTAGACCCCAAGGTTGACTGGTAGAGGATGGCATATTAGGTGTGGGAGAGCTATGCTTCGGCACGAATAGGGCGGCTCGACCGGAGCGATACCACGGCAGAAAACCGACGTGAAGCAACGCTTGTGTTGTGTTTCGTCGTGTGTGTCAGGTTACCGGAGGCCCAATTTACCCGCCCCTCTTCACTATTTCAAAAAAGAATATGGTATTAAGTTCGCATTATGTCCCATTATTTGATTCTGTCCAGTCTTCGTTCAGTGTCTGATAGACTCATAACATAACATCACGCCTTTTATCCCCGAAGGGGTAGGCAGAGGTGCACATTATGCCACTGTACGATGTAACACCCACTTTTCACTATTTATGTTATGAGTCCCATGTAATAGGCGGTTAGTCTATTGCCATATACCGGGCACAATTCCAGACTCCGTGCTACTATTTCATTTTTTTTTTAAACTCAGTAATATTTTGCCGGACCCGGGAATCGAACGCGAGACCCCTAGCCCGGCAGTCGCACTTGCGACCACTCGGGCAACGAGGCTGATAGACTCATAGTCGACTCATGGTGGTGAATAGTGATCAATCTATCGCTAATTAATTAATCGGTATAAAATACGAGTAAAACCGCCTTCTAAAAATAGTACAGAAGAAAATCCGTAGACGCAAAACTTCAATCGAAGTAAAAATGTAATCAAAGTTACCAGGGTCGCCAAAACAGTTAAGAGGTAGCCGAGCTCTCAGTAAGTTTAATGGGAATTATGATAACTAGGCGTCTCAGTTTTATTACATTTGTTGGAGTGGACGCGATGCTACGTAGTCTGTACTATAAGCTCTTTCTTTATAACTCCTGCGATCCTAGTATATGCAGTTGTAGTGTAGGACAATAGTTCTTTATAACTTCTGCGATCCTGGTATATTACGCAGTTGTACGGTAGATAGGTCTTTATAACTTCTGCGATCCGGCTCGACGTGCAGGAGAAGGAACGGGGTGGTTTTTAGTCAGTAAGAGTCTGACACTCCCTTCCGCCTCACCCAGGCGGGAGCAGTCATTCGATGATTTTCCCCCCTTAAAAAAAAAAAAAAAAAATAACTTCTGCGATCCTGGTATATTATGCAGTTGTACTGTAGATAGTTCTTTATGACTTCTGCGGCCCTGGTATATTATGCAGTTGTACTGTAGATAGTTCTTTATGACTTCTGCTACCTTGGTATATTATGCAGTTGTACTGTAGATAGCTGTTTACAACTTCTGCGGCCCTGGTATATTATGCATAGATAGCTCTTTATGACTTCTGCGACCCTGGTATATTATGCATAGATAGTTCTTTATGACTTCTGCGACCCTGGTATATTATGCAGTTGTACTGTAGATAGCTGTTTACAACTTCTGCGGCCCTGGTATATTATGCATAGATAGCTCTTTATGACTTCTGCGGCCCTGGTATATTATGCATAGATAGCTCTTTATGACTTCTGCGGCCCTGGTATATTATGCATAGATAGTTCTTTATGACTTCTGCGACCCTGGTATATTATGCAGTTGTACTGTAGATAGCTGTTTGCAACTTCTGCGGCCCTGGTATATTATGCATAGATAGTTCTTTATGACTTCTGCGGCCCTGGTATATTATACAGTTGTACTCTAGATAGCTCTTTATGACTTCTGCGACCCCTGGTATATGCATGCAGTCATGTTTCTTTTTACCTAAGAGGGCAAGCAGAAGCCTGCCAAAGAAGCTCTCTGCTGTAAATTCAGTTTTGACAAGAGTTTTTAGAAAATACAATAATTGTTTGGGAGAGCAATTCTTCGGCACGACGAGGCCGGCTCGACCGGAGTGATTCACCCTGAAAACCATAGTGAACCAACCAAAGCGTTGTGTTCCGCCATGTGAATAACCAGAGGCTTAATCTTTCTCCTCCTCCACCATCAAATCCCCTTCAATCCTCGAAATGCCTAACTCGCATTAAACAACGCATGTCCATGGGCGACGCCAATTGCTTACCATCAGGTGATCCGTCTGCTCTGTTTACTTTGTTTACTTATGCCATCAAAAATATTTGACGCCTTAGATCTAGTACAATTATGGTTCCCGGAGGGTGGTAATAGGCTGATCCTCATTGTTTAACCGACTTCAAAAGAAAGGAGGAGGTTATTAATTATTCTGTATATTCTCCTTCTGTATATTGGTATGATCGCTTCTAATACAAGGCCCAATTACCCCTCCTCCCTTTCCCAATCCCTGAATCCCTAACAATCCTCAAATTCCTAATCCCAAATGGCCAGTAACGCACTTGTAACGCCTCTAGTGTTCCAGGTGTCCATGTGCGATGGTTTACCAGTTTATCCCATAAAAATGAAATGCAAAACTTGATTTCCCCTAGTCCTTTCCATCATCGTACTACAAGACAATTCACGCGTCACGGATTTATGGTAGATATCCCACCCACACGATGCGCTTCGCATCAAGCTTCCTTGTGCGTACTGCTGAGGAGTGGAATCCTTTGTCAGATTTTGTGTTTCCTGAAGGGTATAACCTGGGAGTCTTCAAGGCCCGAGTGAATAGGTTGCTTATGGGACGACGTGCTCCATCGTAGACCGCATCATCGTGCACCACCAGGCGAGATAATGGACAAACGTCAGTCACATCAGATATATAAAAAAACCCACACAAATCCAACACGTCATGTGTACCAGGGCATCATATTTAATGACCACTATAATTTATGTGTTCTATTGAAATACTACTCTGCCTGTCACATTGTCATTACGATGGTTTTATAGTCCGTCTTTTGATGTTAGAGATATTTAATTTTGACAAATTCTCGTTTCAATGTAGAAATATGTAGATTCATTAAATTTTGTTTCTTTTTTTTTTCTAAAAATGCAAGTGTGACTGAATCTATTTTTGTTTTTTTTTTCCTCTAAATATGCTCGGTCGAGTTGTTGCAAGTATGACTGTCAAGCAAGTGTTTGTTGGGTTCGTTTCCCGGGTTGGGTAATCTTTTTAACAACTTTTTTGCAAGTGTTAGCGCGAAGTGTAGAGTTCGATGCCCGAGTCGGGCAGAACTGTTGGATTGTTTCGATTTTCCAATTTCTCACTACTACTAGGTAGTACGATGTCTTGAATTGGGTCCGGTATAAAAAGTACAATACATTTACTACCACCGCTAATCTTCACGTGGGTGTCGCAAACCCGACCAAATGACGAGCAGACAGATTACCTCCAATCACCATCGGAACTCTAGAGGCGTTACAAGTGCGTTACACTGACATACCTGGACTCTAACTGCAATCCCCAACCCGTTAACCAAGTGTGGAGATTAAAACAAGCCTCTCTTATTGTATGTAGAGCAGTGCCACAGTAGTGGACTGTCAACTCATGATGAAATACCATTTGTTTCTATAAAAGTAGATCTCTGCTTACCCCATTCTACGTATAAACAGCATAATTAAACCAATCAATCAATTCTAAAAAAGAATGCGAGATCAATAAGATGTACTGTTTACATTGCTCGCTTTTCGTATAAACATATGCGTCGATTGTTTGTTTAGTGCGCAATGTATACTGAAGTGGGTGTTTTTATTAATATTAACTTGTTAATGAACTGCGCTTCGTAGAACACTGTTGATCGGTTGTTTATTATTGTTGTATTGGATTTTAAGCTTTATATTTGTGTAAATAGGTTATATTTTTGCTTGATGGATATTTTTTTCTCTGTCGGTTTAGAGATATTTGGATTTTAAACTCTATTTTTGTTCAACTGAGTCGCATTTTTGCTTGTATTTGTTAATGGTAGGAATTATTTTCTTTCCTTGTTAGTTTCTATGTGTACACGGCGTGATGATAGATATTGTTTAAAATAATTTAAAATTTGACTTAACTCGTTAGCAGTAGTAGTGGTTGAAAATGCGACTGCCATGTAATGGGTTGCGGCTTCGATTCCTAGGTCGAGCAAAATGTTATTAGACATTATCGATTTTTCTGATTACTTACCACTATTACATGGATTTCATAACATTAATGTAAAAACAGAGTGTTAAAATGTATAAGTTCAATTCTGCTTACCACCTCCTTGATAAATAGATATAATATTATGGTTATACATCCTTTAAAAATGATCTAAACAGACACAAAAAGAATTATACAAATCAACCACTTCATTTCAATGATACGCCTAATTTTCATTATTTAGGCGTCAAAGTCAAAGTCAAGTCAAAAATCATTTATTTCAATTAGACCAGGAAGGCACTTTTGAACGTCAGCAATAGAAATTTAAAAATGAAGCTATTTGCTCATTCCAAGGTGTAGATTCCTATGGAGAAGAACGAGCAAGAAACTCCATAGGTTACTCTTTTCCAATCAGTTTCACAATACAATTCTTCAGTTACACAGTTTTATTGGTTTGATTGTGCGAGAACAATGTAACACCAAATCTAGCCAAAGAGATCGAAAAAGAAAATAACCCTTAAAGACAATAAATAATACAGTCTGGAGCTGACCAGTCACAGTTGACGGCGCCCAGGCGTGTCTTAGGTACTTAGGTAATACCATAACTAAACATGGGACCCAAATCCAGACAGCCTACGATATAACAGTAAAACTTTACAACCGACTAAACTCATTAATCCGTCAAACACCAAGCGGTCACCGGTGACCGCGACCTATTGTTCTTTAATTGTGTCTATAAAACCGGTACTCGACGAGTTAAATTAATTTGTCCGAGTCGGGAATCGAATCAGAAACATATGTCTAGCGCGATCAAAAGCTCAGTAATGTGGTGGGAACATGAAAGCGAATTTATTTATTTATGTAATCGTAGTGCGGGGAAAGGATATTTTATCTAGATCCGATACTGGAACCGAAATGATCTAATATCGAATATCTCTCATATATTGTATGAGAGATATTCGATAGTTTCAGATCTAGATAGAATAGCTAAAATAGCTGTTGTCCAGGACTATTACATTTCATAAGATCACGCCTTTTACTCCCGAAGGGGACGTCAGAGGCGCACATTACGGCACTTAATACTACTGTACAATGTAACACCCACTTTTCACTATTCATGTTGAGTTTCATGTAATAGGGGGTGAGTCTATTGCTATATACCGGGCACAAATCCAGACTCCGTGCTACTACTGAGAATTAAAAAACAGAAATACCAGTAATACGTTGATCCAGGGCTATTGTCATTTAAAAATATCAATTATGTGTTTTACCGCCGTACTATGAGTAATTTAATGGCTCCTCAACCCAGTCAACAATCGTCACTAAGAAACAGTTCAAGTAATTATTCAATGCCTCTGAAATACGGCAGTTATTCCCAGGAATTAAACGGTTGCTGTGCGATGTCCAAAGCTGACGAAGTCATACGAACAGGTAGTCCGAAAGTCCGAGGTAAACAAAAATTTATCTGTAACCGGATCCGAATACAAAATGAAAACAAGTAATTAATATGATTAAATATACCTGAAATTCTTTAAAGTTAATGGACACCGATGGACTAAACTATTTTAAAATCGAAATCGAAAGTTTTCCTTTAACTAGATCCGAACTACCAAACCCGTACATCCCTAGCGTGTTTTTTTTTTTTTTTTTTTAAGGGGGGAAAATCATCGAATGACTGCCCCCGCCTGGGTGAGGCGGGAGGGAGTGTCAGACTCTTACTGACTAAAAACCACCCCGTTCCTTCTCCTGCACGTCGAGCCGGAGCCCCGGTTACCCGTTAGGTTCTCCGCGACTCCGATCCCTAGCGTGTAGTGTGTGTCTGCGCACGCGCACCCAGCTGTAACGCGATGCAAACCGCGACCGTCGCGTCACGTCACTCGGGATCATCTTTACTGACTGACACTCATTGACTGTCACACCGAACTGTGTAGTTATTGTTTGATAATTTTATTTTATTTATATCATACAATGTGATGAATTCAATATATACTAGTAAAGTAACCTGTCTTCTAGTATTTATTAAATTCATCACATAACTGTTTTACACGTCAATATTAAAAGTAAACGATAATGAGCCTGGCTTCTTCAAACACTAGCTTATCCAATTTTCTTTTTTCTCACCCCCTATTTCATGGGACTCATAACATAAATAGTGAAAAGTGGGTGTTACATTGTACAGTGGCATAATGTACACCTCTGCCTACCCCTTCGGAGATAAAAGGCGTGATGTTATGTATTAACAAATTTTACATTGTATTGAAGAAGACAGATGCCATCACACTAATATTATAAGATCTGATCTTAGCTGCGTTCATATTTTTTTACGAATGTCGCAAAAATTGTTCAACCTCGTATCTATTTGGACACAAAAATAGCCATAACGGTTCATTCATTCTCGACGTAACATGCATATTTAATAACAAAACATTTAGCACCAAATTCCTATTTATAACAAATTAGCATAAACATACAACATTTTATTATGCCTACGGAATAATATAAATAAATTAACTATGCTCGTCTGTTACGGCACGGTGTGACAGGCGGACTGAGTTGTATAAAATAGGTCAGGGCTAGCCTCGGTCTGAGATCGGGACACTTGTAGTAAGTTTAATGCAAGAATATAACATTCATAGGATAAACACATTGGACAGTGTCATTAAGTGCCGTAATGTGCATCTCTGCCTACCTTTCGGGGATAAAAGGCGTGATGTTATGTTATGCCTATAATAATATTATGTTATGTTATGACTAATTTTTAATTTTTATTATATTTTGTACTAAATTTTTATTAATTTTTATTATCTCTTTTATAATAATATAAGTTAAAAAGCTATATGCATGCTGTGGTTACCTATAATTGTGAATACAGATAGTCTTAAGGTATTTTATAAGTCAAAAATATTTTCATTGTGCAATATTGCTGTATTTATGTCGGTGATCCTATAAATAAATAAATAAATAAATAAATGACTGCCTCGTTGGCCGAGTGGTCGCAAGTGCGACTGCCGGGCAAGGGGTCTCGGGTTCGATTCCCGGGTAAGGCAAAGTATTACTGGGTTTTTAAAAAATTCTCAGTAGTAGCACGGAGTCTGGAATTGTGCCCGGTATATGGCAATAGGCTCACCCCCTATTACACGGGACTCATAACATAATAGTGAAAAGTGGGTGTTACATTGTACTGTGGCATAATGTGCACCTCTGCCTACCCCTTCGGGGATAAAAGGCGTGATGTTATGTTATGTTATGTTATAACATTCATACTATGTCGTAACATCATACAACTATCTTATTTTTGAATGGGGAAAATCATCGAATGTCTGCTCCCGCCTGGGTGAGGCGGAAGGGAGTGTCAGACTCTTACTGACTAAACACCACCCCGTTCCTTCTTATGCACGTCGAAGCCGGCCGGAGCCCCGGCAACATGTTAAGTCCTCCGCGACTCATCAAGCGAGGGATGCAGTTTAATTTCCGGGTTGGGTAGTTTTATTTCGTTTGGCTTTTCGAAAATTTTGGA
Source organism: Spodoptera littoralis (assembly GCA_902850265.1). Taxonomy (NCBI): domain Eukaryota; kingdom Metazoa; phylum Arthropoda; class Insecta; order Lepidoptera; family Noctuidae; genus Spodoptera; species Spodoptera littoralis. The sequence continues at coordinate 6,991,657 of LR824558.2, read as the reverse complement.
GATTTAGTATAATTAACTTTTTCACCACGATTGGGCGCACAATTCTAGACTTCGTGCTACTTATGAGATTTTTTTTAAAAACCCAGAATTTTTTATAATAACTATCGTGAGACATACTAAATTAACTAAAATCGTGGGTTACTCACGTAAATATACTGAGAAAAGCGCTACTAGTTTCGAACCAAAGAGGGGTTCTTCCTCATGAGCAGCGTGCGTGGTCGCGGCGACGTCGCGCAGCTCATTGGACCAACCGTTCGTCGCGAACCCCTCTGTGGTTCGAAACTATTAGAGCTTTTCTCAGTATATTCACGTGAGTAACCCGCGATTTTAGTTAACCTAGAAATTCTTTGCCCGACTCGAGAATCGAACCCAACTTAACCCGAGACCGGCAGTCTCACTTGCGACCATTCGGCCAACGAGGCAATGAGCACTAAAAATCCCTTTCTAAATATAACTTCATCGGAAATATAAATCCTGGTCCACACAGTCACCGACTGAGCTTTTAAACCACTAAATCAAAGATCAATAACTTCAAAACCGTTTGGCTGGGAACCGGGTCAGTAGCGCACTGATATCCGCCGGATATCTGACGGATAGCTGACGGATGGGTGACGGGTAGCTGACAGACCAGAGAACTAAAGATTAGCTAGAGAATTTGTGTATATTGAAGACTAGCGACCCGGCCCGGCTTAGCACGGGCGCAATATTCATGTATCATATACCTCCCTTAACCCCTCGAGCGTCCTTATGAGCACCCGGTGGATCATAAGAAAAAATGATCCAAATGTCACGTGTGCACTCGTTGGATCATAAGGAACGCGGACGCTCGACGGGTTAAGAATCACTCTATCTATTAAAAAAAACCGCATCAAAATCCGTTGCGTAGTTTTAAAGATCTAAACATACATAGGGACAGACAGACGGCGGATAGCGACTTTGTTTTATACTATGTAATAATGAAGTGATATTTGTAATTAAATTAAAACTCTAATGATATTGAAACAAAGGCGAACAGAGTCTCTTGAAACAGCGACTGTGGCACCTGACTACTATACACTTACACGCAGGACACACACACATTGACACGAAGGACATCTGTCATTGTCTTAAGTCCAGTAACGTGGTAACCCATTACACACGCACACATAAATACACCACTGACATTTTGGTGCTTTAATCATTTCTAAATGACACTATATCCGCCTTTTCTAACCTTCTTTGTGTAAGAAGACGCCTTTGATCAGCACCTATAGATTGTCGAAGACGATGATGGGTGTGAACATGACATTTTTCTCATCAACAGGTCAAGGTCGTAACAGTCTATGACTCTCCTCTACATAAGAGGGATTGTCATAATCTCCGCAGGCGTGTAGACAGGGGAAGTGGAAACTATCGTTTTTTTCTTCTCCTCTTATAATATCTTCTGATTCACTTCGTCGTGGGAACCAAGACAGTTACTCATGGACTTCAGTGTTCCGGTGTTTTCATGGTTGTATCTACTGTAGATCCTGGTGCACAGGAGTTGCAGCGGTTTAGGGAGGTTGTGGTGGGCTTGTCCCAAAAAAAAAGTCTGTACTGGTACTGACCGGAGGCAGGCGGGTTGGAGATCGCAGTATAAAAGGTTCAGGTTTATCAGAGAGCGCTGCTGTCCGGTCTCTGTCTAATATATAGATATTCTCCGTCGGTTTTTATACCCGCGGGTAGATTTACGTTGGATTTTTTAAAGCATAGGCCAGCAAACAGGCAGATAGATCACCTGATGGTAAGCAATCCGCTATTAGACACCCTCGCAACACCAAAGGTTGTGTGTCAAATTACAAACAAGCCTAGACAAGGAAGAGGTACCAGGAGCGCATAAGATATTAAGAAGTTGTTGTATCAGCGGGTCGATGCTTCGCTTGCATTATTTAGGAGCGGCAGTGTTGTATGTCGCGCGGTGAAGGTCGCCACCGACGCAGTTCAGTAGAAACTGAAGAGCTTCGAGAAATATTGATGAATACATGAAGTTGAACTAAACCAGTATATCATGGTCTCATTTTGTATCATCTTTCCGTAAATTCCACGGTTAATTTATACTGGTTATGAATAACTATGTGTACAATATTTACGTGGAAGATCATTTGTACGTCAGTTGTAACCTTGGGAGCGTCTTTATTTCGATAGTAATAAGGGTTAGTTTGTGGTTCCGTGAATTTGTAATGTTGAATTGTTGTCGTGTTATGTTGACCTGGTAGTTAGGTTGTCAGATCTCATTATGTAGAAATTAGGTTAATGTATATTTGACTGTAATTATTTTATAGCCATTAATTTGCAAAGCTCCTTGGAAGGCCGACAACGTAGTTGTAACTCCTTTGGTGTTGCGGGTATAAATAGGCGGCGCTGATTGCTTACCATCAGGTGATCCGTCTTTTTTTTATGGCACAAGCCGGTAAACGAGCAGACGGATCACCTGATGGTAAGCAATCGGCGTCGCCCATGGACACACGGAACACCAAAGGCATTACAAGTGCGTTACCGGTCTTTTGGGGATTAGGAGTTTGAGGATCGTTGGTGATTCAGGAATTGGGGAGATTGGGGAAGGGGAGGGTAATTGGGCCTCCGGTAACCTCACTCACACGACGAAACACAACGCAAGCGTTGCTTCACGTCGGTTTTCTGCTCGTTGGTGGTATCACTCCGGTCGAGCCGGCCCAGCAGTGCCGAAGCATGGCTCTCCCACACTTAAAGTCCGATTGTTTGCTAGCCTAATGCATAAGAAATTGCATTCCTAAATATAAATCCAAAGACTTTTGAAGAAAATCTATGATCCTTACTTATAATATAAATCGGAAAGTGAGTTTGTTTGTTTGTTTGTTTGTTTGTTCCGCTTTTACGCCGTAACTACTAAACCGATTGCTTTGAATTTTTGCAGACGTAAAGTTAGAAGTCCGGATTAAATAATAGGATACTTTTTATCCCGGAAAAATGTGATATTCCCGAGGGAAAACAAAAGTATTGGTATAGATGGCGCTGTGTGTATTGGTATGTTATTACGACACAGGCTACTTTTTTCCTTTTGTGACGCGAGCGAAGCCGCGGGTAAAAGCTAGTATATTTATATTTTTTACTTGTAACATAGATTTCAATATAAAAACTACAGAAACGAAGCAATGACAGCTCTCTCCAACACATCGCAAGGAAAAGCTGCCAAGATGTAACTGAATATATTTCCCAAATGTTTAAAGAAAATTCTTTCGTTAAAAAATAATAATGTTTCGTATAATTGAGTACATCGACCCGTACAAGTAATAGAAGCCTTAAATTTATAGCAATAGTAAATTTTGTACTTAACTAAAGTGGGTCACATAGCGGCTCTCAGCGCCAATAACGAAGTATCGAGATTACATCGAACTATGTATTGTTTAGATTTATGCTGCCCTGGTAGAATGCTTATTGAAAATGTTTCTTATGGACGCCTTGATGATAGAAATTCACACGAAAATAGACCTTATTAGCAAACAATCTTTGGAAATTGGATTGCATTTCCGAGCAAGGGATCTCGGGTTCGATTCCCGGGTCGGGCTAAATAATACTACTAGGTTTTAAAAAAAATCTCAGTAGTAGCACGGGTCTGGAATTGTGTCCGGTATATGGCAATAGGCTCACCCCTATTACATGGGACTCATAACATAAATAGTGAAAAGTGGGTGTTACATTGTACAGTGGCATTGTGCACCTCTGCCTACCCCTTCGGGGATAAAAGGCGTGATGTTACGGTAGGCGCAGTGGGAGGGCAACTGGCTGCCGCGTAATGTGTCGCGGGTTCGATTCCGCACGGAACAACTCTTTGTGTGATCCACAGATTTTTGTTCCGTAGAGTAAAGAGCGTATTCCTTTTTTAAAAGGCCGGTAACGCACTTGTAACGCCTCTGGTGTTCCAGGTGTCCATGGGCGACGCCGATTGCTTACCATCAGGTGATCCGTCAGCATATTTGCCTCCTATTCCATAAAAAACTGATCTTAATCCATTACTGGTCCGATCTTCGCATTAAGCTACCTTGTGCGTACTGCTAAGGAGTGGAATTCTTCGCCAGAGTCTGTATTACCTGAATGGTATAACCTGGGAGTATTCAGGGCCCGAGTGAATAGGTTGCTTATGGGACGACGTGCTCCATCGTAGACCGCGTCATCGTGCACCACCAGGCGAGATAGTGGACAAACGTCGGCCCAGTAAATATAAAAACAATCTAAGTTGTTTACAGATATTCTTAAATAACTAAATAACAAAATGAATTCTACTTTGCCGTCTTCATTACATAGTATAAAACAAAGTCGCTATCCGCCGTCTGTCTGTCCCTATGTATGCTTAGATCCTTAAAACTACGCAACGGATTTTGATGCGGTTTTTGCAATAGATAGAGTGACTCTTTAGGAAGGTTTATATGTAGAATACACCCATGCGAAGCCGGGGCGGGTCGCTAGTCTTCAATATACACAAATTTTCTACTTAATTCTCTGGTCTGTCAGCTACCCGTCGCTAGATAGTTTATAAAAATAACTACTTGAAAAATCTAGCTCACAATACGTCTACCTAGCAATTAAAAACGAACACTAATTAAACATTGTATCATTAGAAAGATAAAAATGAAACACAAATTAATATTATTTATCTCTACATACAGCCAGCCGGGTAAGAAAATAAGGATTCACTGCCTCGTTGGTCGAGTGGTCGCAAATGCGACTGCCGTGCTAGTAGTCTTGGGTTCGATTCAAGGGTCGGACAAAGTATTACTAGGTTTCAAAAAAAAATCTTAGTAGTAGCACGGAGTCTGAAACTGTGCCCGGTATATGGCTATAGGCTCACCCCCTATTACATGGGACTCATAACATAAATATTGAAAAGTGGGTGTTACATTGTACAGTGGCATAATGTGGACCTCTGCCTTACCCCTCTAGAGTAAAAGGCGTGATGTTATGTTATACTAATTGACTTGGCTGAATATACATTACGTCGCGTTCACAGCTCTCTGCTCTCGAAACAGAAAGTAACAGAATTAACATTAAATTCATTTGTGTACACATCGAGCTGTACATAACCAGTATAAACTGAACGTTAAATGTGCGGGAAGATGATGCGACGCGACACCAGGGTAAACTGGTTTTGTGTAGATTGATGTGTGGCCGTGTGTATGTACATATATTTAAGGTGTGTGTATATCGCTGTAGTTACTATTAAAACAATAGTTGCAAAGGATCAAATTGCAGTTCGTATTGTGTTATTTGTTTACTATCTATACATCTATACAGATCCTCAAACTCCTAATCCCCAAAAGGCCGGTAACGCACGTGTAACGCTTTGGTGTTCCGGGTGTTCATGGGCGACGCCGATTGCTTACAATAAGGTGATCCGTCTGCTCGTTTAAAAAAAAACAAAAAGATTAATAAAATTAAAGTGTCTGTCTGTAATATTAAAATAACCGCTTTTTACTACATGTATATCTGTCTGTCTGTTTGTACCGGCGAATCTCGGGAATGGCTGGACCGATGTTACAAGACTGTCATTGGCAGTTGGCAGGTACTATAGGAGTAACATAGCCTATTTTTATTTTCTCTCCGGCTGCCATTTTTACGTGTAAAAATTACATTGTTTCGGCAGGTGCCATAGTCATCCATAGTTCCCAATTTACCAGTCCACAGCAACCCATCCATAGCCCTATCTTTTTTTCCATTATCCACAATAGTTCTACATTAACCGGGGACTGTCCTTGGGTGCATTTCCATAGTGCATACAGGGGTAGTCGCCGGTTTGTGTGTCCATTACATTTATATTAAAGTTGTCTAAAGGGCCTCTGCGCAGTTGGCTTCGGCCCCTCGTACGCCTCCCGAATGACCGGGACCCTGTGGCCCCGTGAATGGTAAAAAAAATTAAACCTCAAAATCAGTGCAGTATTTTCTGAGTACAACTGTAATAAACAACTGTAGCGACTAATAAGTATGTGTTATCTAACGAAATGTTATAAGCTGTTATATGTTATTTGTTAAATTAAATGACTAGGATTACATGACACCAATAATATAACTTTACTCGACATTAGAATCATTTATCGCTCTGTTTCCCTGGTACTGAGATTACAGCTCGTCTTACTGACAAAACGGTAATGTAACGCGACAGCTACCAGGCGTACATAATCACCTAGCTGTTAAACAAATTGTCAAGAAGATTATCATTATTTTCCCAGATTTTTCTGTGGACAGCTTTAATTATTTTGCCCGCGTTTCAAGAAGTGGCCTATGTGTTACTCAAGACCTTTAATTTCATCTCGATCCCTTCAGCCGTTTTGAAGTGAAGAAGTAACAAACAGACAAACTGACTAACGCATTTATGATATTGGTAGGAAGTAGTAACACATTGAAAATGAAGGCGATGCCCTGTTACAACTAAAGTACAGATACCAGGATGACATAACATCATAAGAGTTGATCTATAGTTATTGCAGCTCGCCTACCGAGACTTAGTTACTAATTCTGCTTACCCTAAACAATAATAATACAACTTGTTAACAAAACATGTCCGTCTATTCCGAGCTCAAGTACCAGGCGCCCATAATAATGTAACAACCTCACTATTGACCTTACAACTTTTTGCTACATTTTTTCTCGATCTATTGTTGCACGGCAACCGCGTGTGAATCCTGCGTCGTCACTCGACGTAAGACGATATTTGAACACATCAAACTATACAAAACCAGTATAAACTGATCGTCGAATATGTGTAAAGAACACACAATGAGAGGTCATGACAAAATGGTTATGTATCACTCGATGTGTGTACGTATTCAATAAATAAATTCATGTAATACTAATCAAGGACAGTAATTAATATCAGATCTAATTACGACGAGTGTATTTGTAAACGTGTTCCTAGAAAAAACATTGTCTTGGCTCGTAGCTTGTAGTAAGTACTCTTGATAAAAACATCTCATGTTTATGCTCGCCTGGTAGAATTTGTGGTTGTGTCGTACTAAAATATACCTAAAGAAATTATTTTTATTTGAAGTATCATCATCTATGATTATGAATTTTATAGTAATAATATTAAAAACGAATAGTAGGTCAAAAATGAAATTATATCGAATAATTTTGATAGACACCGGCCAGAATTTTACTTAAAATTCTACTTCAAACAAAGTGTAATGGAGAAAATAATTATAAAAAAATCAATAAAATAATTTAATTATTCGTCTCGCATAGGACACGCTTGTAGAAACAATTACAATAAAAGCTGTGACGAATGCGTGTCGATTAAAAATTACGATTTACGCTTATTACAAACGAAAATATGCGTATCAGTTGAAAATATTTGTTATGCCCATATACACACGTCTTATATTTTGATAGACTAACTAAAAAGTATAAGACCAATAATAGTCATTTTCAAAAACCACACCGTTCCTATTCGAGCCGGAGCCCCGGCAACCCGTTAAGTCTTCCGCGGCTCCATATCGGCATCAGCCTTTTTGGGCCCCATCTGTGGTGGCCTGAATGATGGCTCCTTGAGGCGCGCGCGAAACGCGACGCGCCGTACGCTCGGGCCTAGTTCTGGTCGGACGGCGAGTCACCCATGCTCGCCGTCCGCGGGCCCGTGCTTACGGTGGCCGGAGATCGTCTCGCGATCCCCGACGCGTCGTCACGACCCGGAGTGTCTTTCACGACGGCCGGGGCGTGACGAGGTTCGTTCCCTCACACGCTCCGCCTCCTCCTTATCTAGCATGACAGCTTCGCAGAAGGAGGAGACGGCATCCCAGTTCCCCTCGCTCCGTACCATGGTCTGAACCAGAGACGAACGCGAGAGGTCGCCGTCGCCGATCACATCCCTGAGGACACGGCGGTGCAGGGCACACCGCCACCGTATGCTCCACCGCGTCCTCCGGGCGATCATCGCAGTGATGCATTGTTTTATACTAAGTTTTGTCCGCGGCTTTTATGTATAATGTATGTACATCTTCCTCTTGAATCACTTCTACAGGTGTCCCTGAAGTCGACGATCGGCCGATTTGACACAGGTGATTGAAAAAGTTCTAATAAGTCATTGTAATTTAAAAACTATATGACTTAGATTTTTTTATATATTTTTCTGATAACTGTTGGAACCTTGCCGATCGCCTGCTGCCATTTGATCGTCGACTTCAAGGACATCCTGTTATATATTAAAAAAATCACATCAAAATCTGTTGTGTAGTTTTATAGATCTGAGCAAACATAGGGACAGAAAACGACGTTGACGACGATCTTATTCTACAAAATATTTTTGAGATTTGGAATTACAAAACTTCAGCAGAGTTTAATCAATAAATCATTATTATTGAAAAATAATTATGTTTCATAACTTAACATAACTTCACGCCCTTCATCCCCAAAGGGGTTGTTGTAGAGGTGCATATTATACCACTGTACAATGTAACACCCACTTTTCACTATTTATGTGAGCCTATTGCCATATACCGGACACAATTCCAGACTACGTGCTACTACTGAGATTTTTTTTAAATCCGGTAATACTTTGCCTGACCCGGGAATCGAATCCGAGACCCCTTGCTGAATAGTCGCACTTGCGACCATTCAGCCAACGCCGCAGAAGTATGATTCAACAAATAAATAATTTATGATCAAGAAGAAAACATTTCGAAAACCCTTTTCTTCTTTGAATGTCACAATTTGTATGCCATGACATAATGTTTAATGTACCAGGCCATCAGAAAACTACAGCATATTAAATTCTTCGAGCGAGCGTTTGACAAACACGCAAATCCAAGATGGCGGGCCGCGGCGTGCACTGAACAGACATTATTTATGACTGGGGCCAATCATTGGGGAGATTTATTGCACAATATAAAATAATTCGCGCCAAAACATCTGGCGTTTAGTTCAGCGGACAGTTTAGATTTACTATTATTAGCTTACGGCTTGACTGACTGAATGAAATCATTTGCTGGCGAGACAGGAGATGCGTGGATGACTGCACGTTGAGCTACTCCCAAACTGTCAAACATTTATCTATCTTATTGGCTTTGGTGTAGAATTGAAAATTGATTAAAGATTTGTAATGAAATGTGGTAGGTTCACGTGCTGCGGTGACGTTAGTACGAACAAATATTTAAAGAAACTTTAACTCAAAATTTTTAAGAAGAATGCACTCAAAAATTTGAAAATAGAGGAAAAATTATTTTGCTGTGTATCTTTCCCCATACGGATAGACCCCAAGGTCGATTGTTTCGTATAAGAAACCTTGATTTAATCATATAGGTATTGCTAAATTATTCTATTCTTTATCTCTCTAGTGACAAAAAAACAGATACTCCGTTTTATGGTATAAGCCGGTAAACGAGTAGACGGGTCACCATGGTAAGCAATTGTCGTCGTCCATAGACACCTGGTACACCAGAGGCGTTACAAGTGCGTTACCGGCCTTTTGGGGATTAGGAAGATTGGGGAAAAGGGGGAGAATAATGGTGGTTCTCTAAATAATGATTGGGGAGCCATATAGATTCTATTCTATATCATTCCCTAATATTGAAATTCGCTATCATAAAGTCTGACTGTAGTTAAGGCTGACCTAATTTTAAGGGACTCACCACAATATCAAAAAGCGGAAAGTGGCACACTCTAAAAAAACCGGTCCATTTGGACTATAAAGGTGTCAGTTAGTAGTTCACGCATTTTACTACATAGTCGAGTTAAGATAATACACACACCAATCATAAACACAGAATTACAACTATTATTAAACTTTCAAAATTCGTAAACCAGATTGACAAAACTGTCCATACATTACAACAGTTTTAAAAACAAATATAAATTATAGACTACGTTTAAAAAAAGCCCCTCTTTTTTTTTGAAGTCGGTAAATTAATATACTAAAACCTCCTCCTTAGTTTAACAAACACTTTTCTGAAAGCCACATCAAAATCGGTTCAGCCAATCCCGCACAAAAATCCATACATACACACGTCCTTTTTTGAAGTCTGTTAATAAATCAATTTTTAAACCACAATAAGACAGATGATATATTGAACAAGCTTCTGCCGGCGACTTTGCCCACGGTCCCGAGGGCTAAATTCATGAAAATTGTATAAATTTTTAAATATAACTAGCTTCTGCCAGTGGTTTCGCTCACGATCCCGTGGACTAAAAAATAGCCAGACCCTTGTCTACCCCTGTCCCAAATTACATCCCGATCCCTCCAGCCGTTTTGAGGTGATTGACGAACAAACATACAGACAAACACAAACTTTCGCATTTATAATATTCGGTTGTAAAATGTAATAAGATTGACCTTCTGTATCAAAATGTAGATTGTAGATGACGGACGAGCGTTGCGGCTTCATCTAAATTACTCTCCAAGGTCATGGCCGCGATCTCACTCGTAGTCACCCGCAGTCACTCGCCGTGCTAGTCCCGCACGTAGTCATATGTCGACAGTGTCGTCACAATTTGTAAATGTGAACTGAATAGTTTAAGCACTAATGACGTGCTAAATTACATAATTAACATCTAATTATAGATATTTTTTGTTCGTATTTTTTTGGTAATTGGACACATACACATAACATCACGCCTTTTATCCTTGAAGGGGTAGGCAGAGGTGCACATTACGGCACTTTTTTTTTTTTTTTTAAGGGGGGAAAATCATCGAATGAGTGCTCCCGCCTGGGTGAGGCGGAAGGGAGTGTCAGACTCTTACTGACTAAAAACCACCCCGTTCCTTCTCTTGCACGTCGAGCCGGAGCCCCGGTTACCCGTTAGGTTCTCCGCGACCCCGAATCGGCATCGGCCCACATTACGGCACTTAATGCCACTGTAAAATGTAACACCACACTTTTCCCTATTTATGTTATGAGTCCCATGTAATAGGGAGTGTATCTATTGCCATATACCGGGCACAATTCCAGACTCCGTGCTACTACTGAGAATAAAAAAACCAGTAATACTTTGTTCGAGCCGGGAATCGCACCTGAGACCTCTTGCCTGGCAGTCGCACTTGCTACCACTCGGCCAACGAGGCAGTCTTAGGTTTATTAGAGGTTCTTAAAATGTAAATAACTTCGCTAATTTGTGTTTATTTATTTGTACGTGGAGTCAACTGGAGTGGTTATAAATGACTCACCGAAGGTTTTAGCATGTGTATTAGTGAAGGGTATTTGGTTTCGATGCCCGATTCCAGGAAATGTGTCTTATTGAATGTATCGCTTGGTGCTCGATTTTCAGAGACATGAGGGTCCGGGTAAATACCTCTAAATAGGCTTTAAACCTGGGAAATTGACTGAAATCATAATTATTTTAAACTTTCAGAGCGAGCGCCCTGAATAGCTATGTTTAAATTAAAACGCCTTAATTTTGGAGTCTGGAGTCTTGGATTTTTGGAAATTTCCATTGAAAGTACCAGGAACCCATAACTACACTAGACGTAATTACAATAATTTTACTCAATCAATATTGCGCCTCGAAGGACTAAACAACGTTCATTGTAGGTGAGAGGCTAATGACTCTTCCTATTCATGCTAGCCTGGTGACCTTAATGTTAAGACCTAAGTTTATTCACCTAGGACCTTACTTGTGAACCTAGGACGAAATCTTGTTTGATTTGTTTTTTATTTTTAGTCTTTTTGTTTGTTATTCAAAAATATGTATGTCTTGGTCACAGACAAAAGAAAACTTAAAACCTAGTTTGATGGTATCGGCAGCGATTTTAAAGACTTCAACATAATCCTGGCTATCCCTTACTAGGAGTACATGTGCAAACAGCTAAGACAATACAAAGATCGCAATCAGCGCGATCTCTACCGACCTCAGTCCTCAGCCGCCAGCGCGCTCGACAGTCGACAATGAACTCGAGGGTCATCGACCTCGCTCACGGTCGACCGGTCCTCTCGCGTCGCTGCGCCCCTGGTAGGACATTGCACGTTATGTTGCATATTTTTATCACTTATCATCATGCAACAAAGCCTTCTAACGTAGGTAGAGGATGGCTTTGAAAGTGAACCTTGACACCTTATTGCTCCTTCTTCCTGCTTCTGAATTCCTGGACGATTAGGGACTAATTGTCATAAACTTCTTGAATAAGGAGTGAATGAAGGTACACCATATTAAACAAAGAGCAGTAGCGTACTCTGATAAACCTTTTAAACCATGATCTGCCAGGCGTGGAGATTAGACGAAACGCATAGTCCAGTATTAATGTAATTTTGTCTGTCTATCCGTAACTATTGTCTGACTGTCTGTCTGCCTGTGTGTACTGGATAATCTCTGAAATAGCTGGACCGATTTTGACGAAACTCTTACTGGCAGGTAGCTGACTTTTATTGTGGAAAATTGAGACAAAAATAGGTCGCGGGCAAAAGCTAGTAACATTAACAAACTTAGTCCACGCTGCAACCAGTTGGCATACCACTAATAGCCCGGTAGAAAGTTCAACCCTACGAAATAATGCATAACCTCTTCCACCCCGCTGCTTTCCTGGTATCCAGATACAATCGATCGCTCATGACATCGGCGAGGTTCATCTATTTTTATCGCCAAGGCTCTGCGGCCAGACATGTTGTTAGCTTGCATTATTTCTCGCGATCGCGACAAAACAACTGCATTCATTTCTATTGATTTTTTTCTGATATTGAAGTTCAAAGGCGTTGCAGTTTATGCCTTATTTTGCATCTAATTAAGGTAGCTTTTGTCATAAATAATGATTTTAAAATTAAAAATAAATAGCCGTTTTTGTTTAAAACATTCTCCTGATATTGTGGTGCTATTATGAAACGTCCTCCTATCATGAGCTATGCATTTAACATTCTTATAAATTATGCATTCCTGGTACTTTGGAGTTTTTTTTATATTTATTCTCAAAGTTGTTACAACTTATGTATTCCTGGTATTCCGAATAACATTGTTTCTTTCCTCGTCAAAAATTATCATTGACTATTAATTTGAATTAGAGTTTATTTCATAAAGGCACGACCAGGGAATCGTATCCACAACACGTGTAAACAAAGTAACCCTTGACCTGAATCAGGTCACAGTACCAACAAAGGCACGGAAGTGCACGGGTCGTGCTTACCCCGGAACACGTAGCGTGGCGTGACAATACAGGTCAATGACTTGTCATCATGTCATCATAGTTACACACATATGTATAATTCTCTTGATTTCATTAATAGTGTTAAGCAAGAGTGGTGATTAAATCAGAACTTCTCCGTGTGAGAAGAGGCATCATCAGCAGTGGCCACTTATACACTGATGATGTACTGGTGATCCATAGGGCGCCCAATAGATGACATTTTTCACCACACCTGCCCTTCTCGTGGGTGTCGTATACCCGACTCTAGCAGTGCTCTCTGATAAACCTGAACCTTTTATACTGCGATCTCCAACCCGTTTGACAAGCTGTGGAGATTATGTCAATCCCTAATCCCCTCTTTTGTAGAGAGGGCTCAGAGGGCTAATGCCACTACTGGACAGTAGTGGACTGTCGCGCGCTGTTAATTGAAGGCATATAAAGGCTGGCAAAAACGTATTTTTAATAGACCTCCCGATTGATTTTGTACTCCTAGTACCTATACCTACCTACATATGTATTGAATGTGTGTATTAATTGTTTCAGGTAAGCATCGGATTTCATTTAATATGGCGTGAGGGTGTCAGCAGGAGTGTCTGCAGCTCAGACAACGAAATAACTAGTATGTATGTTTGTGTCCATCTCCTAAAATACTGGATTGAATTGGAACATGGTCAAACGTTTTAATGCTTGCGAGTTTTTTTTTATGGCATAAGCCGGTAAACGAGCAGACGCATCACCGATGGTAAGCAATCAGCGTCGCCCATGAACACCCGGAACACCAGAGGCGTTACAAGTGCGTTACCGGCCGTTTGGGGATTAGGAGTTTGAGGATCGTTGGGGATTCAGGAATTGGAGAGATTGGGGAAGGGGAGAGTAATTGGGCCTCCGGTAACCCCGTTCACACGACGAAACACAACGCAAGCGTTGCTTCACGTCGATTTTCTGCTCGGCCGTGGTATCACTCCGGTCGAGCCGGCCCAGCAGTGCCAAAGCATGGCTCTCCCACACTTAAAGTATTCCAAATCTTCTTCGTTCTTTGATGGCCTGGTCATTTTTTTAAACATTTTCTTAATTTTACATACTAGGATTTTCTCCTGTGTCCTTGTGTGCGTTTACAAACATACAAGTTCACATACACATGACATCCAGTCCCCGGACAACAATCTGTGAATCACAGAAAAAGTTGTTTCGTGCGAGAAACGAACCTACGACACGTTGGGCATAGGGTCAGTCAATAGGGTAGTTTCCAGGGTACCAAAATTAAAAAATCTAGAGGTAATTAGTCCGTCAGTTAGATAATGAAAAAATATTAGACACGTATTTTTATTTTCTCGTATTAAGTTGCAATACTTAGAAAAAATGGCGCTAAGTTTAGGAGTGGGGGGAGGTCGTGACGTCACAACGTGCTACAAAATGTGGCACACTGTGACGTCACACGATGTTTTAAATTAATATATTATCGAAAAAGAAATACGAGTTATCATTAAAAAAGTATTGTACGTTTGGCGCAGTGGCTAAGTAACTATCTGTTGTACATCGTATAGCAGGTTCGATTCTCGTGTAAAACAAGTAAGATGAAACCTACTTCACATCACTGAAATGATTCACTCAACTTTAACTCATTTATATGCAAGAAGCGCTCGCTGTGTACATTATGTTTAACCGACTGTTACAAAGAAAGAGGTGTTGTGTTTACATGTAGTATGTGTGTTAAGGACGTGTTACTGACTCATAGTGGGTCGTCAATCCTTATATGTATATGCGAAAATATGTTTCTTTGTTTGTTTGTCTTTTACGTCGCAATATACGGTATATATGATATATATGGTATGATTAGATTCTAACAGTGATATCGCCCGTGTTCCCATCGGACAGTTTTTTTTTGAACAATTGTTTTTTTATAATGGTGGAAAATCATCGAATGACGTTTCCCATCCGGGTGAGGCGGGAGGGAGTGTCAGACTCTTACTGACTAGAAACCACCCCGTTCCTTCTCCTGCACTTCGAGCCGGAGCCCCGGTATCCCGTTAGGTTCTCCGCGGCTCCGTATCGGCATCAGCCCTATTGGGCCCCATCCGTGGTTCTAGTACTTCTACATCATTCATGTTTGCCTAGGTCATCTTCTACCTCTCTACCATTCATGTTTGCCTAGTACGTACAAGCAAACGAGTAGACAGATCACCTAGTAGTAAGTAATCGGCGCCGTCCATGGATATCTGTAACACCAGATAGTTACAATTGGGGATTAGGTTAGGTTTTTGGTGAATAGTGCTTCGAGGATTGGGGATTTGGGGATGGAGGATGGGGGAAGGGGGAGGGTTGCATTTGATGATGACTTTACTCGACAAAACACAACGCTTTGGTTATTTCACGTCTGTTTTCTGTATATCATTCCGGTCGAGCCGGCCCATTCGTATTTAGGCATGGATTTCCTATGTTTTTTTCTATGTGATGTGGCCACCTCTTTACCACTCATGATAGCCTGGTACCTACACTACCTAGTAGCACAGTGGCGCGTGCAGTGGCTCGCGAAGGAAAGTCGTCACGCTCCAATCGGGCGTGACTTCGGTTCCTGATTCCGGTACACTGTACCATCACGTTATCGGAACATAGTTTACTAATAATAAAGTTTAATAAACACTATCCATATATAGCTTCGTTTTTTTATGGTATAAGCCGGTTATCGAGCAAACGGATCACCTGATGGTAAGCAATCGACGTCGCCCATGGACACCTGGAACACCAGCGTTACCAACCAAGCAAGTGCGTTACCAACCTTTTGGGGATTGAGAATTTAAGGATTTTTGGGGATTCAGGAATTAAGGAAGGGAGGGAGGGGGTAATTGGGCCTCCGGTAACCTCACTCGTATGATTAAACACAACGCAAGCGTTGTTTCACTGTGGTTTTCTGCTCGGCCGTGGTATCACTCCGGTCGAGCCGACCCAACAGTGCCGAAGCATGGCTCTCCCACACTCAAAAATATAATAGAATAAAGTGAGCATTGCTGCTCTTGAGTGGGTATCGTAGTCCCAACCGAGACAACACATTAGACAGAGACCGTGCAGCAGCGCTCTCTGATTAACCTTAACCTTTTGAACTACCATCTTAACCCTTTACCCAAATTGAAGATTTTGAAAACCCATCAATTAGTTAGCTACTGAACTGAACATTTTACAAAGATATAGATTCGTTAAAACCCATTCAATTTAGTACAACGATAGCTAATGTTTCTGGACTGAAACAATCTTTATATTCGTACCTGGATACTGAAAGACATTTTTTTTAAGGGGGGAAAATCGTCGAATGACTGCTCCCGCCTGGGTGAGGCGGGAGGGAGTGTCAGACTCTTACTGACTAAAAACCATCCCGTTCCTTCTTCTGCACGTCGAGCCGGAGCCCCGGTAACCCGTTAGGTTCTCCGCGACATACTGAAAGATTTAGGAGTTATGTTTTTGCCACCGACAATAGCAACAATAATCATTTTACTATATTTATTAAAATTCAAATTACATGATAACTCTTAAAATCTAACTAACCTAAGAGCGAATGCGTTCGATGTTAGAACAACACTGCTTTCTTATCTTAAAATTATTTAATATAAAATTAGTAAGAAGGTTTTATTGAGGTTAAATCTAGTGGGGTGAACGATGATGCAGCGATTCGTAGCTGGGCACAAGGCGGCGACAAGAGGAGACGACTCAGCAGTTCGAATGTTGCAATACTCCGTAGAACCTTCGTTGCATCAAAGTAGGTGTAATATCCTGATTCAGTAGATCTGGGCCTGGTGACATGGCGTTGATCACGATACGTAACATGAGTATAACTAAAACAAATCGTTACGTATGCACAGTTCATGTAATAAGATCGATGGAGCGCGCCCGTCTGCCTGTCTGTCACGCCGCTGTGCAGGCGCACCCCTGTCTTACGTCACTAGTTAATGGAGGGACGCATAGTTATATCGGTAGATAAAGAAATCATAAAGAACTAGTTAGCTGTTGCCCGCGATGTTTGTTCGTCAACCACGCTGAAACTACTGAACAGATTTTGATGAAGTTTGGTATACAGGTAAGTAGGGTATGGGCTGACTTAGGTGATAGGATACTTTTTGTTCAAATTTATGTGCTCCCATGGGATAAAACAGGAATCATTTCTATTAACTGTTGGAGATCCATACTTCAACACTGCTGGGCCGGCTCGACCGGAGTGATACCACGGCCTCATAGAAAACCGACGTGAAGCAACGCTTGTGTTGTGTTTCGTCGTTTGAGTGAGGTTACAGCAGGCCCAATTACCCTCCCCTTCCCCGATCTCCCCAATTCCTGAATCCCCAACGATCCTAAAACTCCTAATCCCCAAAACGCCGGTAACGCACTTGTAACGCCTCTGGTGTTCCAGGTATCAATGGGCGACGCCGATTGCTTACCATCAGGTGATCCGTCTGCTCGTTTACCGGCTTATGCCATAAATAAACAAACGCGGACGAAGTCGCGGGAAACAGCTAGTCATACATATAGTCGAGTACGGAGAGGGACATACATAGGTTATCTTTTTACCACAAGCAAAGTCACGTGTAAAAGTTAAGTATATACATATAAATCGAAAAAGACTCTCCCAATAAGATGACCGAGCATTACAACTCTCGAAGGCGTCTGATTAAAAAGGCCCCTACAGGTCATGTCGTCCTGGTACCCGCGGGTAATTTATACCCGCCGCGTCAGGGTTACAGGGTCAATTAATTTGGGGTACAAACGTACCCAGCAGTTAACCAGATGGCAGATTAGGGGTCGGGGTGTTTCCGAGATTTTTGGTGAAAATAATTTTTCATACATTTTGTTGTTAGCGGTTGAAGAAATGAGATTTTTATACTTTATTTATATACTTGAGAAATTTCATAGCATCACGTTTGTTTACCCCCGAAGGGGTAGGCAGAGATGCACATTACGGCACTTAATGCCGCTGTACAATGTAACACCCACTTTTCACTATTTATGTTACGAGTCCCATGTAATAGGGGGTGAGCCTATTGCCATATACCGGGCACAAATCCAGACTCCGTGTTACTACTGACAATTTAGAAAAAAACCTAGTAATACTTTGCCCGACCCGGGAATCGAACCCAAAACCCGTTGCCCGGCACTTGCGACCATTCGGCCAACGACGCAGTCCTCAGCCGTCAGCATAATATCTGAAGAGTTAATCCATACATACATACATACATATCCCAATGAACATTAATATCTCAACATGATCCCGCTAGCTCCATTGTGTCATGGGCGCCTGGTACCTAATCAGTGTTTTAATTAGCGGCTCCCTCGCTGAGACAGCAGGTTTGACCTTTTGAGGTCTCTTAATCAGTTCACATATTAGAGGGTCTTCGATTGTGTCCCAATTTAGGGATACTCCTATTAAAAGTAGGCGCAAATTTCTTCGTACGAAAAATTAATTATATTTGAAAAAAAAAAATTGTGCGTTAGCAGACGTATCACCTGATGGTAAGTAATCGGCGCCTCCCATGGACATGCAAAACATCAGAGGCGTTACAAGTGCATAGCCAGCCTTTTGGGGATTAGGAATTTGAGGGTAGGGAGGAGGAAGCGGGTAATTGGGCCTCCGGTAACCTCACTCACACGGCAAAACACAACGCAAGCGTTGTTTCACGTCAGTTTTCTGCTTAGCCGTGGTATCACTCCGGTTGAGCCGCCCCATTCGTGCCGAAGCATGGCTCTCCCACACTTAAAAGCATATCATAGGTAAGCAGCACCTATCGCGAGCGACATAGCGTCTATATAGAATTACCTGCAGTTCCCAGCCGCCGGTAACTACCCAGTTAGTCGGAACTTCGTTATATTTAACTTAGGGTTGATAACTATGTACCTCTTAAGTTAGGAGACTGAGTGCCTTTAGTTTGAAGTGTCGTGTTCAGGTATATGACTTTACATAACATAACATCACACCTTTTATCCCCGAAGGGATAGCTAGAGGTGCACATTACTGTATTTAATGCCACTGTACAATGTAACACCCACTTTTCACTATTTATGTTATGAGTCCCATGTAATAGGTGCTCAGGTATATCTTCATGGTTTTTTTTATGAGGAGAGGTAGGCAGAGAGGTCGAAACGAATTTTTTTTTCACTATCAAAAGAATTTTTTCTGTTTTGTCAACCACTCCTAAACATTCTCTCAACTAAGAGTTATTTAGAGTGACGTAGTACCTAAATTACTACTGGTTATCATTTTTGCCAACAAGTAAGTGACATCTAATGGTATAGGTTAGGGGTTTGTTTAAGTGCTTCCTAAAGCTAAATATAAATAATTCTGTAATATATGGTTTAGGGGTAGTAGAAAACGACCATTTGGAGGTTGTTACTCATTAAAAGAGGTCCCAAGTTCGTTATCTAGGTCGAGCCATAAATTCTTCATAATATATAACGCGGAGTAAAGAATTTTTCTGCATTTAATTTCAGCATTTAACAACAACGTTGACTTTTTAGAGAGACCGGACATTTTCCATAGTTTTGGCTTCGTTTTGTAGGGGAAAAATCATCGAATGACTGCTCCCGCCTGGGTGAGGCGGAAGGGAGTGTCAGACTCTTACTGACTACACACCACCCCGTTCCTTCTCCTGCACTTCGAGCCGGAGCCCCTGTAACCCGTCGAGTCTTCCTTTCAACCTTCTTCTCCATAGGAGTCTACACCTTAGAATAAGCAAATAGCTTCACTTTTAATTTTATTGTTGACGTTCAAAAGTGCCTTTCTGGTCTCATTGAAATGTAAATGATTTTGACTTTGACTTTTCCTCCGCAGTATTCAGCGCTGTGTAATTAGTTTTTTGATAGAACTCCGGAGAATCCAAATATTATTTCTGTTTGAAGTCGAGCAATCGTCTTAACATTTGTTCTCGCTCTTATAACTCAAATTATGAGTTTAAGTGGTTTTAAAATGAGTAGAAACTTACAGAATGTTGCACTGCACAGTGGCTGGGCAACTGGCTGCCGTGCAACGTGTCGCGGGTTTGATTCCGGCACGGAAAAACTCTTTGTGTGATCCACAAATTGTGATGTGTGTATGTGAACTTGTATGTTTGTAAACGTACACACGACACAGGAGAAAATCCTAGTGTGGGGCAAAGTTAAAAAAAAACTTTGTGCATAAGTATCTGGGACTAGGGATTTTTTTTAAAAAGTACGTATTTGAATGAACTCGATATCAAGATTGGTCGATCTCCTTTCCCCTACTCTTCCTACAGATGTTTTAATGATACACTTAAACTAAAGGAATACAATATTTAACAAAGATAGAACAGCAGCGCCCTCTGATAAACCTGAACCTATTAAACTTTTTTTTTGTCATACAATTTTATTTTTATTATAATACATCTTGTCAATTTCTATAAAGTAAAGAGGGAACCTAGTTATATACTACAATTAACTACATCTATAAATATTAGCAAAAGTATAATTACACAATAACTAGGCACTATTTATTTATTTCTATTTCGAAGGCTTTATGAAATCAGCCCACCAACAAGATGGAAGAGCCGACCTGACCCAGCAGAAGGCACCCGTTCACGAGTATGACGTGTGTGTCAGCAATTGGTCCGGTCAACTTTTTTATTGGTAACGGAACAACCCAACACACCTATTAAACTTTCGAAACATCAAATCTATCGCTTGTAAAGAATGTACGGATATATACCTATATCTTTACATCTAACCTTGCTCTGGTGCCCTGGTACTAGAAAAGTCATGGACACAGCATATAATTGTAACAGACCTGTCTAAGCAAGGCTTTCTCCTGCAAGCCAGCCTATACGGGGAAGTGGGTCGCGACATCTATGTGTAGCTACGTATATGTAGCTACTTATGGGTTATGCTGCCCCTGTGCCTTTAGCCAAACGCCACTTTAGCGCTTGTCTACAGAGAGAGTAGAAAACTAATTGTATGGGGATGACACTAACAAGTGTCAAAATTTACGTCAATTCCATCTAATTTTATTTTCTACTCTACATGTAGACACGCGCTAATGGCATTTGGCTACAGCTGGTAACACAACATAGCATCACGTCTTTTAAACCTGAAGGGGTATGCAGAGGTGCACATTACGGCACTTAATGCCACTGTACAATGTAACACCCACTTTTCACTATTTATGTTATGAGTCCCATGTAATAGGGGGTGAGACTATTGCCATATACCGGGCACAGTTCCGGACTCCGTGCTAGTACTGAGATTTTTTTTTAAATCCAGTAATACTTTGCCCGACCCTGGAATCGAACCCGAGACCCCTTGATGTCTGATAATACTTCATGATCATCATCAACAGTCCGCTGCTGGACGAGGGGGCCTCTTCTCTGAAAGGGGGATTGTTAATCTCTATGCTTGGTAGTGCAGGTTGGAGATCACAGTATAAAAGGTTCAGGGTTATCAGAGAGCGCTATCTGTTAGGTCTGTGTCAAATGCGATTATCTAGTTGGGTATATGTGGGTATATGAGACCCGCAGAAAGAGCAGGGGTGGTGGTGACAAATTATTTTTAGCTTCTTTTAGCTAAAAGTAAATGAAATCTAGTAAAATTGGACTGTCTCTTTGTAATATTAATATAAACGCTTTTTACTACATACATATGAATATACATACGGTACACATACCGAAAATAATATTTTTTTTAATTTTTGTCTGTCTGTCTGTCTGTTTGTACTGGCTAATCTCTGGAATAGCTGGACCGATGTTGCAAGACTTTTATTGGCAGATAGTGTAGGGAACAGAGAGTATAGTTCCCTAAGATCGGTAAAGGAGGATCCTCCGACCAGGCGAGGGAGAGTGTTAAATCGAATGTAAACTTCGCATGTGCGATGTAGGATTTTATGACGTCACCCGTTGACTTGTGACATGTGTCGCCACAATAGCTGATGTGTTAAGGAGTAACATAGACTACTAATATTTTGGAAAAGTGAAACAAAATATAGTTATGTTCTAAAATTCATATTTTTTTACGCGGAGGAAGTCGCGGGCAAGAGCTAGTTATTATAAAGATAAAATTATACATCTCTTTACACACACATACACACTTACACACACACACACACACACACAGACCCACAGGACAGTGGATAATTCCATAAAGCCAATGCTTTCCGCTTCCGGTAGCGTTCAAGGTGAAATAATTCGGTTCAAATTATTATTATTATTACATCGCAATAATTATTACGCCACTGTCCGTAATAATATACTATTACAGCCAAATCATAACCGTGACTAGTAGGTTCGATTACCAAGTTCGGTAATTTAATTTAAAATTTTCAAGTTTAAGCGCTTATCTGTAACTACGATTGTAGTGTCATGGGGGTAGACTTGATGGGGCAGAGTAGGGACACTTACCCCACCCTAGCTCAGACCAAGAATACCTATTTAAACTTAAAAAAATGTAAATGAACTATTAAGTACTAACTACAATAAGTATCTAAGGTATCGTTTGCCGGTTACATATTTTTTTAGACTTGCCGCCTTTTTTTTTAAAGCGGGAAAATCATCGAGTGGCTTCTCCCGCCTGTGTGAGGCGGGAGGGAGTGTCAGACTCTTACTGACTAAAAACCACCCCGTTCCTACTCCTGCACGTCGAGCCGAAGGTCCGGCAACCCGTTAAGTATTCCGCGGCTCCATATCGGCATCAGCGCTGGTCCATCCGCGGTGGTCTGATGGCTCTTTGAGGCGCGCGCGGCACACGACGCGTCGTACGCTCGGGCCTGGTTCTGATCGGGCGGCGAGTCACCCGTGCTCGCCGTCCGCGGGCCCGTGCTTACTGTGGTCGGAGATCGTGTCGCGATCCCCGACGCCCGGAGTGTCCCTCGCGATGGCCGGGGCGTGAGAAGGTTCGTTCCCTCACGCGCTCCGCCTCCTCCTTAGCTAGCATACCGTGAGCCTTTGGCTGATGGCTGACTCCACCCATGTGTGGTGGGAATATGTGGCTTTGAGTGTGACAACCGGGTAAGGAGTCACGGGTTTAACTCTCGGCTCAGTAATAGCACAGAATCTGGAATTGTGTCCGATGAATGGCAATAGACTCAATCTCTTATGGGACTCATAACATAACAAAATTGTATACTTTATTGAAAGCTAGCTTCTTCCTCACGGTTTCCCCTGCTGGTTGGCTCCTGTTGATCGTAGCGTGATGTTTAATAGCCTATATACTTCCTCGATAAATGCACTATCCAATTGAAAAATAATTATTCAATTCAGTCGAGTAGTTCCTGATATTACGGCGTTCAAACAAACACACTCTTCATATTTCTGCCTACCTCGTCAGGCATCTAAAAGCGTGACACATATACTACCTAAAGGAAATAAATAAAAAATATAACATTTTTAAAATTCCTCTTTGACAGTCTGACAGTAGCTAACTCGACGCCGCTACCCACCATGCAACAAGCAGCCAAAGAAAATAGAACCACACCACAAACCGTACATTTATTTATAAATCGAGTAAATTTATATTATTAACAGAGTGCCGGGAACCCCGGGAATCAATACCGTATCGATATAAAATATTAAAGAAAAACAATCGATATATCTCTATTAGTATTTTCTCATCACTCAGTTTGGAACGCAGCCAATTCGGTATTCGAATAAATAAAAACAATTTGACAAGAGATAGTGATGTCTGTAGCTCCGGGTACGTCTTGCAATGGGAATGAGTGCCGGGGTTGGTCGAAATTATTTTAAATTTCATCGGTCTTCTTATTTTAAATGTTGCGGTCGGTTGATAGTTGATAGTGTCAGCGCCGGATGCCGCCATGATGAATTTTATTTAGTTTTTTTATTAGTTTTTCTTGGTTTTCCCATCTTGTGTTTAGTGTTTTTAACTGTTGATTCTGTTGTATGTATGATTCGCGCTAATGTTGTGTAAACTGAAGTAATATTTCGGTGTAGATTTAGGAGCTCTGTGACGGTATGGAGACTGAAATTCAAATACAGTGTATGACAATAAAACTTTAACCCCTGAAATCTTAACATAATTGGCGAAGATTAGACGCTTCTTTAGTTAAGTTCAGACGGTAAACGTCAACTAAAATGAATATAAAAATCTGCCCTATCTTTTAAGACTATGTTTTTTTTAAAAAAAAGGTATTGTAACGTTACTTTAATAGATTAAAATAGCTTCATGTCCGTCTGCTCATGTTTGCAAACCTCCCATTTCACATTTCGATAATACCAAATTCTAAACATATAAATATGACGCACTAGTCAACAAAAATACAAAACTAGTTACAACCACAAACTCACATATCAACAGCCTATAAATGCCCACACACCAAAGACCTCTTCTCACACAGAGAAGGTTTGAGCATTTATAATGATAACGCTTGCTCAATGCGGGTTGGCGATTACAAACTTATAATTAGAAATTAAAAGTCCAGGTTTCCTCACGATGTTTTCTTCCACCGTTTGTCAGTGGTGTCTAAATAATCTTAGAAAGTACATATAACACGGAAAAAGTCACATTGGTACTACCTACACGATCCTATAAACCACAAACACAACACCACCTCATTAGTTACAAACAATATTTTTCTAAAACGCTTCTCGCCGCGTAATCCCGTTTCCCGGGACTCCGGGACTGAGTGACGGAAGCGGAGTCCCGCGCAGTTCCGTAGCGAGGCAGCCGTAATGAGCCGGCGGTCGATGAAGCGATGCAGCGGTGTACAGCGGCTGACCTTCGCTGAAAGCGCTGGAATATCGAATAGTTTATGAGAATGTTTTATAGTGTGTGTCTATTATGACGTGAATACGACCTAAGATTTTTTATAACTATTTTTTAAGGCGAAATTAGTGAAAGTCGTTATCACAGTCTATTGCTAAGCTATAAGTATTAAAGTTTAATAGATTTTACCTTCTTTTGCGTGTTCTACCGCTTGTATAATGGGTTGTGTTCCGCGGAATTGTTCGATATGACGCCCACGGCCACTTTTTATCATCGGTTGTCAATTGTCATCGGCAGGGGGAGCTCACGCATTAGAGCCCAAATGGTCCCGTACAGATTCCGAAGAATTTCCTCCCACTCTTCGATTTTGGAATGAACTCCCTGCCGAAGTTTTCCCGGTGGGTATAGTGAGTAGGTTTATCAAGGATCAGCAAGGCACATATAATGCACCAGGTGTTGCACGATTACCCACTTCCCTCTTACCATCAGGTGGACTGTGTGCTTCTCTTGCCAAAGCCGTGGTATAAAAAGCAAAGATAGCTTATGAGCTGTCTTTTCTTTTGGCAGTATATGATACTGCCATATCTTTTAATATCTGAGGGGGCAGGCAGACTAAAGCCACTATTACACCGGGCATAATTCCAAACTCCGTCTTGTTATTCGGAAAAACGATAACAACACATGAACACATTTGTCCCATATTTTTATTAAAACAACTCCAATCATTTTATGAACGCCTAGTACTTTAATATAAAAATACCTTTTTAAAACAATAGCCTTGCACGCACACATAGATATAGTTTTTGAAAAAAAATATGACTAAATACCTACCTTGATATCCGCAGGACATACAAATATTTGAGTCCATAGTGCAGAGCCGTTGAGATCTCGCCAACTGATGAAGTAGGGATGTGACATGTGACGGATATCCGCCATCTCGAATATCCGCACTTGATCACACTTTCATATCGCATTGTGTTCAGCTTTCTTTTGTAATATGAAGTGTTATATTGTATTGAAAATTGCGTGCTTTTGAAGATCTTCAACGGGAGAGGAGAATATATTTTTTACCATGAGACTACATATTTGACAGAAATCGACCTGCAGCTCTCTATGGTAAACGTGAATTCTTCTAAAGTGCGATCTCCAAGATGCAAGATCCTGCTCGGAGATTATGTCAAACATTCTTATATAGACTGCCTCGTTTGCCGAGTGGTTATTATTATTATTATTTATTTATATTTAACTCGTTGAGTACCGTCATTATAGACTCAATTAAAGAACAATAGGTCGCGGTCACCGGTGACCGCTTGGTGTTTGACAGTTTAAATCACACAGGTAAGTATGTTATAATGTAAGCCCCACAAAACTGTTGCAATGGTTTAACTGTGGGGTCGAGTCACTAGGCATTACAATTAAATGTACTTATAAATATTATACAGGCGTTGAAACTTATAGGATTTAAGACATTTTTGGTAATATGAAATTAGTTGCAAGTGCGACTGCCGGGCAAGGGGTCTCAGGTCCGATCCCTGGGTCGGGCTAAGTACCTATTACTGGGTTTTAAAAAAATTCTCAGTAGTAGCACGGAGTCTGGAAATGTGCCCGGTATATGGCAATAGGCTCACCTCTTATTACACGAGACTCATAACATAAATAGTAAAAAGTGGGTGTTACTTCTGTGTGCACCTCTGCCTTCATGATGATAGAAGGTGTGATGTTATGTTATGTTCGAAAGTCCCAAATTATGGTCTAATTGAAATAAATGGTTTTGAGTTTGAGTTTGAAAGTTTTATAATAAACTGCATAATATTCTGTTGAATCAGTTAAAATATTAAAATAATTTAAATTTACTATCTACCGACTTTATTTCCGACGTGAGAAAAGAACCGCATGGCCTCTACAAATGACGATTTATTAGAAACAACACACACACACACACACACACACAGTCGTAAACTTAACGTACTAAGATTAGTAGTAATAAAATATTATATAAAATCATAAAAATCTGCTTACTTAGAACTTTCTCTATAAAATTATTATACTAGTGATATGATAAATATGAAAGCTTAGGTTTAAAATGTATGTTTGGTAATTTACCATGGCGAAAATGCTGAACAAATTAGGATGAATATCGGCATTAAGATAGATTTCTTTAATATCATACTAGCGACCCGCCCCGGCTTCGCACGGGAGCTATGTGCATGTATTATGTATTATACATATATGAACCTTTCTTAAGAATCACTCTATCTATTTAAAACAACCGCATCAAAATCCGTTGCGTAGTTTTAAAGATCTAAGCATACATAGGGACAGACAGACGGCGGATAGCGACTTTGTTTTATACTATGTAGTGATGGAAGCACATAAAGCTACTTATCATTAAAGGGAAAATGTTCAGCCCCGATAATACCTAACTGATCATTCGCCTGCATGGTCATTGATCATAGGTCTCCATATTCCACACACAACACAAAAACTACCCCATAAAAGTGGAAGATAAACAAACCAATAAACTTACTTTCACAATAGGGTAGATGCCTAATTTTATTTTATTGTCCGTCTGGTAGATTATTTTAAATCATTAGAAACGTATTTTTTATTTTCTTACAGAAACGAATACTTTCGACGATATACTGATTTGAAATGTCACGTGACGTCACTTCTAAGTACATTTTATACGTAGAAATGACGTTTTAGCCCCCACTCCTAAACTTTGATTCGTTTTATCTAAGTATTATTTTATTATACAACAAAATAAAAAATACGTGTCTAATATTTTTTCATTACCTAACTTACGGACTAAATAGATTTTTAATTTTCATACCCTGTCATCATGCCAATTATAATATCTGCGCAAATATCCGCGGTCCTACCCAAATATCCGAGCTACACCCCATCCCTAGTTCACACTGGCTGACTCCGCAATATATTTACTAGCCTTTAGCCTGGATTTTATTTTCATTTCGTGAAAATGGCCGGCTCGGTAGCCGGTTGACCTGAATCGGGTATGGAACTGATGTTACGGGCTACCTTTATATCCGGACGGGAAGGGGTGGGGGGAGGCTATAGCCTGTATTTAGTTACTTATTAATGTTTGTGCTCTTACTATATTTTTATTATGGATTGGTAATATTATTGTTTTTTGGGAAATGTGATTAGATAGAGGTTAGAATTGTTGTGTTCGGTTCGATTTACAAGTCGGGTCAAAGTATAAAGTTGTCGAATTTAGCTCAATCACGACTAGTATGTTTTTTGCTCACTAGATGGTGTTGATGTCGTGTCAGGCCGTGCTTGCAATCAATGTAGTCTTAACTTAATAATTGATTTAGATAAACTGACTGCCTCGTTGGTTAAGTGTTTACAAGAGCGACTGCCGAGCAAGAGGTTTCGAGTTCGATTCCCAGGTCGGGCAAAGTACTACTGGGTTTTTTTTTAAATTGTCAGTAGTAGCACGGAATCTGAAAATGTGCCTGGTATATGGCAATAGACTCACCCCCTATTACATGGGACTCATAACATAAATAGTGAAAAGTGGGTGTTACATTGTACAGTGGCATTAAGTGCCGTAATGTGCCCATCTGCTGATGTGAATGAATATAGTGTAGCTATGTAGTAGAAAAACCTTGCTTGACAATATTTGTATGAATCAGTCACTTTCTCTATGAAAGTTAACCACAAAATGTTATTTGGTACCATTTTGTATCGGTTATACCGCAGGGAGTGCTCTGAGGAATTGTTTGACCTGATACCTGCCGCGTCTTTTCGTCATCAACCCTCACGACAGCATATACATCCCATCATATAGATGGTCGGCAGGCCACAACTGTGCGCTTCTCACGTAGCTTTCTGCCTCGCACAGCAAAACTGTGAATGATCTGTCGTCGGCAGTATTTCCGAACCGATACGACCTTCAAACCTGCAAGAAAAGAGCGTACTCCTTTTTAAAACACCGGCACCGCACCTGTGACTCCTCTGGTGTTGCGGGTGTACATGGACGCCGCTGACCGCTTACCATCAGGTGAACGGTCAGCTCGTTTGCCTCCTATTCCATAAAAAAGCCAATAACACTGCTGTTGAGGGGTCCTGAGTTCGATACCCGTGTTGTGTTGTGTACTTTTTTTTAAGGGGGGAAAATCATCGAATGACTGCTCCCGCCTGTGTGAGGCGGGAGGGAGTGTCAGACTCTTACTGACTAAAAACCACCCCGTTCCTTCTCCTGCACGTCGAGCCGGAGCCCCGGTTACCCGTTAGGTTCTCCGCGACTGTGTTGTGTACTAGCGTGTAGTGTCGTGTGTAATTATTGAATTTGTATTGTTTCAGGTAAGTGCTCCACTGTCTCCACTCTTATTTAGTACGGTGTGAAGGTGTCAGCAGGAGTCTCTTGCAGCTAACTTTATAAACAGTAGTACGTACAAACTTACTATTATTGTTCTTATGACTTCTGCCATCGTCAGTAGTTACTGTGATTTTCACGGCACTGGACGATGTCGTCTCTGAGAGACAAAGCCTGTCAAATCGAACCAACAAAACTGTGTAACTAAAGAATTGTATTGTGAACCTGATTGAAAAAGAGTAACCTATGGAGTTTCTTGCTCGTTCTTCTCCATAGGAATCTACACCTTGGAATGAGCAAATAGCTTCACTTTGAAATTTTTTGTTGACGATCAAAAGTGCCTTCCTGAGGGCTTACTCTTGAATTCAATTCCGATCGATCGACATTGGTATTGTGAAATTTTGTACTCTTGAGATGCAACTCTAGCGCCCATTGCTATTTCAACAGCTACGATTGTGGTTGTATAGTTTTGACATTGAATAATTATTGAGACTTTATTGGATTAAAAATTGCATTGAAATCTGCAATTGCATAAATTGCAGTGAAGCTATGTGCTCATTCCAAGGTGTAGATTCCTATGTAGAAGAACGAGCAAGAAACTCCATAGGTTACACGTTTTTAACACATAACATAACACCACGCCTTTTAATCCCGAGGGGGTAAGCAGAGACACATTATGCCACTGTACAATGTAACACCCACTTTTCACTATTCATGTTATGAGTCCCATGTAATAGGGGGTGAGCCTATTGCTATATACCGGGCACAATACCAGACTCCGCGCTACTACTGCGAACTTTTTAAACCCAGTAATACTTTGCCCGGGGAGCGGACGCTTCGGCTCTGTCTATATCAAATGCTTTAATCAGCTTTTGCGAAGTTACAACATCCATCGTAGACCGCATCATCGCTTACCACCAGGCGAGATAGTGGTCAAACGTCGGCCCATCAAATATAAAGAAAAATATACAACATGTAACGTAATTAACGCACACCCTCAAACACCCCAATTAGAATATTATGGTATTATCATAATACATAAACAAAATTTTTAATTTAACATGTATATGCATCCTTACTGGTCTTGTCATAAGGTTTATTTTTCTTTATTTTGTATTGAATGATAGAATTTGTATGAATACAAATAAAACTGCGTTTTTAAAAGTCTTATTGCTTTGACTTATGGTCCATTTCGATTTGTTTTAACAATACAGGGTTAATATGACAATAATTTCCGTAGTTTTAATTATTTTTGGGATAAAAAATTACCTGTACTAAAAATTATATGAACCTATTCAGTTAACGATTCTGAACAAACTATTTTCAGGATGTGCGTTATTTAAGTTACACGTTGTATTAGTAAAGAAAACCGCGGGTTCTATGCTCTCCCCTATTACATAGGACCCAATAACAAGAATCTGCTTACCCCGTCGTAAACCATCACTCTCGCTTTTCTTACACACCATATCAAGCTACCCAAAATCTTTAATCAAGTCTCAACTTTATTGCCCACAAAATAAGTTTCAAAATCTATTGACATTAAAAGTATAGCTTTACATACTGCCGTCTTCACAAGACAGTGTCACGCACACACGTGTAAAGCAGTGCACCCACACAGAGACAGTGATGGATGTGTAGTTACGTAAAGACTTGTTAATTTCACGGTCGCCATTTGATTTGTTAGTTCATCAGTGGGACATGTTGCAAATGTATTAACAGAAGTACCACTTCGACCGACTTGGGTCATCGTCATCGACAACAGCGTATAAGTAGCCACAGCTGACTAAACGCCTCTTCTCACACAGAGAAGGTATGGAAACCTGGGCTTATAATTTGTAATCTTATATTTTATAGGTACTATTATTATATAAAGCGGAAGAGTTTGTTTTTTTGTTTGTTTGTTTGAACGCACTAATCTCCGTAACTACAAGTCTGATTTGAATAATTCTTTTTGTGTTGGATAGCGCATTTATCGAGGATGGCTATAGGCTATAAAACATCACACTATGACCAATAGGAGCTGAGCAGAGCGTGTGAAACCGCGAGGAAGTACCTAGTAAATAAATATGTTTGAAATCGCCAATACGAATTGAGCAAGCGTGGTGATTAATGCTCAAACCTGTTGCTGCTCATGAGAAAGAGCCCCTCTGTGGTTCGAAACTAGTAGAGCTTTTCTCAGTATATTCACGCGAGTAACACGCGATTTTAGTTAATTTAGTTTGTCTCACGATAGTTATTATAAAAACATTGTCATTATACTAAAAGTGTGACTGCCTCGTTGGCCGAGTGGTCGCAAGTTCGATTGCCGGGCAAGTGGTCTCAGGTTCGAGTCCCGGGTCGGGTAAAGTACCACTGGATTTTTTTTAATTGTCAGTAGTTAGAATTGTGCCCGGTATATGGCAATAGACTCACCCCCTATTACATGGGACTCATAACATAAATAGTGAACTGTGAGTGTTACACTGTACAGTGGCATTAATTGCTGTAATGTACACCCCCTGTCTTCTCCTTCGGGGATAAAAGGCGTGATGTTAAGTCTATGTGCACCTTCTGTATATAAATTTTATGTGACTAGTAGTTGGCCGCGGATTCACTCGGGATTTGCTAAATGTCATTAATTGTCCATACGTCATTGTGAGTGAGAGATTGCTAGCAGGTGGGCATCGAACCGCAGTGTTACAGTAGTAACCATGCGAATATAGCTCTTATTCCTATAACCATAAGGTTGCATTTAGTAATATAATTGTTGCACGTGTCAACCGCAGAGTAACATTTGTAGTTGTACGAAAATAGCTCTTATGGTGATTGAAATAGAGTCGCTTTGATTTAATTTGTTTGTTAAGTTTAAAACTGTTAGTCAATGTGCTGTCATGTTTATACGAAACTCTGTTATCGGCGCTTTTCAATTTAATTCATGAAAATTATATATTTTTTTAAATATATAATTTTGTGGCCGGTAAACGAGCAGACGGATCATCTGATGGTAAGCAATCGGCTTCGCCCATGGACACCTGGAACACCAGAGGCGTTACAAGTGCGTTACCGGCTTTTTGGGGAGTTTGAGGATCGTTGGGGATTCAGGGATTGGGGAGATTGGGGAAGGGGAGGGTAATTGGGCCTCCGGTAACCTCACTCACACGACGAAACACAACGCAAGCGTTGCTTCACTATGGTTTTCTGCTCGTTGGTGGTATCACTCCGGTCGAGCCGGCCCAGCAGTGCCGAAGTATGGCTCTCCCACACTTGTTTGTCACTTAATCACGTCAAAACGGCTGAAGGGATTGGGATGAAATTTGAAACAGGGATAGATTATGGCCTGGAACAACAGATAGGCTACCTTTCATCACACCAAAACGCGGACGAAGCCGCTAACAGAAGCTAGTATACATATTACTATGTCATATAAGATTGATATTCCTAATCCTTACAGACGACGTGAAGTTAGAAGTCTGGATTAAATAATAGGGTACTTTTTAAAACGAAATTATTGGTATAGATGGCCCTGTGTGTATTGGTATATGTCACATAGGCTACTTTTTATCCTATATTAATATTTCATAACATTATCTAACTAAAACTACAAAATTTATACATCTTTCTCTTTCTAACGCATTATAAAACAGCAATGTGCGATAGAGACAGCAAGCGTAACTAATGGCTTTTATATTTACCCGCTTGTCTCTTTCTAACCTATGGCTTTATAGAGGCGTGTGCGTGAGATAGAGAACACGTGCGCATGAGTTTAATAATAGCGCGGAAAGATCAATGATCTATAAAATTGATGTTGTTTTATAATAGTGTTGTGACTGGATCATTTGGTGGATATTTGTGTGTGTGTATGTGTGTGTGTGTGCGTATAATATTAATAATTATGTTCGACGCACAAAAATAAAAAAAAACTCTTTTTGTTATATATCCCAATAATATTCTATGAAAAGATTTTATACACATAACATCACGCCTTTTATCCCCGAACGAGCAGAGGTGCACATTACGGCACTTAATGCCACAATACAATATAACACCCACTTTTCACTATTTATGTTATGAGTCCCATGTAATAGCGGGTGAGCCTACTACCATATACCGGGCACAATTCCAGACTCCATGCTACTACTGAGATTTTTTAAAAACCTTATACAAATTTCGTGTTCAGGCCACCAGAGGCGTTAGTGTAGCTTAAGGTCTTGTTCAATACAATAGGTATTTGCCAATATCAAGACATTATTCAGTGAACTTGGGATAACTAAGTTCTATTTAAGTAATAGGACCTTACGCCTCATTACCTGTGATTTGATACTCTTCATTGCTATTGTAACTTTGACAAACACACTTAACGGCTTTTCAAATTAAAAAAAACCAACTGCTATTTTAAATGTTATAAATAGAAATGAATTTCCGTTCGTTAGTCCCGCTAAAACTCGATAACAGTTAACCTATGGAGTTTCTTGCTCGTTCTTCTACAGTGGAATCTACACCTTGGAATGAGCAAATAGAGCAACTTGAGGACTGACCTACAGACTGATATTTTTTCTTATTATTTAATCCTTACTAATATTATAAATCGGAAAGTGAGTTTGTTTGTTTGTTCCGCTTTCACGCCGTAACTACTAAACCGATTGCTTTGAATTTTTGCAGACGTAAAGTTAAAAGTCCGGATTAAATAATAGGGTACTTTTTATCCCGGGAAAATTGATATTCCCGAGGTATAACCAAAGTATTGGTATAGATGGCGCTGTGTGTATTGGTATATGTCACATATGCTACTTTTTATCCTTTTGTGACGCGAGCAAAGCCGCGGGTAAATATTTTATATTTAAATATGTATTTTGTTGTTGACGTTCAAAAGTGCCTTCCTGGTCTAATTGAAATAAATGGTTTTAACTTTGACTTTGACTTTGAACCGATTTCGATAATTTTGGTCTTGAAATGTTCGGAAGTCCAGGGAAGGATTGAAAGGTGAGAAAAAAACCAGGCGGTACGAAGCTTGGCTGATCAGCTAGTAGTTATTAGATAAAAAGTCACTATAAGTACTTTTATTTAACACTAGCTACTTCGCGCAGTTTCACACGCTCTGCTCAGCTCCTATTGGTCGTAGCGTGATGTTTTATAGCCTATAGCCATCCTCGATAAATGTGCTATCCAACACAAAAAGAATCATTCAAATTAGACTTGTAGTTACGGAGATTAACGCGTTCAAACAAACAAACAAAAAAACAAACTCTTCCGCGTTATATAATAGTATAAGATTTCGTACCTTAATAAAAATCTGAACCATTTGAAAAAAGATCTTTGTATAAAAATCCTTAACATAAAATATATATCCGCGCGCCACATCCCTAGAACTATTACCATCAAACCATGAGTTGCGGATGTAGTCGGATATAAATCGCGTCCATCACTAAAATAGATCAGATCTGTCGGATAAGACGACACTGCTTGCGTCATACATTCGCGGGTAAACAATGTAATTACTATTACTTCTCTTATTATAGGTTTGGACAAGTTTATAGGGAATGTTACGCTGGTTTGGGCATGTAGAAAGGCTGGATGAAAGTAGAGTAACGAAAGAAGTAAGTATACAAAGCGCATATGAATGGGGCCGTCGGTAGAGGGCGCCCTAGACGGACATATACCACGGCCGAGCAGAAAACCGACGTGGCTCAACGCTTGCGTTGTGTTTCGTCGTGTGAGTGAGGTTACCGGAGGCTCAATTCCCCAAAATCTCATCAATCCCTAAATCCCCAACAATTCTCATATTCCTAATCCCCAAAAGGCCGGTAACACCTTTTGTGTTCCATATGTCCATGGGCGACGCCGATTGCCTACCATCAGATGATCCGTCTGCTCGTTTACCGACTTATATTATAAAAAAAACGAATGAACCTATATGTAGTATACGCCGTTGCTTACTAACTAAAAATTTTCAATAGTCTAGTATTTTTTTAAAGAAATCGTTGCCCCAAATTATGATTTTCTCCTGTGTCGTGGGTGCGTTTACAAACATACAAGTTCACATACACAATAACACCCAGACCCGGAACAACAATTTGTGGATCACACAAAGTGTTGTTCCGTGCTGGAATCGAACATGCGACACGTTGCGCGGCAGCCGGTTGCCCAGCCACCGCACCAACCGTGCAGTCTTTTCGTCTTTTTTTTAGTCTATTTGTAGAAGACAGAGGGTCGGCTTCCGAGGGTTTTGGAGAAACAACACAGACACCACTGTTATTTCACTTTAGATTCATTTCTTTTAGTTAGTTCCTTTTCCCCGCTAGGGGCGCTGGTGTACTCGGCAACGTCAGGTCTGACGAGCAACCTAACCAAATTGATGTAACGAAACCATAGCGCGATCTATCTCGATATTAACACCATCTATCGAGCGACGTGACACCTCTGACTAATAATATCATCAACAGCCTATAAATACTGCTGAGCAAAGCCTCTTCTCATACGGAGAAGGTTAGAGCATTAATCACCACGCTTGCTCAATGCGGGTTGGCGATATCAAACTTATAATTAGAAATTATAAGCCGAAGTTTCCTCACGATGTTTTTCCTTCACCGTTTGTCAGTGGTGTCTAGATAATCTTAGAAAGTACATATAACTCGGAAAAAGTCACATTGGTACTTGCCGTTGGTAGGTTTCGACACGCACTCTCATTCATGAGAAGCGGGCGTCTTAAACCTCCGAGCCACCACGACAGACTAATAATAATATTATTATTATTAAATGATGATCGTGCTATGATCCCGTTACCGCTCCAAACACGATTTGTAAGGAGAAAGCCTATAAAGAATCTTCCAATACCAACTCCATAGTTTGAAAGAAGTGAATAAAACCGCCCGCCATTACTGTGCACTATTGTGCTCGGCTCTCGAGCGCATACAAGGTACTGCAAGGAACCATTCGATCGACTCTACACTACTGGTGCTTAACCACTCTATGTAGAGTATTGTAGAGCTTTAGTAGAGCCATTAGTAGATGAAAAATGGTTGAATAGGAAGTCTATGTATTGAAATCTATAACTAGCCAACGCATACATAACATAACATCACGCCTTTTATCCCCGAAAGGTTAGGCAGAGGTGCACATTACGGCATTTAATGCCACTGTAATGTAATACCCACTTTTCACTATTTATGTTATGAGTCCCATGTAATAGGGGGTGAGCCTATTGCCATATACCGGGCACAGTTCCAGACTCCGTGCTACCACTGAGAAAAACCCAGTAATACTTTGCCCGACCCGGGAATCGAACCCGAGACCCCTTGCCCAGCATACACTCGACAAATATAGCTAAATAGCATTTTTTACAAATCGAACCCGTGGCATTGCAAAATGACTATTTAGTCATATTATAGTGAACCTATTATACTTACATAGGTCAAAAGTTAATAGCAATTACAGGTACGATACTTAAATATATATTTTTGTCTAACCCGAGAATAGAACCTGCTTCCTGTACACTGAGATAATATTCAAAATATCTAGATCTATTTAATAATCCGTCCACTGAAATTTTCATTCGATTGTTTCAGAAAACACCACTTTATAAAATACGCAATAAGGGCTATAGTCGCTTGAAGTATAGTTTACATGGAATCGTGTTTTATCATATGCCAAGTACTTAGTCTAACGCTGATCGTATCTTATTCGTAGAGGGCGCCACATGAGATAATATTCAGTTTTTTTTTAAATGTATCAAGGTTACATAAATTGTCTTTTCAAAAAAATAAAATATCGTAAACTCAGTCGTGGGTGTGTTATGTACTTACCTAAATATTCCGTGCGGGAATCGAACCCGGGAAAAATATATATTAGTCGGTTGCCAAAAAAAAAACAATATAATTTAATTCAATATAAGTACTAAAACACATAAATTTTCTAACGCGAGAATCAAACCCGAAACTTCTTTTTTGTGGGATAAGCCAGTAAACGAGCAGACAGATCACCTGATGGTAAGCAATCGGCGTCGTCCATGAGGACACCTGGAACACCAAAGCGTTACAAGTGCGTTACCGGCCTTTTGGGGATTAGGAGTTTGAGGATTGTTGAAGGTTCAGGGATTGGGAAGATTGGGGTAAGGGGGGGAAAGACAATTGGGCTTACTCACGTTTGACCCATAAGACACTCAATTAAATAGACCACACTTCTGCCTACCCCACTATACTACAACAATCACAACATTTAGTCAGTCAGTCAGTCAGCAAACATCATCATGTAAACAGCTCATAGTCCCCGACGGCTCTACAGGCAAAGTGGGGGCACTTCACATGAAGTAGTTCGGTTTGAAGCCTTCGAGCGCCACTCTGGGGAAAGTGACGCCCGGTCGTATATGCTAGCTAGCGGCGTTTGCCAGATCTATACATAGTGTAGCTATAGTGCTGCCCGCGACTTCGTCCGCGTAGAATAAGATTCCTGTTTTAACTCATAGGAGTTTTTAATCAGGATAAAAGTCTCCTATCACCTAAGTCACCCCTTACCCTACCTGTATACCAAATTCTATCAAAATCTGTCCAGTAGTTTCGGCATTATTGACGGACAAACATCCGAACAAAGAAACTTTGACATAAAAAGGTTATTTTGTTGGTTTGTCTGTTTATATGTATGTGGAATAAGCTTTTAAACTGATGATATGTACAATCTCTGAAACTGCAACAATCCTCAAATTCCTAATCCCCAAAAGGTCGGTAACGCACTTGTAACGCCTTGGTGTTCCGAGTGTCCGTGGGCGACATTAATTGCTTACCATAATCTGATCCGTCTGCTCGTTTACCGGCTTATCAGTTTATATCAATAAATCTCATTCGTAAATACCAAATTTTTAGTGTCATCTGAGATCTGCCTAGTCAACCTCCAAGGAGGTTTAAAAGGCGAGATGTTTTTTCACGTTCTATATTCTGTATACAGACGTCTTCTTCCTCTTGATTACTACGGTTTTTTAAAAAACCCTGTCTTAAGATAATGCGTAGTGGTGGCATGACAATGCGACACGCGACGTGTGTACACGCGCTGCTGAGTCCGCTCGGAGCACAGCGTGAGCACTCCGTGGAACGAGTACATAGCACTTATGTATTGAAGCTTATATACTAGTTTGTCCTAGCTTCGCCCGCGAATTCATGTGATAAAAAAATCCTGTGTTCTTCCGGACTAAATTCTGCCCCTGTTCCAAATTTCATTCCAATCCCTTCAGCCGTTTAACGCGATTTAGTGGCAAACATACACACAAAGACAGTCATTTATAATAACATAACATAACATCACGCCTTTTACCCCCGAAGCGGTAGACA
Organism: Spodoptera littoralis; assembly: GCA_902850265.1. Classification (NCBI taxonomy): domain Eukaryota; kingdom Metazoa; phylum Arthropoda; class Insecta; order Lepidoptera; family Noctuidae; genus Spodoptera; species Spodoptera littoralis. Next base: position 6,953,235 of record LR824558.2, on the reverse strand, counting down.
GAGGTGCACATTATGCCACTGTACAATGTAACACCCACTTTTCACTATTTATGTTATGAGTCCCATGTAATAGGGGGTGAGCCTATTGCCATATACCGGGCACTATTCCAGACTCCGTGCTACTACTGACAATTTTTAAAACCCAGTAATACTTTGCCCGACCCGGGAATCGAACCCGAGACCCCTTGCCCGGCAGTCGCACTTGCGACCACTCGGTCAACGAGGCAGTTCATCATTTATAATAATAGTAGGATATTATCCTGTCTGTCTGTCTATTCATATGTGAATGAAGCTACCCGTTATTACATTACCGCCGTACAATGCAGGAAATTCAAGTTTCCTCATCATTAGGTACTATGTCTTAGGATCGGTAATGCATTAGTTATTAATTTCTGTTCATATCCTGAAACCTTATTACAGGAAAGCGTGGTATAGTAACCATGCACTCCTGTGCTTTTTTCTATGGCATAAGCCGGTAAACGAGCAGACGGATCACCTGATGGTAAGGAATCGGCCTCGCCCATGGATACCCGGAACACCAGAGGCGTTACAAGTGCGTTACCGGCCTTTTGGGGTTAAGGAGTTTATGGATCGTTGGGGTGTCCGGGATTGGGAAGATTGAGGAGGGGGAGGGGGTAATTGGGTCTTCGATAACCTCACTCACACGATGAAACACAACGCAAGCGTTGTTTCACGTCGGTTTTCTGCTCGGCCGTGGTATCACTGCGGTAGAGCCGGCCCATTAGTTCGTTCGTGGGTGTGTTTGTGAATCATAACGTAGAGACGGCTGAAGGGATCATGATGAAATTTGGAACAGAGGTATAATATTTATTTATTTATTTATTTATTTATTTATTTATTTATTTATTTATTTATTTATTTATATGGTCTGGCACTACTATTTTTCTCACAAGAACGCGAGCGAAGTCACTAGCAAAAACGAGTATCGGTATACTCCACACAGCTATGTGCGCCTGGTACTTTCAAATAGTAAATGAGTACTAGGAGTGGATGAGTTGTTCAGAGCAAATAAATACAAATTCGAACGTGTTTCGGTTTTCGGCCATTAGTCACGTTCCGCCTTTTGGAATAGAATTTTCAAAGTATTTTCGGCGATAATTAATTTTATTGGGTTATTGTTGTTCTAGTTACTGCTGAAGAGATTTCTCGTAAATCTGACGACCTACTTATTGTTTATGAAGTCCTGGTACCTCCGTATTATTGATTTGGTTTACATAACGTGGATAGATACGCAATTAAAAACTAGACAATCTAGATATTTATAATGGTTAAAAGCGAGTTTTGCTATAATCGCCACACTTAGCAAGGCGGGTTGTAGATTCCAGTTTTTTTGGCATAAGCCGGTAATCGTGCAGACGGATCACCTGATGGTACGCAATCGGCGTCGCCCATGGACACCTGGAACACCAGAGGCGTAACAAGTGCATTACTGGCCTTTTGGGGATTAGGAGTTTGAGGATCGTTGAGGATTCAGCGATTGGGTAAAGGTAGGGGGGAGGGTAATTGGGCCTCCGGTAACCACACTTACACGATGAAACACAACGATGATCCGAAGGATAACACTTTTTATTTATCGGAAAGGCGGGCGAAGCTACTATCAGAAGGTAGTATTCACATTTTTTATAATAACTGTCATGGGACTTAGTTAATTAACTAAAAATCGCCGGTTACTCACGTGAAAATACTAAGATAAGCTCTACTATTTTCGAACCACAGAGAGGTTCTTTCTTATGAGCAGCGTGCGCGGTCGCGGCGATGTCGCCCAGCCTATTATTCTACCAGCCTATTCTAGCTCTACTAGTTTCGAACCTCATGAGCAGCGTGCGCGGTCGCTGCGATGTCGCGCTGCCTAAATTTTCTCAGTATTCTCATCATCATATATTTATAATATAACATCACGCCTTTTATCCCCGAAGGGGTAGGCAGAGGTGCACATTATACCACTGTACAATGTAACACCTACTTTTCACTATTTATGTTATGAGTCCCATGTAATAGGGGGTGAGCCTATTGCCATATACCGGGCACAATTCCAGACTCCGTGCTATTACTGAGAATATTTAAAAACCCAGTAATACTTTGCCCGACCCGGGAATCGAACCCTAGACCCCTTGCGCGGCAGTCGCACTTACGACCACTCGGCCAACGAGGCATCATATATTTATTTGAACAAAATTAATTGACTCCACATCTTAGCTACGTACTGGTAAATATTTTGGTCGCTAACTCTAGATTTAATCGCGTCGCGTCGTATAACTCAGTCGGTCGCGTCGTGTAACCTCAATCTGGAAGATAAATCTGTACATTATAATTAAATGTACGTAATTTCTCATTTCCGCTGCAGATTCATTTTATTTGAGAAAAACATGAAATATACTGTCGTTTTGACATTATTTATATAGCTTTTGCTAGCGGTTTCGGTCGAGTTTCCGTGGGGATATTAAGTAGCCTATGTGTTATTCCAGATCATAATCTATCCGTATTCCAAATTTCATCTCGACCGCTTCAGCCTTCAGCCGATTGAGTTGCAAACAATCACACGCTAACTCACATATTTTCGCATCACTACATAGTATAAAACAAAGTCGCTTTCTCTGTCCCTATGTCCCTTTGTATGCTTAAATCTTTGAAACTACGCAACGGATTTTGATGCGGTTTTTTTAATAGATAGAGTGATTCAAGGGGAAGGTTTATATGTATAACACATACATATTGCACCCATGCGAAGCCGGGGTGTGTAAAAGTCGTGGTGGCCCGGAGGTTTAAGACGCCCACTTCTCATGCATGAGGGTGCGGGTTCGAAACCTACCAACGGCAAGTACCAATGTTACTTTTTCCGAGTTATATGTACTTTCTAAGATTATTTAGACATCACTGACAAACGGTGAAGGAAAAACATCGTGAGGAAACCTGGGCTTATAATTTCTAATTGTAAGTTTGAAATCGCCAACCCGCATTGAGCAAGCGTGGTGATTAATGCTCTAACCTTCTCCGTGTGAGAAGAGGCTTTGCTCAGCAGTGGGCATTTATAGGTTGTTGGTGATGATGATGAAGCTGGGGCGGGTCGCTAGTTTAAATAAGTTATTAATAAGATTGTTCTATGTTGTTGAACTAAAAAATTCGACAGTAAGTCACATAGAATAAAATAAAGTCGGTTTCCGCCTGCCCCGTTCTGTCTGTCCCTATGTATGCTTAGATCTTTGAACCTACGCAACGTATTTTGATGCGGTTTTTAATTTTATGGTAGTTACTTAAATTTAATTTTAATGTCCGTCTGGTACATTAATTTAAAACTTTAGACACGTATTTTCTTTTCTCACAAAATTAAATACTTTCGACGATAATATATTAATTTAAAATGTCGTGTGACGTCACAGCGTGTCACATTTTGTAGCACGTTATGACGTAACGACTTCCCACTCCTAAACTTAGCGCCATTTTATCTAAGTACTGCAAATTAATACGAGAAAATAAAAAATACGTGTCTAATACTTTTTCATTATCTAACTGACGGACTCATTAGATTTTTAATTTTGATACCCTGGAAACTACTCAAGGGAGTTTAACTATCACTTTTCTACAATTTCAATTGTATTTTAGAAATTACCATATATTGTTATATCTTTGAGGACTTTTAGAGTTTTCCTTGACAACTACAAACTATATAAACAGTAAAAAAAGTAATCAACAAAGTCGAGGTATTCCACGCGTGACCAAAGGAAATAGGGATTCATTTATATAAAGTGCTCAAGCACCTCCTATACTGCGGTAACACACACCTCTTAACGATTATGTGCGCCTGGTACTTCGAGCGTAGATATCTATATGTTCACGACCGCGTCGTTAGGAGGGCGGGCAGTAGCCATTTGTCAAAATGTCAGGACACAGGTGTGACCACAGGATAGGTTGGTCAGTTTATACCTAGGTCTTGTTAGGTATAACTTTCGTAGGTATAACTTAGGTTATTATTATAAATTCATTTGTTTTATTGTTAAGATTGTATGAGAAATCGAATCAAATTTTATAAGAAATAATACAAATAACACAATTAATCCAGTCTGTCTTATTTATTGATATTACACTGTATTCGCTTTGAAACAGCTCAAAATCTTTTAAAATAGATTTTTTATGAGATAAGTCGGTAAACGAGCAGACGGATCACCTGATGGTAAGCAATCGGCGTCGCCCATGAACCCCGAAACACCAGAGATGTTATAAGTACGTATCTGGCTTTTTGGTAATTTGAAATTTGAGGATTGTTAGAGATTTAGGAATAGGGGAGATTGGGGAAGGAGGGAAGGGGTAATTGGGCCTCCAGTAACCCCACCCACACGACTAAACACAACCCAAGCGTTGATTCACGTCAGTTTTCGAGCCGGCCCAGCAGTGCCGAAGCATGGCTCTCCCACACTAAAAGAATGTTACAAAATTGGTAGGTACGTAGGTACTTATAACTGTAAGACTTTTCGCATATATCTTACTTATTTAATTCCTACTTAATTATAATTTCCTTCAGTTTGCGGCACAACCATACTGTATAACGGTTTACAAATAGTTTTACATCAATATGCTTTACTCAAAGAAAGCCGTGAAGTGAGACTTTGTAAGTTATTGTCAACACTTGACCTCAATTCAATAACAATACAATCAAACTAACTTGTACAATGTACAGTTAAAAGAGCACATTAGTTAAAAATGGCCTATTGTTTAATAGAACAACGCCATCTATTAACAGATACTTGTAAACTTTTGAAAGTTTTATGACCGAGTGTTTATTTATTGGATAATAATTATTAATGCATACGGTATAGAATATAAATTCCTGTTATCTTGTTTTAGGTCAAACATTTCTTCAGTCATTCATTATTTATATTTATTTGCATAAAATGTGTTACAGCGTTGTTTCTTGTTTTACAATTCAATTTCTGCGCGTCTTTCTTCCATTACATAATTTATTATGCAAATTGTTTACATCCCGCCATTTGAATTTACAATTAAACTAAGAAAGAGAGACACAAAAATAAAACACTTGGAGGAAAACACTTAACATAATTTTGTAGTACTAATTCAATGATAATGATTCATGGTGTCAACTAACAGATGTCGCTAATTCATAAATGGAATACAAATTAGCAAACTCACGTCAACGCGACCGCGTGTATCGACAAGTCGTTAATCACCGAACACATGCGACTAGTCGCGCGGTTGTCGCAGGCTTTTGATCGATCGGTTTTACATTTTAAATTAATTATCGAAGAGTGCAGCTTCCGACAGCCATCAGCGATGTACGGCTGTTGCAAAATTGTGAAATAATTGAGTTGGTGCGAGCGCGGCGGCAGGATGTGTGCGATCATTGCATGAGAGTTTTCCGACACAAGTGTACGTCAAACTGCTTCTGTGGAAGCTGTCCGTTTAATTTAATTCGATATTCATGTAATGTGAGCGGTTTTCGTTATTTATTTATTACTTTGTCCTTATTTTTCTTTGAAGGTAGAGGCTTAAACACTTCTCGTTCATGTTTAAATTAAATGTGAATTTGGTATCTGCTTCGTTGCGTTGAGTGGCTGTAACTGCGACTATGGAACTCGAAGTCTTAGATGTTTTCGGTCGAAGTAATATGAGCCCTGATACAGTTGTATGGGGTTTCAGTATTTGATTTCCATCCTTATTTTAAGGTTTTTTTGGGGATTAAGTGACTCTCTATAGCACACCTTTATCCACCAATACTTCACAACACAACACTTTATTTAACTCATACTAGCGATCCGCCCCGGTTTAAACCTTCCTTAAGAATCACTCTATCTATTAAAGAAAACAGCATCAAATTTCGTTGCGTAGTTTTAAAGATCTAAGCATATATAGGGACAGACAGACGGCGGATAGCGACTTTGTTTTATACTATGTAGTGATGTGATATTTGTAATTTGTGGTGATTACACCAACGTACTATATACTACATACCAGGGTCTCATAGGCGTCTACATTAGCTCATTAATTTAGTAACGAGGTATCGTGCAAGGAGCATTTACTTGCACCCGCTGCACCGGAGTTATTGGCTACATTCATACATACGTACACACGCCTGCATGCCTTAGTTACGGCAATAATTTAATATTGTAGTACAAGTTTGAGTTCTAAAGTGTTTACGTGTATGTCGTCAAGGAGTTTCATTCATTGCAGTTTGAACTTCGTTGAGTTTATTGGAATTATAGCAGGTTCATTGTGGGTTCATCTACATAGAGAGGGTTCATTATCTATATTATCTGTACGCCTGTCAAGAGGGATGGAGATTGTGTTTTAAATGGTTCACTTGTATTAGAAAGTCTGAAAAGTAACGGTGGTGACAAGATTTACTACTATATGGTTTAGAGACATTGGATAGAAACCGATCATTATTAATAGTTTTCAACTTAAAAACGGCAAGTTATTACGATACTAAACGAAATGATAAATATTAAAATTTTCCCATGTAGCAGTCATAATGTAAATATTGCAGGAAGGCCTTGTTTGTCGTGCATTAGAGAACTACTTCCCATAGTCAGTGGAGCGGACACTGGCACATCGCCAGAATATTGTATGACGAAGAAACAGCTCGGTGATTTGTTGCCACTTTACTGGAGTACGGCTTTCATGTTTTACGTGTAAAATTTCTTGTGTACGAAGTCTTTTGTTAATGTGAGTCATAGAAATACACATTTTAGTAAGTATAGTAAATTTTATCTGAGACTAATCAGCGCAGAAGACACCATAGTGCGTGAGAGTGTGCACTCTCCTTTCGCTTACAAGTATAAAATCCAATCAAACGGTTATCACATCATGGATGATAATTTCCAACCCGAAATCTTAGCTTCTATATCTCATTATTAGCACGGAGTCTGGAATTGTGCTTGGTATATGGCAATAGGGTGTTACCGTGTGCACCTCTGCCTACCCCTTCGGGGATAAAAGGCGTGATATTATGTATGTGATAGTCTGAACTTCTACTAAATTTCCATAAGTCGCAGTAATCATCACCATCATCAGTTCGTTTCCGGTCACTGATGGGCATGAGCCTCTCTAGTAGCACACCATCTACTAGAATTTTATTTAAAGGCGCTACAACGCTGAGTTTATGTCTTTGTCAATTATATTTTGTTTTATTTTATTGCAAATTACACAAGCCTCAATTCTCAACTTAATCCAAAGGTTGACTGAGAGAAAATGTCATATGGGATTAAATTCGCCTTATTTGCCTTATTTTTGTGTGCATTAACTCGTCGAGTACCGGTTTTATAGACACAATTAAAGAACAATAGGTCGCGGTCACCGGTGACCGCTTGGTGTTTGACAGTTTAAAGAGTAAATAATTAAATTTATCTAAAGAGAAATTTAAATCCAAATCAAATTTCTTAAGTAGTTGATCGCTCAGCTACTGTACCTCATCCTGCAGCCGATCCTTCATAAATAAGTTACCGGGCAAGCTAGTTCAAACAACTTTGTTGAACTATGGCTTATCCATCCTCGCTTCCATTATAAATTCCAGTTACCGTGCGATACTGAGTACCTATTAATAAAGTAACTAAAGTATTTATGCGAAGTTCTGATGTGCAGTTTAGGTAGCTTGGTCAACATTTTTAAAAGAATATTAAAAGCTTAGAGACACTACGTATAGTGCGCTTCTCTCGTAGCTTTCTGCCTCGCACAGTAAAACTTTAATGATCTGTTGTCAGCGGTTGCGAACCGGTACGACATTCAAACCTTCAAGGAAAGAGCGTATTCCTTTTTGAAAGGCCGGCAACGCACCTGTGACAACTCTGGTGTTGCGGGTGCCTATGGGCGTCGTTGATCGCTTACCATCTGGTGACCCGTCTCCTCGTTTGCCTCCTATTCCATAAAAAAATATTATTGCATTGTCATAAGCAGCACTGTCTAGTTTCTGTCAAATATCTAGATTTATTGGCTATTACGACACACGCAGGAAGAGTAGGATTAGAGATAAATGCATTCTAAGATACCATATTCACAGCTGTCACATTATTTGCTCACATTAATACAATTTTTAACTACAAATGTAATTTTAACAAAACTACTTCAGTCTTTAAATAAACAATACAACTTTTACTTAAGTCTCGCATCGTGAACGCCTTATAAAGATTAGCTACGGTTCATCTCAAGATAATCAAATCAATTGTGTCTCAGCTTACGACGCGACGACCAAGGCTTACATCTCTTGTATTTTAACTTTTCAATCACAGTTTATTAAAGGCGTTAAGTGGGGACTTTGTTTTATGTTTACCGGTGTCAGATACTAGATGGCGTTGTTCTTAATGTTAATTGTATTTTGTGAAATTCAGTTGCTGAATTGGTATTGTCGTTTTATTTAATGATGTAAATGAATTATGAGATTAGTAGTTTCAACCATTGTTGATCTATCAAAGTAAGGTTCCGGTTTCGATTTCCGTGCATAGTTTAATTAACCTTTTTGATACTGTGGTTTACTTAATGCTATCTGATTTTAGAGTATGAATCACAGATACGTTATCTACTAAGTTTTCACTACAAAAAACATGTATTTTTGACAAAATGCTCCCAAAAATAACCCCCAAAAGCACTCACACAATGACTATTAACCACCTATCTCGCAGCCTCTTACGTCACGCCTCAGAATAGTCGCCGACTCCAACCTGACCTATATCCACGTACTATTGATCTAGTCAAGTTATTCATAGTCCCAGCCTCACAGGCGACAAGCCGTCTACTTCGTAACTTGTAACTTAGAGACAACTTATCTGAGAGACGACACTTGGAGAAATGCATCGTCAAGTTCTCAGTTGTATTATTAGGGTGCGTCCACACCTGGCGAATCGCGAATGTGTGTATGGTGACGATTCTATTTACTATTTACAACTTAAAATTAACTACAACTTAGCTGTCGTGGTGGTCCGGAGGTTAAAACGCTTGCTTCTCATGCATGAGTGTGGTTCGGAACCTACCAACGGCAAGTACCAATGTGACTTTTTCCTAGTTTTTTTTAACGCTAGGATTTTCTCCTGTGTCGTGGGTGCGTTTACAAACATACAAGTTCACATACACATGACACCCAGACCAGGAACAACAATTTGTGGAAGAGAGTTACTCCGTGCGGGAATTGAACCCGCGACACGTTGCATGGCAGCCGGCTGCCCAGCCACTGCACAAACCATGTTGTTGATATGTACTTTCTAAGATTATCTAGACACCACTGACAAACGGTGAAGGAAAACATCGTGAGGAAACCTGGGCTTATAATTTCTAATTATACGTTTGAAATCGCCAACCCGCATTGAGCAAGCGTGGTGAATAATGCTCAAACCTTCTCCGTGTGACATATGTCATGGTCTTAAGTCTGGTAACCCATTACCCACTGACATCTTGGTGCTTCTTCAATCATTTCTAAGTGATGTTATGTCCTCCTTATTTCAACGTCCTTGGTTGCGGGTATCCATGTGTGGTGTGATTGCTTACCATCAGGTGATCCGTCTGTTATTTTGCCATTCCATCATAATCCTTACTAATCCTTACTATCCTTACTAATATTATAAATCGGAAAGTGAGTTTGTTTGTTTGCTTGCTTGTTCCACTTTCGCGCAGTAACTACTAAACCGATTGCTTCAAATTTTTGCAGACGTGAAGTTAGAAGTCTGGATTAAATAATAAGGTACTTTTTATCCCGGAAAAATTTGATATTCTCGAGAGAAAACGAAAGTATTGGTATATAATATGTCGCTGTGTGTAGTGGTATATGTCACATAGGCTACTTTTTATCCTTTTGTGACGCAAGCGAAGCCGCGGGTAAAAGCTAGTAAAATATAAATTCACAGTACAGCCATGGAATTAATGGCATCATGTTATTGTTTCTCAAAATTTATTTTTAACAAAGTATCCCACTATATCATACAACTTAATACCCCATCACACTAGTGCCAGTTCGAGTCCCAGGCGAGGCATGCCTCACAAAATAGAAAAGCCTAGAATTTCGCACAATATTCGTGAAGTAGTGTTTCATGCAAGAGGCTGGCGTCTTGCCAGGCATCGCTCGTAAATAATACTTTACGAGGGCCGTCGGTTCGGTTTCCGGGCGAGGCAAACTTGGTATTAAGTTATTTTATTAATTTTCTTAGTGGAAGTAAATTAAAATGGTGTTTAAAGACTTTTAGTGGAGAGGTGCAGGTGGAAGGAATTTGGAACTTAATTTAATGTGTTTATGGTTGAATATTTGAATAGCTTAAGTTGTAGTACTTTATTGAATACTTAAATTGCATTGAAATATGATGAAGTCGCCTCTGTAATATGTATCAGACTATTTGATTCATATTTTCAGTAAATACGGCAATTAATATACTTTGCTGTGGTATACTACAAGTATTATAAACGCGAAAGATTGTATGTTTCTTTATTACTTAACAACAATATACATCAACATAACATCACGCTTTTCTTCCTCGAAGGAGTAGGCAGAGGTGCACATTATGGCACCTAATGCCACCGTACCATGAAACACTCACTTTTTCGTTATTTTATGTTATGAGTCCCATGTAATAGGGGGTGAGCCTATTGCCATATACCGGGCACATTTCCAAATTCCGTGCTACCACTGAGATTTTTTTAAAAACCCATTATTACTTTGTCCAACCTGAGAATCGATCCCGAGACCCCTTGCCGGTCGCACTTGCGACCACTCGGCCAACGAGGCAGTCTTTAATATTCCTTGACACCAAAACAGCTGAAGGGATCGAGATTAAATTTGGTACATGAGTAGATTATAGTCCGAAATAACACACAGGCTACCTTTTATCCCAAGGATACGCGAGCGAAGCCGCTGGAAGATACTATTGAGTTATCAATCCTATATCAAAGTAATATTAATCTACATATTATCCAAACATCTTGGACTCTACACTTTTCTTTGGTGATTTTTTTTAAAACATCGTAATTTCTATGTTAATGCTTCTGGACTACAAGCCTTCTCTTCATAATTATTTATTCTACTATTGCACATTAAATGCAGCGTCCAAATACCAATTTTACTATAACACAATTGGGAGTCTGGAATTGTGCCCGGTATATGGCAATAGACTCACCCCCTATTACATGGGACTCATAACATAAATAGTGAAAAGTGGGTGTTACATTGTACAGTGGTATAATGTGCACCTCTGCTTACCCCTTCGGGGATAAAAGGCGTGACGTTTATGTCACAATTGGGTACTGTCCTTAAACTCGACAATCAACAAACAAACGATACAATTCAAGTGTGGGAGAGCCATGCTTCGGCACTGCTGGGCCGGCTCGACCGGAGTGATACCACCGACGTGAAGCAACGCTTGCATTGTGTATCGTCGTGTGCGTGAGGTTACCGGAGACCCAATTACCTTCCCCTTCCCCAATCTCCTCAATCCCTGAATCCCCAACGATCCTCAAACGCCTAATCCCCAAAAAGCCGGTGACGCACTTGTAACGCCTCTGGTGTTCCAGGTGTCCATGGGCGACGCCGATTGCTTACCATCAGGTGATCCGTCTGCTCGTTTACCGGCTTATGCCATTAAAAAAATCGAGTCTGTAATCATTCAACTCACAACGAATTCTAAGACATTATAGTCTGAACACACATGTAAGTAAGTGTTAGAACATGAGTTTCAATTAAAATTCTCATTAAGGACATAATGAATGCGATAGACGCGATAAAATGTAATGTGGACTGCATGTATGTACATACATTGTGTTGAAGTAGTGGTTCAAAATGTTATTGAAGCATTTTCTTAATTTTTAAAGCGTGCCTGCCTTATGACTAGACGCTAAGGAGCGTATTACGTGGCGCTCTGTAGTTTCTATATACCATCAGATGTATGAATGTGATGGAAGCTAAAGAAGTATGTAAGTAGCGTAGTAGGCGGCGCTCTGTAGTTTCTGTATACCATCAGATGTATTTATTTATTTTTTATTTATTTTTATTACAGAAAACTCAACAGCTTATTTATTAAATGCTACATCTATAATAATGACAAGGCATGGAAACTTAAGCCAATAACAGAGTTTTTCAGCATGCGTCAGGTAAAAGTAGGAGAGTGAACAATATAAAATAAAATTAAACAATCAAGAAAAATTTATATAAAGCAATAATTAAGAAAAATAATAATGCTATAAGAGTCACACACTAGTGAGTATTTGAATAAGCGACTTACGAAAGGATACCTTTGACAAATTAAATATATCCACACTCTCAAACTTCTCCGTGTAAATGCGAGGTAGTCGAGTCATAACAGCATTTTTCCCATAATTCGTACGATGCGAGGGTATACTAAGCAAGTGAGTATGTCTCGTTCGAGACCTGTGCGTGCAGAATTCAACGCATGACAAAAGATCACTGCTGTCTATCCCACCCCGCAGGATATCATACAAAAGGAGCATGTCCAACATCTTCCGTCTGTCATCAAGTGGCAGTAAGTGGTAATGTTTACAATCCGTCAGGTAAGATGCGTGGCGTTTATGGCTTTTAATATTTAAAAATTTTATAAACCGTTTCTGAAGATTCTCCAAACGAGATATATGAATATTATATTGAGGAGACCAGACAGGACTGCAATACTCTAATGTGCTGCGGACATAAGCAAGATACACAATCTTGAGACTATGAAGGTTTCTGAATGGTTTACATGTGCGCATTACAAATCCAAGACTACGAGAGGCTTTACCAACTGTACTATCGATGTGTTCAGAGAATAGCAATTTAGAGTCCAGCAACACACCAAGATCTCTAACTACATGTACTCTTTCTATAGCTTTGTTGTCAAATTTATAACAATACTTTATGGGGTTTATGCGACGGGTGAAACTAATAGATTGACATTTCGATATATTCACATTGATGTTATTCTGCGAGTAGTATTGGTATAATGAATTAAGGTCATGTTGTATGAGCTCACAATCAGACACCGATTCGACCCGTAAGTATATTTTCATGTCATCTGCGTATAGAAGGTGTTTAGAGTATTTGAAACATGCTTGGATGTCATATAAGTACGCAGAGTAAAACAGAGGTCCAAGCAAGGATCCCTGTGGGACACCGGACGTTATATCCACAAAGTCAGATCTGAAGCCACCGATCACAACAGCCTGAGAACGCTTGGACAGGTAAGAACTGATCCACCGAAGCAAGTCGCCGTGAATGCCAAGATTTTGGAGTTTCGAAAGCAGGATGACATGATCCACGCGATCGAATGCTTTTTCGAAGTCTGTATAGATTGCATCAACCTGACCACCCGCCTCCATATTACGAATAACATAGTTAGTGAAGGTGGCAAGATTAGATACTGTTGAGCGGCGTCTCATGAAACCATGCTGATATGGACCAATGCTATTGGATATCGTTGAATAAATATTATTGTAAATAATTCTCTCGAACATTTTACCAAGTGTGTTAAGAATGGATATCGGACGATAGTTTTTAATATCCGATTTCGAGCCTTTCTTATGCAGAGGGACAATAAGTGCAGACTTCCACACTGAGGGAAATACGCCTTCAGTTAAGGACTTCCTAAACAGCAAGGTTATAGGGCGTGTCAGGCTACTAGCACAGCCACGGAGAAATACGGGGGGCAAACCATCAGTTCCGGGGCCCTTGGTTCTGTTTAATGTGCGCAAGGTGCCGAGTACTGTATCCTCAGTGATATCAAGTGTTGATATTATATTACTGGAAGTATTATTTAAGTCATTGGTGGTAGCTGACGGTAATGTGCCTATAGAAGAGTGTATGGATGGCCCGGCAAAGACACCTTGAAAGTATTCGCTGAAAGCGGTACAGATACCATAACCATTATCGTAGGCCTTATTGTTTAGTGTAAAAGCTTTTGGATATTGACTACCACCACGTTTACCCTTTACATAGGACCAAAAAGTTTTGGGATAATGACTTATGTTTTTCTCAGTTAGCAATATATATTTATGAAAACATGATTTTAAAATGTCATGTTGTCTAGTACGTAGGATTGAAAATTCTTGGTAATCACGAGGATTTCCATATTTTTTCCATTTGTTATGCACTTTAGATTTTTCACGAATAATTTTAATGAGAGGACGACTGTACCACGCGGGGTACCTACGGTTACTTTTATTATTATTAAGTGGTACATATTGTTCTATGAATGTGATGGAAGCTAAAGAAGTATGTAAGTAGCGTAGTAGGCGGCGCTCTGTAGTTTCTGTACACCATCAGATGTATGAATGTGATGGAAGCTAAAGAAGTATGTAAGTAGCGTAGTAGGCGGCGCTCTGTAGTTTCTGTATACCATCAGATGTATGAATGTGATGGAAGCTAAAGAAGTATGTAAGTAGCGTAGTAGGTGGCGCTCTGTAGTTTCTGTATACCATCAGATGTATGAATGTGATGGAAGCTAAAGAAGTATGTAAGGAGCGTAGTAGGTGGCGCTCTGTAGTTTCTGTATACCATCAGATGTATGAATGTGATGGAAGCTAAAGAAGTATGTAAGGAGCGTAGTAGGTGGCGCTCTGTAGTTTCTGTATGCCAAGTGACAAAGGCAAGAGTTTATATATTTTATAACATAACATCACGCCTTTTATCCCCGAAGGGGTAGGCAGAGGGCACATTATGCCACTGTACAGTGTAACACCCACTTTTCACTATTTATGTTATGAGTCCCATGTAATAGGGGGTGAACCTATTGCCATATACCAGGCACAATTCCAGACTCCGTGCTACTAATGAGATTTTTTTTTAAACCCAGTAATTCTTTGTCCGACCCGGGAATCGAACCCGAGACCCCTTGCCCGGCAGTTGCACTTGCGACCACTCGGCCAACGAGGCAGTCTTTATATATTTTATAAACGCATGTATAAATATCCCTCTAAACGCCCCATAAACAATTATAGAGCCATAGACAATGAGCGAAATATTTCCGCTCTATAAATCAAACCCAGGACTAAACCATTAAAATTATTGAGTTTGACTACAATACAGGGTGATCGCCGACCGCTGTTATACAGGGTGCGTACAATAGAACGCTATTAATTAGTTATAAATGGGAGTGACGTATGGACTTGGGTACCGGGCTTTTTAGCCGGAGAATGTAGGGGCGACAAGTAGTGACTCATTTTGTAATAACATGATAATATATAGCACAGATTTATTGGTGAAATTATAATTATACGTTGATTGCCTCGTTGGCCGACTGGTTGCAAAAGTGACTGCTGGGCAAGGGGTTTCGGGTTCGATTCCCGGGTGGGGCAAAGTATTACTGGGTTTTAAAAAAATCTCAGTAGTAGCACGGAGTCTGGAAATGTGCCCGGTATATGGCAATAGGCTCACCCCCTATTACATGGGACTCATAACATAAATAGTGAAAAGTGGGTGTTACTTCTGTTATGTGTTGTAATTATAGTATTATCTACTGCCTACTGCCAGGAACTTCAGCTATTTTATTGGGATGATTTGATTGTGATTGGTTCAATCAAGGTCGTTGAAAAAGTCCGGATATAATGTTACTTAGAAATGATAGAAACACCAAAATGTCAGTGGCGTATTTATGTGTGCGTGTGTGTGTAATGTGTTACCACGTCATAAGACTTAAGAAAATGACAAATGTCCTGCGTGTCAATGTGTGTGTGTTCTGCGTGTAAGTGTATAGTAGCCAGGTGACACAGTCGTTGTTTCAAGAGACTCTGTTCGGCTTTTTTTCAATGTCCTTGGGTTCAATAGTATTTTTTGTGTATAATAACAAATAGTATATATAACACATAGTAACAAACATAATTATGTAAATATCCTCACAAGGTTTCGCATTTATAAATATTAAGGTGAAGCCAATATTTAAAAAAAATTAGATTTGTTTAGCATTTTCTATATGAGTATTTTGAAAAAATCCATTACCGAATTTAACTCGGAGTCACTCACAGCCTACAGAAAAAAACGAAGTTTGAATAAATTTCAAAATTTATTTCCGGAAACACACGAACATTGCCGAAGTGATGGCGAATTGGTTTAGTCCTGCCATTATTACGGTTTGCCCGAATACCGTGCATGCCTATGTTCTCATAGATCATCCCAATACCGGCCGCGGCAGGCGGTGTATTCAGTAAATAGTAGGAAAGATGAATGGCATCGGTTGTAGTGCAGCAGTTTTTGAGAAATGGGCACAAAATAGAGTTGGGTTTATTGAGAAACTGCATCTATGGGGAATAAAGGATTGAGTAATGGACACATTTTGGGATTCACAATGAAAATAAAACATAGGTATTGTCACGATTCTTTAACCCTAAAAGGATAGATAGAGGACGCCCATACTCCCAGTTTGTACTGGACTCTGTGCTGTTACCTACCTACCTATTGAACCTGATTGAAAAAGTTTAATCTATGGAGTTTCTTGCTCGTTCTTCTACATAGGAATATTGGAATGAGCAAATAGCTTCACTTTTATTTATTGTTGACGTTCAAAAGTGCCTTTCTGGTATAATTGAAATAAATAATTTTGACTTTGACTTTGTTATAGTGAAATAATAACTTCTTTTCCTGAATTTTAGAATTGAACTCAAAAGCCCATGCTAAGCAGCTGCACTGACAACCACTCGACCGAGGTTGTAAACAAGATCTTCATAAAATTATGGATTACGTTTTTTAGATTTCTTTACTATATCCCACATAGTAAAATACTAGATTCTCAGAAAATTAAATTCAAGATGAAGACAAAGACATACTTCGTTCTCATTTTAATCAAACACAGCACCCTCACCTCCACAGTCTAGTAAAGATTTACATTCAATCTTCAGTTTACGGGTTCCCAATAAGAGATGGCGCCACGGGCACAATGGGTACGAAATTTATCACTTTTTACTTTACAGTGGGATTGGCCCGTTGAAGTGAATTACCTGAATTATTGCCTACCCCCTATTGTGGGAGGGTGTGTGTATGTAAGTGTGTATGTGTGAGTTATTTGCGTTCCTAGGGGCGTCGTCTATTGAATTCTTCGAGAATTATGGGCGCCTGGTAGCTGTTTAGGTATAATGTGCGAGTTTTACGAATAATTTGAAATTATAGATTAAAATGTAATATGTTAAAAGTATTATTAATTCAAAATATACCTACATATGACTACATACTTATCAAATAAATAAAAGTTCTTAATATTATTTTTGTCTCGATCCAGGAGTCGAACCTAGGGTACATACTTTGTTATTTTTGTAACCATTATTACACTGACAAGGTGCACTTACATCTAATAAATAAATCAACGCTGTAATATATTTTAGAAAATATTAAAAACATCGACCCATCCATTTCGCAACCTTCACTATATTTGCTTTACTTTATACTAATCTATCAGTAAATCGCATTACCCACAGAGTTTAATGTAAACATAATTTTCAATATAATTTGTGTACATCACTTCATCTTTAACATTTTATAATTTTTCATGCCAAGTGTGGGAGAGCCATGCTGCGGCACTGCTGGGCCGGCTCGACCGGAGTGATACCACCAACAAAGCAGAAAACCGACGTGAAGTAACGCTTGCGTTGTGTTTCTTCGTGTAAGTGAGGTTACCGGAGGCCCAATTACTCTCCTCAATCCCTGAATCCCCAACGATCCTCAAACTCTCAATCCCCAAAAAGCTGGTGACGCACTTGTAACGCCTCTTGCGTTCCAGGTGTCCATGGACGACGCTGATTGCTTACCATCAGGTGATCCGTCTGCTCGTTTACATACTGCATAGCCCATAAAAACAATGCCTTATATTTATTTCGCGAACCGCTAGTTACTTCAGCCGGAATCAAACCGAGCGTTTCACTTCAAGTTCTTTTATTAGAACAGATAAGGAGTGGAATTCTTCGCCAGAGTCTGTGTTTCCTGAAGGGTATAACCTGGGAGTCTTCAAGGCCCGAGTGAATAGGTTGCTTATGGGACGACGTGCTCCATCGTAGACCTCATCATCGTGCACCACTGGGCGAGATAGTACTGTTGACTGACTATAAACTCAGCTAACTGTTTATAGGTAGGCAATGCATAGTACAACATTGCCTACCCTTTCAATGAACACAACCGTGTTGATAAGAACAAAAACAGTGTTCATACGAGAGCTCTGTATCAGCTGTTCCACGCGACTGAGCTGTGTGGCGGCGCCTATAGTACTTTGTTAGTAAACCTAGTTATTTTACGTATGTACCTAAATTTTGTGTAATCTATGTTTTGTTGGCAAAATGAGTAATGGTGGCTCGGAGGTGTAAGAGCATGAGGGTGCGGGCTCCAAACCTACCAACAGCAAGTACTAATGTGACTTTTTCTGAGTTATATGTACTTTCTAAGATGATTTAGACATTAATGACAAACGGTGAAGGAAACCTGGGCTTATAATTTCTAATTATAAGTTTGTAATCGCCAACCCGCATTGAGCAAGCATGGTGATTAATGCGCAATCCTTCTCCGTGTGAGAAGAGGCTTTTGGTCAGCAATGGGCATTTACAGGCTGTTGATGTGATGTGATGATGTTTTGTTGAATTGCCTCGCACAGCAACACTGTGGAATGATCTGTCGTCGGCGGTATTTCCGAACCGACCTTCAAATCTTCAAGAAAAGAACTTATTTCTTTTTAAAAGGCCGGCAACGTCGATTCCTGGGTCGAGGAAAGTATTACTGGGCTTGAAAAAGTAATTCAGTAGTAGCACGGAGTCTGGAATTGTGCCCGGTATATGGCAATAGGCTTACTCCCTATTACATGGGACTCATAACATGAATAGTGAAAAGTGGGTGTTACATTGTACAATGGCATTAAGTGCCGTAATGGGCACCTCTGTCTACCCCTTTGGGAACAAAAAAGACGTGATGCTATGTATGATAGCTGTAATAGTTTTGCGACTTAGCAAAAATTGACAAATATCTATAAAATTTTAACCCAAATGAAATAACTAAGAAGTATATCAATAAGAGACAATAAAATGAATGTTTTATACCGATCCATGTGTCCGACATTACGCGACATCTCAATCAAAATAGTCTAACCACAAAATATATTCGCCTATCTAATTAGATCAGCTCGCTAGCGGCTCATCTGACAGCTTTAGTGAAGTAATCGTTAATTACAGTGCTATGAGACAAGGTCGTATATTTTTAGCCAGAAAACGAAGTTATATTGATACGTCGTCAAATCTGAGACACTTTATAGGAATTACGAATGATTTTATGAATTGAACAGTCATGTTTCGACACTGCTAGGTTAGCTCAACCGGAGTGATACTACGGCCTCACAGATAACGGACGTGGAATACCGCTTGCGTTGTGTACAGCTTCGTAAGTGAGGTTATTGGAGGCCCTTCCCAGTTCTCAAATCTCTAAGCCCCAAACGGCTGACAACGAACTTGTAACTCGTCTAGTGTTCCGGGTGTCCATGGGCGACGCCGATTGCTTACCATCAGGTGATACGTCTGCTCGTTTTCTTTACTTGTACCATAAAAAATACGGATGCGTTTTTGCTACTGTGTATTAAACTGTTCAACGTGGAGATTATGTCTAGGTGACTGACTGACTGACTGACTGACTGACATAGTGGATCGGGTTGAAATTCAACATGCAGGAAGAGAGCTTATTTTTCTTTTATGGCGTATGCTGGTTATCGAGCAGACGGATCATCTGATGGTTAGCAACGGTGTCGCCCATGGATACCTGAAACACCAGAGGCATTACAAGTGCGTTACTGGCCTTTTGCGGTTTAGGAGTTTGAGGATCGTTGGGGATTCAGGAATTGAGGAGATTGGGGAGATTGTGGAAGGGGAGGGTAATTGGGCCTTCGGTAACATCCCTCACACGACGAAACACAACGCAAGCGTTGCTTCACATCAGTTTTCTGCTCGGCCGTGGATACCACTCCGGTAGAGCCGGCCCATTCGTGCCGAAGCATGGCTCTCCCACACTTGATTATGGGTAATTCCTATATTAAGAGAGGCCATATATAATGACAGTTTAAAAAACTTTTACAGAAACACAAACAGATTACCAGGGATGCATCACGACCAAAGAGTTACCAGTAGTGTCATTATAATTAGAGGCAGCCAATTAGTCGGACACGCTCACCGTGTCAGATAGCGTGACATACATCAGCGACCACCTGTCCGCTCATGTCAGCCTGGTACATTAAGACGTGGTGGCTCGCTATATTTGTACCGGGACTTCGCTCGCTCGATCTAACTTCTTGCATTTCCTGAATTATTTTAATATTCAAGAGAGGTGTACTAAATAGTTATTTAGAATGAGCTACTTATCTGTAAATTTAGTGAATCATTACGCGACCGTTAAGGTCTTCCAAATTCGATATAAAATGACAATTTTTGGGCTAACCAATATATTTTCGCCAATCCTCAATCTACAATCCTCAATCCTTAATCCTTGTCGCGGAGAACCTAACGGGTAACCGGGGCTCCGGCTCGACGTGCAGGAGAAGGAACGGGGTGGTTTTTAGTCAGTAAGAGTCTGACGCTCCCTCCCGCCTCACCCAGGCGGGACCAGTCAGTCGATGATTTTCCCCTGTTAAAAAAAAAATCCTTAATCCTTCACCCCAAAGGTTGGGCCTCCGGTATTCCGGGTGTCGATGGCCAGCGCCGATTGCTTGCCATCAGGTACTCCGTCTGCTCGTTTGCCACCCTATCACATAAAAGCGATAAGGAGCTTTGTTTCAAAAAACCACATAATTATGCCACAATGTGTGTGCATTCATTCACTGAAATTGAGCAATGTCGGTGACAGGACAGAAGCTCTCTAACTGACAATAAGCGTTGTCAATGTCGCAGTATTTATTTAATTAACTCTCGCTTTAGCACTTTTGAAACTGGATTCAGAAAAATAATTAGTTACTCAAAATTTTCTTGAAAATTTCCTTTAGACACGGGATATACCGGGAATTATATACGTATATACTAGCGGACCCGACAGACGTTATCCTGCATATCCACTTGAATGTATAAACATAAATTCATTCAAATTAGTTCAGCCGTTTAGGATAACCAACCTAGAAATCGACTGCAGCGCCATCTGCCGGGCTGATTTGTGAATTTAAACCATTCCCAGATCCCCTTGAACACACACAAAAATTTCATCAAAATCGGTCCAGTCGTTTGAGAGAAGTTCAGTGACATACACACTCACAGAAGATTTATATATATAAAGATTTTATACGTAAACGAAGTCGCAGTCAAACACTAGTGTGACCCACTCTCTACTGATCCACATATTAATTAAATCCGTCGATATCGATCGTCAGATCAACTCCCGCGCATGTATTTATAGCTAGGTGTGACGTCATCGCGTCGTTACGCTAAATCGCCAGACAGTGGCATGGAGATGTTTTTTTATACAATAACTAGCTTCTGTCAGCGGGTTTGCTCGTGTTCCCGTGGGATAAAATGTAGTCTACGTGTTATTCCAGGCCATGATCTAACCCCGTTCGGAATTTCATCACGATCCCTGCAGCCGTTTTGATGTGACTGAGTAACAAACAACAGACAAACACAAAAAATGTCCAATTTTATTATAGTACTAGCTTTTACCCGCAGCTTCGCTTGCGTCACAAAAGGATAAAAAGTAGCCTATGTGACATATACCAATACACAGCGCCATCTATACCAATTCTTTTGTTTTCCCTCGGGAATATCAAATTTTTCCGGTATAAAAAGTACTCTATTATTTAATCCGGACTTCTAACTTTACGTCTGCAAAATTTCAAAGCAATCGGTTTAGTAGTTACGGCGTGAAAGCGGAACAAACAAACAAACAAACTCACTTTCCGATTTATAATATTAGTTATAGTATTAGTAAGATATATATAATTTTAATGTCACTAATATAAATAATTCTTCTTGTTTCAGGTAATTACATTTAAACAACCTTTAGACTTCATGCATCTCCTGCACAGTTGCCTAAACCGGGAGTCGAGCCCAAACTCCCTAGATCAGTAGCAACTGTTGCCAAGTACGCGTGAGTCGTGAATAAGTATAATAAATAAAAAGAGAGACATATTTTCTTTAACTATAATTTAATTATAAACGAAATGTCATCGCCATTACATAAAATATCTTCACAGACTATTCGCCGACTACTATTTATACTCTAATTGTAGATAACACGTGGAAACTTAAAAACATAATTATAAAAAACAGTGACTACTACGTCTGTTTGTTCACTCAAAATATTAGGTCGTCACATATGAAATTGCCATTTTGTATGACAAAATTTAAACGAATTTTTTAATGTAGGTATTTTTTATTTGTATTAATCGAAGTAAACACTGATGCAATCAATGCATCTTTGCCAACGCAGTGGTAGTTTATTGATTCATTTCTTAAATAAATTAGCTCGAAGAGAGGCAACAAATCCTTAAAAGGAAGAAGAAGAAACAAAGAAAGCAAAACACCTGGTAAAAAAGTATAAAAATAATAAAATATATCTTCAAAAATATAAAATTTATCGCAGCCAAAGCCACAAGCAGAGCTAGTATACAATAATATATAATGAGTGTTAATAAATAAGATTATATTGACGCAATCAGAGCTGGAGCGACGTCACGTCACAGCGGGTTCGATATATTTAGATAATTACACTACGTCGGGTGTCCATGATCGACGCCGATTGCTTACCATCAGGTGATCCGTCTGCTCGATTACCAGCTTATACCATAAAAAAGTGTTACAAACTCACATACTGGGAAGGAAAAGATCGTGAGGAAACCTGGCTCTTATAATTTCTAATTGTAAGTTTGAAATCGCCACCTCGCATTGAGCATGCGTTGTGATTAATGCTCAAACCTTCTCCGTGTGAGAAGTCTCCTTTGGTCAGCAGTGGCCGCTTATAGGCAGATGATGTGGAAGGAGAAGGAATGAATATTAATCATTACGCTTGCTCGCGGGTTGGCGATTACAAGCTTATAATTTGAAGTTAGAAGTTTGGATTTCCTCACGATGTTTTCCTTTACTGTATGTCAGTGGTGTCTAAATCTTACAAAGTTCCATGTTTAAATGTGAGCACCATGTTATAAGATTCTTTTTTGTTTTTTATTTTAGTAAGTTTTGTAATTAGTATAATGCGTCAAGCGTGTCTTTGCATTGTTCTCACATACCTCTATATATACAGTATTGGAATATGTATCAGAGACATTGTAGAACATACTTTTTTAAAAAGAGTAACGAATGGAGATTCTTGCTCGTTCTTCTCCATTCGAATCTACATATTGGAATGAGCACCTAGCTTCATCTGGCTTCATTGACGAACTGACTGACAGACTATTAACTATATAATTTGTATTTTTTGAAAAAAAATAATTTAAAACTAAAATATTTACACCATAACACTAACATATTTTTTTTATATTTTAAGTTGTATATATTAATAGTCGCAAATTGTAATTAAATACTCTTAATAAATTTTTTTTTGACGTTTAAAAAGTACCAAATTATGGTTTAATTGAAATAAATGCTTTGACTTTGAATAGCGGGCATCTAAATCTGCTGACGTCCAGTGCAGGTATACAAAGACCTCCTACAGTGACATCCAAAAAAATATAAATAAAAAGATAATTGCTGCACGGTTGGTGCGGTGGCTGGGCAACCGGCTGTCGTGCAACGTGTCGCAGGTTCGATTCCCGCACGTAACAACACCTTGTGTGATCCACAAATTGTTGTTTCGGGTCTGGGTGTCATGTGTATGTGAACTCGTATGTTTGTAAACGCA
This sequence comes from Spodoptera littoralis, assembly GCA_902850265.1. Classification (NCBI taxonomy): domain Eukaryota; kingdom Metazoa; phylum Arthropoda; class Insecta; order Lepidoptera; family Noctuidae; genus Spodoptera; species Spodoptera littoralis. The sequence goes on along the minus strand of LR824558.2, from coordinate 6,929,480 downwards.
CACACCGACACAGGAGACAATCCAAGTGTGGGGCAACGTTTTATATACAAAAAAACCGATAATTTATCATCCATTCATTTAAAAAACTAGTAAAAAGTTATTTTTAACAAAGCTCTAAAAACGTAATAACTCGTCACGTCGAGTACCAGGCTCGCATAACTATAAAGGAGCAATTCTTTCATTAAGTACACACGTTACTTACACACTTGTAACTCGCGAGGTGTTACTGCCTCGTAATTCTGTGCTCCTAATGAAATACCTCATTACGCCCGCTCCGTACCCGGCGTCAGTAGACGTGTGATAGAATTACACATGAATTGAATTTATATGTGATTCTTTGAGTTTAATGAGAGGGGCGTGTGTATAGTTGAAGCTATACAGATAAATATAATTGGAGTGTCTGTTTGTAATATTAAAATAACAGCTTTTTACTACATGCATAACACATAACATAACATCACGCCTTTTATCCCCGAAGGGGTAGGCAGAGGTACACATAGAAGTAACACCCACTTTTCACTATCTATGTTATGAGTCTCATGTAATAGGGGGTGAGCCTATTGCCATATACCGGGCACAATTCCAGACTCCGTGCTACTATTGAGATTTTTTTTGAAACCTAGTAATACTTTGCCCGACCCGGGAATCGAACCCGAGACCCCTTGCCCGGCAGTCGCACTTGCGACCACTCGGCCAACGAGGCAGCATATGAATATATATTTTTTTTATAATTTATGTCTGTCTGTCTGTTTGTACTGGCTAATCTCTGGAATGGATGGACCGATGTTACAAGACTTTCATTATAGGTAGTAAGGAGTAACATAGGCATAAACAAATAAAAAGTTATGTTCTAAAATTCATATTCTACGCAGACGAAGGCGCGGGCAACATCTAGTCTATCAAGACGAGACGTCAGCCCATCACAAAAATCTCTAATCTCAAATCTGCGAACGTGCTCAAACAGCTATTATAAAATCTAACAATATTATAATGCATGCTGAGCACTTCTTTTATCGCGATTTAAAAGTTAAGAAAGTGCCGAGGTACGCAAGATAGGGCATGCTCAGCTACCCCGAGGCACTAGAATGGTACTAGACCGTCTTATGGTACTTTTAGCCCCACTGAACGACTGAAGTGCCATTCGATTCTTCGCGTGGGATCAGTCGCGATAAGGGTCGTCATACACTTGTAGTGGTCGCGTCAAGGCGCGTGTGATAAGCGGCTTTTGTCATTAAGTGTCATATAAAACATTGTATTAAGTATTTCAGTAAATTTTGCAAGAGATTTAGGTTATTGAGTGTTCCTGTATTGGTCTCTTTGTGTTTTATGTGTGGGCAATTCTATTGAATGTGATATTTTTAAACGTTTCCCCTTATTAGGGTTTTGTACTGTGTCGTAAGTGCGTTTATAAATATAAAAAATCGTCTAAACATGACACCCGAAATAGCAATTTGTGGATCACACAAAAAATCGTTCTGTACGGTAATCGACCCCGTGATACTTTGCAGGGCAGCTAGCCCAGACATCATTTAACATACATATTTATTTCACTTTAGTATTATGCTCTATATAACTCTAATGGGGATGATGACAGGGTATGAAAATATAATTAGTCCGTAAGTTAGGTAATGAAAAAATATTAGACACGTATTTTTTTATTTTGTCGTATAATAAAACAATACTTAGATAAAACGAATCAAAGTTAAGGAGTGGGGGCTAAAACGTCATTTCTTAGTATAAAATGTACTGAGAAGTGACGTCACGCGACATTTCAAATCAATATATCTTCGAAACTATTCGTTTCTGTGAGAAAATAAAAAATACGTGTCTAATGTTTTTAAATAATCTACCAGACGGACATTAAAATAAAAATTAGTCGTCTACCCTTTCGTCTGGCGGCAAATCAACTTGTCATAAGAAGTACTTTCGATGTACTATAATTACAAAAAAAAAGATTTAGATAATTTTTAGTTAAAAAAAATATGGAAATACGCCCATGAAACACTAGACGTAAACGAGCCTAGTAGTATCCCTGATAGTAATTACTCAGTACTAATATATATATATATAGAGGTATATATATAGTATAACAAACACCGCGGTGCGTGTGTACGTCTTGTTGTTAATTAACGCTAACCAACTACTTGTTGTGTGGACAAACAAGAGGTTTGTAAAATTATATAGTTGAGTGTATGCTTCGTAGTATAACTTGGTTTTGCCCGTGGATTCACTCCGGTGACGTAGCCTAATGTCGTGGTGGCCAGGAGGTTTAGGACGCCCGCTTCTCATGCATGAGGGTGCGAGCTCCACACCTACCAACGGCAAGTACCAATGTGACATTTTCCGAGTGACATGTACTTCCTAAGATCATTCAGACACTGTTTCCTTAAAGGGACCATTAAATTTATGATATGAACATTAAATTATGGCACGGAGATCTAACCTATCCTATTAGCGGGTGGGTGTCAATAAATAAAACAATCAGCCGAACATGGTAGGTACCTCCTGCTTTTTTTGAAGTCGTTAAAATATATTTTTTTGTTTATGGCATAAGCCGGTACTAGCAGACGGATCACCTGATGGTAAGCAATCGGCGTCGCCCATGGATACCTGGAACACCAGAGGCGTTACAAGTGCGTTACCGGCCTTTTGGGGATAAGGAGTTTAAGGATCGTTGGGGATTCAGGAATTGGGGAGATTGAGGAAGGGGAGGGTAATTGGGCCTCCGGTAACCTCACTCACACGACGAAACACAACGCAAGTGTGGCTTTACGTCGGTTTTCTGTGAACTGAATATACTAAAACCTACACTCCTAAATGTAACAAAGACTTTTCTTCAGAAAACCACATAATAATCAGTCCAGCTAATTGCGAGGTAATCACGGACAACCATACAAACATACAGGTTCAAATGAGAATCTCATTCATAACATCATCACGCCTTTTATCCCCGAAGGGGTAGGCAGAGGTGCACATTACGGCACTAAATGCTACTGTACAATGTAACACCCACTCTTCACTATTTATGTTATGAGTCCCATGTAATACGGGGTCAGCCTATTGCCATATACCGGGCACAGTCCCAGACTACGTGCTACTACTGAGAATTTTTTAAAAATCCAGTAATACTTTGCCCGACTCAGATATCGAACCCACTCGGCCAACGAGGCAGGAAACTCATTAGTTTTTTGAAATCTGTTAACAAAAAACCGCGCGTATTAGCCGTGAGACCTAGTGTACGCATACCTTAACTAATAATAAAACGCCTGCTTTATATTGGTATCAGCAGAGAGGGTGGGTAGTATTACACTTGAATATATTACCGCTACCGCATAGCTGACTGCATTAAGTAGGCCTGGAGGTTTAAGACGCCCGCCCCTCATGCATGAGAGTGCGGGTTCGAAACCTACCAAAGGCAAGTGTAACTATTTTGAGTTATATATACTTTCTAAGATTATCTAGACACCACTGACAAACGGTGAAGGAAAACATCGTGAGGAAACCTGGACTTATAATTTCTAATTATGAGTTTGGAATTGCCAACCCGCATTAAGCGAGCGTGGTGATTAATGCTCAAACCTTCTCCGTGTGGACACTTATAGGCTGTTGATGATGATGATAGGTAACTAAAATCTTAAAAATAAAAAGAATAAAGCTATTTGCTATGAATATTAATTTAAGTAGGGTAAAGCATTATTGATGTTTTCAGTTTAGAAATGTAAAAAAACTAGCTTATGCTCACGACTTCGTCTGCGTAGAATATGGAAAAAAGCCTATAACAAAAGTAGCCTATGTTACTCCTTAGTACGTCAGCTACCTGCCAATAAAACTACCGTCAAAATCGATCCAGCCATTTCAGAGATAAGCCTGTACAAAGAGACAGACACACGGCCATTTTTTTTTTAATGTTATTTCGATATAGATATTGTATGTATATTAATAAGCATGTAGTAAAAAGCGGTTATTTTAATATTACAAACAGATGCTCCAATTTGATTTACCTGTATAGATGCAGGTAAGAAAATAAAGATTGTTGTCAATACAGACGTATATATATATAGTAGCGAGGACGCGGGCGAAGCCGCTAGCAGAAGCTAGCTTCACTACATAGTAAAAAAACAAAGTCGCTGTCTCTGTCCCTATGCCCCTTTGTATGATTAAATCTTTGAAACTACGCAACGGATTTTGATGCGGTTTTTTTAATAGATAGAGTGATTCAAGAGGAAGTTTTATATGTATAAAACATGCATATTGCACCGGGCAAAGCCGGGGCGGGTCCGTAGTTTTAAATAAAATATCGCTTGATATCGAAATCGGTTGTCAATTTGTAACGAAATACTTCCGACGTATAAGCCGTGCGGCCTTAGACAGGTGGAGCGAAGTCCTACAGCTGTATGAAGCCCTACGAACTAGTATATCGTGTTAACTGCCTGACGCCCTAGTAACTCGGTTACTATTTATTTTAATACTTTAAACAATTTTCACTGAACTACATTTTATGTGAATAGGGTAGATTCCTAAATTTTATTTTAATGTCCGTCTGGTACATTAATTTATAACGTTACACATGTATTTTTTCTTTTCTCACAAAATTAAATACTTTCGACGATATATTAATTTGAAATATCGTGTGACGTCACAGCGTGCCACATTTTGTAGCACGTTGTGACGTAACGACCTCCCACTCCTAAACTTAGCGCCATTTTATCTAAATATTGCAACTTATTACCAGACAAACTTACACATACATTTACATAGATTCAACATATTTACTTGAAATGTATCTCAAGAATGAAACACAGGTACTAGGACGCCACGACACACAAAGAGTCACCCGACTCTCGCGGTCTACAATAGTAACGCAATACTCTTTGCAAGGTCTGCGCGCCTAGTACTCTGCATTGTTTCAATACTATTCATACTGCACTTATGAGCCCGTTGAGAGTCCAATGCTGGGGATTATAAGATGGGGGGTTTGGATATCGCAGTACAAAAGGTTCAGGTTTATCAGAGAGCGCTGCTGCACGGTCTCTGTCTAATATGTAATCTCTTACGGCCATTTTCTATAACCTATCATCTGTAGATTTGCTTACTAAGATAGAATTCTGACATAAGCTCCATACAAAATGTGTCGGGTATACGACACCCGTGGGTGGGAAGAGTAGAGGTGGTGAGAAATATTGTATTCTGCTGTCTTACCTACAATACTAATTACAGGGCGCGAATGAAATATTTTTTACAAGGATTTTTTTTTTGTTCACATTTTTTGTTACGATTTCGAACGAGAATTTTTCGAATTCCCAATACAAACTATTCTAACAAACTTAATTTTCAGCTATGTCAATAAATTTTCATATCTATTGCTTACAAAATAAGAAATATGGAAACTACAAAATAAAGTTGGCAGTAATCAACACACAATTTCTTTGTCGTTTGCAAATAACAATCTTATTACTAGCGAATAGAACGCAAAATTGAACTTATAGATAGGGATTTTGGTATTTGTTAGACTTTATAGGAATTTGTTTAAAATGTTTATTGCTTAGCACAGCCATAGTTATTTATGTCGCGTGCTACGACGCTACGGCGTAGCAATGGCCATGTCTACGCATCTGCTACGCCGCTACAAGGATGGCTTGCAATAATTGATGGGCTCTTGTGAATTTCTGGCGCCCTGGTACTTTGTGGTGGGAAGAGGGGGGTAAGCAGAGAGGTATTTTTAGTTATAATTTTACTTAACTAGTTTTTAAAGACAATTTTCTGATTCTGAACTGTGTGAACTGCGGACGGATTGGAGATCCATCCGTTCGCTAAGTGTGGAGATACCGTACAGGAGGCTCATAGTCAAGTCAGTAAAATATAGTTCAGGATTATCAGAGAGCGCTGCTGCCCGGTCTCTGTTAAAAATGGCCTTAGACCACCACGGATGAGGCCCAATAGGGTTGATGCCGATACGGAGACGCGGAGAACTTAACGGGTTGCCGGGGCTCCGGCTTGAAGTGCAGGAGTAGGAACGGGGTGGTTTTTAGACAGTAAGAGTCTGACACGGAATAACATATAGGCCGCTAACATAATCACTACATAGTATAAAACAAAGTCGCTATCCGCCGTCTGTCTGTCCCTATATACATAGATCTTTAAAACTACTCAACGGATTTTGATGAGATTTTTTAATAGATAGAGTGATTCTTAAGGCAGGTTTATATGTATAACTAGCTTTTACCCGCGGCTTCGCTCGCGTCACAAAAGAATAAAAAGTAGCCTATGTGACATATATCAATACACACAGCGCCATCTATACCAATACTTTTGTTTTCTCTCGGGAATATCAAATTTTTCCGGGATTAAAAGTACCCTATTATTATCCAGACTTCTAACTTTACGTCTGCAAAAATTCAAAGCAATCGGTTCAGTGGTTACGGCGTGAAAGCGGAACAAACAAACAAACAAACAAACTCACTTTCCGATTTATAATATTAAGTAAGGATACATGCATGTTACACCTGTGCGAAGCCGGGGCAGGTCGCTAGTCTAGAATACAATATCCATTATGCCGTAAACGTAACATATATCCCTGTTACGTTTGCCCAAATTACGTGCATCAGTCAACCACTGCTGGCGCTGACGTGGACGCGATGTCGACGTCAGTTCAGGCTTTGACAAATGTTATATGTTTATGTTATGGTTACATGACCGCATAGCTTGTCATGTAGCTACATAACATACCTAGCTTCACCTAGCTTCACGGACGGACTGACTGACAGACTATTATTTATTTTGTACTAGCTTTTACCCGCGGCTTCTCTCGCGTCACAAAAGGATAAAAAGTAGCCTATGTGACATAACCAATACATACAGCGCCATCTATACCAATACTTTTGTTTTCCCTCTGGAATATCACATTTTTTTGAACCTTGAATTTTTGCCCGACCCGGGAATCGAACCCGAGACCCCTTGCCCGGCAGTCGCACTTGCGACCACTCGGCCAACGAGGAATCAAAATAACGAATGCTTATATACTAGTAATGCGATATATAAATGTGTCTAATGGTTTAAAAGTCGCTAGTCTTACGAGCAAGAGGTTTCAGGTTCGAGTCCCGGGTCGAGCAATATGTTGTAGAATTTTGGTTTTAGAAAGTTTCCTCGATGTATGACAGTCATATTACATGGGACTCATAACTCCGGTAAAAATGAGTGTTACACTGTATATGTGGACCTCTGCTTACCCTCTTCAGGGACTAAAATGCGTAACATTGTTTATGCTCAAATTTGTAACCACGTAATCACTGTTACACAATTTACGACCTTACACCAAAGTAATTAGAGTTGATTATACCTTGAACATCGTTGTTCATACAATTAATTTATTACCATTCGTGTACACTTTAGACATAAATCATAACACAAATTATACTAACGTGTCACTCAAATTTACACCTTACCGTGTAGGCAATAAAATTACAAATTGCTTGAACATAAATTGTTCCCAATAAATACATGTGGAGTTTTATTGAATTTTAAACTTTATGCATAAAGGGATAAGGTTGTAAATTGTTTAACATTGTTTTATATTGAGTAATTAAGTGAGTTAATTATGTTAAATTGTTAATAAATTCGACTTTTGTAAAGTCGACCGCAAGGGAACATGTGCTTTGGGAAAATATACCTTATTGTTTAGATTTTAAAGTCTAAATTACCATGTTAAAGTTTGTCTTTGATTTGCGCTAAACATATTTTGTCTTTATGGGGATAGGTAGACATGTAGGTTATTTGTTACTAGTATATAGTATTAGTAAATTAAAGTAATGCTACATACTGTCATATTTTTGTACCCAAAAAGGATAAGCAGAAGTGCTCATAATTAAATACGACGTCAACTTTTGCGTGACCCGAGAATTGAACCCGACACCGTCATAACAGACACTGACAGAGCTGCACATACATGACATCATTCACAACACCCACTTTTACCTGACCCGAGAATCGAACCCGAGACCCTTTAAACAATATTAACTCCAAAATCCCAAAATCCCCACTTAAACAAAAAACAGACACGGCCATCAGAAACAGACGCAACGGTCAATTAATCAAAAGTTACACAGCCGAGCATCGAACCTGTCACTGGCAGGGAGGCGTGTCTAGAACCTATCAATAATAACTACTGAGTCGGACAGAAGTCGCCTGGGGTGGACATTATTACACGCACATCAAGGTATACTAATTTAGTTTAGGCAATTCTAGCCTATATTTTCGGTACTATAAGGTTGAAATTTAATTAAAGCATGCTGTGTGCTCTGGACATTGGTGCATGCAGATCCAGTTATACTAATTCAATTTACGCAATTTTAGGCTGTATTTTAAGGATTATAAGGTTGAAATTGAATTAAAGCTTTCTGTGTGCTATGGACATTGATGACTGCTGATCAAGGCATACTAATATAATTCAGGCGATTTTGGTTTCTATCACAAGAGTATATGGTTGAAATTCTATTGAAGTGCCTCGTTGGCGGAGTAATTGCAAGTGCGACTGCCGGGCAAGGGGTCTCGGGTTCGATTCCCGGGTAGGGCAAAGTATTACTGGGTTTTAAAAAAAATCTCAATAGTAGCACGGAGTCTGGAATTGTGCCCGGTATATGGCAATAGGCTCACCCCCTATTACATGGGACTCATAACATAAATAGTGAAAAGTGGGTGTTACTTCTATGTGTACCTCTGCCTACCTCTTCGGGGATAAAAGGTGTGATGTTATGTTATGTTATGTTAAGAAAAAAAAACGATAGTATGGTAATTAACACATAGACTAGTTTATATCGCACAAGAACGCGGCCGAAGTCGCTGCCCAAAGCTAGTACCTTGTATATTATCTAAGCCTGGTCCCACTGAGGTGAAGCGATAAAAATAATTTGTGTTGCTCGCCTCGCGGGCAATCAATACCCTGTTACTGTTCTCAGTATTGAAATAACGAAGCCGTTGCCATGGCAACCGCTTCATTCTGAACTTTTCATCATTGACTTAAAATAGGAGGTCCATTGTTCATATGTATGTTTTATGATTATCTGAACCGATTTTAATGTGGTTTCCAGATAACTGTATGTTATACTTAGGTTTTAGTACTTATATTAATTTACCGACTTCAAAAAAATAGGGGATTAAAGTCGTGTTTTTAATCGTACATTATAAAAGAATTATAAGTTACTAGCGGACCCGACAGACGTTGTCCTGTATATCCACTTGAACGTATAAACATAAATTCATTCAAATTAGTTCAGCCGTTTGGGATAACTAACCTAGAAATCGACTGCAGCGCCATCTGCCGGGCTGATTTGTGAATCTAAACCATTCCCAGATCCCCTTGAACACACACAAAAAATTTCATCAAAATCGGTCCAGTCGTTTGAGAGAAGTTCAGTGACATACACACCCACAGAAGAAATATATATATGTATAAAGATTTTACATAAGGTTTTGGTTCATAACGACATCGTGGAACATAAAAATTTGTGACCACTCCTACTCTTGCCGCGGGTGTCATATACCCGACTAAGACACTACATATTAGACAGAGACCGTGCAGCAGCGCTCTCTGATGAACCTGAACCTTTTATACTGCGACCTCCAACCCGCCTGCCTGTAGAGATTATGACAATCCTCTTATGTAGAGGAGACTCATAGTGCAACAATACACTGCATTCTGACGATATCTTTTTTATGGCATAAGCCGGTAAACGAGCAGACAGATCACCTGATGGTAAGCACTCGGCGTCGCCAAGGACATTCAAAACACCAGGGGCGTTACAAGTGCGTTACCGGCCTTTTAGGGATTAGGAATTTGAGGATTGTTGGAGATTCCGTGATTGGGGAGGGGTGTAATTAGGCCTTCGGCACCCTCACTCACACGACGTGAAACAACGCTTGCGTTGTTTCACGTCGGTTTTTTGCTCGGCCGTGGTATCACTCCGGTCGAGCCGGCTCATTCGTGCCGAAGCATGGCTCTCCCACACTCATTTGCGGAATTGTGGCTACCCACGAGCGAACAACAACTAAAGATAATTTTGTATCATCGATACAGTTATTAAACGTTATTGGTATCGCACAGTAACGGTTGTACAGCGGTATTGTCACGTTATGCGTTGCGGTAACAGTTATAATAAGTTGGGTAATTTAAAAACAGTTATTTGAATGCATGTTGTCGCTGATAGCTTGTGTTTTTTACCGTTTTTTTATGAGAGTTGGAAATTATAACTTAATTGCTTAAAGTGTACACCATACCTACTGCACTTTGTACGGCTAACAAACGAATAATGAATTTTTCCGTTATAAAACGACAAAAAAATAACGCATTAAATAAAAATATTTAAATGTAAACAAAAAGAAACTGAACTTACAGCAAATTACCAAGTCTGTTCTCAAGTCTCAACCGACAGATGGCGCTGTAATTAATTTTGCATTGCGCGCCGATTAGCGCCGTCTTCGCGAGTTTTTATCTACATTAGCATATTACGAGATTGTAGGTATCTTACTTCTGTTGGCTCATTTATAAATATTCAAGCAAGGTTCTGGAGTAACCAAGAGCTAGGTTGGGTAATGGGTTATGAGGATTTTTACGTAAGTAAATTCAACGCCACGCATTTTGCTCTCATAAGAGGAAGGGTAATTTTTTATTTTTGGTATAAATAAGTATGAAGAATTTACTCTTACTAATCTAAAAATATAAAATTAAAACGCTTTGCCTATAACTAAATTTGAACACAGATTCCAATTTTTTCAAAGCCGTGAAGGTGACTTGAACCCAGCACCCTTTCATACTAAGGAAACATGTAAAGCCACTAACCCAACTTACTAAACTATAGCGCCATCTATCGACAGCAAACTTAAACTTTTATGTATAAAGACACTATCACCGCATTAACTTTCAAAGAATAAAATACAACACCTTGGAACCGAACTCTATATATCCTCCGTCCACCCCTACCCATAATTCTTTACCACTCTTGAGGATATAAAGTCTATGCTAAGGTACCAGAGCGACATAACACCGAGGAGGTATCAACATAAAACAGGATTTGTTCCCGAAATAGCAAACAGCCTCAAACAGGCATACATGGTAACAATATGGGCGTTACATAACGAGAATGGGGCTCTTGATGTTTATGTGTTCCTGATACCAGGGTGATAGCAATACGAAATGTCTTTTGTACTATTATTTTGCATAGCAATAAAAGTTGCGAACAGATTTGACTTGATTTAACTCGTCGAGTACCGGTTTTATAGACACAATTAAAGAACAATAGGTCGCGGTCACCGGTGACCGCTTGGTGTTTGACAGTTTAAAATGTGAACTGACTATAATAAAGCATAAACTCAGTTTAACCTGTATGTACACACAGCTACACATCGAGCTGTACATAACCAGTATAAACTGAACGTTAAATGTGCGGAAAGATGATGCGACGCGATACCAGGATAAACTGGTTTTGTATCGATTGATGTGTGGCCGTGTGTACATATGTATGTTTGTCCGTTTTTATCTTGGGATTGGCTGAAGCGTACACTTATGCTGCGTTTCCACTGACGCGGAGCTAAGCAGAGAGGAGCGGTGAAGAGCGGTCAAAATTGGTCAGAGTTTCCACTGAAGCGAGGCGGACTGAAAAGGAGCACAGCGGAGCGCGTTGGAATCGCGCATTTTTGCGCTTATTTACAATCAATCTTCAGAAAGACCATACGTCATATTATCGTTTAAAAGAAAAAATAATATTTTATATCTTCCACTACTTGATGAAGATAACAAATTAGATGCCGTAGCATTAACTGTTGCCCCCACTACACAGCACTGGCCCGTTGTCCTCCACTCTGCCCCCAATGCTGGTGGTCCTCCACACCGCAACGCTTCACTATATTTTTATCATAAACTAACTACTTCCGCGCGGTTTTACACGCTCTGCTCAGCTCCTATTGTTCGTAGCGTGATGTTTTATACCCTTTAGCCATCCTCGATAAATGCGCTATCCGCCACAAAAATAATTATTCAAATCAGACTTGTAGTTACGGAGATTAACGCGTTCAAACAAACAAACAAACGAAAAAACAAACTCTTCCGCTTTATAAATAGTAAGTGTTAGATTATTTATACTCCATTGTCATCGCCACATAAAAGCGATTTACTGTTTACTAGTCATTTTCACCACAAAACTGCATCGATAATGTGTCAGTACGAACACAGATCAACCTATACAAACCAGTATATCATGGTCCCGTTTCGTATAATCTTTCCGGACATTCAACAGTCAATTTATACTGGTTTAGCATAGTTTGATATCTAGCGTACATAAATCGCGCCTATCTCATTACACATGAGCGTGGCGCCCGTTAATCTGTACCGCTGTTTATCTTTAGAACATTATCAGTGTCGATTTGTGGTGTGTATGATCTCTGTGTAAGTTCTGCTATCCTGGTACCTCGGTGACCAATGCGACTACTAAAATGGGATGGTTTTTGGATCGAGGTCGGCCATCGATTTCGGCTGTACAAAATTCCTGGTTCGTGTTCAACTAAAAAAATTACATGGTAATTGTTACTGTGGATCGCGGGACGATCTCCGGCCGCCGTAAGCGGGCCTGCGGACGGCGAGCATGGGTGAATCGCAGCTCGATCAGAACTAGACCCGAGCGACTCAAAGAGCCATCAGACCACTACAGATGGGGCTGATGCCGATACTGAGCGACAGAGGACTTAACAGGTTGCCGGGGCTCCGGCTCGAAGTGCAGGAGTTGGAACGGCGTGGTTTTTAGTCAGTATGAGTCTGATACTCCCTCTTGTCTCACCCAGGCGGAAGAAGTCACTGGACGATTTCCCCCCCCAAAAAAATTGAATTATTGTGGATAAGAAGTACTCGATTCGGTATTTGATTCAAGCAAAATATTATTAAGCTTCATTTCTGTACATTACTATCTGCCCATTACGTTATGATGAGCCAAGCCGACTCATTTCTATAACTTACGAAAAGAGGCTGTTAAATTTCAAATACACACTTACCTTTTCTGCGTACCCTCCAATCAATAACAAGCCTGATATAAGCTAAAAAAAACAAATTAATCTTTATGCTAAGAGACCTCTTCATAAATTCTAAAAGTTATAACATTTTAAGAACACATTTCATCGTCGCTCTGAAAACCTGTTGAAGTGAATAAAATATAAAGTATGTTTACAACATCTTGTTAGCGAGCCTCAGCCGGGACAGCAACCCTGTACCTTCCACATTCAGTATTAACTCCCAAGCTCATCGCATATTTATTGGACTCCTGAAGAATTGTGTTTCAGGAGGCAGGCGGTACAAAATTTCAGTGTTCTAACTCGAAGTAGTAAGTAGGTAATGTTGTTATGAAGCTGAAATTTTCAGTCGAAATGTGCAATTTTTCAGGAAATTATTTTTGCATTTTATAGAAACGTTCTTCTATTATCAGAGAGCCTGATTTTCTGCAGACTCTATTGTGCAATCTATACTATAACTAGCGGACCCGACAGACGTCCTGCATATCCACTTGAATGTATAAACAAAAATTCATTCACATTAGTTCAGCCGTTTAGGATAACTAACCTAGACACCGACTGCAGCGCTATCTGCCGGCCTGATTTGTGAATCTAAACCATTCCCAGATCCCCTTGAACACACACAAAAAATTTCATCAAAATCGGTCCAGTCGTTTGAGAGAAGTTCAGTGACATACACACTCACAGAAGAGGTATATATATAAAGATAAAGATATTATAAAGCGGAAGAGTTTGTTTGTTTGTTTGAACGCGCTAATCTCCGTAACTACAAGTCTGATTTGAATAATTCTTTTTGTTTTGGATAGCGCATTTATCGAGGATGGCTATAGGCTATAAAACATCACGCTACGACCATTAGGAGCTGAGCAGAGCGTGTGAAACCGCGCGGAACTAGCTAGTGTTAGACAAGATTGGAAACTTCAATCTTTGCTGTTTTAGCGGCAGGGCAGAATAATCTTTCATCACTTGTGAATCTCATAGATTGTGACTTTGTCTGTTTGTATGTTTGTTATTCAATCGCTTCAAAACGACCCTGGATGAAATTTGGAATCGGCGTAACATAATATCATGCCTTTTATCCCCGAAGTGGTAGGCAGAGGTGCACATTATGCCACTGTACAATGTGACACCCACTTTTCACTATTTATGTTATGAGTCCCATGTAATAGAGGGTGAGCCTATTGCCATATACCGGGCACAATTCCAAACTCCGTGCTTACTACTGAGTTTTTTTTAAAAACCCAGTAATACTTTACCCGACCCGGGAATCGAACCCGAGACCCCTTGCCCGGCAGTCGCACTTGCGACCACTCGGCCGACGAGGCTGTCTTAGGTTTATATATTTTTAAGGGAGAAAAAACATCGATTGACTTCTCCTGCCCGGGCGGGGCTGGAGGGAGTGTCAGACTCTTACTGACTAAAAACCACCCCGTTCCTACTCCTGCACGTCGAGCCGGAGGTAGAAACATTATGGTTTTAGATAACATTTTGTATTCCACGATACCGAGGACGAAGCCGCTATCAGAAGCTACTTTATTCTATTTAGTTAATAGAACCCCAGACCACTTGCCCGGCAGTCGCACTAGCGATCACTCGGCCAATGAGGCGGTCTTTACTTTCCCATAACAACAAACAAACCTTCAAACTCCCGTTATACTTATAACTACAGGTTAAAATGAACCTCAGTTAAGTCGATACCCGGAGATATCGCGGCGTGGCGTGTGGCTTCAAGCCATAATCTGTAATCTGTATCATCACGCTATTTATGAGCGGGGACACGGCAGTAATGGAAATGGTATAAGTTGATTAATTTTATTGTGCAATGCAGTATTGGAGGTTGAAACTATTTTTCCTTCATGTATTTAAGAACTAACTTCTGTCAGCAGCTTCGCCTGCGTTGTGGTGGGATGAAAGGTAGCCTATATGTTATTCCAGACCATAATCTATCCCTTTTCTAAATTTCATCCCGATCCCTTCAGCCGTTTTTACGTGATTGAGTAACAAACATACAGACATACAGACAAACACACAAACTCACCCATTTATAATATTACTAGCTACTTCCGCGCGGTTTCACATGCTATGCTCAGCTCCTATTGGTCGTAGTGTGAAGTTTTATAGCCTATAGCCATCCTCGATAAATGCGCTATCCAACACAAAAAGAATTATTCAAATCAGACTTGTAGTTACGGAGATTAGCGCGTTCAAACTAACAAACAAAAAAACAAACTCTTCCGCTTTATATAATATAGTATAAAATTAAGACTAAATGGGATGTCAAAGTCCCTTAGCCAGGGCATACAATACCCACGTGAAGTGTAAAGGTGGTGTGCACGTGTACCTAATAAAAGGTCATGAGTATAAAAGGCTTAACATAGAATTACAAACAGGTTTCCAAACCACATTTTACCGACCCAAAGCGCGGATAACAAAACGAACTGATTTATAGATCGCATCGAAATATCTATTTCCTATGGAAATAGATTGCAGGCGAAATAAGCTACTAACACATCAAGTTGGATAAACCAGTATAAACTGACCGTCGAATGTACCGAGAGATCATAGAAATTGAGGCCATTTTAAACTGGTTTACTATAGCTATGTAACCAGTCTATCATGGTCTCCCTTTGTATCATCTTTCCGCACATTCGGTAGGTCAGTTTATACTGGTTTATAACTTGGTGTGTTGCCGTACCAGTAATGTCCATTGGATCAGGCTGTTCATATGCTTGCTGCGAGCTATGCTAGCCTGGTAGGTGGTATGGAGAAATTATGCGTAATTAATCCCCTATAATGAAAAATCCACAACATCGGAAATAAGATCTATAATAAGAGTAAGTGGAGAGCGGTCACCGGTGACCGCTTCGCTAGTATACAAGGACTCCAAACCAATTATTAAAATACTAGCTGTTGCCCGCGACTTCGTCCGCGTAGAATAATGACTTCTGGCAGAATTTAGGTTTTGAATTAGTCTTTATCAAGGGATATTCTACGGTAACGAATGTCAGACTTGATTCAATACCTAGTATATAGGACTCCTTCTCCGTAGATGATATGTAGCCTATATGTTGACCCGACCTGTTAGTAATATTCATGCAAAATTTGAAGTAAATCCATGCAGTACTTTTTGAGATCATCCCGGACATACAAACAGACAAACAGACAAAAATTCTAAAAACCATATTTTTGGCTTAGGTATCGATTGTAGATCACGCTCCAAGTATTATTTTTTTTAAATATTCAATGTACTGTTTTGACTTTTCTACGCTTTTATTATATGTGTAGATAGAAGATATAGATAGATATAGGACGTCCGATAAAAATACTGGTTGTAAAACATTTTAAACAGCCCAATAATAAATACATAGGGTACTGTTAACACCACGTTAACACTAAACAAATAGGTAAAGACCTAACCATGTAGAAACCAGTAAAGCAGGTGATATATTATATTATGTATGTATGTAGCCGACCCTTGAATCAGTGTGGTTCCCTAACCCCGGCACCCCAATTACCAGGATCGCATAAATACGAACAACTTACAACCATTTCATCTGATACTTGGCAGCGAAGTCAGAAGGTCGGTTTTATTATCGAGACGAAAATAGCTTTCCCTTCAGTTTCGTCCGTGGAACTCAATACTTAGAATATTACTTTTTGTCATTATACGTAGTTTTGCCATATAAGATTAAATTACTAAAATGGCTATTAAAAATAAGGGTTGATCGTAGAAGGGTGAAAATTGAGGATTTTATGTATGTACTTTTGTATGTTGTATCATAAAAAAATAGAAATTAAAAATTTTGTCTAAAAAATAAAAAAAAATTTGTGGTGGACTACCCCTAACATTTAGGGCTATGAAAAATAGATGTTGGCCGATTCTCAAAAATACTGTGACACGAGAATTTTATATATTAGATCCTTAAGAAACGTACTTTGTACTGGTGGATATTGCATAAAAACTGTTCAGTTGTTTTTGAGTTCACCGCGAACGCATAGGGCAGGAACGATTAACTCGTCGAGTACCGGTTTTATAGACACAATGGGGATGATGACAGGGTATGAAAATTAAAAATATAATTAGTCCGTAAGTTAGGTAATGATAAAATATTAGACACGTATTTTTTTATTTTGTCGTATAATAAAACAATACTTAAATAAAACGAATCAAAGTTTAGGAGTGGGGGCTAAAACGTCATTCCTTAGTATAAAATGTACTGAGAAGTGACGTCACGCGACATTTCAAATCAATATATCTTCGAAACTATTCGTTTCTGTGAGAAAATAAAAAATACGTGTCTAATGTTTTTAAATAATCTATTAGACGGACATTAAAATAAAAATTAGTCGTCTACCCCATTAAAGAACAATAGGTCGCGGTCACCGGTGACCGCTTGGTGTTTGACAGTTTAATTTGAGAAAATAGGTTCTAACTACTAATTATCAGTCACAATTTTTATACAGCTCTTTTGCCGGTTAAGTAAACTAAACTGATCTTTGTAAATAGAAAGAAAGAAAGAAATAAAAAAACATTTATTTAGCACCAGGCACGATGCAGCATAAATAAAAAATAAAAAAAGACAATCAAGGTGTGACAGTGGAAGTAATAAAAACATTGAGTTGAAAAATTGAAACAGAAGAATTAGAAAAGAGACGCTGACAACATGCCTATGCTAAAAGGGTCACCCACTCAGTGTAAGCCAGGCATACAGGTTACCCAGCACTGATTTTCAGTGGGCATCCATGCAGTGACGCACGGATGATGATGAAATAGGTTTTCTTACCATGATTTATTTTATGACGTTCCACTGACTATTGTCATGTTCCGGGCACAATTCTAGTCTCGGCGCTCCAAGCTATTATTACCTAAAAACCTGAAAAATGCCGTTCCTTGCTCAACCCAAGAACTGGGGGCTTACTCTTGAATCCAATTCCGATCGATCGACATTGATATTGTGAAACTTCGTACTCTTGAGTTGCAACACTAGCGCTCATTGCATCCTTATTGCGTGGATATTGAATGAACTAAATAGTATTGACTTTGTCTTGATATTCCGTACTCTGAATGCTATTGTAACAGCTACGATTGTGGTTGTATAGTGTTGACATTGAATAATTTTTATTGGATTGAAATTGCATTGACATTGAGATTGGTTTCAAGAGTAAGCACCCTGATCCATTTTATTTGTACCAACGACGAGGCAGTAAGGATTGACCGTAGAACAAAAATATACTTCCTTCATTTAACCACTTTTACTTTTATATGTCTGAGCCGAACATATCGACAAACTTTCTATAACAAGTTTAGTTTCATAGTTCTCAAGGACGGCGCAGAATGGTATTTCTCCTTATACTTCCTGTTATCCTGGTAGTGGCGCCCGACTGTCTGGCTATATTGATTGCGTAGTCCCGCGTACTACGCGTCTCGGCGTACCATACGTGTGTCTCTGGCTTGCGTTTTGAAAGATTGGAGAATGAATTACAGTGTTGTGGTTTTTTAGTTTTTAGTTATTCTAAAGAGGTGTACATTTAGAGATGTTAGTTAGATTCCATAATAAAGAAAAGTAGACATTATCCGCTCGGTATTAGCTGGGGCTTAGGTTTTTTTTTATGGTATAAGCCGGTAAACGAGCAGACGGATCACCTGATGGTAAGCAATCGGCGTCGCCCATGGACACCTGGAACACCAGAGGCGTTACAAATGCGTTACCGGTCTTTAGGGATTAGAAATTTGAGGATTATTAGGGATTCAGAGATTAGGGAGATTGGGGAAGGGGGGGGGGATTTTTCAATCACACGACGAAACACAACACAAGCGTTGCTGCACGTCAGTTTTCTGCTCGGCTGTGGTATCACTCCGGTCGAGCCGACCCATTCGTACCGAAGTATCATGCTCTCTAACACGTCGTTTTTTATAGTTATTTTTTTAAGAAATAAGTAGGTATGCTACTTGACATAAAAAACGTGACGTCACAATACACAATCTCGTACAAAATTCATAGTAGTTAAACTGTCGGTTTTCGGACAGTTCGAATAAAGTATTGAATTTGACTAGTTGGCTAGTACCTGATTGGTTAAACACAATCACCATAAACTAAACACGCAATACAACAATATCAAATCAAAGCAAACAATACAAAGCTATCCACATAAAGTACCAGGAGATCACGATCTGTCAGGAGGTCTATAACATACCTCCTTCGCAGGCAATGTTTACGATCGCACGTGTCGATGTGGCTGTGGCGACTACATTACTGCATATTGCTCACACATTGCACTGTCACTAGCAGATACAGATAGTTGATTGTTTATCGATAGGCGTTAATAGAAACGGAGGTAATGTCGTGGTGGCTCGGAGGTTTACGACGCTGACTTCTCATGCATTAGAATACCTACGGGTTCGAAACCTACCAACGGCAAGTACCAATGTGACTTTTTCCGAGTTATATGTACTTTCTAAGATTATTTAGACACCACTGACAAACGGTGAAGGAAAACATCGTGAGGAAACCTGGGCTTACAATTTCTAATTATAAGTTTGTAATCGCCAACCCGCATTGAGCAAGCGTGATGATTAATGCTCTAACCTTCTCCGTGTGAGAAGAAGCTTTGCTCAGCAATGGGCATTTATAGGCTGTTGATGATGTTAATAGAAACTGGCTCTTCGGGTGTCATGAGCTCCTAGTCCGTAGACAGGGATATGCATATTAACAACATCTTTGAAAAATCATAAACGGATGGTACGTACGATATTCGTTGTTTTTACATATGTAACTTCACGCCTGTCTCCAACGGGAGGTAGGCAGAGACGCTACGGTTTCTATATAGTTACCTCTTGGTTTTCATTGTGTTGAAATTGTCAGCAGAGAGTCAAATCACAGACATATAAAAAACTTCATTTATTACATCTATGATTTAGATCCTACTAACTACTATTATAAATGCGAAAGTTTGTATGTTTATTTATAACTGCTTCACGTCAAAAGGGCTGAAGGGATCGGGATGAAATTTAGTGCAGCGATAGATTATAGTCTGGAATCTAGCCATGTTTTATCCCACGGGACAACGGGCAAAATCGTTGGCAGAAGCTAGTACATCCTTACTAATATTATAAATCGGAAAGTGAGTTTGTTTGTTTCTTTGTTTGTTCCGCTTTCACGCCGTAACTACTAAACCGATTGTTTTGAATTTTTACAGACGTAAAGTTAGAAGTCCGGATTAAATAATAGGTTACTTTTTATCTCGGAAAATGTGATATTCCCGAAGGAAAACAAAAGTATTGGTATAGATGGCGCTGTGTGTATTGGTATATGTCACATAGGCTACTTTTTATCCTTTTATGACGCGAGCAAAGCCGCGGGTAAAAGCTAGTACAAAATAAATAAAAAAATGTTTCATGACAACAAACCAAAAATATATTTATCCGAATCAACCCACATCACGATCCTTACATTAAAAATTGATATAAAAAGGCGACATTTTAAAATAAATATAAAAATAAAATGTCAACTCGTCACCATCAGGTTGGGATGTCTAAAATAACGATGGCTTCGTGTGTGGATAAATGTGGGCAATGTGTGGACAAGTGTGGGCTATCGTGTATTGGGGAACGATTTGCGACAGCTGACTCGGATTAGGTAACGGAGGAGAAAGGTGTGGCCGTGGACATGACGTGGATATACACACTAGATGTGACAAGAGAAAATTAGCGATAGAAAGAAAGAAAAATAATTTATTCGCCACCAGGCATGGACCACCGAATTTTAACACACAAAATAAACATTGAAAAACAAGAATAAAAAAAGAAAAACAATAACAACATAAAATTACAAAAAAAAAACAGCAGTAAAAAAACAATAAAAGAGCCTTACTATATTTATTTATACTTTATTTATTAAGTAAGACTTTTTCATTTCTTGCATAGACATTTCTTAGATACTTTTTCTATAGAGTTTATTGCTCGCGCTAGAGGCCAAATCAATAACCGAACTCGGCGAGACATTTTTAACATTCGTTCTGTTGGATTTCTGTCAACATCTGAGTGTTTACTCTTAAAATCTATCTCAATGTCAATGCAATTTCAATCTAATACAATCCCAATAATTATTCAATGTCTAAACTGTACAGTCCTTATCGAAGCTGTTAAAATATCATTCAGAGTACGGAATTTATAGCTAAATTCAATACCAATTAGTTCATTCAATGCAATGGGCGCTAGTATTGTAACTCAAGAGTACGAGATTTCACAATGTCAATGTCGATCGATCGGAATTGTATTCAAGGGTAAGCCTCCTGTCCAGAGATTTTTAGATTAGTATTATTATTATTTAAGAATAAAGCAAGTCCTTTGTTGAGATGAAAACATTACCATATTTTTATTCTATTAAATCATAACCAGCAGTGCGCTTACCACATCTAGTAACTCTACATCTACCCACTGACCGCTGACCGGACCGGACCGGTGTCGGATCGGATCAGATTAGAATATTTCATCCATTACCGCACACGTGTCGGTAATCACAGACCCGTAATGGTATACTTTTTACGGTAAATTACTTTCCATTGCCAGTATAACAAAATACACCAAACCGTCAAAAATATTAGTGAATTTTCAACTATGAACTTACACAACTAAAGTTCAAAATCAATTGACTGACCGCTTTTTGTATTGAAGGAAGGAAAGATCTCAGTAAATCAAGCTATCCTACATTTTCAAATCTGTTAATAGAATAGGGATGATAACAGGGTACGAAAATTAAAAATCTAATTAGTCCGTCAGTTAGGTAATGAAAAAATATTAGACACATATTTTTTTATTTTGTCGTATAATAAAAATAAAACAATACGTAGATAAAACGAATCAAAGTTTAGGAGTGGGGGTTAAAACGTCATTTCTACGTTTTATACATAAAAGTGACGTCACGCGACATTTCAAATCAATATATCGTCGAAAGTATTCGTTACTGTTAGAAAATAAAAAATACGTGTCTAATGATTTAAAATAATCTACCAGATGGACATTAAAATAATAATTATGCGTCTACCCTATTCCAACTTTGTTATCAAGCGCTTGAGATTAAAATTCTATAAAATAGTTCAGGGTAGCTTAATATGAGGTCGCTTTTACGTGATGGAGTGGCGAATAGGTCAAAATGGTACACGAATATGGAATATTATATCATCGGTATTTGCATATTTTCACCATACAAAACAGCACATAAAGATACCCTAAATATTTTAATGGATCTCCAACCCTATAACTTTGAAAATAAAGTCGAAAATCTATTGATAGTTTCGAGTAGCTTTATTTGCGTTTTATGTTGCCGTACAAAAATATCTTTAACGGATCTTCTACTCTGTCCTCTTAAAATTTAAGTCGATAATCTATTGACAGTAAGGGTTAGCTCCATGTGCTGGTCTGGGTATTTTAGCTTGTAATGGAGTAAACAGAGGTCGAAGGTGGCATACTATTAAAGAATATAAGATCGCTATAAAATGCACCCGCGGGTCGTGCTGGGCAAATTGAAAATTGAGATTATTTTTTCAAAATGCTCAGATACTAAACAACTTCAAAGAAATTTATTAATTCATAATAATTTTGAAATTTTTATAATTATCACTACATAGTATTAAACAAGGCCGCTTCTGTCTGTCCTTATGTATGCTTAGATCTTTAAAACTACGCAACGGATATTGATGCGGTTATTTAATAGATAGAGTGATTCTTAAGGAAGGTTTGTATGTATAATACATGCATATTGTACCCATGCGAAGCCGGGGCGGGTCGCTAGTTAAGTTTAGCTATAATCACACCAAGTTTCATCGTAATCGGTTCGGTAGTTTTTGTGTGATGCATGAACATACATACAGACAGACAAAAATATTTTAATCTCATTTTTGTGTTCGGTGTCTATCTAGTAACACCCTCTACTATTATTTTTAAATATCTTCAATGTACAGAATTTACACTTCTATAGTTTTATTATATGTATCTACTGGGTCCGCCCCAACAGATGTTGTCCTGCATATCCACTTGAATGTATAAACAAAAACTCATTCAGATTAGTTCAGCCGTTTAAGATAACTAACCTAAACATCGACAGCAGCGCCACCTGCCGGGCTGATTTGTAAATCTAAACCATTCCCAGATCCCCATGAACACACACAAAAAATTTCACCAAAATCGGTCCAGTCGTTTGAGAGAAGTTCAGTGACATACACACTCACAGAAGAATCTATTACTTAATATTATAAAGAGGAAAGATTTACTGTACCTATTTTTGTATGTTTGTAATGAATAGGCTCAAAAACTGCTGAGCCGATTTGAAAAATTCTTTCACCAATAGAATGCTACATTCTTCCAATTTGACATAGGCTACATTTCATTTTGAAAAAAATTAGGGATCCTTGGTAAAATTTGAACAATGTAACCGAAGGTGTAGAAAAATGAGTCTTAAAATGTCTTTCGTTGAATGCGCTGTCGAAACTATTAGCGATAAAACAAAATAATGTACAACAATATTGAAGAACATCATAATGTCTACAAAAATCTCCGCGGTTGCATATGCCCAACTATTGTAGTTAGGTCACTAGAACAATCCAAATTTCCAAAAATAAATAATTTTCTACCCCGTGCGAAGCCGGGACGGGCTGCTAGTTATATGTAAAGATAGATAGATAATGTGCAACTCTGTATACCCCTTCGAGGGTTAGAAGCATAACGTTATCTAAAAACAAGCAATAATTCATTTCCTGACTTAAAATATAAAACCCACAATTAACCAATCATAAAATGTTAAGCTGCAACGAATACACACCGCAACGAAACCGTAAACGGCGACCGTTTACAAGTTATCTCAGTAATTGTCGGAGCGGACCGTATCCGAACCGGAAAGGACGCCGGACGGTCGGCAGGCGGCAAGTAGGTCAGATGCGTGTCCAAATAGGTGATGGGTATAGAAGCTACTTATTTGTAAGTATATTTTGGCTATATATCTCTTATCTTACTAATAGCTTCTGCCTGGCTTCGCCCGCAATTCCGTGGACAAAAAGTAGTCAATGATCCGGACCATAACCCCAGGTCACCCCGAATGAGCGACCTCAAAGAGCCATCAGACCACCACGGATGGGGCCCAATACGGAACCGCGGAAACCTAACGGGTCCGGCTCGACGTGCAGGAGTAGGAACGGGGTGGTTTTTAGTCAGTAAGAGTCTGACACCTCCCGCCTCACCCAGGCGGGAGCAGTCATTCGATGATTTTCCCCCTTTAAAAAAACTAAAGGTCCGAATTTCAACCGCTTTGACGTGATTTTGTAACAAACATACACAAACTATCGCATTTTTAATATTGGTAAGATTTTTGTTTTATAATGGAACAACTAATATTTGGTTTACAATTAAAATTAATCAAAATAATATTCGAAAACATATTTTTGAAGATAACATTAGTTTAAGGTTACCGCCATCAGTACTAGGAGATCATGGACGACCAAGATGGCTACCGGTTGTAAGTTGTATGCGAAGAATTCATATGAAAACAAATGCATTCAGTTTTCTACATAGAGCACTTTGCTACAATTATGCTACGGCGTAGGCTCTACGATTATCCGTAGCACTGTGACTACGACGCGTAGCAAAACAAAAAATGTAAAATTTTAAAATATTTGTGTACTTGATACCGTAACACGATATTTTGAAAGCAACATTAAGGCAAATAAAGTAACTTGCGTGATCAATATCATTCACGGGATAACTGCGCGACGAAAATTCAATATTACATCAAAATATTTGTGAGTAAAATCAATATAGTCTCATGTCAATGGGGGAATTCGTTTTGTACATTATATGTTTCGTGTCAACAGTAAATTTCGCACAGGAACATTACAAATAGTCTGCGAAACGAAATGCTTTCACCCACCCCCTCAGAAAATGCGTAAATCAATAATTCCATTGTTCAAACCAAACTTGCGTTTTGCGCCATCTACTTACAAATACATGTACTATTGTGAAGTGTTGGTTACGTGAGCGGAAACTTTTTGTTCGGAAGTTTTAACCGATAGATGGCAGTGTACTCAATATTTTGTTTTGTTTGTTTCAGGTATGGCTGAAAGAATTCGTTTCGTTCGTGGCTGTAACTGAAGGCTGGGTTCAAGATAAGTTATAGTAAATACAGGAGAGAGATATTATACAACTTTTGTTGAACTGAGTTTGTGAAGGATTTTCCTTTATCTAATTTCCTTGCTTTAGTTTTATTGTAATCAGTTGTATCTACGAGTATTTCAACAAGACTTTCTCGTTTGTCGAAGCGATACTGTTGACAAAATTAAATCTCGTTTGATCCAGACTGGCTAAACATCGATTTAGTATCAAAATTTTTGAACTAAGCAATTCATAATTTTGGTGTTATTCATAATTAAATTGTAATGACGTTTTTGCATATTGATTATCCTTCAAAAGTATCTGTCTGTACGTACCCAAACACAGCGCTGTATCACGCACTCTGCAGTTAATTCAAGTTCGATTTCACATTAACGGCGTCGTAAA
This sequence comes from Spodoptera littoralis, assembly GCA_902850265.1. Classification (NCBI taxonomy): domain Eukaryota; kingdom Metazoa; phylum Arthropoda; class Insecta; order Lepidoptera; family Noctuidae; genus Spodoptera; species Spodoptera littoralis. Next base: position 6,903,889 of record LR824558.2, on the reverse strand, counting down.
TAATATGGAACAACGGTTATACGCGATTCCAAATCTAATTTGAAACTGATTGGGAATATTGAATTTGCATGGATGGTATTTTGATGTTAGCTACACACATTAGCGCTTGTCTACAGAGAGTAGAAAACTAAATGTAAAGGGATGACATTGACAAGTGTCAAAATTTACGTCAATTTCATATAATTTGGTTTTCTATTCTACATGTAGACAAACTGCTGTAGATATAATTAATAGTCCTTTCGCATTACAGCTTATGCACCTACCATGTCATGTATCCGTATCTACCTAAAATAGACTGGTAGAGGCATTAAGTCCACCTTGTCTATATACGAAGAATTATTAATAATAAAAAAGACACGTTTCAATACTGCCTGCCTCCTTGGCCTCAACGAAATGGTTTCAAGACTGCCTCGTTGGCTGAGTGGTGCCGAGTAAGGGGTCTCGGGTTCGATTCCGGGGTCAGGCAAAATATTACTGGGTTTTTAAAAATCTCAGTAATAGCACGGAGTCTGGAATTGTGCCCAGTATATGGCAATAGGTTCACCCCCTATTACATGGGACTCATAACATAAATAGTGAAAAGTGGGTGTTACGTTGTACAGTGGTATAATGTGCACCTCTGCCTACCCCTTCGGGGATAAAAGGCGTGATGTGATGTGACTAACGACTATCACAATATATCATGAAACTTTCACCCATTAAACCACCCTGCATATAAATTAGCATCTAATACTTTTATGTATTACTGAAAATGTAATATTTCAGGCTATAATATCAGCGGCCGCCGTAAACAGCCTGAAACCAATCGTAATGGCTCATTAAACGGCTCGTCAGAATTACAGCGCAATGAAAATATAATTTCAGTAATATTAAGAATCCATTTGAGGAATATTTACAGGGAAACGTAATGGTTATGTCATTTTGATATGAATTTTGAACATTCGTTATAGGAGGTATATTTTTCAGTACGTCTGTTTGAAATATTTTAATTAATTAACTGACTTCAATATGAAGTTCTCTGTTTGACTGAACCGATTTTGATGCGGCTTTCGGAAAAGTGTTAATTAACCGACTTCAAAATAAGAGGTGGTTGAGGTAGGTTTATTAAACGTAAGTTCCTATGTCTTGTTTATCGTATGGTAGGTAGTACGACTGCCGAGCGTGGGATTTCAGATTCGATTCCTGATTCAGATAAAATGTTATTAGGCTTTTTCGGTCTAAAATTCTCATGTGTGTGTGTGTCTCACGTGTGAGTGAGGTTACCGGAGAACCAATTACCCTCCCCTTCCCCAATATCCCCAATCCCTGAATCCCCAACGATCCTCAAACTCCTAATCCCCAAAAAGCCGGTAACGCACTTGTAACGCCTCTGGTGTTCCAGGTGTCCATGGGCGCCGCCGATTGCTTACCATCAGATGATCCGTCTTCTCGTTTACCGGCTTATACCATAATAAAAAAAATAAAAATAAAAATCATTAGCACAAATGATTACACGACATTCTTGCCCTTTAAAAGTAGTGCCTGTTTCAACAACTTTCCTTTAATTTTAAGGAGCCCCTAAGCTCTTAGCTTAGGGGCTCCTTAAAAGGTGACACTTACCAACATTTTGGTTTTCACTTACTTAAAGGTAGAGATAAGGGGTTCGTTTATGTGTCCCTCACGCAAAGTAACTCTTAGTTGATTATGATTTAGGTGTTGTTGAAGAACACAGCCATAAGTGTTATGTTAAATATGTGCACCTCTATAACTCTAAAATAAGACTTCATTAATTATATTCTCTCCGCACAAATAAACTACTAAAAACAAACTCCACACCACATCTATAAAAAGCGAAGTCATCTCACTAACTTTACAGATCCACCCTCTAGAGTTCATAAAGGAGTCCCCCTTCCCCCACACCCCCACCCACTCTCATATCATTAACCACAGATAAGGTACATTATGAAAAATGACCTCGCACCCTTTAATGGCAGAATGGCATTGTCTGTGACACTTCGACGCGACATAATCTGTGGCCGAACTTGACGGGTGCCCGGAGTACTGGGAGCGGTGCGATAGATATATTATTAGGTTCTGGATTTAATAGCTTGCTCTATTATGTACTAGCTTCTGACCGCGCAAACCTGTTTTATCCCAACCCCGAAGGATTTTTAGGATTTTTTCTGTCTTAAGAATCTTCTAATAATAACAAATAAATATTTTGATACATAAAAAACAGGATCAAAACATTTCGATACGGAAATAAAGCGGTACCATTTATTTATCGGTATGACGTCATACCGCAACCACAAATTCTACCCTAATTTTCCGATTGTTCATTCAGTGTTTATAGTTTAGTGTAACTTTGTTTACCAACTTTACTTTGGTTACCGGAGGCCCAATTCCCCTCCCCTTCCCCAATCTCCCCGATCCTTGAATCCCCAACGATCCTCAAACTCCTAATCCCCAAAAGGCCGGTAACGCACTTGTAACGCGTCAGGTGTTCCAGGTGACCATGGGCGACGCCGATTGCTTGCCATCAGGTGATCCGTCTTCTTAAATCCCAAAAAAAAAATAAAAACCAAATGAAATCCGTATTTAACAATTATTTGGAATGCCTTCTAATTTACACAATACGACACAACACACAATGCAAATTGAAAATAGATCTCTAAAAATAATATCACACATAGTAGGTAACATTTCCAGTTTAGCCAGGTACCTATATCTCGTTGGAGCCACACACCGGCCGCCCACTGCGTGCCGAGCCCCGTCACACGCAGACAGGGGCGTGCGAAATAAACGATCACCGCTCACAGAACTGGACGATGTCTATTTATGTCCTTTACTGGTCTATTTTCATTATCCCACACTATAAATCTACCCCTGTTCAAAGTCATAGTCAAATTAAACCAATAAGACACTTTTAAACGTCAACTAAAAAATTAAAAGTGAAGCTATTTGCTCATTCCAAGGTGTAGATTCCTATGGAGAAGAACGAGCAAGAAACTCCATAAGTTACTCTTTTTCAATCAGGTTCACAATACAATTCTCTAGTTACATAGTTTTGTTGGTTCGATTGCGTGAGAACAATGCAACTTCAAAGTCCTCAAAGTCTATTCAAAAAGAAAATAAATCTAAGAACAATAAAATCATAATACAAATATCATCCCGATCCCTTCAGTCGTTTCAGTTGAAGGCCCAATTACCTCTATCCCCCCCCCCAATCTCTCCCTAATCCCCAAAAGGCCGGTAACGCACTTGTAACGCTTTTAGTGTTCTAGGTATCCATAGACGACGCCGATTGCTTACCATCAGGTGATCCATCTGCTCGTTTACCGGCTTATCTCATAAAAAAGTCAAAAACTTACTCACAATCTCAGTCACAGATTCAATCACAAGCTTTCACATTTATAATATTAAATAACACGTATTTTTTTATCACGAAAGATACGCCATTATTCTAAAATCGCTCTAAATCATCGTTTCCTCCTTAACGATTAAATTCAATAGCTGTTTAAACATCGCCGCCCCATCCTTGTATTCTTCCGCGCCATAAACCGCAGCCTTCGTCAGCAGGTCTGGTGATAATCAGGGCCCTGTTATTAATATATTCGGCGACACCCACAGATCTTTTATCGTCCACACAGACCTTAGAAGCACCTCTTGAGTTAGGGGACTGATGTGGAGGACTGACTGTTATATAGGTACTTATCCATATTATAGCTATTGAATTCATTGTTTCGTTTTATATAATACTAGCGACCCGCCTCGGCTTCCCGCGGGTGCATTATGCATGTATTCTACATACAAATCTTCCTTAAGAATCACTCTATCTATTAAAAAAACCGCATCAAAATCCGTTGCGTAGTTTTAAAGATCGAAGCATACATAGGGACAGACAGACGGCGGATAGTTATGATTTTGATATTTATTTATTAATTCTAGTAGGTAGGTACTGAAGTGTATGAAGTAATGATGTCAGTAGAAATCAAATTGAAAATGTATCAAGTTATGGAGTTTCACATGTATAGTCTTTAAAGAAATCTGATACTTTGAACAACATAACGTCACACCTTTTATCCCCGAAGGGTGGGCAGAGGTACAGATTACGGCACTTAATGCCACTGTACATTGTAACGCGCACTTTTCACTATTTATGTTATGAGTCCCATGTAATACGGGGTGAGCCTATTGCCTTATACAAGTCCAAATTCCAGACTCCGTGCTACTACTGAGAGTTTTTTAAAACCCAGCAATACTTTGCCCAACCCGAGCATAAGACCCCTTTGAAAATAGCAAAAAACTACGTAGATTCACTAGACAATTGAAATATTTTGCAGACTTTGATTTGAAAACTGATTTGTGTTTACCAGAAGCACCCATATTGAATACAGCACAGTAATTAAACAATTTTCATATCAAGCAAAACTTCTAAATACTCAGCAATTTCATAACAAAAAATAGTTACAAAAACCTTCAGATACTAGCCTGCTAAACTAGATCGCAAATAAAATACAATTTCCCAGCATCGGATCGTCCTAGATACGATACCCGGGCCATCATTTCCCATCGCTCGTTATTCTCAACAAACTTTTTATAAAATACTCCCGCCATTTTTTTTCTCGCCACTTCATTTACTCTATTGGCAAGTGGAGTACCAACTTTTATTTACCGTCGAACAACTAACACTGTCAGCTCTAAATCAATGAGGTAAGGTTGGTTTTAAAATGAATTGTTACATTATCGATAGCAGATATAACTTTGTATAAACGTCAGATCACAATTTGACATGACACAGCGTTTCTTTTTTTTTCTATAATGGAGTCTGAATCACGGTGATTTGGCCACAATGGAATTAAGTTACACAATGATTTTTTTCGAACATTTTTTGCAATTTTCCCGGTCGCATCGTCCTAATGACTTAGAAGACTGTAAGTGAAAATAGTTTTTGTGAAAAAACAAAATGGTTGCGCGGTGACATTTAGTTTTTTTTCTTTATTTAATAAAGGACGGTGCCTAGTGGACGTTACGTTATTTCGTCTCGTTTTTGCTTGTTGCCAATTTATCAGGCTGACTGCTACGTCTAGGTAAGAACTATTTTTTTTTGTTGTCGAATTTTTTTTCTAATATTGGTTCTGTTTTTGAATTAATTATATTAAAAATAGTTTTAATTATTACAGTTGTCGGGAGAGTTAGCTAAAATATTAAGTATACCTATGGAGCATTACTTCCAATAAAATGGTCTTAAGTTCGATTCTCGGGTTGGGTAAAGAATCATTGAAAGCCACCATGAAACTGATTAAAAATAATTTTGGCTTTTGATTTTGATTAGCAAAGTAATTTTTTACTTTTCGAAATGTTCAGTTAGCCTAAAATCGTGTCTTGTAGGTAGCAATAGAAAATATTTGCAAATATTTGTACCTCTGTCTACCCCTTTAAGATATTTAATGTTAATAGCGTAATGTTATAGAAGTGCCAGTCCTAACTAAATTATATTCACAAACAAAATAACAAAATATACCATCCATACAACTATAACCCTTATTCTCATTTCTTTAAAGTCACATTTCCCATAAAAACAAAACAGACAAACAGAAATGTAAACAACACTAACACCACCCACCCACGCAATAAGGTTCACATTCGACTATCAACGTAAACAAGTATAAAGAAAAAATATCTAATTTGTACAGGGATAGTTTTTGTGTCCCAGATTCGGATCCGGGCCGTTAACCTAGTAATGTGATGTGATCTGAGATATAGGCGGGGTTTTATTTTGAAATAAGGCTTTAGATAGGTAATCGAAAATGTAATCATTACGGCTTCCATTCCCTGAAGGGGTAAGCACAGGTACTATAGCTTTTTGTACATTTCTGCTGAATCTGAATTATTTGTTTACTAGCTTTTACCCGCGGCTTCGCTCGCGTCACAAAAGGATAAAAAGCAGCCTATGTGACGTATACCAATACACACAGCGCCATCTATACCAATACTTTTATTTTCCCTCGAGAATATCAAATTTTTCAGGGATAAAAAGTACCCTATTATTTAATCCAGACTTCTAACTTTACGTCTGCAAAATTTCAAAGCAATCGATTTAGTAGTTACGGCGTTAAAGTGGAACAAACAAACAAACAAACTCACTTTCTGATTTATAATATTAGTAAGGATTTAACTATTTCTTCTTCACAAAACATAACAGTGAATGGCGGACTGAATGCCTTAAGGCATTCTCTTACAGTCCACCATAGGGAAGTGCAGAGAAATGAAGCGGTTGATGTGAAGCCAGAACACAATTCACAAAATCATAACATTTCGCGGAGAACCTAATGGGTAACGTCACTTCTATGTCGCGTGACGTCACTTCTATGTACATTTTGTACGTAGAAATGACGTTTTAGCTCCCACTCCTAAACTTTGTTTCGTTTTATCTAAGTATTGTTTTATTATACAACAAAATAAAAAAATACGTGTCTAATATTTTTTCATTACCGACTAATTAGATTTTTAATTTTCATACCCTGTCATCATCCCAATTACATGGCGGGATGTTTTGATAATGTACTATGAGTCCGTATGTGCTTTCGAAGTTTGCTTTTTGCAATGGTTCACCAGTTGTTTTTTATTTCTTTGTAAAACTATTGTATTACCGAGACAGAACCATTTTACTTCGGGACGAAAATGAAATAAATTTCACAACGTATACACTGGGTACAATTCTAGAAACTGTACTATTAATAACCGGCCCGGGCATCGAACCCAAAGAAAACGCACTTGAAACTACGTTAATTTTTTTTATGGGACACGCCCGCCACAACCTCCCAAAACCGCTGCAACTCCTGTGCACCAGGATCTACAGTAGATACAACCATGAAAACACCGGAACACTGAAGTCCGGCGCGTCCCAGGGACATGAGTAACTGTCTTGGTTCCCGCAACGAAGTGAATCAAAATATTAGAGGAGAAAAAAATGATAGTTTTCACTTCCCTCGGTAAAACTTATAGGAACAACATATGCTGAACGATTGAGTTTTCTGTCGATTGGTAAAATCTTAGTTAATACTAAACTCGTACAGGGAATTGAACCCCCATACCTATAAAGTTACCCGAGCGTACGGCGCGTCGCTTTCTGCGCGCCTCCAAGAGCCATCAGACCACCACAGATGGGGTCCAACAGGGCCGATGCCGATTCGGAGTCGCGGAGAACCTAACGGGTTACCGGGGCTCCGGCTCAACGTGCAGGAGAAGGAACGGGGTGGTTTTTAGTCAGTAAGAGTCTGACTCTCCCTTCCGCCTCACACAGGCGGGAGCAGTCATTCGATGATTTTACCCTTAAAAAAAAACACCTATAAAGTTCGAGATCATAACCTCTCGACTAATGAAACACTTACTAAAAGAAAAAATATAATTAAAAACTTAATAGTATTGTTGTTAAGACGTGCTACGCGAAGTTCTACGTGTACGTAGTCATCCTGCGTAGGCATCGTAGCCGACGTAGCGCGGCTACGCAAGCTGTTGCTACGCGGCTACGAGGCGTAGCACTATTTCATTTTATTTTATTTCGTTTGTTCTTTAAAGCTATTAATCAATTAATTAATAATTATTTAATTTGTCATTATTATTTAAAAATGCTTACATTACTAGGACTTTTTCTCATGTCGTGGGTGTGTTTACACATCTAGACCTCATACAGACATACAGCGTGCGGTAATCGAACCCGCTACACGTGGAGTGACAGGCGTAATCCCAGGGCCAATCGTGTGTAATAATTGGGTAGTCATTGAACTTACTTTAAACTCTACAGTTTTATAATAAAGTCGATAGTGCTGATATAACATCATGCTTTGTTAATTTGTAATAGGTTAAGTAGAGAAGGAGAACATCACGCCTTTTATCTCCGAAGGGGTAGGCATAGTTGCACATTACGGCACTTAATGCCACTGTACAATGTAGCACCTTCTTTTCACTATTTATGTTATAAATCCCATGTAATAGGGGGTGAGCCTATTGCCATATACTGGGCACAATGCCAGACAACGCGGTATTCTTGAGAATTATAAAAAATACTTTGCCCGACCCGGGAATCGAACCCGAGACCCCTTCCTCGACAGTCGTACTTGCGACCACTTGGCCAACGAGCAACTGGTAAAGTAGTTTAACTCGTCGAGTACCGGTTTTATAGACACAATTAAAGAACAATAGGTCGCGGTCACCGGTGACCGCTCGGCGTTTGACAGTTTAAATTAAATCAATTATTTCACCTGATAATAAAAATATATTAAATAAAAGACTATTTACAAAATACTTCATAATTATGTAAACAACTATACACCACTACTCTGTACGTACCATATATATTATTTTGATCACTCACACATACATAGTAAGGATATTCCTCATACACCTTTATTATATGTCGTGAAGACGCTACCGACGTGCCTACCCCGTCGCTTAAGAGCGCCATGGCAACGCCCATGTAGACTACCATTACACTTTAGTATATAAATATCTAATATATGGCTTACTGGAAATAATTTTATCTATAAACATGTCTAATTTAATATAAGAAAGTAACAACTAATATAATCTATGATTCCATACTAAATCACTATTTAAAAATTAAAATAAAATATTTTCTATGACACACAAACTACGCTACACTATACCATAAACAAAACCAACTAAAAAAAGCAATTAATCGACTAAATAAACATCGAATCCCAACCCTAAAATATTATAAAGCGAATCGATTACTATATTTACTTATCGTACAACGCCCTCTAATATAAAGACGTTGGTCACAGCTTTGGCAAATGGTGCAGAAAATAATATTGTCCAAAGTCGGACATGTCGCCAACCCAGCGGGATGGCGTCATCGCGCCATGACAACGCCTCACCCCACCACTAAAAGCTTTCTAACCTATTAAAAAGCTAGTAAAACTGGGTATAAAAAGTCTGTATTAATTATTTCAGGCTGTATTGACCCGCTGGGGGCAAGGACCTCTCCCCCGCCCCTAAGTTTGTTTATGCGAAATGAAATAATAAACGGAGTGCTCTGCTACACTACACTACTGTGTGGGTATAATAATTAAACAAATATATACGTGTGTGTGTGTGTTGTAACTCCCGTGTGCCTCTCCGTGGGTATCTGTGGATTACTTAAGGAAAACATCACACAAATTAGACATAGCACAAGTATCCACGGTCCGCCTGCCACGGGCGATGCTGGCAACCATATTGAGACAATTTCCTTCAACCCAGATCACTCCCCGACGTCTCCGCCCGGGTAGAGGACCCTTTCAAATCAATGAAATGAAAACAAAACTAAACATACGTGTAGGATAGGAAAAACAACCTAAATATAACACATATAAGATACAATTTCCCCTAAAATAAAATAGAACACGATTCGCGTAGAAAATGGCCGGAGTTTCAGATGCAGCGAAAAAATGTGGCGCGCATGCGCAGAGCGCCGCTCGATATATGCACCCTCCGGTGATCATGTGTTGAACCACTCTCGCAGGCTGGCGTCCGAGCGACATCCAGCCGCGACACGGCGACACTGACACTACACACGACACTACACACAGGTACAGCGCAGCACTGAACCGCGGCTCCGTGGACTCCCGGCATAACCTGCAAGAGACATGTTAGTACAGTTTACACAATATACGAGGCTCGGCAGTGTTGCGGGTCTTCAGTGATGTGAGTGCGACGCCACGGCCCGCTTGTCCGGACGCAGCAGTAACTGTAGGCAACACGTACTGCTGTGACAGGACAATATGGTCGTGACGCGCGTGTGGGGCGGCGGCGCGCGGCCGAGTGAGGCAGCGTGGCCGCGCCGCGCCGCCGCGCCCCTCCGCCCGCCGCCCCGCGCACGCGCCAACACCCCCCGCGGCCGCTACGACACCCTCAATGAACGCCCACAATCAACTATCGATTTTCCAGTAAAAAAAATGGTTTAATTCATCAGCACGCATCTTTGGGGTTGTCTATGTTTCTTTCTGGTGGACTTTTGAGTCACAAAGATGTTTAGTCGATTTGTTAAGTGACATCACTAGTCCATGTGTAGATTGACCAAAAAATGGCGGCCTAACTCCCCCATTTTACACATAATATAGCCTCGATAACTGAGAAAACCACCACAATCATCACCAGGCTGCTAAGTTCCTACCTATACTGAATCCATTACAATCCGCTGGAACCTCCACTACATTGAATACAGAAAAATAATCGCTTCACATACAAACTTGTACAAAAGTTGAACAATAGAAATTGCTTCGGTATCGCTCTACTTCTATTCTATCGAGTATTCGAAGCTGGCATTGTGATAGTAAGCGAACATTTCATATTAAAACTTTGCTATCTAAACGCTTACACTTCGCTGAGATTTCTAAACTGTACGAACAAAAAGAGATATTTGATGATTATATGATTTACGTATGTCAAGATTCGCTCGGATAATATTTAATCTACGAGTAGCGACAGAGCCTGATTTCGCCCAAATTGGGAAACTTTAATAAAATATATTCAATTTATTATTACAGTTAGTTAATAATCTCCATTGTGAAACATCTATATGTTAATTCAGTCGTTTTTATTTAAATTTAGACGCCTTCGATCAAATCAACGATCAAAGGTGCTTCCCGGTGTAGTTGAAGAAAAATATTGAAGGAATTTTACAAATCCGACTGTAATTATTATCAATAACATATACTAACGTTTTTTGCCAAAAAATATAATGTTTCTTATGTGCGATTGTATATTTTTACGTCAAATAGCATACTTACTTATTTCTAGAACTAAATTAACTAGAAAAATTCAATAATTAAATTCATCGTCAAACCAATTAAAAGAAATGTTATTCTTTTTGAATATTTTATGGTAGGTACTTATTGAATATATATTTGACCGAACAAATTATCAAATTCAAAATCACATATACAATTTCCTAACAACCTTAGACAAGCCAGTATCACTATTTAATGCCCCAATATTAATATCAATGTTACGTCTCTTTGTATTGTTATAAAACTCAGTTTTCCGAGAGTTGGAGGCAGCTATGGGAAGTAGGTTAGGAAGGGGCTCGCGTTGTCCTGGCAACCGTCCCGGCTGTATCTACTATGTAGCGAGCTACCGAGCGACTTTTCATCTGTGAATACAACGAGATCTCTGAGTGCTTACTCTGAAATCAACATCAATGTCAATGCAATTTCAATCCAATAAATCTTAATAATTATTCAATGTCAAAACTATACAACCACTATCGTAGCTGTTAAAATAGCATTCAGAGTGCGGAATATTAAACTAAAATTCAATACCATTTAGTTCGCTCAATATCCACGCAATACGGTTGCTTTTTTAAGGGGGTATAATCATCGAATGACTTTCCCGCCTGGGTGAGGCTAGAGGGAGTGTCAGAGTCTTACTGACTAAAAACCACCCTGTTCCTACTCCTACACTTCGAACCGGAGCCCCGGTAACCCGTTAGATTCTCCGCGACTCCGAATCGGCATCAGCCCTATAGGGCCCCATCCGTGGTGGTCTGATGGCTCTTTGAGGCGCGCGCGGAACTGCAATGGGCGCTAGTGTTGCAACTCAAGAATTCAAGAGTAAGCCCCCTGATCATAGGATCTTATGTGATAGACCTTATCTCATTCATATGTTAGATCTGATGTGAATATGTAGTCCCTGGGACGCGCCGGACTTCAGAGTTCCGGTGTTTGCATGGATGTATCTGCTGTAGATCCTGGTGCACAGGAGTTGCAGCGGTTTTGGGAGGTTGTGGCGGGCTTGTCCCATAAAAATAAGCCCTTACATTACAAATGTATTTTACTCCGCACTACTTGCAACACCTTAATAAAATGTTGACAGTTCATCAACATGGAAACTTACCCACCCTTACAATTTCCCAATGAGTATCTATTACTGCAATAGCTCCATAGTTTCATGAAGATAAATAAATACGTAATTTCGTCTTCAACCCACGCACTTGACTCAATTCAGTAATACGTCAGCGTTTCTTAGAAATATTCGCGCAAATATAGCTAAATATTATCTTGTTTATCTTTGGAGAGTGTCTGTTTCTATGCTTCTATCGGTAGCAACAAAACAATTTTTTTTTTTTGAAGGGGGAATATCATCCGATTACTCCTCCAGCCTTGGTTTTAGGCGAGAGGGAGTGTCAGACTCTTACTGACTAAAAACCACCCCGTTCCTACTCCTGCAATCCGTTAGGCCTTCTGCGGCTCCGTATCCAACATCAACCGTAGGTACTAGGCCCCATCTGTGATGATGGGATGGCTCTGTGAAATGCGCGCGAAACGCGACGCGCCGTTAGCATCAAAGCTTACAGTTGGTCTAATATTAAGTGGACACCGCAGTCTAACTATAAAAATGTGTCTAGAATATTTTACAATATTTTTCTACTTCAAAAAATGCATCTAGATCATTTGAAGCCCCTTGCATTATTATGTATGGTCACGGAGTCAGCCACTTGACCTCCTCTAGATTTGTGTTAGAATAAAAACATCACGCTTGTGACACACACTGACATAGGCAGGGTTAAAACCAAAACTACCTTTAAAGCTAAAAAGATTTTAACGCCCTAATCTCGGGAACCACTGGTCTGAATCGAATAATTCTTTGTGCATCGGATAGTCTATTTATCGAGGAAGGGTATGGGGTATGAACCATCATGCTATCAAAAGAAACTCTGAAGCTGACTGACTGGTGCTGAAAATCAGAGCTGTGGACTTCGTGCTCTTACCACAGCATTAAGCTGAGCTCCGGCCTTTACCGCTGCGACCCATTATGGACTTCTTTTTGTCTGTACCTGTGTTTCTGTCTACATGTAATTGTGGGAGAACCATGCTTCGGCACGAGTGGGCCGGCTCGACCAGAGTGATACCATGGCCGAGCAGAAAACCATAGTGAAACAACGTTTGCGTTATGTTTCGTCATATGAGTGAGGTTACTGGAGGCCCAATTACCTCCTTCCTTCCCCAAGCTCTGAATCTCCAACAATCCTCAAATTCCTAATCCCAAAAGGCCGGTAACGCACTTGTAACCCGTCTCGTGTTCCAGGTGTCCATGGGCGACGCCGATTGCTTACCATCAGGTGATCCGACTGCTCTTTTACCGGTTTATCCCATTAAAAATGTGTCATGGCATAATAAACGGATTTTCTTTATTTCTTTCTTTCAGCCGGTAAAACCGCAAGAGAATAGGCTTGTTAGGTATTAATAAGTCATAGGTAACGTCTTTTAGTGCCCTTATGAGGAGGAAGAGGTAGACATTTAAAATTGTCACCAGTTAAAGAATCCCGTGTAATAAAGGGTGCCATAAACTGGGCACGAGACCAGACTCTGTGCTAACATTGAGAAATCATCGATATAGGCACCCAAAAATTCCAATAACGCTTTACCCGACTAAGGAATCGTTCTCGGAACTTCTTGTCCGCTAGTTGCATAGGATAGTTGACAAATAAAATCAAAACTAAAAAAAATCGCCCTTAAACTATAAAACAAATATATCACAAACAAAAACAGCAACCCTTTCAAGTCATAGACAATACTCGTTATTAATCACTCCCTATATTCTCGTTTTGCTCAACGATCGCGTTTAGTTTCGTCACTCATCCCCAACGCGATGTAGGTGGGGTCGTCGACCCGGGAGACAGGACAGCGGGCAGATATGTTGCAAATACAAGGGGTAACAGTAACTGTAGCTAGTTTCATACTTGTATTTTTTTGGAATGTTTAATGTAATATGATATATGGGAAGTGTATTTGTTTGTTTGTCTTTTCTTGAACATGGTAAAAGAGTAATTTATCGACAGTGGTGTGAACGTATGTACCTATTATGACATTTTTTAATTCCAATAGATATAACATATATAACATCACGCCTTTTATCCCCGAAGGGGTAAGCAGAGGTGTACATTATACCACTGTACAATGTAACATCCACTTTTCACTATTTATGTAATAAGTCCCATGTAATAGGGGGTGAGCCTATTGCCATATACCGGGCACAATTCCAGACTCCGTGCTACTACTGAGAATATTTAAAAACCCAGTAATACTTTGCTCGACTCGGGAATCGAACTCGAGACCCCTTGCTCGGCAGTCCTAGAGTCCTTGAGTAAAACAAAAATTTTGATTTAGCATATTTGGAACTAAAATCCTTTAAGACAATTTCTTTCAATGAAAATATCTGGCATAAATCTATCATATGCTACGTAAAATATCTGGTCATATTTTAATAACATTTCGATTTCTCCATAAACTTTTACATAGGTATAAGCGGAATAGAATAATACTTATCTCTGTTCTTTTCCAAGCAAGAAAAGTGATAAAAAAGTTTTTATCATATTTCTACGTCTGTGAACTTTATCTTTACCAGCGATGGCGAGGTCGAATTGGAATTCTTACTATTTTTTGCTAGCATTACGTTTTTGAATATTCTGGGCGCACTGTCGTTAAAATAAAGTAAAACATGAAACAACAAAACGTTATTTTGCTGAAAATATTATCTTGATTCAGACATGTTGCTGAGAATAACATGAAAATAATACTTGCGTATTTATTAAGTACTTTAACAAATAATTTACAATACTTACAAAGAAAATTCTAACAAAGTTGTAAATTATGTGTATTCATCGACCACGAAATAATTTATTTAACTTTAAATATAGCTACAGGATCAATAACTACTTTTTAATAAATAATCGCAAAATTAAAGATTTTACACGAATCTGCGACTGACAAATGGCAGTAACTATGGAATGTAACCGTTTACGTAATCCCTTTTTATTTTATTATCCAGTCTGTAATAATTATTTTATATTTGCTTTACGAATAGCTTAAAATATTATTCGTCGTTAATTTTATTGCTATAACCACACTGCAGAAAAAAGATTTTCAATGTAATACATGAGGCTGTGTAAATTACGTCATCAATTATTATAGATGAATATCACAAAGCCCATTTTGGAATCACAGCCACGAATCTCGAGCAACGTTTTAAATGCATGAATGATTCGTTCGCTCCCATTGACAGTTCGTAACAAACTGCTACCCGCCTCGCCTCTGACCCGAAAGCAAATTAAAGAAACTATTTGTCAGCGTGGACGTTTTTCTCACTTTACGGTATCTTAATTTATCGAGATTGTGTGTATTGCAGTAAAACTTTGCGTCATTCGGATTAAAAAAGTAGGTAGGTGTGTAGGTAGATAATTAAATAATATAACAGGAAAGTCATTGTTTAGTTATTGAACTTCAAAATTAATCTAAGTGGATATATATAACCTAAGTAAGGTTACTTAACTTTGAACCTTCACAAAATAGTTATAACTATTAATGGATATTAAAACCGCTGTAAGTAATTAGCAATTTAACAATGAAAGCATTTCCAGCGAAGTAGAACGCTCACACGTAATAAATCAGACATGAAATATGTATTTCTAACGACTAGATTTTACGTGACATTTTTATTACCTCAAAGAGAGGTTCTCGAGTTCTATTATTTAGTGAATACTGTGAGGATGTAAGAAATGGACCCCACATCATGATCATACGAGATAAATTGCCAGATACCTCCCTGATTTATAGCAGGACAGGGGCTTTCTTAAAAGATTCCTGGGTGAATGCGCGCATCTATCAAAGTTGGCGAACAAGATTATACCACTTAGCATTTCTTAATTTGTATAAAAGTCGGGATTTAGAAGTTTTCCGGGCAGATGTGATTAATTTATGCTGAGTATGAAAAATGTAAGCTTTAGTTCTGTCAAGTTTGTATAAAGAGTAAGACGGATACAAATGGTTAAAAAAACTAAGCTCATCAAAACAGTATCTATGTTTACTTCGATTACTGACGTTGCAAATAGTACTCATACTCTGTCATTAACTAAACTACTATACTTAGCATTCCATTACTTACTGGACACGAGCTGTGTCCGCTGCCTGTTGCCAACTGCCCCCGACCATCGAGGACTTGCCCTCTACTCCACACCACACCCTCAAACTGTGAGTGGGACACCAGTACACCCTATGGCTATAACCGATAGGAATAGGTACATTAGTTTCAGAGCGAGACAGAGACACATTTATTACGACAAAACTCTCAGTTAAAAAGAGATAGCGATAGCCTCGTGGAGATGAAATGCGCAACTCGTAGGAGGGTAATTTTTGTGGAGCAGCTGTACGGATAAGTTCATTTTCAATAAAATAAAAGCTTTTCTGGCGGCGGCATGGCGTGCGCTTCTCTATTAGACGACAATTTTAACGTCTAGAATTTTGTAGAGGATATTAGGTTACTTGGAAAGCGATTTTATGTGATACTTTTATTTTGTATGGGACTGAGACTTGTAGGTACATTTAGTCTTATGATATTCCGTTTGCTTTTTTGTAAAGTAGGTAATTACAAAAAAGTACAGTAATTATAAAACTTAATGTGGCGATACGATCGTCAACAGTTCCTATACCCGAATATTAGATTGGATGTATTGCTAAAAAATCCCAGTCGTCGTAAGTTTCTTTCTATAAAATTCCAGTAAATTATTTTAGTATTAACTGTGCGTTAAATTGCACATTTAAAAGACGTGCATATATATGAAATGGATGTAAATACCTCTAAGGTGTCTCTAATTAAAATATACATTTTATGATACACATAGGTAAATGAGATTAAAGTTGTATAAATTTTCCTACAATATGGATAAATCTCAAACGAGGCGTTGGATATCAAATTTGCCTTCTGTTTCATCTCTTATTCAAATATTTGCATTTGCCTCCCTCGCTTGGAAATTCTAAATCGAATAGAAAAGACGCGACGTTTCGTCATTGAGATAATTAAATATTAACATGTGAGGCAACATTTTCATCTTACGCAAATGTTTACCTTCTCTAGCTGAATTTTGACATTACTTTTCTTTAATGTCATTGTCTAAATCCAATGGAATGACAGTGAATAGCATCAATTTAAAAAAAAAGCGTTGGTGTACAGTGTAAATAATAGATACATAAATTTTCGAATAACAACCTCTTTTGAATAAAATCTAATAATTACAAATGTTAGAAATGTTCGCAATTTGTGAAATGTAAATGAATATTATAGTAATTATATCGTACACTAATATACAATGGATTTCAATTTATTTGCCAGTAATTAGCTTCGAAACTTAATTTGTTATAACATTGGCGGGAAATTTGGATGAATGTAAACAGATCGTGTTTTGTTTTTTTTTGTCAGCTACAAAAGTGAAAGCGTCGTTGGACCGAATCCGAGTCGTGATTCGGCCATCGATATTTACGTAAATTTAACGTAAATAATTTAGTTGTTAGTCGTGTACTGTTTGGTGCGGTAGTGACAATGATGGGGTTGTATTCTAGTGGGGCGCTGGGCGGTGTGGAGGTGCTGGATGGAGGGCTGGTGGGCGGCGAGCTGACGGCTCACGTGCTGAGCGCGCAGGCGGCCGCGCATGCCGCCGCCACGGCCGCCGCGGCCGCGCATCAACAACACCAGCAACAGCAAATTGCTGTGCAGCAAATCAGTGAGTATCTATTTGGATTCCAATTCTTCCTTTCTCATTTTATGACCCTAACACTAATTCGAAATAAAGTTCTTGGGACCCAAACAATAGGGAAAAACAAATGAATGCCTTCTAAGCCATTTTATGCATGCATTTTATGATGAATATTCTTGTATGCAGATTGTATTTCATTACACAAATATGCTGTAGAAGCATCAGTTTTTCTGTTTCATGCTAGTTTTCATCCCTTGCAGTGCTTTACTTGAAGTTTTTAAAGTTTTTATCTGATGAAATTGTATTTCAAGTTTACATTTTCTTTGTTCTACTTTTGAGAAACTAAATAAAAGGTTGCAGGAAGTTATTACAAGCCATAGCTCATATTCAAATTCAAAATTAGGTGATTGTTTTAAGTGATTTTGTTCTAAAATGGTGAAACACTTGAAAGTACATTAAAAAAGCATTCTACTATAATAGATTAGAATCATTTATATGCATTGAATGTAGGTACATAATAAGTTCTTACAAAGATATATTGTTCCTGGTACATTCTACCATCTGGCATGCAAATTTTTTTAACCACTTAAAGCTGTGAACATAATTTTATTGTATTATATTTGTTGTTTTGAAAATTGAACATGTCACAAGACAATAACTTAGTATATATTGAAACATTATTCAAGCAATTGTAATATTTTATGAAAGAGTTACCAATTGTCTTGTCTTCATCCCTTTTTATCATTATTACTATTCTAATAGTTAATACAAGAAATATCAAAGACACCTTTTAATATTTATTTCTTCTTCACCAAAGATAACAGTGAATGGTGGACTGAATGCCGTACAGCATGCTCTGACAGTCAACCATAGGGAAGTGCAGAGAAATGAAGTGGTTGATGCAAAGCTAGAACAAAATCCAGAAAAAAAAATTGTTATGTAATATGTATACTACACACATAAATACCTATAGAATAAATATATTAATACAATATTTTAGAAATCTGTATAGACATATACATACCATATAATATTGTTAACCAATCACATTTAAACCAAATATTACACAATAATTGAACTTAACAAACTTTTCATAACAACTCATTTCGTTTATAAATACCAACCTCCGAAGCCCTACGCAAAGACCATCACAACATTGACCCTAGACCCCTATTTCCCAACAGAAACATCCCCGTCATCTGGGCGTTCCACCCCAGTGACGTCACAAGCAAATGGAACAGCCCCCGCACCCACGGGGAGCACCTCACCGTCTCCGAGCAAGCTATTTGTGGGCGGGCTCAGCTGGCAGACGAGCTCGGAGAAGCTTAGAGAGTATTTCGCCATGTTCGGACCAGTTACCGATGTGCTGATTATGAAAGATCCTGTGACACAGGTGAGTTTGTAGAAGGCTTGGTTTCTTTACATGATGCAAAGGTTTTGTATTAGTGTTGTGTGGAAAACCAATTTTTGTACAATATAGTAATCAAAAGTTAAAAAAAATTACTTTTAAAACTAACTAAAGAATGTTAGTTAGCCAACTGTTGAGCTGATTATTTTACTGTCAGATAAATAGTGGTTTTTGTGCTAATTAACATGATCTTGAAACTTATTTACAAATAGGTAATACAAACTTAAATAAAATAGGTAATATAAACTATCTATTACTTAACCCATATATCCCCAAACCACTCCCCACTAACTACATTATAGACAGCAAATTTAGGGGATGATTTTCAACAGGTTAAGATACAGAATCCGAATCATTTATTTGTTAAACATAGATAGTTTACATAATTAGGTCTTACATATAAAGATGGTCCACTATGTTTTGCCGTAATAGACATACAAATATATTAGGTACATACAATAAAATTAATGGAAAAAATTATGGTTTTATTAAATTATTTGTTGATATCAAATTGATAGGACTGTAGTTAGGTAATATAATATTTATGTCACAGTTAAATGCAAGTTTAAGTTGTTTTTCTACCACATATACTGTCCACACAATACCAATACAAAATGTTTACATTCATCCATAATAATTATACTATTATTGTAGATTTGAACTTATATTGTAAACAAGAATGGTCCTAGCAACATGCCAGTAACATACAATAATATTATGTAAGTTATGTACATAGCAAGATAAAGATAGTTTATTTGCAAATATGGGTAATACAATATGTGGTGTTAAGGTACAATGCGAGCTCAGCTATATTTCACCAGGAGGCATGCTAATATGAATTAACAGAGTATTTAAAAATTCAAATTTAAATTATATAAAATAAAATCAATAATATGTTCAAGTGTGCTCGACCGGAGTGATACTACGGCGGAAAACCGACGTGAAGCAACGCTTGCGTTGTTTCATCGTGTGAGTGAGGTTACCGGAGGCCCAATTACCCTCCCCTTCCCCAATCTCCCCAATTCCTGAATCCCCAACGATCCTCAAACTCCTGATCCCCAAAAGGCCAGTAATGCACTTGTACACTCTGGTGTTCCAGGTGTCCATTGGCGACGCCGATTGCTTACCATCAGGTGATCCTTCTGCTACTTTACCGGCTTATACCATAAAAAAATGTACCTACTTATTGAATTGAATACAGAAAACGTCGTAATAAAACAAAAAAAAAAACAATCAGCCGAACATAGTACCTCCTCCTTTTTTGAAGTCGGTAAAATAGATGAAATGTCCAGGATAATTATGTAGTATGTAATTAAAATATTATTCTATTCCATTGTCCATTAGAAAATCTGCAACATTGTAATATGCCTTGTCGACTAATAATTTTCGCAATTTGTTTTTTAATAATGACATAAATCTCTCGAGGATTTAGGTAATTTATTAAAGATTTTAGGTGCCATGCAAGAAATAAGTAGTTACTTAAACCTGCGTAAGTTTAAGAAATAAATACTTAGCTAAGCTATGATCATCATCATCAGCCTATAAATGCCCACTACTGACCAAAGGCCTCTTCTCACACAGAGAAGGTTTGAGCATTTATCACCACACTTGCTCAATGCGGGTTAGCGATTTCAAACGTATAATTAGCTATTGTAAGCCCAGGTTTCCTCACGATGTTTTCCTTCACTGTTTGTCAGTGGTGTCTAAATAATCTTAGAAAGTACATATAACTTGCCGTTGGTAGTTTTCGAAACTGCGTCCTCATGTATGAGAAGCAGACGTCTTAACCCTCCAGGCCACCACGACGGTAATAAGTAACGTAGTTTACGCGAACTTGATAAAAAATACCTGTCAATCCTACTATAGACTTATCTACAATCATAATACTCGATGCCCCCTCGATGGCCGTGTAGTCGCAAGTGCGACTGCCGGGCAAGGGGTCTCGGGTTCGATACCCGGGTCGGGCAAAGTATTACTGGGTTTTTAAAAATATCACTAGTAGCACGGAGTCTGGAAATGTGCCCGGTATATGGCAATAGGCTCACATGGGACTCATAACATAAATAGTGAAAAGTTGGTGTTACATTACACAGTAGCATTAAGTGGTGTAATGTGCACCTCTGCCTATCCCTTCGGGTATAAGAAGGCGTGATGTTATGATGATGTTATGTTAAAAACATTTAATAACTGAGTCAATTCAACACCAAATCGATGCTAAGCGGTAATGCCGGATCGAAAGCGTGACGAAGGCGATTTTTTACGAGGCATGAGATTTTCGACACTTAACTATTGCTGTTGTCGTCAGCATCTAACTGTAGGTACTTTATTGTACCCGTTGACTTTCTATAATTCAGCTGTTGGCGTGCCATAAAGATCCCATTATAGTTACAAGTCCTATTCTTGTGTATAGGGACTAAGCAATAATGATAAAAGTGGTCGAAAAGGCTACTGTGATTGCACTAATTTTCTAACTACCTCCTAACTAACTAACCAATTAAACCCAATCCCTATTGATCCCCATACACCCACCCCATAAACCCAATTAAATACAATCCTCAAATTCCTAATCCACAAAAGGCCGGTAACGAACTTGTAACACACCTCTGGTGTTCCAGGTGTCGATGGGCATTATCCCAAGAAAAATCCCTCTCTTCTGCTTTTATTAGTAGATACGGATCTTCTTTAGGGTTACTGTAGGTCTTTCTGAACCTTTGTTCGTGAGGAAAAATTCATCAAATGATTCCTTCTCCTTCCGGGAATACCAAAACGTGATGTTATACCGAACAACAAAACCCACAATAATGAGACCGCAAAATATTAGGTATCGTCAAAAATGTTCATTGACTCGACGGGTGATTGATCGCGCTCTGAATTAAGCAAAAACTATTCGCAATCCGTCGTTGGGTAATGATATCGTGATAATATTTATAGATTTCATGAAATTTATAGCCTTTAAAGTGATTACATGATCTGATTCTGAATGCCTTTGGAACAGAGGTCGTAGGATTGACTGTTGTGCACGATGGTACCTTATTGGGATGGGGCTTACAACTTTGAGATTTTTAATGGAATTCTGCTAAAGGTAAATCCTCCGCTAACGTAGGTCACCGGTGACTTACGCGGCGGTTAACGTGTTAATAGTTCCATTGTCATAGCACACGTTTGTTTACACCGGGTACAATTCTCCGTACTTACAGAATATTCTGCATTTTGAGGTAATAAGCAGATGAGAATATATGTATTATACACTGCCTTCTATGCTATGACTAAGCGTACGGTCTGATAGGAAATTACCCTATTGTAAAGTTAACTCATTTAACTACTTCTTCTAAAGAGTTTTATTAATTTGTTAGAAAAAGCAAGGTCTTTGATTGTATATAAAAATATGTAAATATAGATAAATAATTCCAGATTCACTCCATGATACAATGATATTTATACCTATTCTAAGGCATGTTGCTAAGACCAATAACAAAATGTTTTGCTTAGTCGATAACTTTATACGTTTTATTAAATTAATTTTGACCTAAAAAGAACATAAGTAAGTTGTAAGTAACAACAAAACAATGGTGGGTTTTATTCAAAAACACAGACTTACATGGCGAACTAGCGACGCGTTTGTAATTCTTCTAATGCTTAAGGTGTCCATGGGCGACGCTGATTTGCCTCCCTGCTCGCAGCAGTTGGAAGCAGGAGCTGGAAAGGGGTGGTCTTTAGTCAGTTACGTACGAATATTGAAAGGCTACTTAATTATAAGTCGCGATTAGATATAGTTCTGTCACTACAAATTCTTTGTAAAATGATAGAGATGGCACGACATTTAAGTACTACTTATTAGTTGATTATTACTTAAGCTTGTGCTATTAAAACTAAAACGGTACGATGGGGTTGGTGTATCCATGTGGATATAAACACCAAAATATGAATAGAATTAAAAAAAATACAACTTAAAATCGAGTAGCCTTACAGTTCGGGCTTAAGAGTCTGACACTCTCCCTCGTCTGACCCAAGGCCGGAGAAATTATTGGATGATTTTCTACCACTAAAAATCGCGTTTAAAACCACCGTGCTTAACTTAGCTATCATAAAAGATTAATTTAATACACAAAGTTATCGACTATAGTAAAACAAGAGATATAATAATTTATCATAATATAATTTAGTTTTTAAGAATATAATAACGTAATTTTTTCAAGACAGCGGTAGGCCGAAGAAGGAGCAATATCGGTCAGTTTTAGTAATTTTGTATAGGTTGATTTGGTCTAGGTAGATATGTAGGTTCGTGTCGAGATACCAACCGGCCATATGCAAAAAAATGTACGTTTTTATTTTTTTACGTCGGCAACATCTTTTGTCCAATTTTTTTGTCTGGCAATGCATTTTGAATTGTGTTTAGTTGTCGACACCTTCCTGTCCTTTTAATTCAGTTACATCTCCTGTATGTATGTCAACCAAGTGAATTTAGTATACAGGTAAAAAATGAAGATTGATTCAGTACAGAGACAGTAGCTATTGGTTGTCTAAAGACGACTGAGTTACTTCGTTAAAAACTTACAATTTAGTATAAAGTCAAAGCATTTATTTCAATGAATCCTTAATTATGCACTTTTAAAACGTCAAAAAATGTCCGTCAGTCTGTTTGTCAATAAAGCTAGAAATCGTTTCAAAGTGTAGGTTCGAATGAAGAAGAACGAGAAAGGAACTCCATCGTTACTCTTGAAAAAAAAATGTTTTTACAGTCTCATTGTTACTTTATCTGACAATGGCTACTGTGTCTGTGCTGAATTAATCTTTATTTTCTTATCAGTGCCTTTACCCAAACGCCACTTTAGCGCTTGTCTACAGAGAGAGTAGAAAACTAAATATATGGGAATGACACCGACAAGTGTCAAAATTTACGTCAATTCTATATAATTTGGTTGTCTATTCTACATGTAGACAAGCGCTAAATGGCATTTGGCTACACCTAGTGGATACTAAATAACCTGTTTGATTGTTTACAACTTCATGCTAATCCAATGTTCTAATCCGACTGTTCATCCAAATTCCTTGTAGATTTTATTTAAAAAATTAACTTACTTTTTGTTGTATGATTAAATAAATAGTAGGTAGAAGTAATACTCTTTTTGTATTATCACTTTCAAAACAATTTACTCTATAAATGTGTTTAATGTATATGTACATTCTACTAATCTAATTTTTGTATAGATAGGAATGTTTTACTTTTCCAAGTGAATTTTTCCTTAACTTAGATTTTATTATACATAACCTTAGATTGATCAACTTTCTAAGCAATGAATAATGTGTTTTTAACTATGTAGCTAATAGCTTACCCAGTTTATTTTATTTTCAAACTAGTCAAAGCTTTTAAAAGAAATATAATTGTGCTCCATTCAGTACAAAAACCATTGTATGTTTCCTGTAGGTTCTACCTAAACTCCCTATTTTTTGCATATGGACCAAAATCTCGGCACATAGTTGGGCTATGGTTGATCCAAAGTAACCTATGAACACTAATAATGTATATCCATTAATATAACATAGACAACCGGCATGCTAGACTCACTAACATAGAGTTAGGTCTAGATCTATGGATTTGATAAAAAACTCCTTCTATTGTCTTCTATTATTTGATCTGGTAGTTCCCCCTCAGTCGGTGTTGCCATGCTTTTGATTTTTCTACAAAATTGGTAGTTTTTTTTGTAGTTTTAATTTGGTTCTTGGTTTAATTGGTCACAGTTGATTTAAATACTTTTTGTATTATTATTCGTGTAGCCTCAATTCGTAGGAAAATTTGTAGTTCGCTATAATTTGGCCTAAAAGTATTAAATTAATAATTGTATAATTGACCTTTTAGATTTTGAAAATTTTCTAGTCAATCTTACCTAGATTTATTGACAAATAGTTGACAAAATATGCTCTATTTACAGTAGGTATTATCAAAAAAAATGTGCATTTTCCAAAATGTAGTTATTTTCTTTTCTACTACGCTATGACTGAAATACTTATTAGTAGTTTGTAAAACGTGGCCATACCCAAAATTATTACTTTTGAACATAGCAACACTGACTTCACCCCTTAATTATCTGCAAAACCTTTTTATAAACTTGGATTTTCTACTAATTAATTAATAGTTTTAGCTAAGATCACAGAATAGATAAAATAATATTTTTTGGTAGAAAACAAAGTAAATAGTTTTGTCACTGAGGTAACACTGATGCTCAGATGAAATTGGTAGAAATTTGGTTCACGTTGAGGGTAACATTGCTCGGTTAGACAGATTCGTGCTAATATTAAGATAATATAGTTGTCTGACTTGTAATATTTATTATTATTAGTATGTATTCCTGTGGCCGTTTTGATTTTCGCCATTTTTTATTACTAACACTTTGATATACTTACTAAATTAAGTAATATTCATGTGGGTTACTTAAAACTTGTTTTACGGGAATGCTCGACCAGTTTTGAGCCTAAACGGAGCTCTTAAACCTAAGAGTGAGTTGCATGAATACCTTAAATTGTAATCAGTTTACTTATTTCACTTACAATTTTAATTGTATCGTCCATATAACTAAAAATTTTTCTTAAATATTTTGATTTTCGGTTTATAATAATTAATCTAGTATGTCTCACAAATGTTTTAATATTAAAATATTTCTTTACATAAGTCAAAATGGTCACAAATTCATCACTAATTCCAACTAGTATACCAGTGAAGGACGCATGATGTACTTAGGTCGACCTGTAGGCGTACCTAGTGTACTGAGTAACGTACTATGTACTACCCTCATTTTATATAACAATGTTTGTGATTTGCGATTATAGCTCTTATTTTGCGGGGTCATAGTGTCTGTATTGTCGTGTTGGAGCGGTGTGGAGATAAAGTCTTATTTTTTTATGTTTTAACAAATATATAGGTACAGCGGGATTGTCTCCTGCGTCATAGGTGTGTGTATTGATCGGTATTTCACCAACCACCCCTTAAACCAGCTCTTAACTAAGAGTTCCTTAGCGCGAGGGAGCACCTAAGCTAACTTTTACCTGTACCGTTAGGTGTCACTTATTAGTTGATGAAAATCATAGTGTCGTTAAGTGTCACCTATGTTTGCTTAGCTGTTTCTTAGAAAACAGGCATGGACGTTATAGATAAACTTGATACCCAGACATGGGACAACCATCTGTGGTTCATTAAAATTCTGTGCCAGAATTCTACCAATGACACTTTATGCAGTTGCCACTGCCCAGACTAGTCTTTATTATGATTGTTTGTTGTTTATTAGTCATTATTTCCAGTGATTCAGTTTACATGAATAAAACAGTATTGTTTAGGCACTATACATTGATTATCGCACATAAATTGAATTCAAATGTATATTTGATTTTAATGAAATTAGTTTGACTTTAGGATTTAGTTTGGTTTGACTTCATCTCCGCACCGTCTTTGTGGACACTGACGGAATCTAACAGCGCCTGTTAGTCAAGAGCGTATATATTATATACCTGCGTAGTGTATTATATACTGAGTCTACTAACTAAAGCATAGCATAGTTACTATGTACCTCACTACTTTCTACCGTACTACTAGACTAGACAATTAATTGGCAACACATCAATCTATTTTCAACTGTAGCAACACTTGTATACGCTCTTGATGAAGTATTATATAACATTAACAGTTGATGTTAAGTTTGTTTGAGATTTGTAGTCCTCGTGTCACGTACGTATAGGTGTAAGTCACTAAACCCCCGCTCACCTTGTCTTATACAGCGCCGGGATACATGTTCACGACACAGTCTAAGGTGCCGTAAAGTTTGTACATGAAGGTGTATCCCGGCACTGCGTCACGTGATCAGTGAGCTTGGCAGTAACAGTAGCCGCGCGCAGAGATCGCGCGGCTTCGGCTTCATCACGTTCCAGGAGGCGTCCTCCGTGGACAAAGTGCTGGCCGTGCCGGTGCACACGCTCGACGGCAAGCGCATCGATCCCAAGCACGCTACGCCCAAGTCTGCGCCCCGCCCAGCCAAGACCAAGAAGATATTCGTCGGCGGCGTCGGCCAGGACACGTCCGCTGAGGAGGTCAGGTCTTACTTCTCACAGTTCGGCCTCGTCGAGGACGCCGTTATGCTCATGGACCAGCAGACCAAGCGCCACCGCGGCTTCGGCTTTGTCACCTTCCACTCGGAGGAGGCGGTCGAGCGCGTCTGCGACATACACTTCCACACCATCAAGAACAAGAAGGTGGAATGCAAGCGAGCGCAGCCCAAGGAGGCCGTCGCGGCCGCCCCGCTAGCGCTAGGCAAGCGACTCGTGCTGCGGCCCGGGCGCGGGCTGGTGTACGCGGCCAGTGGAGTGGGCGCCGTGCCCGCCGTGGGCGCCGCGCATGCTTACCGCTACGCGCCGTATGCTCTGCCCACGGCCGCTACGGCCGCAACGGCGCTGGTGGCGCCTCCGCAGCCGGCGCCGGCGCCCGCGCTGCCTCAGTTCGGCGCCGCGTACTCGCTAGCCGGCGTGGACATGTCGTCGTTCCAGGGCGTGGACTGGGGCGCCATGTACGGCCTGCCCATGTACATCTAAACGGTAACGAGCAATATTCACATGAAAACCCCACCCGCCTACAGAGGTTAGGTTCTTAGCTCGGCTATTTTATTTCTTACGATAGAGTTCCTACGTACTATTTTTGTTTAATTAAGGTGTTTGTCTTGCCGCGTACTCGCAGTGGCCACAAGAGGGAATGATCAGTATTCGAACGTAGTTAAGATGTTTATTGGCTCATTAAACTTAGTGTAAGGCAGTTACAAGCAATACTTTGCCCGCTACGGGCGTCAAAGAGAACGCATTTCATTTTTTTTTTATTAAAAAGTTAATTTATTAAGGCGACTCCCAACGGAGACGCTGCAGTAGGAGACACGGGCCCATGTTTATCGTATTCAGAGTCACTTTGTTTTAGTTCCACGCGATGTGACTCCCAACAATACTAGTAAATATGTCGTCGTCTGTCCGACAGCTCGCGTCGTTGCGTGTCCCCTTAACTTTTAAATATTAAGGCGAAGATCTCAAATAATTTAGTTGCGATAAAAAAAACTAATTTTTTTCTTATATTTTGTCTTTGATATTTTGTAATTTAGTGGTAGACATAGTGCACGTTTGTTTGGCAATACATTAACCTGATATTATTTATGATGACTCGACTGTATTTTATGAATCTCATACGCAGCTGTATTTTTATGGTAAATGATATAAGAATTAATATATACCTCTCTATATATACATTCGCGGTAAGAATGACGCTGTGTGACTGCGCTAACTCTCGATTATTGTTACTCTAAAGTAAAATTTTACATCTACCTTCAAATTAAAAACAAAATTAGACAATTCTATTGGATTACTCTCATTCGTCCCGTATTCAAGTGCGGGGCTGTAGATAAATAAATTAAAAAATATAAATTAGGCTAAAAAAATTAAAAACAAATAATTAAAAAAGAAATGGTAGAAAATGTCAGTATTATTATTAACGGTGCCATTTCGTTAGGAACATACGTTTGTGCCAAATTTCGCTCAGTTTTGTGTTTAGAAACTCTTTTTTAATTAAGCTTATTATGAGGAATGACAGCATCTGTCAACTTTGACATATGTCACTTGGTCCTAAAGCTGGTTTGTGACGTCACAAGGTAGTCCCGCCAAGCGTTACGTCACACGGCGTCGACCGCTCTGCTCACGACTCTCATACATATCGTACGAGCGGAAAAGCAATCTCATTCTACAATAGTATTATAAATTGACATACGTAGATATAGTACTTGTGTCATCCTCGTACATTTTGTCCTTTAAAAAGGCAGCTATGACAAAATAAAACGATAACCTTAAAAATGTACTAAATATATCCAGAATTAAAGCAATATTTTCTAACAAATTTTGGATTTTAAAAAGGACAAAACGTACAAGGATGACAGAGTAAATTAGTTTACATATAATTAATTTAGTTTAGCGTGTATGAGTGTGCGACTAACACCTGTGTAACGTGACAATAAGCTAAGTATAAAAGCCGCTGTAGATTGTCATGGCCGCGTGACCTTGCCAACTGTCCTATATTTTACCCTTAGAAATAAAATCTTGATTTTTGAAGTCTACTGAGGCCCACGTTGGGCGCCAATTTGTTGGGTATCGTCTTAGTAGAGTATTTTGAATGGTTGCTGGGTTTTTTTAACTGTGATAGAGAAGCAAATTTGTTTAAAATGTCTTCAGTATTAGTCACTTGTCAAATGTACAGACTGCAAAGTAATTTAGTATGCAGGTAAGAAAATGTAGATAGTTCAGTACAGAGACAGTAGCCATTGTTATACTGAATAGGCTAGTTTCCTAAATTTTAATTTAATGTCCGTCTGGTAGATTATTTTTAAACTTTAGACACGTATTTTTTCTTTTCTCACAAAATTAAATGCTTTCGACGATATATTGATTTGAAATGTCGTGTGACGTCACAGCGTGCAACAAAATGTAACACGTTGTGACGTAACTACCTCCCACTCCTAAACTTAACTCCATTTTATTTAAATATTGTAACTTTATACGAGAAAATAAAAAAATACGTGTCTAATACTTTTTCATTATCTGACTGACGGACTAATTAGAGTTTTAATTTTCTTACCCTGGAAACTACCCAATTGTATGGGTGTTAGTGAAGGCCATCTTTTATTGAACTCCGTAGCCAACCAATAGATACTGCCTCTGTACTGAATCACTCTTCATTTCCTTACCCCCATACTAAAAACTTGTCCGACTCCTTAAAGAGTTCTCCAAGAGTCGATATCTCTTCTTCTCCCAAGACAATATCCAACAAATGTTCTCAGAAATTTTACGTCCTTATTATAGAAAGTACTTAATTTATCAAAACGTAGCTTTAGACCCAAAAGCAATAAAATGTGATTAGTGTGTGTAAAAGACAAAGATGGTTGTGTTTGTGCAATTCCTAGGTTTAAGCGGTGATCTGGACTTAGTCCTTAGACCAGCAGTATTAAAAACCCAAAACGTGATTTTTCCACATTGTTTGGTCCTCCTCTAACTCCGTTTTCAAACAAAATCTATACACTTTTTTCGAAAAACGTACTTAAATATGTTTTTCGGCTTTCACACGTAATTATTTGACGAGGGAGTCGACTAGTTTCAAGCTGACGCGGTGACTGTCGTGCTCCTACTGCCCGCGTACCGCGTCGCTGGACGTGGAATGCTGCCTCTAGCATGACTTGAAACTAGTCGAGTTCCTCGTAAAATAATTACGTGAGTAAGCCGAAAACATAAAACCTAATTAATTTAGTATGTCTCACAAAAGTCGTAACATAAATATACTTAAATATGTCCCTAATTGTAATGTTGTACTTAAAATATTTACTCAAGAATACCATTGATGTCTCGTACTTATTCTCGGGAGTATCCCAAAAAATATCAAAATAAAAAACGGAGAATTTCGTGTAACGTCTATTACTAAAGTACTTAAATTCCCTATACATATTTATATTAGCGTATATTTTGGACGCAGGCGAGGCCGCGCGGCAGGCGTAGTGCAGTATGCATGGTAGCTTGGTCGGCTATATTCCTTACCAGCCGACGCACTTGTAACCGAAGCGTGTGGAAATTTTAAGATAAAAATATGAGGGTAGTTGGATATTTAGTGGTCCCATGCTGGGCGCCAACAGCCAATATGTTGACTGCACTCTTCATACAGGCTAAACTTGTTCTATTTATTGTTTGGGCAACGATATTATTATGTATTTGTTATTTATTTATTTTTACTTTGTGTTGTATTATATTACTATGTCTATCGAGATAGTTTCCACACGCCACGGCTACCGTATGCTATGATATTCACATTATGTATACACATACCTATCCTTATATAGCAGTATTCTAGCATAAGTAGGATTAGAAACCTCCTGAGATTAATCGGCATGGCACGCGCTCTCTCCTTATATTACTATAACCAGATTGTGGCGGTCTAAACCGCTTTTTTACACACAGACACCAAATGTTTTATTGTGAATAAACTCTGAGTAACTAACATGGTCAGGAATTGATTTTGATAATTGTATTGATTGTTTATTACTACTGGTAGTTTGACAGCGCGTGCCTGCGTCACCCGACAGATACACCTCTTGTACATTAGCGGTCGATTCCTGATACACCAGTAGAATGGTTGAATATGTGATGTGACAGCCGCGTGCTTCGTATCTTGCCAAATTAGATAGAGGGCGGCCAGTGTGGGGACGCGAAGGAGCGACCAACGAGACTGCGGCCTGTCGCCCTATGTAACTCTATGTACATTGTAGTAGTTGCCACTAAACCGCATGCGCAGATCATCCTCTACATCTCTCTGCCTGTCACACGTTGCGTCCACTTCCCCCGCGCCCTCACACGAACGTTGTAATGTACTTAACTTTGTTTTCATATATTGTACTGTTCCGACTTCCCTACGGGTGGATCCAGCACCCTTTGGTAACTGGTCGCCGACGTCCGTCGCTTGGGGCCGAGTGACGACACTGGCGTACCGTGTCATGGTGTGACGTTTGCTTTGTGGGTAGTGGAAGACGGAGCGGTGACGTCACTCGGCCGCCGCGGACCTCGGCTGTAGGCTTAGTGTAGAGTTAGAAGGAGTTTGCCCGCTGTAAGATGGAGCACTTAGTAAACTGATGTGTCATTACATGGATATAATATTAGAAATTAAAATTGTGTGTTTTATTTAGCGTGGGACTTCCTGCTGGGTTTGGTTTGTTGTACTTTACACTACTTTTTATCTTTCTAGATAGTTTGCACGTTGAACTTGTAGTATTTAGTTATGGGGTTGCCATCTACACTTGGCTTTAAAACTGTGATTAATTACATTTTAATGTTAGGGCGATCCCGACAGGCACTCTATGGACATTGTAAGCTATCTACTAATAAGTTGGCAACCCTAGCGTGCGATACGGCTCGCCATATAAGCCTCGGTCGGCATAGGAGGGTGGGACTCCGGACTGGAATGGTAAGTGCCGCGAGTCGCGACCAGCATGCGTGTACTATACTCGTGACTAACTCAAGACTTGACGGAGAGAGATAGCATGGTTGGCATGAATGATACGTAAACAATGTAATCTTCCATACAATATACTTCACTGTCAATTTATTAAGGCGTTTGCCACACGTTGGTTGTGATGCGTGCTATTAAACATATTCCTTTTAAAGCGTAACTTTAAAAGGAATATTGTATACGTAGACACGTAGTTTAGACCTATAGACGCTTCGCTTCGGGCCCACAGGTCTTCCTGGTAACGACGATTGTTTTGCCAAAAGAAACAGGCCAAAATTATTAGCCAAAATGTTAATTTTGCTCAACGTTGCGAGGTCGCAGTCGTGTGTACAGGGCAAGGACTCGCGACAAGGGATTCAATATTTTGCCAAAATAAACAAAAAGGAAATATGCCAGAGTAGCTTAAGAACGTGACAATAATAAGACGGGACGTTGCCAACTAGGACGCTGTTACTATTTATCTCTCGGTTGCCATATACGTCAATACATTCCTCTCTAGTCATTTTTTTTATTTATTTTTCTTAAAAATTTGGCGGGAAACTGATATACAGAGTCTTATCTTGCTCAATACTTATTCTTGCCTAGTTGTAGTTAATTTCTATCGATAATAAGCTTGACGCAGTAGTGATGTGCCATACACCAGATATGCCATAGCACGCAAACGATAAACTAGTGATGTGCTTGTTCGCTCCAGGCTCACTGGACCAAATGTAAACAGCATTGGAAAAAAATATATTATATATTCTTAATTATGTAAGATTACTAAGATATACATAAATATACAATTTTTGGATTGGTATAATGTTAAATTGAAGATAAAGATACTATGTTGTGTGTTTTTAATGTATGGCAATGCTAGAGTAGTGTTGTAGCGTAGACATTTTGAAGTTTTACATACATATGATAAATATGACTAACCGAAAGCAATAACATTTAATATTACTACAGCACGCGCGCGCTGCGGCTTGCACGAGGACTCTAGTGGAACTAATAAGATGGTACGTGTGTCGGTTGATGTTGCTATACTAAAAAAACAAAAGCCTACTAACATTCTCAAATAAACTAAATAATCTATAGAAAAATACATTTTTATACACAAAAGAAATCTCTAAAAGAGTTATCTAAACATCAATACGACACACAGTTAATAAAAAATTAAAGATTTAAGTATAATGCACTTGGCTAAGTATTGACTGGGCACGGCAGCGCGCGCAACGTTAGAATTATTATAATTATACACACATGCATACAAATACAAATATTTTTGTATAATTAGGTATCTGTGTATCGTAGAGTGTTGGTTAAACTTGTACTTTTTAATGGTAAGCGATAAACGACGGGTGGCATGTGCTTATTGGACGACGTCACTGATACAGTACTGTTGTGATCTTGAATTCATTGTCAAAATCAATTATTTCAATGCGTGATTCCTAAGCCCCCAAAAGACCGACTCCGCATTTGCAACTTATCTGGTTTTGCGGGTGTCCGTGGTCGGCAAATATCACCATCAGATGAAATGAGGAATGTCTTTGTCTGTGCTCTTTTGCCCCCATATCCTATAAAAAGGGAGTTCGTGCCATAGGAGGCGCTAATAAGTTATATTCAGTAAATAGAGTATTTGCTAAAGCCAAGTCATTAGTTTGTCAACTTGAGAGGCATCTCGTGAATGTAAAATTAAAACTCATTACCCTAAAGAGGTATTTTTAAACATTATCTGTGTCATTCTGTCTATCCTTTAGTGAAGATATGTGCTCGTTTAAAAGTATCGATTCCGAACAAAAAACTCCATGGTTATTAAAATATCTGAAAGGTAATAAAAGTAACTAATATTCAACTCTAGTTTCCTCTTTAGAGCGAAGTTTTCAATTCGTTGAAATCATTTCCTGTAACGTCGATATCCAATTACTGAAAGTTCAACATAAAAAGGCTCCACAAATTACGGTTTCGAAGATTGCCTCCTAATTGGAATTTTCTAATTAAATCCCAATGACATTTTGTTTCTGAACGCCTTTTCCTGGTATTTATAATATAATTATGACCTACTTCCTTTGTAGTGTCCGATGAATAGCAAAAAATATTTTGTTAAATTAAATTAAGTATAGTAAGGTTTGTGGTACCATGCTAAACTCATAATTTTGTACGTACAGGTACGCTTTTGTCTAACGGGGTACTCGACAAGTTTCAAGCCATGCTAGGGACTCATATTCATAAGCTTCCTTCACATCCATACAATTTAGTGGTCATAATTTTCTTATTCAAGGAACTTGAGTTTTATACCAGTGACGTCATCCGACACAGGCGACGCGTAAATGTCGTCAAACCGATATTATTACATTGTTGAATAAGCGACAGAATGTGACGCAATGTTTATTGTGTAGGGCGCTCGCGCCGACGCTTGAGCGCGTGCGGCCATGTTTCTTTATATGTCAAAGTTTTTTTTTTAAATCGCGTCGTGGCATGTTGTCTTTTAGCTATGCGGCTTTAGAATTTCAATTATTATATTATCAAATGTTTTTGTTGTGAAGTCGTGCGGTTATAATTATATTCATCGCACGGTTTCTTATTTTATATTGGTGTTGTCGGAGAGACTGTATTTTAGTTTTGATTTTGAAAAATCTTTCAAAATTCTGTGATAAATGCCGGACAGAGTCTGGCTATGTACTTAGTAGTATTGTTATTTATTTTAATTTTAGTAATGAAGTAGCTCAACTTGCCACGACGTGATAGTTATTTCCTCCAGAAACTTGGTGGCACTATGGTTTTGCGTCCAAACTCCGCGTAGTCATGTCTACATTCCTTTATGTATATTTTTAACGAATTACTGCATTTTATTTATGGTAGTTATAAAAATTATAGTTTATCATAGACAATTTAGTGATGGGCTGTTTTTTTATTTACGTATCCACCGGCTATAATAGAGGTTTCCTTGTTTTTGTTACTAGGCGGCGCTAGTGCGACTTGAAGTTTTCATTATTAGATGTAGTTTTAAAATACAGTTTGAAATAAAGATATTATGTACTTTGACAAAGTTGTAAACATGTTTGGCCTAATTTTTCTATTTAGGATAAACGAATGAGCAATAAATAAAGTAAGTTTTGATGTTCCACTGTTAGCTTGCGGTCACGTAGCGCCATCTAGTAGCCACACTATGGAAGTACTCAGTTTGTGCAATTGGACAGACTTATTGTATGTATATGTTGCGGTACCCCGGTACCCCGTAGTTTCGGTTGGGTTTGGGTATGTAGCTGCGTAGATACCTTCGACTACGTCAGTCTACGGTCCCCAAGCATAGTGTGGTGTATTGTCTATGCGCAGGGAGTAAGCTTTGCCGCAAGGAGTATTATTAATGAATGTTTTGTATAATTAATGTAGAATATTATTTTACAACGTTACTAGGCATAGTCGGGCTCTCTAGCGCCCCCTAGCTAGTGGACGCAGTAGTGCGCCGGCCGCGCGCCTCCCTCAGCCATTAACAATATTATGGTTCATCTTCACTTAGAGACAAGTATTAGAAAAAATAATAAAATGGTAACACAACACAGCTGTTCTTTCATTTATCCGCTTCTTCGTTAGTTTTCGTACCTCTTCGTTAGTTACAACATTAGTTTGGAGAAGAATATTTTTTTATTGAAACTCGTAGTATAGAGCTTTCGGCCCCATGTTGGGCGGCAGTAAGAGTTCTTAGTCAATCGGCCCCCAGTCAGTAGTATTAGTAATGTTTGGAGATCAAACACCATGGTTGGACATAGATGCATGCCGTCATAAGGAGCTGTGTAGCGGTGGAGTGTGCATGCCTCGGTGTCGACGTGCTGAGCTGCCTCGGGACCGAAGACGAAGACTTTCATTTTAATACGGTGAGACAATACTGAAGCTGATACATACTTATATCTAATCTCTTGTCATTTTAAACATCTCTTACTAACTTAAAATACTAGTGTAACATACAATTTTACCTTTGACAAGACTTTAGATGATAGTACAATGAATAAATACTGAGGGCATGGTTTAAAAATTGTAGAATGGAGAAACAGATGGTTGCTTTACGTATTTCATTTAGTTTCGAGAACTATGATTGTCATTTTTACCGCATCAAAATCCGTTTAGCCAATCCCGAGATAACCGCGGACTAACGAACATATCTGCATTGAGTTAACATACCTGCATAATTGAAGTTTATTTTTAATACCTTTGAATCGACGTAAAATTAATTCGTTCGTCATTTACGCATCCAGTAATAACTGTATAATAGGATGTGCCAGTGACCTGCATGGCAATGTGACGTATATGAATGGGTTGAGAACAAGAGCCTGGCAGACGAGTTCATTCATAGACATCCATTCATACATCTATACTATGCACTAATAATGGCGTTAACTTGACACGTAGCGTAATCTGCCTACATATGTCATACATAATACTAATTATAGTTATTAGGTCAAACTATGAGTAAATTGTAAGGGAATCGACGTGAATAATACGTATAAGGAATCTGTGTTGTTATTGATAGGTGATCAAATGTCTATGGCAGTGAAATTGGCATATGATTACAAGTCGTATGTCAGAAGGGAAAGGGTTGTCAAAACGATTAAGAGCAGAAGCGAATTAAAAAGGTTGCGCTCTAGAAAAGCACCTCATAGGCGCCCCTATTTTTTTTTGCGCCGACCAGTTTCACTTGGCATTTTATTTAGCACTCTAAGCAATTGAGCCTAGGCATAATACGACTCGCAATAATAATCTGGTATTCTGAAAACAACCAACTGTTTCACCATGAATAAACAAGAAAGATCAGTATTGTCATTCACATTACCAAATCTGCTGTTGAAAATATCGCTTAGTTTTTATTTCTAGTACCCATCTCCAGTAAAGTGCATCCCAGTAATTAGTTAAGTAGACAATAGACGTGTACTACCGGTGCTGGGTTCAAGTCAAGTTCGTAGTTTAGTTGAATGGTCGAATCGATTAGCTGGACATACAAAAATAATATTGTGATGTATAAAACTCCATGGGAGACGCTTTTAACATTTTTTTCAATTTTAAATAAGTAGTCTAGAGTTTTTTAGTAGTTTTAGATGGAGAAATCATATCAACAGAAAGACACAATCGTATTGTGCCTTAATAGTTTGTTTTCTTACGATTTTGCTTTGGAAACTAGAATCTTTTAGAATACGGACCAAAAGTTCAATTAGTTTGGAAATATAAAGAATAAATAACATATTTTTTGTACAATTTACTTTTCCGTTGACGATGTTGAGAAAATTTTTCGAAGTGACTTAGCTGTCTCAGTAGTGTATTTATCTACTAGCGAAGAAAATGTAAACGAGTTATACATGGAACGTAGGTGACCCGTTTTGTAGTAGTACAAAGTAATTTAAGTATTTTGTATCTGCATATTGTTAAAAAGTCTTCCTTAAATATAAATAGACTGAAATATTAGTGACCCATGTAATTTTCATTTTTGAGATCCCGTTTCGCTGGGATGCACTAGATTTTACAAAGATAATTATTTGTAAAGGGCACTTATTTAGATCTCTTACTTTAGTGATAAATTGACATTGACAATATTTTCCCGCGATTTTATCTGTCATTCGTTTTTTTAATTTGTAACTTGATTGCCAAAGGAAATTAATTAAACAGCCTAACATGAAAGGGTCTGAAAAAGTGCTTCTTTGTAATTCCGAGAGTATTGATAGTCCTCTCATTGTAGTTGAAGTGTTCAGTAGAAATAAACCCCAGTACAATGAGTCTGTGTACGGAGAGTGCCTACGTGTGACAATATTCTTATCACACTTATTTTTTCCATTCTAGTAAATGGTCAGTTGCGTTAGCTCAGTAAACTAACGGGTGATTTGATAGATTAATGATTATACTCGAGAAATTGATAGTTTGTTCAGCTGTGATACTGCTTTTGAGACAATAAAGTTAATGCGGATGACAATAGTGTAGCTTTGGCTACGTAGTGATACCATTGAAATAGCTAAAATACTGGAGATAGTATTCAAACACACTAGAAAATAATAGTGAAAAGAAGCAAGAATATTTGAGGAAATATCTTTTTCTCGTGGTAAAATCATGTGCAACAAACGTAATTCATTGTTCTATAATCGATTGCAATCCAGAATTTTGTATCAATTTGGTACGATTCTGATGAATATCTAATTTAACTAATCCTAAACGCCCTAATGTGTCTATCAATTGAATTCAAAGCATTTAAGTAGTAGGTACCTAATTAAATTCTTCAATTTCTCGAGTAAAATTCCAGTGACCAAATATTAAATTAAAAGTCAGAAGTAACGTTTGATAATCGCATTTAGTTTGATCTAAATAAATAGTTCTAGTCAAAGAAGAATTGTTAACTTTCTGTTTTAACCATCGATAGTTTATTGTTTTTTTTTATAATCTGTCGCACTTTTATGACTCCGACCGTTGTCTTTGAAAATTTAAGATGGCGACTTAACCAAAAAGTATTATTTAAGTTTTCTTCATGAAAATGTGAATTTGGGAGTGATAAAAGAGCGAATAAATAGTTGTTTCTACAAACTGTACATAAATTAGTTTAAGGTTGTTATTGAAATAATACTGTGTGGTGTATTTTATTCATGTACTGAACGTTACTCGTCTAGGGTGGTTAGAAATTAGGTATCTGTATCTTTCTCTCGTTTGAATATTTCCATTTGAAAGTAGATCTCTTTTAAGTATGGTTATGAGGGGGTTAGTGGACAAAATATATTAAAAATAGGCAAAACTATGAGCAATTTTGGTGAAATAAACTTTCGAAAATGAGTCTTTAACCGCCGTACTAAGAGTCATTTCATGGTTACGTAACCCAGACCTTAGCAACTGTTTTCAGAATAAAATCGTTCCTAAGGAATAGTTTCAGTAATTATTAAATGTATCTGAGTACGGCAGTTCCTGTATGAAAAGTAACATCCACTAATCCTTTTCAGTATTGAATCTCTTACTATATTAAAGTGCCCCACGAATTTGTAAATCGTAAGCTCATTGTTCTATTTACATTCTTTAGGCTGTAGTTCGTGATTTGTAATTAATCCTTTGGACGGAATGTATAGATTTTTTACTATATCTTACATTTTGAGAAGTTGGAGTGTTGTGGCCGTCTGTGCTCGCTTTGATGATACTTTGCTCTAAAATTTTAACCATTTTTAAAACGAGAGTGCTTTAATTACAATAAAAGTAAAGAGAAGAGAAAATAAAAGAGATTTATCTCTTGATAGACTTTAATGCACTCAAAGTTCAATCGAATATTAAATTTTTGAAAAATAAAACGTTTTCAACATTATTAAAAGTGAGTTGTTGAAACCTTCAAAGCGACCACAGCGCCACCTATAATCGTAAATATACTAGTCAGTGTAGTTTTTTAATTGTGAAGAAAAATGATATTATAATAATGTACGAGAGTTTCATGCTTCTTATATATTTATTCTAATTATTTACTGGTGGCGGGCAGTATGCCGCCGCCGCTGCAGTTTGAACGAAACAATAAATGGTTTACATTCATTTCTTCGTTTTATTATAACTATTGTTGTTGCTATTTTGTGTATTAGTTTCACGTCAAAATGAACCTATGTAATTAGCTTAAGACTGCTCATCAGTATGGCAGTATCTGTATTTAATCCGTTAATTGTATGTACACAAAACTAATTAAATTTTCAGACAATAAATACCCTTAAATAATAAATACGCAGTAAAAGAATGTGCGAGGGAATGAGGGAATTCTCTAGTTGGTACATTACAAAACAGAAAATATGCGTCGGACAGCCCCCTAAACAAACCCCTTAACTTAGGGATTGACACATACATTCGACAATAATGATAGGACTTATGTTAAGATTGTCAAGATCTAATATCCACTTTTCTATTCCATTTCCTATGTTCACTGGTTCAACTATTCAGGTGAACTGTACCTTGAGGGTCTAGACAGATGGACCGCATTTCAAATGCAACCCAACCACAAATTGCAGTGGTCCGATTGCAGATCTATTGCAGTCAAGACAAGACCAAAAGGCTGCAAACTAAACGAGCAGTCCGATTGCGCTTCTATTGCAGTCATGACCAAACGGTTGCCAACCAAACACGCAGTCTGATTGTAGTTCTATTGCAGTCGTGTCAACTGCGTTCATCCTATACAAAGAGTATAATATGGTATAGTATAGTATAGTATATAAGGTATAGGGGAAATCCTGCATCCGAACTGCAATTTGCAGTTTAAATGCGATTCGTCTATGTAAAGCCAAAAACACTTGAGTGGAATACAGAAAAGAGGAGTGTGAAAAAATATGGATACAGAATAAACAACAATAATTGAATACTAACACTGGACAAGCTGAATATAACTAGCGGTGGTCCTGCTATCAGCAACCGATCGAGCTATTGTGCAGTACGTGGTTGAACCCTGTGTAGATCTATAGTCGTAAGTATATTTATAACATTCTGTTGTGTACCTTGGTAATGGTAAGTTACAAATGGCGCCTTGGCCTTTAGCCAAACGCCACTTTAGCGCTTGTCTATAGAGAGAGTAGTAATCAAAATGTATGGGGATGACACTAACAAGTGTCAAAATTTACGTCTTTTCCATGTAATTGGTTTTCTATTTCTACTCTACATGTAGACAAGCGCTAAATGGCATTTGCTGCTGCTTTATACATTATTGTCAAAAATCTATAATACATATGTGTGAACTGAGGGACCAAACTCGGTATTCGCAAAATTATGGTCCTAGGATTTAGTAGCAGTCTAAAACAAATGTAGAATGATTCTGGGAATTTGTCCCAAAGTTCTCACACCTGACCAGCCAGATCTCAAAAAATATCTTAACAAACAAGGTTTGGTGTATACAGGTATTTAGTAAAGAATTTGTAAAGACATTTATTAAAATTAAATTGAAACACCACAAAGCATAAGAGATAAAACACACATGCATATCTATTAACTTGTCTTGTATCTGTAAGTAAGAGACTTTTTTTTTAAGGGGGGAAAATCATCGAATGTCTGCTCCCGCCTGGGTGAGGCGGAAGGGAGTATCAGACTCTTACTGACTAAAAACCACCCCGTTCCTTCTCCTGCACGTCGAGCCGGAGCCCCGGTTACCCGTTAGGTTCTCCGCGACAAGTAAGAGACTTGCGCACACAAGACACAAATACAGGGCATAATAGGCCAACCTCTGTACGATTATTTACTGAATATTTCGAAAACTGAAAAACACGAAAATACTTCTACGTAACCTTAAAATGGATAATCGTATCGGTCTCATTTCATAATAGTTACCTGAACCTTACAAAATTTAAACAAAAATTGGTTGCCTGTAAAGTCGGTATACGGGCGAAAGTTTTACGTGACAACGACTTTGAGTGGTGTGCCTTTTACTTTTTATGTCTGTCTCTCTCGCTCTTAGGCGGGCTAACCATGCCCGAGTGGAAGGGACGCGTGCCTCTCACTCGCTCTCATTGTGAGCGCATAACGTGAGTGGAGCGTAACGCAGTTTCTTGAAGTGTCACCCGGCAAACCAATTTATAAGACGTTGTCACGTCAAAATGGACAAAGTATAATAATATTATTTTATTGAAAGAAATCCGAGCTTAAGTTCGCTACGTCAAAACCTCCTGAATGCTACAATGACTACGGTCGAAGTTCGTAGCCGTCGTAGCACACGTTAGGTACGCTACGTTACTACGCCGTAGACGCCGTCTAGCGTTATAAGCGTGAGAGGACACGATCGGAGTGAATTTGTGTCTACACAGTTGGCAGTGTTCCAGTAACTAAAGTGACAGTAACGTATCGCGGGCTCGATTCCCGCACAAGTCAATACTGTGTTTATTTTTTTTTTTAAGGGGGGAAAATCATCGAATGACTGCTCCCGCCTGGGTGAGGCGGAAGGGAGTGTCAGACTCTTACTGACTAAAAACCACCCCGTTCCTTCTCCTGCACGTCGAGCCGGAGCCCCGGTTACCCGTTAGGTTCTCCGCGACATACTGTGTACTATTTGTTTGTTTGTGAACTTACCTTAAATAAGTCACTATAAAGCCTTATTTATGATATTCTTGCAGTTTTTAGGGTAATGATCGGCTCTCCTCAAAGTATCTACATAAAAATTACATGAATTTAGGTACCACTTCAGAGTTTGTCTTTGACGATTTTCCGCTGCATTGCAAAGGTGCACACAGAGGTAACACTCACTTTTAACTACTTTATTTTACGAATCCTATATATAATAGGGGGTGAGTCTATTATGTGTACATATACCGGGCACAATTCCAGACTTCGTGCTACTACTGAGAATTTTTAACAACCCAGTACTTATTACTTTGCCCGACCCGGGAATAGAACCCAAGACCCCTCGCCCGGCAGTCACACTTGCGACCACTCGGCCAACGAGGCAGTCACAAATAATGAATGATATTTAATAAAAATCACTGTAAAACAACTTCAATTTCAATACTGACTCACATAAATAAAATACTTTTTCAAACGTTAAAACCAAAACATAAAATACAACAAACGAAAAATCTGTCAGAAATATGTCAAAAATGATATTCCCGCCATTAGTACGCGCGTCACGTGTCGCTTGGCAGCACATATTTGTTATACTTTTTCTAAACAATGCGGGCACCGGTCATTACGGGGGGAGCAAACGACGACAACTTTTTTAAATTAGATTTTAATGCTGCGATTATCATGCTTGTTGGTAAATGTGTTTGACATGACATGGCAGGGTAGAATAGTTGCGAAACTGTGCAACCTTGTTCGTTACCGCGGCCTGGCTTGAGGTAGGAGTAGGAACGTGGTGCTGTTTAGACAGTAACAGTCTGATCTGACACTATCTATCGCTTAAGAAAAAAGGTAGAATAGCTTATAGTTACATAAGCCTTCATAATGATTTAATGACAAAGGAAGGTATGTTGAGGGAGATATTTGAGAAATACAAATATTCCCAACAACAGTTGAGTGAGCACCTGCTTGTGGCCTCTGAGCTGATGGATTTGGTGAAGAACAACGCAGAAAGGTATGAATCCTTAACAAATAACCTAGAATGCAGTTGTGTGAATCAACCTCAGACCCCGGAGGCTTCACTTTTGCTACCT
This sequence comes from Spodoptera littoralis, assembly GCA_902850265.1. NCBI lineage: Eukaryota > Metazoa > Arthropoda > Insecta > Lepidoptera > Noctuidae > Spodoptera > Spodoptera littoralis. Next base: position 6,860,819 of record LR824558.2, on the reverse strand, counting down.
ACTCAAGTTGCAATAAATACCCTACCAAATAATACAGCAAATTATAAAACACATGTCTACAGTGATGAATTAGGTTCTGGATTTGGCCAAATGCTGTATGGTCATCTTAATCAAAGTTTTATAAACAACAGTTACCACAACATGAGTTATAAAATATTATTAAACAAATACTCATGCATGCATTTTAAATGAAAAGTCAGTTTTAGTTTTAATGTTAGGTAACAGCTTAGGAGTAACAAGAGGGGACATTGTGAACGGTGTGGACACCTTGTTGAACTTGAACATAGGGAAGATAATATTGTGTGCCTTCCCATATTCTAATACTTTACCACATTCTAAGAACAAATACATAGGTGTACTAAATAATACACTACACCAAATGACATGTCACAATGACAGACTTTTATTTTTTGACACTAATAAATTTATTAGTACTTTTGTTTTTACAAAGAAAGGTATACACCTTTCAAAAAAATGTCGACAAAAAATTGCTATGCTGATAGCATATAATATTAACACTGTTATACCTTGTATAACATAAAATAGTTTTAAGGACGAATCTGTGTTGTCTAGAGTGTCTAACAGCACAGAGGCACATTTTAATTTAAGTTTAAACTAGATTTTAAGACAACAGAACATACCTTCATAAATCATATAAATAATAAGGTATATTCTGGCAAGGAAAAAGCACAGAACAATTATACACAGGGGCAGCACAATCTACAATTATTTTATATAACATTCAGGGCTGCTCCTCAAAAGTCTTTGAATTAGAGATGTTTCTGGAAAAGACTAAATTTGATGTAATTTGTCTATCAGAACATGGGTTTAAGGAGGACCAACTAATATCTTTAAATTTAGATAATTACAATGTAGTTAGTAATTTCAGTAGAAAGCATATGTTACATGGTGGGTCCTTAATATTAGTAAAAAATAGTATTAAATCAAAAGGAAGGAAAGATATTGTAGCACTGTCAGTTGAACACACCATTGAGTTGTCCTGTGTTGAGCTAGATAGACATGTTATTGTCTGTGTGTATAGGCCACCTAACTATCAGAATCTTACAGTATTTGATTCTGTCATGGAGGATGTTTTAAGGAAGGTTTGTTCTAGTCACAAATCAGTAATTATATGTGGCGATTTTAATATTAATTTATTAGAAAATAGTACTAGTAGTATGGAATTGTTAAATTTATTTGGATCATTTAATTTGAAAAATGTTTTTAGAACCAACAAGGATAACATCTTCTACCGCCACCTGTATTGATAATATTTTCTGTAATTGTGACTACAAAGAAAAACATATTATAAATAGCTTGCCATCCGACCACTGTGGACTAATGGTTGCGTATAGCTCTTATTTACCTATCTTAAAATTCAAATAAGATTTAGACAAATCACGTTCAAAAATCTGGAGAAATTGAGCAATTCTTTAGCTACTAAATTATGTATGAAAGTATTTGATACTAGTAATCCGAATAATTTCTACAACGATTTCTTTGAGATGTTAAACAAGGAATTTAACAATATTTTGCCAATAAAAAATAAAGATATTCATACCAAATTCGTATTTAGCGATTGGGCAACTGTAGGTATTCGTAAGAGTAGGACAGACTTTTTGAACTTTATGGAATGAAACCGTACAAAAACGACCCCCAATTTCACCAGTATGTAACATCTTATTCAAAAACCTTTAGAATAGTATGCAGAGTCGCGAAACGTCTTTATATTAGTAATAAAATAAAATCGTCTGATGATAAGATAAAAACTACTTGGAAAGTTATACACAACGAGACTGGTAGGAAAAGATTAAGAAACTCAGAATTTAATTTAAATACCGAAAGGGGACAGATTTCATCAAACGTAGATGTAGCCCAGGAGTTTGAACATTTTTTTACTAACATTCCTATTAAAACAACTGAACATTTAAAGTCATCAGCAAACCTATCTGTAACTTTGCTTAAGAACAACATAGAATCATGTCATACGACTTTAGTTTTCGATATACGAATCCTCTAGAAATTATAAAAGTTTTTAAAGAAATCAAGACCAAATCTACGGAGGATCTTTGGGGCTTATCGGTAACAGTTTGCAAGTCACTTATCCAAACTGTAGCGCCATATCTGGCTGTGATTTTCAATAAATGTATAGATGACGGTGTTTTCCCTGACCTAATGAAATATAGTAAGGTTATCCCACTATTTAAAAGTGGTGACACTAAAGAACCTAACAACTATAGGCCAGTGTCTGTTTTGCCGGTTCTCAGCAAAGTCTTTGAAAAGTTGATGCTGTCTCGGATGCTTCATCATTTTAATAAACATTCCATCTTTCACCAACAACAATACGGTTTCACTAAAGGTCGTTGTACAACTGACGCCGGTGTCACTTTGATTAAGGAAATATTTGGTGCTTGGGAGGAAGCACAGGATGCTATTGGTGTCTTTTGTGACCTCTCAAAAGCATTTGATTGCGTTGACCACGAGACACTTTTGCTGAAATTAGATCACTACGGGATAAGAAACTCTGCGCTCCGTCTTATGAGATCTTATTTAGAAGAGAGACAGTTAAAGGTTCATGTTAACGGTATTAACTCGCAGGGCTCTGGGATGAATATGGGCCTTCCTCAAGGTTCAATATTGGGTCCCTTTCTCTTTTTAGTCTATATAAATGATTTGCCATTTATATTTAAAAATGAACCACGAATGGTGCTTTTTGCAGATGATACATCATTAATTTTTAAAATAGATCGACGTACAAATAATCTTGATGACGTAAACAGCTCCATTCTTCAAGTGCATAATTGGTTCACCATTAATAATCTAGCACTTAATGAGAAAAAAACAAAATGTATTAAATTCAGTTTACCAAACGTGCGTAGTAACGATAGTGATATTGTTTTGAACGGTCAAAAGTTAGAATTTGTCGACGAGACAGTATTTTTAGGCATTACGTTAGACAATAGGCTACAATGGGGTCCGCATATAAAGGCGCTTTCGGGAGATGAGATCAGCTGCTTTGCAGTTAGACAGATTAGACAGCTCACGGACGTAGATACAGCTAGGCTTGTCTATTTTAGTTATTTCCACAGCATTATGTCGTACGGCATTTTGTTGTGAAATAGAATCAATATTTATTCTACAAAAGCGGGCTATCCGAGCAATATATAACTTACGCCGTTGCGAATCGCTGAGAGAATTGTTTAAAACGAAATATTTTAACGGTGCCCTGTCAATATATATATGAAAATATAATGTATGTAAGGAAAAATAGGCAATTGTTTGAAAAAGAAGCGATAGACACAATTTTATTACTAGAGGCAAAAATAAGTTAGCTATACCGCAATTCAGACTGTCCAAAGTACAGAATCCTTTATGGGGTTAGGTATTAATGCTATAATAAAATACCAAATAGCATACTAGATCTCAGTGAAAGTAAATTTAAAACATATATTAAGCGCGAATTATGTAATCAAGCCTACTACACACTGACAGATTATCTTGAAGATAAGAATGCTTGGCAGCATGTGGTTCGGCTCCACTGGACAATACTCAAATGTAGTCAGTAGCTAAATTCCAATGTAGGTATTTTAATACATAATTTAACACTTTAATTCTAATGTAGACAATCTAGTTTCCTTATGGCATCGAGCATTTCTTTATTGAAACAAAGAGTTTCCTTTTCTTGTATAGAAGCACTAATTCTATGGATTGTCAGTATGCATATGAGCACCATGTTGGACTTTAAGTTTTTTTTATTTATTATTTTTTTTAATTTTTGTAAGTTATTAGTATAATGCGTCAAGCGTGTCTTTGCATTGTTCTTACATATGCGTACAGTATTGAAATATGTATCAGAGACATTGTAGAACATACTTTTTTTAAAAAGAGTAACGAATGGAGTTTCTTGCTCGTTCTTCTCCATTCGAATCTACTTTTTGGAATGAGCACCTAGCTTCACCTAGTTTCACTGACGGACTGACTGACAGACTATTATTTATTTTGTATTTGTTGACGTTTCAAAAGCACCAAACTATGGTTTAATTGAAATAAATGCTTTGACTTTGACTTTGATAAGTCTACATCTCTACTCGGCCCGTGGGTGTCGTATTAGACGATTAGACGATTAAGTAACTGCACATTTACCTGACTGCAACATCACATTATGTGAATACCAGACAGTACCGGTGGTGCTTTCTTCAAACAGAAAATACAGTTGAATTCGGCTGAGGCTTGGATAAAGATTCGCAGCTTCCGAAGTTACATTTCGAGCCCAAGTGAATAAGTTATTTAAAACTTAAGTTTTTAAGACATTCGTAGGTAGCCGCGCACTGGATTGTACTTGGATAAAAAAGTCCATTAATTAATATTTTTTGACCCAATGATCACACCCACACTTTATTCGCCCGAACCCGAGGTCTCAAACATGTCTCAAAAGCACACGCTTGAATTCAAACAACAAAAATCACAACTACAACTCAAAAATAAAAGCAAACAATTTTTCCATCCGTGTTTATGCCAGTGACATTGTATTTCACGGCTGGCAACACTTGAGTTGTGGCGGGAAAAATTGCTCAAATGTCAAAGACAGCTGTTAGGAGTCGTAATGGCGGACTGTGATGAAATCGAGCGACATTTACTGGCTAGTCTTGTAGAAACTTTACGCTAAAGTGATTGGACAATATTATAACGTGTGATTAACGAGTAAGGGCAAGCAAGATGTCTTGAATTTGATTGCCGGGTCGGGCAAAATACTTGTATTGTTAAGTTTTCAAAAACATCCGTAGAGTTTTTTCGTCTGATGACTTTTTGTTCCTAGATTTACGAAAATAGCACGTAGTGGAATTGTACCCGGTAATTATAAGGCAGTAGGCTCTTAAGATAATTTGTGAAAACTGCATACAAGTACAATATGTATGGGGCGTATTGTGCCATACCTACTATTAGAAAAGATATGCTAGATACAGGTATCTAGCATATCTTTTCGAGATAAAAAGTACGACGATAAGAAAAACTATAATAGGTATAAGATAATATAGAAAACACACGAGAGCATATTCATATCCATCATATAGAATAGATGGTCGGCAGGCCACGACTGTGCGCTTCTCTGGTAGCTTTCTGCCTCGCACAGCAAAACTGTGAAATAATCTGTCGTCGGCGGTATTTCCGAACCGATACGACCTTCAAACCTTCAAGAAAAGAGCGTACATTCCTTTTTAAAAGGCCGGCAATGCACATGTGACTCCTCTGGTGGCGCGGGTGTCCTTGGGCAGCGCTGATCGCTTACCATCAGATTATCCGTCTTCTCGTTTGCCTCTTATTTCTATAAAAAAAAAAACCACAGAACCATCCCATAAAATTAAAAATATCTTTTTGCAAACAAGTCACACAGACTAGAAGCACCCAGCACCACCAATTATAACTCCACACACATTACTATTTAATATCCGCCTCACAGGACAACAATAAAAAACATGTTCAAAACTCACAAATTACCAAAATGAATGCCCACAAAAGCCAGGTGCCGTCATCAAAACATAATAATTAAAATGAATCGCATTTTTCCCTTCAGAAAAATGTAAAAGTTTGTCCGTACGTGAAAATAATTTAAATGGCCGGCTATTAGTCTCTGGTCGCGTTTCCCGCCAAATAAGAGAAGTTTCGTAATCTGTGGTAGCTGAGCTGTCATCTGCGCACGGGAATGTTTTGTAACTTTTTTATTTGGTATGCAATTTTACATTTTTACGACTCGTATTTTGATTTTATATTTTGAAGCGGTTTGACAAAAATAACAGCCGTTTTATCCGCTGAGGTCGAGGAATGAAACAATTAAAACGATCCGTGTTATTTTATACCTTATGGGTGGAAAGTGCGGAGGCTCACTTACACCCCCCAACCCCTTCCCCAATCCCTGAATCCCCGACAATCTTGAAATTCCTCATCCCCAAAAGGCCGATAACGCACTTGTAACGCCTCTGGTGTTTCGGGTATCCATAGGCGACGCCGATTGCGTATCATAAGGTGACTCGTTTGCCTGTTTACCAAAGTGCTACTGCCGACCAAGCAAAGGGTCCCGGTCCCGGTCCAGTTTCGATCAACGTGTTAATGGTTTTTTTTTTCAGTTTAGCACGGATTTCTTATCTGTTGGTCTATCCTGACAATCATTCCATGTAAGAGGGGTAAATCTGTGGTCAATTGCCATTTATCCAATAGCCTTAGCTACCTAGATACTACTGTAGCGGTCATACGATGATTATCCCTCTTCAATAATATGTATAACAAGAGGAATAACATTGCATAACAACAGTTCTCAGTCGCTGGTCTGGACATAACGCAATGACAAATGTGCGCGACACTGCGCAACAAATGACGTGTAATGAGATAATCCGCGCAGTCAGCTACATGAGTTATGGTGCTGTATCTGTAGGCTGTGTGAAGTAGACGAAATAATGTAAAGTTGTACTAGTAACTACTGGGAATATTTTTGTTATAATTATGAATAATGTCAACTTTTTGTTTAGATAATGTTAATAATCCCCGACGAAGTAGACGAGAATTAAATGTGTGAATGTGACGCTTATTTTAACCAGTTATGATACGAATCCCAAGCAACGGGTAGACTGAAAATATATTATCGAAAATCCCCTATAATTGTTGCTCTGCCCGCGTCACCCAGTGTAGAAAGTCTATGTGAAATTTCAGAGTCTTATTATCTATATCTGCCAATTTTCATGAAATCTATCTATATCTATACATATAATAAAATTGTAGAAAAGTGCTGTCTGTACATTGAAAATAAAAATAAAAAAAATAGCAGGGGTTATTGTTATGTCGATGTCGAACCTAAAAATGTAATTAACTTTCTTTTGTCTGTTTGTCTGTTTGTCTGTTAACGCTAATCTCAGAAACGGCTGATCCGAGTTGGATGCGGTTTTCACGAATATATTGTGGTATGCTTCAGTTATGCTTTAGTGTTTGTTTCATGTCAATCGGTTCATAAATAAAAAAGTTATGTCAAATTAAAGAATCACGTCGAACACTATTCTATGCTTATACATACATAGGCACCATTAATCTCCGCAACTATTTGACGGATTTGGTTGAAATTTTGTACCGACATAATGATCCAAAATAAAAATAAGTATACATTTAAAAAAAAACGCTGTTCATAGTCATAAATAAAAGTGAATCACTAAATTACGTCAAAGCACATTAATTTAATTCCAAACTACACGATAAAATTGGATAATTCTTTTTTATGGTATAGTCCGATAAACGAGCAGATGGATCACCTGATGGTAAGCAATCGGCGTCGCCCATGGACACCCGAAACACCAGAGGCGTTACAAGTGCGTTACCGGCCTTTTTGGGGATTAGGAATTTTAGGATTGTTGTTGATCTGGGCTTCTGTGGTCCTCTTTCCTAACATGTTCGATCTTAAGCCGGAATACCAAAATATTATTGTCCTTAAGATAAGTCACAAATCGGAAATCAGAAATAATTTATTTGCCAAATATATGGGTAACAAATATGTTGTAACATTGTTCCCGGATAGTCCCAGTATATTTTGCCTTACGGCATGCAAATTCATTGAATTAATTGAATACTTTGTCTAAGTTGCCACGTTTACATCTATGTAGTTAACATTTCTATAATATTGTGTGGTACATACGGTATAATATAACATATCTATGGTGGAAGGCAGCTCACTCAACCACAAGTCAAGGAAAATGACTCAGCCAAAATAATGTGGGAAATTCCCGTTCAGACAGATATCACAGTTACACACAATAGACCAGATATTATATATATACTAGCAACCCGCCCTGGCTTCGCACTGGTGCAATATGCATGTATTATATGTACATATAAACCTTCCTTAAGAATCAATCTATCTATTAACTCGTCGAGTACCGTATTTATAGACACAATTAAAGAACAATAGGTTGCGGTCACCGGTGACCGCTTGGTGTTTGACAGTTTAAAAAAGACCGCATCAAAATCCGTTGCGTAGTTTTAAAGATCTAAGCATACATAGGGACAGACAGACGGCGGATAGCGACTTTGTTTTATACTATGTAGTGAAACAAAACTGATTATAAAACGTATTTAATAGATATAACAATACCATCAGATTACAATATAGGACCAAAATAAATAGAAAAATTAAGTAAATATCTCTTATTACAAAAATAACTGCCGCGTTGGCCGATTGGTCGCAAGTGCGACTGCCGGGCAAGGGGTCTCGGGTTCGATTCCCGAGTCGGACAAAGTATTACTGGGTTTTTAGAAAAAATCTCAGTAGTAGCACGGAGTCTGGAATTGTGCCCGGTATATGGCAATAGGCTCACCCCCTATTACATAGGACTCATAACATAAATAGTGAAAAGTGGGTGTTACATTGTACAGTGGCATAATGTGCACCTTTGCCTATTCCTTCGGGTATAAAAGGCGTGATGTTATGTACAAAAAGAAGTAACCCGTTTATGGAAAACACACACTCAAGTCATACCCATAGGACCGTCCGGAATGGTAGCTAAAAGTATTCACAAGTATTGCGCACAGTAAGATTCCAACATTTATTTTTTTAAGGGGGGATCATCATGGGCTGACTTCTTCCGCCTGGGTGAGGCGGCGGAGTGTCAGACTCTTACTGACTACCACCCCGTTCCTACTCCTGCACGTCGAGCCGGAGCCCCCGCAACCGGTTAGGTTCTCCGCGACTCCGAATCGATATCAGCCCTGTTGGGCCCCATCCGTGGTGGTCTGATGAGACCACTGGTAGAGGTATAATATTATCATGAACATAATTGGGTAGTTTCCAGGGTAACAAAATTAAAAATCTAATTATTCCGTCAGTTAGATAATGAAAAAATATTAGACACGTATTTTTTCATTTTCTCGTATTAAGTTGCAATACTTAGATAAAATGGCGCTAAGTTTAGGAGTGGGAGGTCGTTACGTCATAACGTGCTACAAAATGTGACACGCTGTGACGTCACGCGATATTTCAAATTAATATAACGTCGAAAGTATTTAATATTGTGAGAAAAGAAAAAATACGTGTATAATGTTTTAAATTAATGTACCAGACGGACATTAAAATAAAATTTAGGAAACTACCCTATTATGATGTAGGATTACTCACTATAATTATGACTACACAATTAAGTATTAAACAAGCTTACGTCACACCGATAGGCACCTACTTAGGTCGCTCACACCTGCTAACATGCCACTAATCCACTACTCTGCCTAACCCCAGCTGTAGCGTCCAGCGTGAAGCTCCGACAATTAATCACACAACTAGACCTCAAGCTGAACAACCAGTATAAACTGACCGCCGAATGTGCTGAAAGATTATACGAAGCACGTCCATGATACACTGGATATTTATACTCCAATGTGTGGGTAACCAGTATAAACTGACCGTAGAATGTGTCGAAAGATCATAAAATGCGAGTTCATTATACACTGGTTTAGTATAGTTCGATGAGCCGTGTTTACCAGCTTGATGGATGACTACAGGTAACTAAGGTACTTACTTATATTAATTACTGACCTTCTTATTTTGGGGTTACGGTCCATTAAGCGAGGTACAGATTAATTAATTCTTATTTACAACTGTTTTTTTTTAATTCTCAGTAGTAACACGGAGTCTGTAATAGGATAGATGACTAATTTTATTTTAATGTCCGTCTGATAGATTATTTTAAATCATTACACACGTATTTTTTATTTTCTTACGGAAACTTGCACCGCTGAATTTCTATCAAGTGTACCGGATATATTATCTACCTACTGTGTGGGAGAGCCTTTCCCTAACCCTGAATCCCGAACAATCCTCAAATTCCTAATCCAGAAGGCCGGTAACGTTAGTGCGTTACAAGTGTAACGCCTCTGGTGTTCCAGGTGTCCATAGGCGACGCCGATTGCTTACCATCAGGTGATCCGTCTACTCGTTTACCAGATTAACCCATAAAAAATACCTCATAATTATAAACAGTTCCATCAGCATCCCTTATTTTATCAGTTATTAAGTTGAATGCATCCTGTCGTCCCACAAACTTTTGTGGGGATACCCTTTGTGGTATCAACTTCATTATGGAGCGAAATAAAAATTAACGATGTTATAACTGATTCATTGACTGTTAGAGATGAACCAAGTCAAAGTCAAAATCATTTATTTCAATAAGACAAGAAAGACACTTTTGAACGTCAACAACAAAAAAATTTTGAAGTGAAACTATTTGCTCGTTCCAAGGTGTAGATTCCTATGGAGAAGAACGAGCAAGAAACTCCATAGGTTACTCTTTTTCAATCAGGTTCACAATACAATTCTCTAGTTACATTAAAACCTTCCAGAAAAGAGCGTATTCCTTTTTAAAAGGCCGGCAACGCACCTGTGACCAGCACCGCCCAACTCAACCGTATTGTAGGGAATCGAGCGACCAATATGACAATACAATATAAAAAAATACCTACGGGATCTGTGTTTCCTGATAATTCAAGTCCTGAGTGAATAGGTTGATAGGTTGCTCATAGGTAGGCGTGCTCCATTGTCGACCACATCATCACTTAACTCTAGCCGAAATGGTAGCCAAACACCATTCTATTAAACTTAAAAAACCCCTTGGGGATAACTGGTAACCGTCTCGTTGACCGAGTGGTCGCAAGTGCGACAGCTGGGCAACGAGTCTGGGGTTCGATTCCAGGGTCGGGCAAAGTATTAGTGTTATTAAAAAAAATTTCAGTAGAAGCACGGAGTCTAGAATTGTGCCCGTTACATGGCAATAGGCTGTTCCCTGGCTGGCCCCTGTTACATGGGGCTCATACATAACAAAAATAGTGAAAAGTGTCACCTCTGCCTACCCCTTCGGGGGTAAAAAGCGTGATGGTATGTTATAACTGCTAACCTAATATAAAAGTTGTGAATTAAATAAAAGTTTGTAAATGTACTGTAGTAAAATTTAGAATTTTTAAAATAAAAAACAAACAAATTATTGAATTCCTATAAGTACGTGTTATCCGCTATTATTCGCATCGAAAACCGAAACATCACCCTATCATCCACAACATCCCGAATGAATGAATAAAAACATAATAAACGTACAAAATGGCGGTGTTTTGTCGTGTACGCGTATTCCATTAGTGAACGCTCGACGCCACAAAATGGCCACTGCTAAATGAGCTGTGAACTTGATAAGTGCAAGGCGGTGGTACAGTGACGAGCGGCGCGGGTTTATCACGCTAAAATATTGAGTTTTTATGGAATAGAAGAAAAAGACAGCAAATGCATCCCCATCATATAGATGGTTGGCAGGCCACAACTGTGCGCTCCTCGCGTAGCTTCCTGCCTCGCACAGCAAAACTGTGGAATGATCTGTCGTCGGCGGTATTTCCGAACCGATACGACCTTCAAGCCTTTAAGAAAAGAGCGTACTTCTTTTTAAAAGGCCGGCAACGCACCTGTGACTCCTCTGGTGTTGCGGGTGTCCATGGGCGGCGCTGATCGCTTACCATCCGGTGATCCTTCTGCTCGTTTGCCTCCTATTCCATAAAAAAAAAAACGGTTTCACGTCGGTTTTCTGCACAGAAATATAATTATATCTGTGGTGTGGAGCCGGCCTATTCGTGCCGAAGCATGGCTCTCCCACACTTAAAATTATTACTTAGTATGTCTCACGATATTTTTTTTTTTTTTTTTTTTTTTTTAATTCTTTATTGATTATTGAGGATTTGTTCATATAACGGACATGTCATCCTCATAGGAACACTAGAAATATTAACATTGGAAACTTACAATCTACGTTTAATTCCTAAATGAACTAACTTGTAAATTATCTTAGCAGAATTAGATGTTGGAAAGGCTAGACTTGAATTACATATTCCAAATTCACGAAAATCTATGTTACATTCTCTTTGTATCCGACATCTATCTGCATCATTCCGGACACACTCCACTATGATATGATACACGTCCTCAACAATATCGCATTCCGTACAATTTGGTGACACTACTTTACCCATCATTGCAGCAAAACTATTTAATGGAATGTGTCCGGAGCGAAGTCTCAAACTCGTCACAATTTCTTGCCTGCTCATATTGGCATTATCAAACCACGGGAACGTATATACAGTCGGTCGCATCGTGCGATACCAAATGCCTTTGGTCAACGACTTTTCGTCAAAATATTCATTCCAATTATCGTAACATTTTAATTTAACTTCTCTTAAAACATCCGTCCAATGCGGTTTATGTGTCATTGGGATACCGTCAAAACAAGCTTCTTTAGCCAGACTATCTACCCTCTCATTTGCTTTAATGCCGATATGGGAGGGCAACCACTGTAATACAATGTGTTTGTCCCTGTTCCTAAGCTTAACCATACTATCTATAATTTTGTATGCTACAGGATAACCGTTACTCTTTATACATTTAAGTAAATGTTGGAGTGCGCTTTTACAGTCCGAATATATAACACAATTATTAAAATTAATAGAATCAAGATATGACACAGCTTCGCAAATTGCGACTAATTCCGAGTGCATGGTCGATATTTTTGGGTTAAGTTGAAATTTACAAGTTATGTTATTTTGAGGATCATAAAATGCCGCACCAACCGCATCTCCTATTCTAGATCCATCTGTATATAAAGTATAATATCCCGAGTAATTTGTGTTAAAATGTTCATAGCAAATACTTCGAAGATGATTAATATTGTATAATTTTTTTAGCTTCTGTAATCTCTTCAATATGCGGGTTAATCATACAGAACAAGTTCACACTGCTTATCCACGTGTTCAGCGAGAATAATCCCAACTCGCTATGACAATCAACATCGACAACTGTGTTACTAAATATATCAGATATGTGAACTAAGAGTGGTATTTTTTTGCGTCTCCACTGAGTACCTTGGCAGTTATTGTATAGGGTGTTGATAATTTCACAGGTGTTATCACCTAAAAAAGACTTTAGCTTCAAATACCATTTGCCAGCTAAGTAATATCTGCGAATATGCAACGGCTGTATATGAAGTTCGCATTCCATCACATGTATGGGTGTACTTTTGATGAAACCCCCAATGACCCTCAGACATTGATTCTGTATTTTAGATAATTTATGAAGATTAGTTTGACAACTGTTGTGGTATAAAAAACTCGCGTAATCTAATCTGCTACGTATAATGGCAATATATAACCGTCGCAAATGAGTCGGGTGTACTCCCCATCCTGGGCCAGCCAGTATTTTAAACACATTAAGAAATTTCGACATCTTATCTCTCAGCTCATTTATATGTTTGGACCATCTTAGAGAACGATCCAGCCATAATCCTAAATATTTATATGTGTCAACTACTTCAAGAGTACTTTTATTTATATTAATTTTAATAATATCTTTCTTAAATCCGTTTTTAAATATACATATTTTACTTTTACTTGATGAAATATTTAAACCGATGTTTTCCACTAATTTGTTAAATTGATCCAAAGCTATTTGTAGTTCATGTTTTGCTTCTAAAATATTATGGGTAGTAAAATATAATACAAAATCGTCTGCGAACTGAGAAATACTAACATTATTTATCTTTTTACAAATATTGATTGTAGCTATATTAAACAGCAAAGGAGAAAAAGGATCTCCTTGTGCCAGGCCGCGAGCAGTAGTTCTACACAGTGAATAATTGTCTGTGTTAATTTTTAAATTTCTAGATCGTAAAAAATTCCAAACATAATCAGATATTCTTTGTCCTACTCCTAAGTAATCCATGATTCTTAATAAACTATAAATATCCACATTATTGTATGCATTATCTAAGTCAATAAAACAACATACTGTACTTTGTTTTTTAGAAAAACCTGTTTGTATTCTTGAAACTAAACTGGTGAGATTGTTTACTGTCGATCGGCATTTTCTAAACCCAGTCGTATTTTGATGTAGCATACGATTCTTTTCTATATACCACTCTAATCTGTTGAGTAGAATGTTATGGAAAGATTTGCATACACACGAGATCATAGATATCGGCCGCAGAGATGAAACTAAAGAAGGGTCGCGGCCTGGTTTAGGGATTGGTATAACTACTATATCGCGCCATTGTTTAGGTACAAATGAGTTTTTGAGAAACGAATTAAATAAATCGAGTAACATTTGTTTTCCGTTGTCAGGTAATTGAGTTATCATAGAATATGAGATCTTATCGCAACCGGGGGCTGTATCTTTATTTTTTAAACACTTAATCAGTTCTTGGATTGTTATAGGTACTTCTAGTGTTGGGTTATTTGAAAAAAGTAAAGGTTTCTCACATGGTACGAAATCCGGGGCTAAACTACAAAGTAGTTCATTGACTTTAGTGTCGTCGATATGGGATCTTGGAGGGAAATATCCCTTTACCCATCTCATTCTACGCCATAGTTCACTATGGGTTATAGATTGGTCAAGACTAGAACAAAATTCTTGAAATGACTTATTTCTAGCCCGACGTATTTGTTTTTGAGCTTCGGAGATTTTACTTTGAAGAATTCCGAGATTGTGTGGTGATGGGTTACGTCTAAATTTCGAAAGTGCTAAGCGGCGTTCTGCAACAACCTTAGAAAGATAAGGACTCCAATAAGGTTTTGGTGTAAACTTGACTTCTGGATTTATATTGATTTTAATAGATGGTATAAAAAGATCTGCCGCTATATCTAAATAATCTGTAAATAAGTCGTAATTTTTTTGGAAATCATTGGTTAAAACAGTATCATTAAACAGTTCATTCAAAATTTTACGGTATCCTTCCCAATTAGCCTTTTTGTAGTTTCGACGGGAAATATAGTAATCACTGGTTTTGAAGTATGTCGTAATTTTAATAATGTAATGATCACTACCTAACGTCTCATTCAGTACATTCCAATTTAAATTAAGACTTATGTCGGTCGAGACTAATGAAATATCAGGGGAAGATTGTTGAAGAACGTTGTTAACCAGCTTAATACGAGTATGTGCCCCGGTATTTAATGACACAAGGTTACTACTAATAATTGCATCAAAGATTTGATTACCTCTTCTGTCGACTTTATTGGACCAATTGGTGTGGTGTCCGTTAAAGTCACCTAAGAGTAAAGTTTTGGTATTTACCTGTAAAAATAATTGATCCCAATCAGACTGGCTAGTATTTATTGAAGGTGGGCAGTAAATAGAAATAATATTTTCAATTTGATTGCAGTTGTACACTTTAACGTGTATAATTTCTATTCCTGGATTAGAGTGTTGAAAATTATGACAAATCTGTGACTTAATTGATTTATGCGTAAGAATTGCTACACCGCCGTATGCGTCGTATCTATCTTTACGGAATATATTAAAATTTTTCACTTTAAAATTACTATCTGGTTCTAACCAGGTCTCGCTTAAGACAGCAATGTGAATCTTGTCCTGTAATAAAAAATTCTCAAAATCACATAACTTTGGACGAATGCTTTGTGTATTCCATTGTATAATATTAAGTTTAATAATTTTTGAGTACTTATCTGCCATTTGATAGGAGGTTCATAATTAATTTGAGTATAGGCCAGTCCGCTACATTATCAGCTAATACTAATATTACCCACTCAATACACGTCTTGATAACTTCTTTAAAAATTGTGTGTATAGTGCTTCCCTTCATGAATATTATCTCTCGTAACCTCATTAATAACTCCTTGAAAGTAACATCTCTTTGTTTTGCTTCTGATTCAACGGAGTTTTTCCTTTCAGTATTATTATGTTGTCCTTCTTCTATCCACTCCATATAACTATTATCTGTTTTATCTTCCTCGTTCAGTTTATGTTTAGTTGATGATTTCCCTTTCTTTTTATGTATCTGTGCTTTAGTGGTTATTTTAAAAACTGGACTACTAATATTTGTGGGAAACGTAAAGTTCTCTTCTTCCAATGTGGGATGTATCTCACTACTTAATCTCTCAATGTTGATTTCCTTACTAGGTTCTTTTGGTGCATATATAGTTAGGGCCTTTCGATATGTGCAATTAAACTCAGCCATGAGTTCTCTCAATCTTTTTTCCCTTTGAAAGCTTGGACATACTTTTGAGAGAGAAATGTGATTCCCTCCACAGTTAACACATCTCATATCAGAAGTTTCACAATTTTCGTGATTTTTTCCGCATTTGGGACAAATCACCTTGCTACTAGGACATTTTTTATGTACATGGCCAAATCTCCAACAACGTGAGCACTGTGAAACCGGAAATACATATGGTTCGACTTTTATTCTCAAATCATGAGTGTACACATATGGTGGTAGAAAGGAACCTTTAAAGGCAAGGCGCACAGCTTCACTAGGTGACCATCCATCTTCCCCAAAATTCTTGCGATTCAGACGAAGAACTGAAATTAGCTTAGCTGGTTCAGGACAAAAAATATTCTCCAAAATGTTTTCTTCTGACATGTCCAAGTCAACATCTCGTATCACTCCCGTACGACATACTATTCTCCATTGCTCTGTGAATATTCCACCCTTGATCAAGAAAGTATTTGCATGTTTCTAATTTCTCCGCACTAATTTCATTACCCAGTTCTATACGAACTCGGTATGGATTGGTAAACTTTACTCTCATAATATCTTTAATATTCTGGTCTCTAAATATCTTGGCTAAATTAAATTGTTTTGGTAGTTTTTCTTTACTGGATATATATACTTCTATTTTGTTTATATCCTTAAGTTTTTTGCTTTTTCGTGTTACTTCTGTCCATTCTTCATCGCTGCTTCCCCTCATTCTCTTCTTGGTTGGATTATCTAAATTGTCTAAATTTTCATTTGAAGTAGAAATTTCGTTTGTAACTTCATTCATATTCTCATCATTTATTTCATCGTAATTCTCATTTGTATCACTCATTGTATTCGCAGACACGTTGCATCTATAGCGCGCCGGTGGCAAACCGGTTTGCCCCGCGCGGGACCTTTCTAAGCTCTTAGGTACTTGCTTATCAATGGTCAGACGATTAGTGCGTCAAATCGACGTAAACAATTACAACACGACTCGTTCGCACGAGTGCCGCGACGAAACTGCTCACGATAGTTATTATTTAGTAGTTTATTAATTTATAGATTTTGTTTAGTAGGTACCTACCTAGTACTATTTTAAAACGAGTAGACAAGTCACCCAGCCGTAAGCACTCGCCACACGCCTAAACCAAAGAAGTAAAAAGATAACAATAGAAATAATTTAGTACATATTTAAAGGTCTAATAGAGTTTTTAACCCGGACGGGCAAACTATTACTGGGTTTTTCAGTAATAGCACGGAGTCTAGAGTTGTGCCCGGTATATGGCAATAGGCTCACCCCCTATTACATGGGACTCATAACATAAATAGTGAAAAGTGGATGTAATAAAAGTAAAAAAAAATACTTTTTTTTTTGAACTGTCATAAACGACAGTTTTCTATGAATTTTGTACTAGATTATGTATTGTGATGTCACGTTATTTTAGCGTTAAAGAGCATACTTATTTCAAAAAATTTGTTGAGAAAATACTTAAATTAAGTTGGTCATAAAATCATTTATTGAAAGTGTAATTATTACGAAATCATTTATTTTTGACTAAGGAAAGTACCCAATTCTAAACTACTAGATTATACCGTCTCCGCTCCCGCTCCCGCGACCTCCCGTCACCGTAACCCTACCGTCACCAAACGGAGATGATCCCCGGTGTACGCGTCACTTGTTCCGAGGTTAAACGGTTCGCGCCGACCTGCTGATATAGAGATATAATGGTGACGCCGCGGTTTAATGCCGTTTCATTAAAATCACTGTGCAGTGGACGCCATTGAGGGGTGATGGGGTTATATTTATTGTAAAAGGATATTATGGCAGTGTTTTTCGTAAATGGTGTAATTTCTGCTAGCGGCCTTCCTTCCTCTGCTAGCCTATGTGGTTTTCTAGACAATAATGTACTACTTTCAAATTTCTATCCGATACCAGCCCCCGCCCCTTCCCCAGTCTCCCCAATCCCGAATCTCCACAATCCTCAAATTCCCAATTCCTAATAGGCCAGTAATGCACTTGTTACGCCACTGGTGTTCCAGGTGTCCATTGGCGACGCCGATTGCTCACCATCAGGTGATCCGTCTCGTTTACCGGCTTATGCCATAAAAAGCCGTTTTGACGTGAGTAACATATATACAGACATTTTTAAGTGTGGGCTCGCCATGCTTCGGCACTGCTGGGCCGGCTCGACCGGAGTGATACCACGGCAGAGCAGAAAACAGACGTGAACCTTGCGTTGTGTTTCGTCGTGTGAGTGAGGTTACCAGAGGGCCAATCCCTGAATCCCCAACGATCCTCAAATTCCTAATCCCCAAAAGGCCGGTAACGCACTTGTAACGCCTCTGCCTCTGGTGTTCCAGGTGTCCATTGGCGACGCCGATTGCTTACCATCAGGTGATCCGTCTCGTTTACTGGCTTAGGCACGTATATTATAGTAAGAAGTAAGATTACGATTTCAAAGCTCCATACCAATAACAACCCTTGTTTTTATGAAGTTATTAAAGCAAAGGGTGGCAACCACAATCCATGGGTTGACCGGACGCATTCAACTTAATGACTGATAACACCGCTTGCGTTGTGTTTCGTCGTATTAGTTACGAAATGCCTAATCACCCTCCGCCCCTCCCTCCCCAATCTCTGAATCCCCAACAAATTATCAAATTCCTAATCCTTACAAGACCGGTAACGCACTTGTAACACCTTCTAATGTTTCGGGTGTCCATGGGCGACGCCGATTGCTTACCATCAGGTGATCCGTCTACTCGTTTACCGGCTTATCTCATAAAAAGGGTATGTATCCTTTTATTAAGATTATTTGCGATTTCCGAAAATACTTTTTAGTTATCAGCATCATCATCAACAGCTGGAAGACGTCCACTGCTGGACAAAGGCCTCCTCCTTAGTCCCGCATCCACTGGCTCCCCGCAACTCTGGCGAAGTCGTCGGTCCACCTAGCGGGAGGCCGGCCCACGCTTCGTCTTCCGGTTCGTGGTCTTGACTCGAGGACTTTCTTGGCCCATCTGCCGTCAGTTCGTCGAGCGACGTGACCTGCCCACCTACCCACCTGCTGACTGTTTAGTACGTAGCATTAAATGACCCTTAGCTGTATGATATAATTTATTTCACTTCCCGTGGGTATCGTATACCCGACTAAGAGACTACTAAGAGACCGTGCAGCAGCGCTCTCTGATAAACCTGAACCTTTTATACTGCGATCAAAAATTAGAAAGCGCTCCTATATAGAGGTGGCTCATAGAACTATTGATGTTTGTCAAACAAAGAATTGAACCCGTTACCCCTCGTAAACCTAAAACACATAACATAACGCCTTTTATCCCCGAAAGGGTAGGCAGGGGTGTACATTACGGCACTTAATGCCACTGTACAATGTAATATCCACTTTTCACGATTTATGTTATGAGTCCCATGTAATAGGGGGTGAGCCTATTGCCATATACCGGGCACAATTCCAGACTCCGTGCTACTACCGAGATTTTTTTAAAAAATCCAGTAATACTTTGCCCGACCCGGGAATCGCACCCGAGACCCCTTGAACAAACATAAAACATAAAATCATAACTGACTGACTGTGACTGACTGCACGGTTGGTGCGGTGGCTGGGCAACCGGCTGCCGTGCAACGTGTCGCGGGTTCGATTCCCGCACGGAACAACACTTTGTGTGATCCACAAATTGTTGTTTCGGGTCTGAGTGTCATTGTGTATGTGAACTTGTATGTTTGTAAATGCACACACGACACAGGAGATAACCATAGTGTGGGGCAACGTTTTTTTTTAAAAAAAAAAGAATAACTAAAACTAAATAGATCCAAGAAAACTACATTAAGACCCATATTTCCTTGCAACAACAACAAAAACGAAACCTAAAAAGTACTCCAGCTAGCTATTTTGAACAAAGAATAATGAACTTTAAAAGCACATTCAACCGACACAGTTGCCAAAAGACACACTTTGTCTTTAGGTTGGCTTTTAATTAGCTAACAGCTTCCTAGCATATCATGCTATACCCAAATGCCAAACCGAATTTCAACTCTATTATAAAAGTGTTAAACTCGAAACTTGATTGTAGGAAATTGTTTGTTTCGGGTATATTCTTTTGCTAGCGTTTGTACCTAGTTTGTGGTACCTAATTAGGTAAGTAAACACAGAAAATGGAGCGCTAATGCTAATTACGCAGCTGTAGCCAAATGCCATTTAGCGCTTGTCTACATGTAGAATAGAAAACCAAAATATACCTATGGGATTGACGTAAATTTTAACACTTGTCAGTGTCATCCCCATACGTTTAGTTCTCTACTCTCTCTGTAGAAAAGCGCTAAAGTGGCGTTTGGCTAAAGGCACTATTTTTACTACCTCGTTGGCCGAGTGGTCGCAAGTGCAACTGCCGGTCAAGGGGTATCGGGTTCGATTCCCGGGTCGGGCAAAGTTTTTCTGGGTTTTTTAAATCTCAGTAGTAGCACGACATCTGGAGTTCTGCCCGGTATATAGCAATAGTCTTACCCCTTACATGGGACTCATAACATATTAATAGTAAAAAGTGGGTGTTACATTGTACAGTGGCATAACGTGCACACGTTTCGGGGATAAAGGGCGTGATGTTATGTTATTTTTTTATATTACATGGGCCGACGTTTGACCACTATCTCGCCTGGTGGTGCACGATGATGCGGTCTACGATGGAGCACGTCGTACTAAAAACTGTCAAGTGTCAATTTTATTCTAGAGATAACTGATGATGATTGAAAAAGACTGTTTTATTTAATTAAACAACCACTACTTAATTAAAAGCTTTAACATCTGCCATGTCCATCTACATAAACGTCTCTTTTTTAACTCGTACGCAATCACTTGATAATCACAGAACCTCAAAATTTATTCATATAAAAGCTGTCTTTAGACATTGTCGAACCTAACGGGTTACCGGGGCTCCGGCTCGACGTGCAGGAGAAGGAACGGGGTGGTTTTTAGTCAGTAAGAGTCTGACACTCCCTCCCGCCTCACCCAGGCGGGAGCAGTCATTCGACGATTTTCCTGGTCTGGAATTAGTAGAGAGCGGTCACCGGTGACCATTGGGGATTATTTAGGTTTTCACCAACCTATAGTGACACCTAAAGGTAAACGTAAGGGGCTCACCCTAAGTAACTTTTAGTAAGATATGGTTTTGGGGTTTGGATAATGTATGGTGAAGACAATCATAAGTTTTAGATAAACACAAATATTAAGATTTTTTATTTTAATAACATATTTTATTTCACAGTATATCAAAATAGAAAAATTAAATTCTACATGTCTTTAATAATAAGAAATATTAGTATTCTGTGATATTAGTCTCATTACATTTTAAAACATCGCATTCGCACTCACTAAACGCAACTTCAATTTGACAACTTTGACGTTTAAAAACACAGCTGACTTCGGTAACCTGAAAACTGTGCACAAAGCGAATATAAACATTAAAAAAAATATAATTTATAACACAATGCGATGCTTATCGAAGATATTTCAGCCTGTAATCACTATTCCAAAGAATGCTAAGATTAAAAACACAGAAATTACGTGTAAAAGTCAAAAGGTAAGGTAACTTTAATTTTATCGATCTTTTTTAACGTTCCGAAGAATATTATTACCTGTTTTAGTAATGAAATTGTGTATACAGACCATTATTAATAGTTTTTGTGTTTCTATATGTGAATATACACATTAGACATTGTTTAACCTGCTGTATAGCAGCTACTATGAAATTGAGTTATACATATTTGTGTTTTAAACCATAACTGTCGCATAATTTCAACAACATCAAAGTACCTATGACATACGTGGACAGTACGTGAATTGGAAAAGGGGAAGATAGATGCTCTAGAGATGTGGTGCTGGAGGAAGATGCTTGGTGTATCGTGGACTGAGTTCCGCACCAACATATCCATACTCCGAGAACTCGGCATCACAAAGCGTCTATCAACCATAGTACAGACGCGCATACTGCAGTACTTTGGCCTTGTCTCCCGTCGTGATAACAACTCCATAGAGCGGCTGGTCGTTCAGGGGAAGGTAGAGGGAACCAGATCACGAGGCAGATTACCTATGCTCTGAACCGATCAAGTCAAATAGGCAATGGTAAGCCCAGTGTTAGACTGTGCCAGACAATCCACAAACAGAGAGAGATGGCGGGAGATCATGAAGAAAGCTGTATCAACCTCCAACACAAATAGCTACAGGACAGAGAAGAACACAACTTGCAAAGAGCACTAACCACTTTATTGTCATACTAGCTTTTACCTGCGGCTTCGCTCGCGTCACAAAAGAATTAAAAGTAGCCTATGTGACATATACCAATACACACATCGCCATCTATACCAATACTTTTGTTTTTCCTCGGGAATATCAATTTTTTCCGGGTTAAAAAGTACCCTATTATTTAATCCGGACTTCTAACTTTACGTCTGCAAAAATTCAAAGCAATCGGTTGAGTAGTTACAGCGTGAAGGTGGAACAAACAAACAAACTCACTTTCAGATTTATAATATTATAGTAAGGATCTTGACTGTCCTTCACCTACTTACCTTGCTTCTTACTTCCAATATACGTGCGCAAACCACACAAAATTTCTTCGTTTGTCTCATAATCAACATCTTCTATGTATCTCTCATCGCACTGACTTCTTTCATTCTTCCGTTTTCATTCAAACTGTTCTTCTGATTTAAAATCCGCGAGCATTCATTTAAGCATTGGCAGACTGAAAACAATTGAAGAAACTATTTTGACAAAGTTTCCTTTAACGTATTGTAGTATTTATGTAGTAGGTATAAGTATTAGCTTCACTAGAGGACTGACCTACAGACTGACATTTTTTCTTATTACCTATTTTAAATTTAAATATTTTGTTTTGATGTTCAAAAGTGCCTTACTGGTCTAATTGAAATAAATAATTTTGACTTTGACTTTGACTATTAGTTTAGCAGTATATATTATATAGTATGTATGTCTATATAGATTTATAATATATCATATAGTTATATTTATTGTATACGTTTTTTATGTGTGTAGTATGCATATTATTTAATATTAATTATTTCTTTTTATTGTGTTCTGGCTTCGCATCAACCACTTCATTTCTCTGCACTTCCCTATGGTTGACTGTCAGAGAATGCCTTAAGGCATTCAGTCCACCATTCACTGTTATCTTTGGTGAAGAAGTAAGAATAAATAAATAAGACAGTACCTATAGGTAACCGACATACTAACCCGAAGTTTTTACTGTACATCTCCAATGAAATCATACAGAAAGAAACGGAGCCACTAGTTTTGTTTTTTCATAAATGCTCTCATTTAAAGGTAACTAAATTGCCTTATATACGACATACATTACCAATTAATAAAATACTTGTATCAGCAAATATTTATCGAGAAATGAAAAAGAAACAACCCTACTGGCTCCATGTCTTTGTTCAAAAGTATATATTTAGTATATCACGCCTTTTATCCCCGAAAGTGTAGGTAGAGGTGCACATTACGGCGCTTAATGCGACTATACAAAAGAACACCCACTTTTCACTATTCATATTATGAGTCTCATGTAATAAGGGGGGAGCCTGTTGCCATATACCGGGCACAATTCCAGACTCCGTGCTACTGCTGAGAATTTTATTTTAATAAACCCAATAATACTTTGCCTGACCCCGCAATCGAACTTAAGACCCCTTGCCCGGCAGTCGCACTTGCAACCACTCGGCCAATGTGGCAGTTAATTGTAATTTATATAAAATCATAATCCATTCCAGCTGCTTCTAGAATGCGGCCTCATCCGTCCGACAGGGCCTGGACTCTTCACCATCCTGCCACTAGCCCGGAGAGCTCTGGATAAACTGGAGAATCTGATCAAATCATGTATAGAAGCTGCCGGTGGTCAGAGGATGGCCGTACCATCACTCACTCCTGCCACATTGTGGGATAAGACGGGTAGACTGCAGGAGATCGGTCCGGAGCTTATTAAAATGGAAGATAGACACGGGAAGAAGTATTTGTTGGCTCCGGTTTGTATGACATGTTTTTTTTATTTATTGGAACCATAAACAAGTTTACAATACCTTAATATTTATATTTTAACTAATACAATTTTACTTATTGCAAACTCAACATCAATGGTCACCTAAATATCAATGATTTAGAAAATGATGAACCTGCACCTCAATATAATCAAGTTTCATAGGAAGTGTTACCGTGGTGAAAATAATTAGTGTCCGACCGAAGGTGTATTTTTGGCCGAAGCCGAAGCCAATTAATCGGCTATCGCCACGACCTTCGGCCGAAGCCGAAGCCGAAGCCGAAGGTTCATATTTTCTCAGCACTCAGTCAATTATTTTGTTCAATATTGTCTACAAGCTACAATTAATATTAAAATTATTTCAAAACCTCAATATTGAAGGTTTATATTGACTGTCTTATAAAGAAGTTTATGATATATCAAAGAGATGGTTGGTTTAGCGATTAATAAAAGTTTGTGATTTACCTACTGGTAAATTCTTTATTATGAATAATTTCACAAATTACAATTAGATCAATCAGTCTTTGTTTTACTGGACTAGACCAAAACTAGACTAATAAATAAAATAAACAAGCATAACTTCTTAGTAAATAATTAAATGTTGGTCAATTAAATTTAGCAAATATTAGAAAATTCAAAATAAATGAAACAATAACAATAACATAAGAACTAATGAGTTAATGACTGTTTTGCACACAAGAAGCTATAAGAATAATATAATATTCTATTTTACTAACACAATTCTATTTTACAAACACTCGTTTAAATACACGTACGAACTTGTTTTGATGCATGCAATGTGATATTTTGACAGTGACTCCCCGCCGCCTCATGACATTCGTAACAGTTCGTTTAATCTCGGCAGTCGCTCGGACCTTCGGCGAAACCTTCGGCTTCGGCCGGGCTTTGGGCCGAAGCCGAATGTTTTGCCGAAGGTGGACTTTTTGGCCGAAGATGGCCGAAGCCGAAGCCGAAGCCGAAGCTTCGGTCGGACACTAATAATAATTAGAAAAAAAAATGCGAGTATGTATGCATGCATATGTTTGTTTGATTTGTGTGTGTGTGTGTGTCTTGTTAAGTAGTTGTATGTGATTATTATTATGTAGAAATCTAAAGAGGTTATGTAGGATTCGTAGTAATCGGCTAGTTTCATAGGTTTAAAATAAATTGTTTCAACTTTTCAATGCAATAAAAAACTAAACAATAATCATACTCTCATCCATTGATTTGACACTTTACCTACTTTTGGATGTTTTCTCGCTAATTTTAAGGAAATAAGTACCTATGCTATTTGACGCAGAAATATGATGACGTCATAAGTAGCTATCCAATACCAAATTCATAGAAAAGTATCGTTTTTAAATAATGACTCTGTGGACCATGGACAAGATTTCATTTCATTATTAATTTCATTTTAAATTTTTTTAGCTTTTATTTTATTTTTAAATTATGTTATGTGTGTTTTGCGCGAAAATAAATGGTTTTTCTTTCTTCTTTCGTTTTGACATTTCATTAAAAGTATTGAATTTGACTATCTGTCAAGTACCGTATTGGCGTTCCATAGTCTCTGCCTACCCCCATGGGAGACAGGCGTGAAGTTATGTACGTAATAATTTCTTAAGTTTACAAAACAAATGCTTAACACCTTATCTAATAATATTAATTTAACCTTGTGTTCCAGACACATGAAGAAGCGATAGCAGACTTGTTAGCAGATGTGGGTCCACTGTCATACAAACAACTGCCACTGTTACTGTACCAGGTAAACTAAAAATAAATTATAATTACCGTTTTCCATCACCCCTAAACCATCTCTTACTTTGTCGCGGAGAACCGCGGGTAACCAGGGCTCCGGCTCGACGTGCAGGAGAAGGAACGGGGTGGTTTTTAGTCAGTAAGAGTCTGACACTCCCTCCCGCCTCACCCAGGCGGGAGCAGTCATTCGATGACTTTCCCCCCCTTAAAAAAACCATCTCTTAAGTAACTCTCTCTCTTAACTCACAAGTTTTAAGTACAAGTTTTATTTCATTACGTGTGGGAGAGCCATGCTTCAGCACTGCTGGGCCGGCTCGACCGGAGTGATACCACCAACGAGCAGAAAACCCAAGTGAAGCAACGCTTGCGTTGTGTTTCGTCGTGTGAGTGAGGTTACCGGAGGCCCAATCACCCTCCCCTTCCCCAATCTCCCCAATTCCTGAATCCCCAAAGATCCTCAAACTCCTAATCCCCAAAAGGCCGGTAACGCACTTGTAACGCCTCTGGTGTTCCGGGTGTCCACGGGCGCGGTATATGGCAATAGGCTCACCCCCTATTACATGGGACTCGTACCATAAATAGTGAAAAGTGGGTGTTACATTGTACAGTGGCATTAAGTGCCGTAATGTGCATTTCTGCCCTATCCCTTCGGGGATAAAAGGCGTGATGTTATGTATGTATGTACGTCAAAACCAATACAAAAACTAACCATATCCTTTTGGTAATATTTTGAAACACAGTATTCACCCTCCGCCTTCAGATCAGCAACAAATACCGCGACGAGGCGCGTCCCAAGCACGGACTACTGCGCGCACGAGAGTTCTCCATGATGGACGCGTACGGCCTGCACGAGCACGAGCACTGCGCACGGGACACGTACAGCGCACTCACTGACGCGTACCATACACTGTTCAGGACGTTGCAATTGCCCGTGCATAGAGGTAACAACTTTTTGTACAAGTTTTATATAATTACGTGTGGGAGAGCCATGCTTCGGCACGCATGGGCCGGCTCGACCGGAGTGATACCACCAACGAGCAGAAAACCATAGTGAAACAACACTTGCGTTGTGTTTCGTTGTGTGAGTGAGGTTACCGGAGGCCCAATTACTTAAACAAAAGTTCACCCCTTCCCCATACCCCCTTCAAGCGACCGACCCCTTTAAAACCATTTTCCCCCCACAGTGGAAGCTCCGTCAGGCGACATGGGGGGCCCCCTGTCCCACGAGTGGCAGCTGCCGGCCCCCGCGGGGGAGGACGCCGTCACTGTGTGCGCCGCCTGCGCGCGCGCACTCCCGCAGGGGGGGGCCTGTCGCACCTGCGGGGGGGACACTGCAGAAGTTCACAGCATTGAGGTAAGTGTTTTAAATTAAATAATGAATGTGTTACAGTCTGTAGTTCTTTTGTTTTTATTGTGTCTTTAGGCTTAATTCATTCTGTCTCCTGCAGTAATTCACCGAGGGAAGTGGAAACTATCGTTTTTATGTTCTCCTCTTATAATATCTTCTGATTCACTTCGTTGCGGGAACCAAGACAGTTACTCATGTGCCTGAGACGCGCCGGACTTCAGTGTTCCGGTGTTTTCATGGTTGTATCTACTGTAGATCTTGGTGCACAGGAGTTGCAGCGGTTTTGGGAGGTTGTGACGGGCTTGTCTTATTAAAAAAAAGTCTGTAGTTCTGTACTGACCGGAGCTGCAAAAGACCTAACTGTAATATGATTGTGTATTATTTTGCGAAAAAACATCCCGACTTAATATTTCTTTTGCATTATATCCACCCAAAGGTAGAAAAAACTATCAGTGAATTTTTTTCTATGAGATCAGCTGGTAGACGGATCACCTGATGGCAAGCAATCGGCGTCGCCCATGGACACCCGAAACACTAGATATGTTCCAAGTGCGTTACCGGCCTTTTGGAAATTTGAGGATTGTGGGGGATTCGGGGATTGGGGAGACTGGGAAGGGGGGGTAGTTAGGCCTCCGGTAACCTCACTCACACGACGAAACACAACGCAAGCGATGTTTCACGTAGGTTTTCTGCTCGGCCGTGGTATCACTCCGGTCGAGCCGCCCCGCAGTGCCGAAGCATGGCTCTCCCACACTGAATGATGATGTCGACCTTCCATTCCAGGTGGGTCACACGTTCCTACTGGGCAGCAAGTACAGCGCGGCCCTGGCGGCGCACTGCACGCCATCTAGCGGCCCGCCCGCGCCACTATACATGTCCTGCTATGGTATTGGTATTACTAGGTATGTACCCACATTTACATTGTACAGTGAAATTATTTACACCTCTGCCTACCCCTTCGGGGATAAAAGGCGTGATGTTATGTTATGTTATGTATGTATGTAACTAATCTTAATTCTAACTAATATTCTTGTCTGTATGTTTGTCACGCAAACACGTCATAACCGCTGAAGGGATCGGGATGAAATTTGGAACAAGGGTAGATTATGGCCTGGAATAATATATTAGGAATAATGTTAGGAATCAGAAGTCTGGATATTTAAAAAAAACAACGCAACAGACAACCAAAATGATACAACACTTTATTTTTTAATTAAGGAACAAAATAACAATCACGATAACCAAGTAACCTTATCTACCTGGGCTCGCTGCCATTGCAGCGGTAAGTCCCCTCTTTGAGGAGTGGCTTGAGAGACGCTACGGCGTCCTCACCTACCGCCTGACGCAGGTCCTCACCGGACATGGAAGTTTCGGGAGGTACCTGTGTCTGATGGGGCGGGAGGAAACGCCCGGGTGTCATCACTGCGAGGACCGCCCTGAGGACACGGTGGAACACACTGTAGCGGAATGCCCTGCGTGGGCTGAGCACCGCCGTGCCCTCAGGGAAGTGAACGGCGATGGCGACCTCTCGCGTCCGGGCCTAGTGCAGGCCATGATGCGGAGCGAGGGGGACTGGGATGCCGTCTCCTCCTTTTGCGAAGCAGTCATGCTAGCTAAGGAGGAGGCGGGACGCGTGAGGCAGCGAAGCGCTGCCTCCTCGCAACCCAGCCATCGCGAAGGACACACCGGGCGTCGGGGATCGCGGGACGATCTCCGGCCACCGTAAGCGCGGGCCTGCGGACGGCGAGCATGGGTGGCTCCCCGTCCGACCAGAAACAGACCCGAGCGTACGGCGCGTCGCGTTCCGCGCGCGCCTCAAAGAGCCATCAGACCACCACAGATGGGGCCCAATAGGGCCGATGCCGATTCGGAGTCGCGGAGAACCTAACGGGTAACCGGGGCTCCGGCTCGACGTGCAGGAGAAGGAACGGGGTGGTTTTTAGTCAGTAAGAGTCTGACACTCCCTTCCGCCTCACCCAGGCGGGAGCAGTCATTCGATGATTTTCCCCCCTTAAAAAAAAAAAAAAACCCTTATCTACCGCAAATCACCACACATTAAATTAGCACATAAATAATCAAGAAATAATAAGAAAGTACAAAAATTGGAAAAATATAAGTCTCGCGATCCTTGAGCGATGTAACCACCGCGAACGACACCCGACAAATGAGCCTGACAATGGTGTGAAGTTTGCTTTTATAGGCTCTTAAAAACTGTTATTCCGCAACTCCTGACACGGCCTCTCCTGACAGCAAGTCGTGCTCGACTTGAACTTCTTGGGATGCACCTGCAGTGGGATGCCGTGCTGTTCCCATCTCTTCATCTAAGCTCGGCATGGATAACCCAATCGAAACTGGCGCTTTTTTTTTTTGAGGGGCGAAAATCATCCAATGACTTCTCCCGCCCGGGTGAGGCGGGAGGGAGTGTCAGACTCTTACTGACTAAAAACCACCCCGTTCCTACTCCTGCACTTCACCCGGGCTCCGTATCGGCATCAGCCCTGCTAGGCCCCATCTGTGGTGGTCTGATGGCTCCTTGAGGCGCGCGCGGAACGCGACGCGCCGTACGCTCGGGCCTGGTTCTGGTCGGGCGGCGAGTCACCCATGCTCGCCGTCCGCAGGCCCGAGAATCGAAACTGGCTCTGGGTTGTCGCTTTCCAAGTGATCTGATCTATTTTCAGCCTCATCAGTATCGTCATCTGAAAGAGTTAGCGATGGTTATTCACACAAAAAGCACAAGTATACTGATCAATTAATTGCATTATTTAATAGGAAAATGGCTAACAATATAAGATAGTAGGGGTCCCAACCATCTTATATCATTGCCTTATACATTACCACGGCGGCTAACACTACATGGGTGACAATCACCGACGTTGTGCGACACACGCCTTCGCAGTGGGGCGTATCCCATGTTTAGGCGACACCCGTCCTTGGGGAGTCCGTCCTCATGTGATTAACACCGTTGATGGGGAACACATCCCATTGTTGGGCGACTAACGCCATTGGGACTAACAATTCTGAAACCAAAAACAGAATAAGTTCATCATACTCACTTTCAAAGAAAGCGGCACAACTTTCTGGGCACCATTCTCCTTTCCAAGGCACCATGTATTGGGAGGGTGCTTGAGTGGTTTTCCCGCAGCTTCCACTGAGAAGTTTAAGTTCGTAGCGCCCATTAGGCAAGACTATATGGTCCTCGCATCCCAGGGTCTAATTTACCCGTTGATTGCGAGTACTTTATTACAGAAACCAGATCATCCACCTTGTTTTCACGCGGTGGACGTCTGAACTGGTTGGCTGAAGCATCTTGCTGTTCTTGGTTCTTTTTCATCAGTTCGCTAGCGCGACTTCGACGCATCTCCCGCAGAGCTTCTCTGTTGGTATCTGGAGTACTTGTAGCTAGGTCCCGTATCAGCGATCGTATAGCTGGAGTAGAGGCGTCCGTACCAATCATTAAATTTATGGCTGAGGATTGAGTGGTTTTCTGTTTGCTGATATTTAGCACCAGTCGTAACTTCCAAAGTGTGGTCGACCAGGAGGCGTTCCTACGTCCCACTTCGATTCGAAGCATGTTGAGAACGGTTCTTATATACCGTTCAACTTGTCCGTTCGCGCCGTGCATTTCAGGAGTTATGTGAAGGTTATAGGCTATAAAACATCACGCTACAACCAATAGAAGCCGAGCAGTGGAGGAAGCCGCCGCAGGAGTAGCTAGCGTCATCATAATACTCCTTTGTTCATAATTTGCAGATTACTATCAGCGAGTATAGAAGCACTGTCCAGTGACAAGTGTCTGCGCTGGCCAGACGCCATCGCACCGTACAGCATCTGCATCATCGGGCCCAAGGTAAATACAGCCTTAATGCATTGTAATACACTACAATATCCAATTAGAGGACATTTTATTTAAAATTCTAATTAGTGGGGGCTCTGCCGTGCCTGGCAGTCCCATATAATAAAGGGTGAGCCTATTACCATATACACAATTCCAGACTCCGTGCTACTACGGAGAATTTTTAAACCCAGTAATACTTTGCCCGACTCGGGATTCGAACTGTTGTCCCCTTGCCCGGCAGTCGAACTCGCGACCACTTGGCCAACGAGGCAAACAATATTATTATTTAAAATAACTTGTATTCCTTACAGGAAGGTTCAAGAGAATGGGAGACACACGGCATCGCCTCCATATCCCAGCTGTATGAGACGCTGGAGCCTGCAAGACCTGGTGACGTCATCGTGGACGACAGACACCACCTCACTATTGGGAAGCGACTCATGATGGCGGACAGGTACATATATAACATACTAACTTTTACCCGCGGCTTCACTCGCGTCAAAAAAGAATAAAAAGTAGCCTATGTGACATAAACCAATACACACAGCGCCATCTATACCAATACTTTTGTTTTTCCTCGGGAATATCAATTTTTCCGGGATAAAAAGTACCCTATTATTTAATCCGGACTTCTAACTTTACGTCTGCAAAAATTCAAAGCAATCGGTTGAGTAGTTACGGCGTGAAGGTGGAACAAACAAACAAACTCACTTTCAGATTTATAAGAATTTAGTAAGAATAAGGATTGTTACGGCTTTTAACCCTTTGAGTACCGTCATTATAGACACAAAGAACAATAGGTTGCGGTCACCGGTGTCCTCGCGGTGTTTGACAGTTTAATGTCCGAAAAGTCAATAATAAAATTAAATACACTTCGTCCGCGTAGAATATTATACCTGTTTTATCCCATGGGACCATTCCATCGGGATTAATATCCCTACCCTATCACCTAAGTCACCCCATACCCTGCCTGTGTACTAAATTACGATTTTTTTTATGGCATAATCCGGTAAACGAACAGACGAATCGCCTGATGGTAAGCAATCGGCGTCGCTCTTGGACACCTGGAACACCAGAGGCGTTACAAGTGCGTTACCGGACTTTTTGGTATTAGAAGTTTGAGGATCGTTGGGGATTGGGGAAGGGGAGGGTAATTGGGCCTCCGGTAACCTCACTCACACGACGAAACACAACGCAAGCGTTGCTTCACGTCGGTTTTCTGCTCGGCCGTGGTATCACTCCGGTCGAGCCGGCCCAGCAGTGCCGAAGCATGGCTCTCTCACACTTAAAGTTACAGCGCGATTGACGGACATCCGAACAAAGAAACCATCACGTTTATAATAATAGTGTGATAACTCCACTCTTATTTTTTTTGTTGACGTTCAAAAGTACCTTACTCTTGAAACCAATCTCAATGTCAATGCAATTTCAATCTAATAAAATCTCAATAAATATTCAATGTCAACACTATACAACCACAATCGTAGCTGTTACAATAGCATTCAGAGTACGGAATGTAAAGACAAACTTCATTCAATATCCACGCAATACGGACGCAATGGGCGCTAGTGTTGAAACTCAAGAGTACGAAGTTACACAATACTAATGTCGATCGATCGGAATTAGATTCAAGAGTAAGCCTGGTCTAATTGAAATAAATGATTTTGACTTTGACTTACGACAAAATAGAAGAGTCAGTCAATGCTGTTTATCCTGAAAGGGACGAGCAAAAACTATAATATTACTCTTTCTATATATCTTGATTATTTCTATTAGCGACCCGCCCCGGCTTCGCACGGCTGCAATGCTTATGTAATCTACGACATTACATAAGAAACCTCTAAATTTATCAGTGTATCTCTACCATATTATGCATGTATTATACATATAAAACTTCCTTAAGAATCACTCTATCTATGTATTAAAAGAAACTGCATCAAAATCCGTTGCGTAGTTTTAAAGATCTAAGCATACATAGCGACAGACAGACGGCAGACAGCGACTTTGTTTTATACTATGTAGTAATAATCTTAGGGACAGAGGCAGGGGATATAGGTGTGGGAGAGCCATGCTTCGACACTGCGGGCCGGCTCGACCGCAGTGATACCACGGCCGAGCAGAAAACCGACGTGAAGCAACGCTTGTGTTGTGTTTCGTTGTGTGAGTGAGGTTACCGGAGGCCCAATTACCCTCCCCTTCCCCAATCTCCCCAATTCCTGAATCCCCAACGATCCTCAAACTCCTAATCCCCAAAAGGCCGGTAACGCACTTGTAACGCCTCTGGTGTTCCGGGTGTTCATGGGCGACGCCGATTGCTTACCATCAAGTGATCCGTCTGCTCGTTTACCGGCTTATGCCATAAAAAAAGAAAAAGGAATATGTTTTTCCTAGGTGACTATCCAAATTGTACCAGTTATGGTTCACTAGTATGGCGTTGACCGACTGCATCTATTACAAAGATTCAACACTAGCTTCTACCAGCGGTTTCACTTGCGATAGCTAAAAAAAAGTATTCTATGTGTTACTCCAGACCATTATCTATCCCTGTCCCAAATTTCATCGCGATCCCTTCAGCCGTTTTGACGTGGTCAAAGTCAAAGTCAAAGCATTTATTTCAATTAAACCATAATTTGGTACTTTTGAAACGTCAACAAATACAAAATAAACAATAGTCTGTCAGTCAGTCCGTCAGTGAAACTAGGTGAAGCTAGGTGCTCATTCCAAAATATAGATTCGAATGGAGAAGAACGAGTAAGAAACTCCAATCGTTACTCTTTTTAAAAAAAGTATGTTCTACAATGTCTCTGATACATATTTCCATAATGTACGCATATGTAAGAACAATGCAAAGACACGCTTGACGCATTATACTCATAACTTAATAAAATTAAAAAAAAAAAATCTTGAAGTCCAACATGGTGCTCACATATGCATACTGACAATCCATAGAATTAGTGCTTCTATACAAGAAAAGGTGGTTAAGTAACAAACACATACAAGTACCAACTTTAGTATCTATCAATAGCAAGACTATTTTCATTGTTCACAGAATGGGTTACCCGTACATAATAGTGATGGGTAAGGCGGCCCTGTCCGACCCGGCACGGTACGAAGTATACCGCAGCTGCGACGTCACCGCCAGCGTACAACTACTTACAACCACTGAGCTATTGGAGCTTCTCAGCCATAAAGATTCACAACGAATTAAAATAAAAAATGTTTATTGAGAAATATATTAATTGTTTTATTTATAAAACTAGCTTTTACCCGCGGCTTCGCTCGCATCACAAAAGGATAAGAAGTAGCCTATGTGACATATACCAATACACACAGCGCCATCTTTACCAATGCTTTTGTTTTTCCTCGGGAATATCAATTTTTCCGGGATAAAAAGTACCCTATTATTTAATCCAGACTTCTAACTTTACCTCTGCAAAATTTCAAAGCAATCGGTCCAGTAGTTATGTCGTGAAAGCGGACCAAACAAACAAACAAACAAACTCACTTTCCGATTTATAATATAAGTAAGGAAGTAAGGATTCTAATGTCGTGGTGACTAGAGTGCAAGAAGGAATAACTGTCGCTTCCGAAGCTTAGCTCTGATTGGCCGGCTCCAGAGCACAAGGCGCCGGACCCTCTCGATACTGTTACGTTACGAACGCGATAGCTACTCGTGCTTGGCACTGTGAAGGTTTAAGACGCCCGCTTCTCATGCACGAGGGCGCGGGCTCGACACCTACTAACGGGAAACCTGGGTTAAGGAAACTTGAATAATTTCTAATTACACTTCTGGACACATCTATTGGCCCACCTTGTATTTTCAGTTTCGTTTGGTCCTAGCTAAAATTTTATATTACGTCGAGCAAAAAGTTTTTATGCAGTTTTGTACCTGGCACATTCACAATTTCATTCAATAGTCTTTTTTTGAATTTCGAACACAGAATTTAAAGAAACAAAAGACAATTTGGAGCCTGTTTGTTGGTATCAAACAATCGAATACTAAGAAAACTTGGTTTTATTGGTTTACTTGGATTTAATTCTTGAAAAGGTGATTGATATCTTTGGTTTTGCAACAAACATTACTTATTCTTAACATTAAGGTGAGTTCTATCAATAATCTATGGATACTTCACCTGAAGTCGCCGCCCAAGCTGTGGCACTTATTCAGGCCGGACACAGCCAAAGAAACGTGGGTGCTCAACTTAATTTAAGTCGATCTGCGGTCTGAAATGTTTATCGGAGGTACCTAGAGACTGGCGGCTTTGTTCGTCGCCAAGGAAGGCCACGATCTCGGGTCACAACTGAAAGGCAGGATCGATTCATCGTGACGACCAGCATGAGAACTCGTCAGCTTACCTCCATTGAGATACAAGACCAACATCGCGACTTCCACGGAGTATCTGTGAGCGCTCGAACTGTTCGGAGAAGGTTAAAAGAACGCGATATGGTACCACACAAGCCAGCTAATGGGCTCAAACTAACGCGAGCCCACCTAACAGCGCGCCTTCATTTCGCACGCAGTCATTTAAATTGGACACAGCAAGATTGGAGCCATGTACTCTTTTCTGATGAGTCTAAAATTGTGTTACATGGCAATGATGGAAGGAAGAAGGTCTTCCGACGTAAGGGAGAGCGTTTCGCACAATGCTGCTTTGAAGAGAGGGTTGCTAATGGCGGTGGCTCATGGACCGTCTGGGGCGGTATATCCGCGAGCTAAGCAAAACTCAACTTGAGGTTGTTACAGGACCACGGCTGCCAACATAACATAAATGCTGTAAGGTACATTCGTGAGTGCTTAGAACCTCACATGACACCATACGCGGACTACGCGGCCTATGTGGGCCCAAATTTCCTTTTTACGCTTGATAATGCAAAAGCCCATGTGGCCAGCATCGTCAGGGAATATCTTCGGGATGTGAACATCACAGTTATGGACTGGCCAGCCACAAACCCAGACATGAACACCATTGAGCACATGTGGGACGAGCTAAAAAGACGTGTTAGGGCTCGTCAGCCAGTTGACCAGACGAAGAGTAATGGGAGATGATCCCTCAAAATTTCATAGAGCGGTTGATAAACTCTATGCCTAATCGTATGAGAGCTGTGGTAGATGCTCATAGAGGCAACACCGGTTATTAAATTAAACCTTTATTTGATAAAACATGTTTTTATTCAAAAATCAATTGCCTTTAACAAGGCGCATATCCGATTTGTTAGCCGTAGCTCCATGTCGTATGGTATTCTGAATTCAAATTTTAAAAAATACGATCGAAAAAGATTGTAAAATGTATCAGGTTTAAAACTGCATCAACAGTTTTTGTTCAATCTAGCAATCATATATCGGTAGGGGCCATCGAAACCTAAACTCTAAGGTGGGCCAATAGATGTGTCCAGATATAAGTTTGAAATCGCCACCCGCAATGAGAATAAAGCGCCAAAATGAAACTAGCAAAGTTATTTATGCAAAACATTTATTTTACAATTGTATAGACATAAAATATACAATAATAAAGATAAAAGGTAACATTCACATATATTTATTTAAAATTCTCTACAATTTACATTTTTATTTATTTATTAAACTTTATTGCACATACAGTAAAATTGGCGGACTTAATGCCGTAGGCATTTTCTGACAGTCGACCATTGGGTGGTGCAGAATGTTAAAGTGGTAGGTGCAAAATTGTAGAAAGAAAGTATGAAGTAGACAACGAAGTTAAGGCAATAACATATTAAAGAGGGAAGACATGATTGTTATAGTTGATAAATACATAACTAAGGGTATAGGGACTTAAAATGATATATATGGTATAGACTTAAAATTTTTAAATACTACTTACAAAATAAAAAAATACGTGAGCAACTGTCCTCAATTGTTTCACTGTACTCGATCAAGTACAGCGGCGCTAAATGCACAAACCTTCCCCGTGTCAGAAAAGGTCTTTATTTTTTCTTTTTATGGGATAAGCCGATAAACGAGCAGACGGATCACCTGATGGTAAACAATCGGCGCCGCCCATGGACACCCGGAACACCAGAGGCGTTACAAGTGCGTTACCGGCCTTTTGGGGATTAGGAATTTGAGGATTGTTAGAAATTCAGGGATTGGGAAGATTAAGGAAGTGTGGGGGTAGTTGGGCCTCCGGTAACCTGACTCAAACGACGAAACACAACAAAAACATTGCTTTACTATGGTTTTTTGCTCGTTTGTGGTATCACTCCGGTCGAGCCGGCCCAGCAGGGCCGAAGCATGGCTCTCCCACACTTAATGTATGCTCGTTGGTCAACCCTGGACAGTCGGTGGAACTGCGTGGAGCACTTCTGATGTTTGGCTCCAAGTTGGAGAGGACGGGGGCAGCGTTTAATTAAACGCATCCTACCCAACCTCGGGGGGCCAAACGCCACCTGCCGGAGGTTATACGCCGGGGTCGTGCGGTCCATGGCCATCTACAGCGTCCCTGTGTAGGCGCCGAACCTGATGCGGCGGCCCGCTCGGGCGCTGCTCACGTCGTAGAGGGTCATGACGATCTGAATGATCCGCGGATACCGCACGATCTCCGGGGAGGCGGCGAACGTCCTTGCCGGATTACCGCCGTGGGATCTGGAGGCGAAAGTGCTCGCGCGCGTATATCGCATGCGCGCGAAGGCACGTCGCCGGGGCGAAACTCTGCTGCCGCGCCAGATAAGTGCGTGGCGGGAGGAGCTCCGGCGCGATCTCATGGCCTTTGCAGTCCTCCGGTGTGCCTATTTTCACTGAAAACACCGAAATTAATACCACTGAAATCAAAATAATTGGCAAATTCCAAAATATTTACAAAATGAAACCTATTTTTAACCGACTTCAAAAAAAGGAGGAGGTTCTCAATTCGACCGTATATATGCTTTTTTTTTTATGTTTGTTCGCCGATATCTCCGTTGTTTATAAACCGATTTTGAAAATTCTTTTTTTGTTAGAAAGGAGATAGTTCCAGAATGGTCCCATAATAAGGAAATCAGGATCTGATGATGGAAGACCAGGGAAACCGAGGGGAACTTTTAAAAATTATAGGGGTGACTAGGGCATTTGTTAATTTTTTCATTAAGTATTAAAAACCACTACAATCTGATAAAGGTCTGGAGCCGATCTGATGATGGAGCCGAGAGCCAGTTGAGGGAACTCCTCAACGGTTAACAGTAGCTACCTTGTGTTTGGGTTTGATTAATTTGTATTGATGAGGACTTTACACCTGAGTGGGGTGTAATTGTCAATAAGGGTCTGATGATGAAGTAGTACGATAGTTGAGGGAACTCCTCAACGGTTAACAGTAGCTACCTTGTGTTTGGGTTTGATTAATTTGTATTAATGAGGACTTTACACCTGAGTGGGGTGTAATTGTCAATAAGGGTCTGATGATGAAGTAGTACGATAGTTGTGGGAACTCCTTAACGGTTAACAGTAGCTACCTTGTGTTTGGGTTTTGATTAATTTGTATTGATGAGGACTTTACACCTGAGTAGGGTGTAATTGACAATAAGGGTCTGATGATGAAGTAGTACGATAGTTGAGGGAACTCCTCAACGGTTAACAGTAGCTACTTTGTGTTTAGGTTTGATTAATTTGTATTGATGAGTACCTTACACCTGAGTGGGGTGTAATTGGTCAATAAGGGTCTGCTGATGAAGTAGTACGATAGTTGAGGGAACTCCTCAAAGGTTAACACTAGCTACCTTGTATTTGAGTTTGATTAATTTGTATTGATGAGGACTTTACACCTGAGTGGGGTGTAATTGTCAATAAGGGTCTGATGATGAAGTAGTACGATAGTTGAGGGAACTCCTCAACGGTTAACAGTAGCTACCTTTGTTTGGGTTTGATTAATTTGTATTGATGAGGACTTACACCTGAGTGGGGTGTAATTGTCAATAAAGGTCTGATGATGAAGTAGTACGATAGTTAGGGAACTCCTCAACGGTTAACAGTAGCTACCTTGTGTTTGGGTTTGATTAATTTGTATTAATGAGGACTTTACACCTGAGTGGGTGTAATTGACAATAAGGGTCTGATGATGAAGTAATACGATAGTTGAGGGAACTCCTCAAAGGTTAACACTAGCTACCTTGTGTTTGGGTTTGATTAATTTGTATTGATGAGGACTTTACACCTGAGTGGGGTGTAATTGTCAACAAGGGTCTGATGATGAAGTAGTACGATAGTTGAGGGAACTCCTCAACGGTTAACAGTAGTTATTTTGTGTTTAGGTTTGATTAATTTGTATTGATGAGGACTTTACACCTAGATGGGGGGGGGGGTTATGGTCATTAAAGGTCCAATGACGAAGTAGTATGATAGCTAAGGGACTCCTCAATGGTTAAGAGTACCCACCCGGTGTTTGAACTTGCATAATTTGTATTGATGAAAACTTTGCATCCATGTGGGTTTTGTATAATATAATATATCAAAGTACTAAACTAAAAAGTATAAAATAAAATTAAAAAACTGCGTTTAAAAAAACCGACTTCAAAAACAAATGACAAACAAAAAGTAAAAACTAAAAAGGAAAAAAAAAACTATTAGTGGTCATACGTACTTATAGCTTACACACCCACTGATAGGTTAGAAGTCGGTGCGGACGCCCGGGTGTCATCACTGCGAGGACCGCCCTGAGGACACGGTGGAACACACTGTAGCGGAATGCCCTGTGTTGGCTGAGCACCGCCGTGCCCTCAGGGATGTGATCGGCGATGGTGACCTCTCGCGTCTGACCCTAGTGAGGGTCATGATGCGGAGCGAGGGGGACTGGGATGCCGTCTGTTTGCTCCTTTTGCGAAGCAGTCATGCTAGCTAAAGGACACGTGAGGCAGCGAAGCGCTGCCTCCTCGCAGCCCAGCCATCGCAAGGACACTCCAGGCATCGGAGATCGCGGGACGATCTCCGGCCACCGTAAGCGCGGAGAATTTAACGGGTTACCGGGGCTCCGGTTCGAAGAGCAAGGGTAGGAACGGGGTAGTTTTTAGTTAGTATTACTCTGAAATTCCCTCTCGTCTAACTCAAGGTGGGAGAAGGCATTAGATGACTTTCCCCCTCAAAAAAAGGCAGGCTCAGTAGTCAGGAGGTCCAAACATAAATATTGAGCTCATGCCCCGAACTGAATTTTTATTATTATCATAAATTTCAACCTTGTGAGCTCCTTCATTCCTTCCAGGATATACAACTAAGTAATCTTTTCTAGCTGAAGAAGGAACTTTGTACAGCTTTTCAAAGTCCACAACGGTGTTTTCGTTAATCTGTTCATCACCCAGCAACCCAGAGCATCCATCAATCCCATTAATTTTATCATTTCTTTGGTATTCCGATTGATTTTGTAAATCAGACAACAACTGAAAGATAAAAAGTTTGTTGCTCTCCGCCATTTCGATCAACTGAGAATCCATTTTAAATTTTATGTTAAAAAGGTGAAAACAATCTGTTCCCAATCTTCGAAACAATACTTTGATTATGAATTCCCACATTTTCTCTTGTCCTTCTTTTGTGACTTGTGATTTAAGTCTGTCGCAAATGTACTCTACTGCCAAATATTCAGCAAAGGACAAGTGTATGAATATCGGTACGTTATTTGCTACGGTCTGGATCAAACCAGATTTTTCTCTTCCATCTTTTAGTTCATCTATCATCTTATTTATTTCGTTTAACTCTGCTTTGTCGAAAACTTCTGTATTAGGATAAAATACGACATAAGCACCTAATTTCTTATGCTTATTTAAACATTTCGTCCTTTTTTCTTCATAATAATCTGTATTGTCTGGCATATAAACATTAATTTTGTATTTCTCTTGAAACTTAATTCTTTTTAGTTTTATTTCTATATAGTATTCGTACATAATATATCCTGTTACATTAATATCCCATTTGTTCTGTTTGTCATCGATATATTTGATTTTATTAACTGTATATTCAGCTAGAAGATACAAATGTAAAGGCGGTGCACTTAACATATCTTCAAGGTGTATTGTTTCGTTATCTCTTGAGTCGTATTGTAGCTTGTAAGATTCTTCGGGATAAGGGATTTCTAAACCTGTGATCGTAGACTGTTGCTTTAAAAAAAACAGAAAATTTGTATAAACTTTAAAATACGGCGTGTGTCGAATATTGTTAAAGACTGCGACACCGTTTGATTTTTTTGTAATAAACTGAATGAAGTCGTTTATGTTTTGTAGTTGTTCACTACTTAGTTTTGATAGTTGCAATTTGTTTTGCCAATACAAAAACAGATATCTGTCTTGTTCCATCCAAGAGAAATGGTCAATGCCATATGAAGGTCCAAATTCTGTTTCCAAAATAGATTTAATATTATTATAAGATCGACTTGTGATCCAAATCTTATGTCTTTTAGTAAAATCCCTAACTGATTTCACTAGTGCTAGTGCTTGATCGGCGTAGTCAGGGAATATTTCATCGAACCCATCAAAAATGAATATTAATTTCTGTGTGTTGTAGTAATAGAGAAATAATTTAAGTTGGAATTCTATAAAACTGTCCTCGGTCCAATTTTTTAGGATTACCGTTCCAAGTACTTCTTCCAGTTCAATTTTAAATTCATCATCTTCATTAAAATCTCTGTGCTTCTTACAAATGGCTACTTTACATATGAATCTTAAACTCTCTAGCATATTTATATCAGTTTGGCCATCTTTCCAATCACTCAACATCTTCGCGTGCTCCAACAAATTGATCCTTAATATCCACAGTTTAGGGTTTATTTTCTTTGTTTTCAACGACAAATGAGTCATCAAAGTAGACTTGCCCATTCCTGGTACAGCTGTCAGTAGTACAACGTCGTCGTCTAAGTCATATAGAGTTTGTGGTCGTATACGGTTTGCATTATCGGACCCTGCTTTTGGCGTCACTCTCCTGTCTATATACAACTTTTTGTTCCTTTCATAGTTATCATCTTTGTATTCATTTCCTATTTTTATTGACTTACCGTCAACAATATTGTTCAACATAGTTTCATCTATTAACTTTGCAGATTCTTCATCTATAATTATATCTAAACCTACATCTAAGCCTTGGAACTTTGCTTTAGCAACTCCTAGGACCATTTTTTGAGATTCGTCAGTCAGATCTATGAGAGATATTGGATCGTCATTTACTACATAATGGACTTGTGAGAAATATTGTTTTATTGTTTTCACTGAATGTTTATCCACGATTATAACAGTCGGTTTACCATTTACAGCCTTTGCGATGCTCTCTAACTTCTTGTTACAATTTCCAAAGCTTTGCATGTGATTCGATAGAATTATTAGTACTTTGTCCTTACAATTCGTCAGTTCTTCATAAAATATTGTAAGGTTCTTATAAGGGAGTTTGAAAATATACTTTAAATCCAATACAGCGTGATCCCTTTTGCCTAAATACTGTTCCAATTTGACTGATGTCAGTACTGGGCTCCCTGATGCTATAACAGCTCCAGTAACATTACGTTCTGTGAATATCTTGAGAGATTCTTCTTTAAATACATAATCTTTGTTTTTAATTCTATGCATCGTGTTTAAAACTCCAATTAAAGGTTCATTCATAGCGTTTGTAACAGCATTTGTGTACAGTTTGCTCTTTTTCGTCAAATATGTTCCCACTTTTGGAGTCATCCATAGTTTTTGTATTTCGTCGTGATACCTCAGATATATTACGTCAGATCTCACTCTGAACCTGTGGACATCATTACACGGATGATCTTCTATTTCTCTCTTGAGTATATCTTCTACTCCACCCTGATCTGATTGGTTTGTAAAAAATAGCAATCTGTCGTAAAAATCTCTGACCAAACTATCGTCGTATGCTCCTGTTTCGAATGAAAGTTTTGGAAACTTTTTGACTTTGACGTCCAATTTGTATTCATTTAAATTGCCGATTTTAATTTTCAGCTTTTCGTACCATCTCTTGGCTATACTGCCCAGTGATTCGAAATCATCTGTGAATCTTAGGAGATTTGTGCGATAGTCCAATACTAATATATTACCAACGGCTGAGGACAACCCTCCATTCAGCTTTAGAAAGCCATCACCAAGACTTTCATCGATTGTTATTATATTGTCTGTCGTCACATTTTCCAATAGTTTTACAAATGTTGTAGTTAAATGTGTTAATCTTTGGTCTATTTTTGCATCATTCCCTCTTATGGCTAAGTCTTTGTTACCAAAAAAAGCTGGAACCTTCAATTTGAGACGTTGTAAGTATTCTTTAGCTCCACTCACAGCTGCCTTATAGACAACAGTTTGTGGTACATTCAATTTGTCAAGTTTCCGTTTTAGATCTTCGTTTGTAGAGTTATTGACAAATTCCAATCTATCATTCTTGTAAGTTATAACTTTACCTATTAATTTTGACAATAGTTCTTCCTTGGGTTCGACAAGAAACTCTGATAGAACAGAATCCAAACTAATCATAATTTCATCACTGATTTGTGATTTATTTTTCTTCAGAACTTCTAAGCATAGTATGTTTTTAAATAGTACAACAAATTTGTTTTCAGAATCAAAAAAGTCTTCTCTGAAATGCACAAATCGATGGCCTTCAACTTGAATCTCAGACACTTCAAAGACTTCAAGAGCTAGGAGCACATGATAGCGCAACATCAAATCATTGTTCATCGATAGTTCTGTGTCAGTTCGTTCAGTTATAAACGTAGCTATATTTATAGCTAAACAAACAATTTCTTCTTTCATTACAATCTTGCCTAGAAAGTCTGAATGGTCTTCTTTATTAACAGTTGTCGGCAAGCTTTTCCTGTTCTACAAGTTCATTTATATAATCAGCAAATTCTCCCTCATATAACTCAGTACTATTGTCATCTTCAGCTGTAGCGGCTGTAGTGTACATTGCAAAAATGCATTCAACATCTTCGAATTTTCCACAGAAAATCGGGGTCTTATTTTTAGGACTGAACAATCGCCTGATTCTCAAATAACTATCAAAATATTGAGCTAACTCTTTCTTGTTGCTGAACGTGAATAGTTTATCATTTTCTCGATGTTTGGCTTGGATGAATATAGCCAAAGGTTTATCGAACTCAGATACTTTGATTCTTAGACAAATATCATCAAACGTGCC
The DNA here is from genome assembly GCA_902850265.1 of Spodoptera littoralis. Lineage (NCBI taxonomy): Eukaryota > Metazoa > Arthropoda > Insecta > Lepidoptera > Noctuidae > Spodoptera > Spodoptera littoralis. The sequence goes on along the minus strand of LR824558.2, from coordinate 6,816,702 downwards.
GATTTCATCGATGTTCGTGGCCAGATGGAAGCTTTCTATCGTGTCGTTGTGCAAAGCTCTGAAGTTAATGAGACTGGTGAGTTTCGTTTCATACAGTTGTCCTTGTATGCCCGATGTTCCTGAACGCTTTTTATATTGTTTTACGTCCATAGTAACGGGGTCTGAATGTGGAACAAGTTGACGCGAACAATAACATCAATGTTGTCTTCTGTCAGTTGCCTCAAGTTGGTCTACTAATTTATGAGCAGAACTGCAAGCTGTAACTGAGTTTGGAAGTTCTATAGTGGTTCACCCCCGTACCTCGGGAACCATGTCAAGTCGACCCTGATCCCTCTCTCCTCATGTCTGGCTGAGAGAGGGAACAGAGAGTGTTCCCCGTATTAGTAGATAATATATAATCGTACTAGTTATACGTACAAGATTTATATGAATAAAAAATTTAACTATTTCACCGATGGTACTGAAGCACGTGTGACGCCGACGCAGCCCCTCGCCCCGTCCGTCGATGTCTTACCCCTCCGTCGTCTGTTCGTATGATCAATTTTTCATTTGTTTGCTTCAACGTTTGTTTTCTCAATTCTTCAATAGTTGTGATCTGTAAAAATCAACAAATTATATTTATTTCTCCAAACAGATTATAATGGAGCACTTTTAAGCTAAGGACTCAAGGCACGATTGTCTCCTGCGCCCGCCGCGGTTGCTGGCCCGCCATTGTAGAAAACAGATGTGTATTTAAAAATCAAAGCAATTATCACGGCGCGTTTTACACCAGCGGCTGTTGCAATCGTTTGCGGCTCCCACTGCGCCGGCGGGCGCGGCCGTCACGCAGCCGCGGCGGGTTGCAACCGCGCGTTCTGCGATCGGTTGGCGCACGATCGAAATGGGAGGGCCGGTCTGGAACTCAACTGATTGTGTAACCGGGCGGCGGTCTTGCAATAACCAACCGCAAAGTTTGCGGGCGATAATCGCAACCGCGGGCGGCTGCGGGATCGCAGAAAACTGCGGTCTCGTGAGTTTTGAAAATTCCGCCTCCATTCCAGTAACTGCCACGACGGACGCGGGAGAAGATCGCGCCGTGAGATAAAGGTCTGGAGTCGATGTGATGATGGAGCCGAGAGCCAGTCGAGAGAACTTTTCAACGGTTAACAGTAGTTACCTGGTGTTTGGGTTTGATTAATTTGTAATGACGACAATTTTACACCTAGGTAGAGTGTAATTGTCAATAAGGATCTGATGATGAAGTAGTACGATAGTTGAGGGAACTCCTTAACGGTTAACAGTAGCTATCTTGTGTTTGGTTTTGATTAATTTGTATTGATGAGGACTTTGCATCTACGTGAGTTGTGTATAATGTAATATATGTCGGAGATACGCTACCCGTGGGTCGCGACATTGTCGAATCACACCAAAATACCAAATTACTGATAATAGTAAGAACGCAGGAAGTTTAGCAGGGAGTAACGCTTCTAGCTGCCGCCACCGCCGCGATCCTTTCCAAAAGTGTTTCCCGCGCTCAGTGACGTCTGTCAACGTCATGCGCTGTCAAATGTCAAAGTCTGATTAAACTTCCGGATCGATATTTCCATCAGTGTTGCCATTACTCCGCGCTAACCATCCTCAAGTAATTACTTGACGTTCTCAAACAATAGTTGCCACATCTAAATTAATTGATATGCGTTGACGCTTCGACACGGCCGTCCTGATGATCACACGTCCTCGTGTGGAGTACCTGGAAAGGAATAACATTCTCGAATACTCATAACAGTCGTTCGGCCATTCCTGGCCCAAGTAGAGGGAAAAGGTACTTTGGTAATAATTATAGGGGATAACGAAAATAGCAAATTCTTTCTCTCAAGACTAACATGTTGAACAAACTCATATTCCTTCAAGTAATAGGACACTCTTTTAAATATTGCAGTGCTCATACTCTGACCTCCATCCGGTCATCATCATCACACTTATAACCTCCATCCGGTCATAAGCATCGAACCAATCGACCTCCACCCGGTCTTCAACACGTAACCTCTATCCGGTTACTAACACAACAGGCAACCTCTATCCGGTCACCTTCACCATGTAACCTTCATCCGGTTACAAAACACTACAGGCAACCTCTATCCGGCCACCTTTACATGTAACCTCCATCCGGTTACAAAACACAACAGGCAACCTCTATCCGGCCACCTCCACATGTAACCTCCATCCGGTTACAAAACACAACAGGCAACCATTATCCGGCCACCTCCACATGTAACCTCCATCCGGTTACAAAACACAACAGGCAACCACTATCCGGCCACCTCCACATGTAACCTCCATCCGGTTACAAAACACAACAGGCAACCTCTATCCGGCCACCTCCACATGTAACCTCCATCCGGTTACAAAACACAACAGGCAACCACTATCCGGCCACCTCCACATGTAACCTCCATCCGGTTACAAAACACAACAGGCAACCACTATCCGGCCACCTCCACATGTAACCTCCATCCGGTTACAAAACACAACAGGCAACCTCTATCCGGCCACCTCCACATGTAACCTCCATCCGGTTACAAAACACAACACCCTCAAGATAATCATTTCGAGCCTTTATCAAAATTAATTTTTAAAGTAGGTTTGTTCATCATGTTACTTTGTTTTTCACGTTACAATACGATATTACAATAGATTATAACAAAATTCTTACTGTGCTAGGTACATTTTACGTTGAAAGCATTCAACAAGCTATGTCGGTGTTATCGTCATCGTCATGGCTAGTTTCGTCATCGTCACCTACATGTATGTCAACGTCTGTAATTTTTCGCAGTCGGTCATGTGCATACTTGTACGTCCGGGCGGAAGAAAGAGACTTCAAAACGTACCGATCACCATCCAGAACCTCGATCACCCTAAACGGTCCCTTGTATTTGGGATCAAGTTTCGTCTGGTTCCGCTCCTCATTTTGCAGCAAAACAAAGTCACCTACAGAGAATGACTGTACTTTAGCCTTCGTAGAATCGAAACGTTGCTTGTCATAGGCAGAAGCTTTCTCCATGTTCTCAACAGCCATTTTTCTCACCTCAATGATGTCGACATGAGGCTCTTCATCATTTGCCGTCATAATATCGATAGGTCTAGCTGTCTTACCAATCAGTAGCTCGAGTGGACTAGCTTTCGTGACTCTACTTACGGTACAGTTGAGGGCAAGTTGAACGTCGGGCAACGCATCCTGCCACGAGCGATTGCTTGTTTCTACAGCAGTGAGCATGTTTTTGAGCGTGCTCATCACTCGTTCAACTTGTCCGTTGGCACGAGAACTACCTGTGGCGACCAAGTGTAGCTTGATATTAACTGAAGCACAGTACTCCCTGAACTCCTTGCCAGCGAAGCAGCGCCCTTGATCGGCGATCAAGCGCGAAGGAGCACCGAAGATAGCGACATTAGCCTTCAGCGCTCTGATGCTGCTTGCTGTATCAATGTGCAGGGTGTGATGCAGCATAACAAATTTGGTGAAGGCGTCTATTAGAACGAAAACGTACTCCTTTTTGTTGTTTTTGCCACTCAGTTTCCCGGTAGCGTCGATGTGCAACGTGTGCCATGGTATAGCTACCTTTGGAATTGGGTGCATCTCCGCCTGGACCTTACCTGTGTGTGACTTTGAAATCTTACAGGTCACACAGTTCTCTACGAATTTTCTCACAAACTTCGACATGTTCTCGAACCAGTAGAGGTCGTAGAGTTTTTCCAGCGTTTTCTCCCAACCCAAATGCAGCAATCCCTCGTGAACGTTATTAACAACGGACCAGCGGAAGGAACGGGGAACAATAGGTAACCAACGATTTTTACCATTTCGTTGCACTTTTCGATGCAGGACACCGGATCGTCGCTCGTAAGTTTTGGCAACATCAACAGGGAGCTCATTGGTATCGATGTCAGCCAAGAGCTTTAAAATCTCAGGGTCACGTTGCTGTTCCATCATCAGCCAATTTTGCGATAGCTCTGCGAGGTTTACCTCCTTAAGTACTACCTTCTCACTAACCTTGTTTTTAGTTTCAGCTGGCGGTAATGGGTTCCTGGAGAAGAAGTCGGCGTGGCACATGTTTTTACCTTCACGATGGACAATGTCAAAATCGAATCCTTGTAGAAAGGCCCACCACCGATGAACACGTGGCGTCAGGTCCAACTTCTTGCGTGTGGACTGCAGGGAATTACAATCGGTGACTACTCTGAACTTGCGACCATGGAGATAACGCCTAAAATGTTTTACGGCATTGACCACCGCGAGGGTCTCGAGTTCATACGAGTGGTACTTCGATTCGGCGTCAGACGTACGCTTGCTGTAGTAGGCGACTGGGTGTAGCTTACCTTCTTTTCTTTGCAGTAACACCGCACCGTAGCCTACGGCACTGGCATCCGTGTGAACTTCAGTTTCAGCATCAGGGTCATGGATCATGAGCACAGGCTCATTTGTGAGAGCGGTTACAATTTTCTGCCTAACTTCCTCGTGTTCCGGCTTCCAGGTCAACTTACCATTCCCAGAAGTCAGGGCATATAACGGCGCCATCACCTGTGAGAACCGTGCCACGAATTGGCGAAAGTATGACGCCAAACCGATAAATTGCCGTAGCTGTGTCACAGTCTCAGGCGGTGGTAGTGCCGTTAATGCTTCAATCTTACGTGGATTAGGACGAATCTCTCCGCGGTTAACCTCAAACCCTAAGTACTCTACCTTTTGTTTCAGAAAAGTACACTTTTTAAAGTTGATGGTAAAACCCTTTTCAGACAACACCTTAAGGACAATATTAAGACGTTCCAAGGCTTCGTCAACGTCACATGCAACAATCAAGACGTCATCCATATACACAACGACATAAGTGTTCACAAGATCTCCAAGAGCATTTATCATCGCACGCTGAAAAACCGCGGGTGCATTCTTCAAGCCAAATGGCATCGTCAGGTATTCGAAATGACCATCGGGGGTAACAAAGGCGGTGCTCTCAATAGATTCTGTTGCAATGGGGATCTGGTGAAAACCTGATGCCAAATCGATGGTGGAAAAGTAGTGTCCTCCATGCAATCTATCAATTTGATCCGATATAAGAGGCAAAGGGAAACGATCAGAGATTGTGTTGTCATTTAATTCACGATAATCGACGCATAGTCGAAGAGACTTATCCTTTTTCTCCACCAAGAGTATAGGACTCGCGTAAGGGGATGAACTAGGCCTTATAATACCAGCCTGAAGCAACTCGTCAATTTTACCACGTACAACCTTACGCTCTTCCACACTCAATCGATAAGGACGTCGATTTACAGTTTTACTTGTATCCTTCAGACGAATCTGCATTGGCTGCGTATCGGCTGGTGCAGTAGGTATACCTGTAGTGAAAGATTTCTCAAAGGCCTGCAAGGTACTAACTAACTCTTTTCTACGATCCGCTGGTATGTCAGTATCAATAGAGTTCCAGTCAATTTCAGGGGTTCGCTCTACCTCACAAGAAGCAATAAAAAGAGACCTAAAGATCTTAACTCGGTCACTAGTCAACTGTACAGTCAAACCATGTTCTAGAATCTCACGTCCAATCATAATACCATAACGTAGAAGATGATCAGACAATATATGAAAACAAACCTCAATATTAATATCATCAATCTCTACCAAAGTTAAAATCTGTATTGTTGAGTTAACGGAAGTCTGCCCTATCCCAGTCATAGTCACAGTCTCATTAATACGCTTTCCTTTAAATTTACAGGCTATTGATTCTTTTATTAATGAACACTCAGCACCAGAGTCATAATAAAATGGAAATTTCTCACCGGAGTGACATAGAGTTCCAGTCGGTGCGTTCAAGAGGCACAGGTCAACCCTCTTCTCATTGACAGGCTTGGAAGACCCGGAGTCGGCACTGCTCCTCTCGGTGCGCCGTGGACAGCTTGATGCGTAGTGGCCTTGCGCATGGCAGTGGAAGCAGGTGATCCCAGATGCACGAGGCTTCGCAGTTGCTGATGAACCTCTCCCATTGCCACTGGTGTGGTTGTGGTGCTTCGGAGTAGCTTGATTATCCTGTTTCACACCCTTATGGTAGCATTGCACGGATTTGTGACCTGGCTTACCACAGATGAAACACTTCAGAGGCTTCTCAGAGTTATTCACCCTGTATCGCTTCTCAGGGGCATCCCGGTCATCACTAGGTACCTTTCTTTTCATAAAAGAAACAGCTTGTAGCTCTTGTTGTAGCTGGCCACGTGTCTGAATATCGGTCGTGAAAGATAAGCGTTGCACACGGCGATCAAATTGAGAAATGTGAGCCAATATAGTAGCAATAGCCAAACGTTCAGTGCTAAGACCATTCCATCTTGCCATGATCGAGGACATTAAACCAGCAGCGTAGGAAGCAAGACACTCGTTTTCTTTAGGCCTGCTGCTTTGCAAATCAATCATGAACGAAGCAATAGTAGCAGAATTATCGTACCTTGCAATAAAAAGTCGCTTAAAATCGGTCCACGTCATACCAGGATACGACACGGTAGATAGCCAGGTAGAAGCTCCTCCCTTCAAGGCGCGACTTAGAGCAACCATAAGCGGGGCGCCATGCTGGACTTGGTTCGTCAAACACATCTCTGCAGTCGTCACCCAAGCACGTGCATCCACATCTTGTTTTTCAGGATCGAAATCGGGTAAACGAAAGCCATGTGACGGCAAAGTAGGTGTTTTCATAGCTTCAATCAGCGTCAGAAAATTGCGGTTCTGTTGTTCTAACAGACGCATCCATTTTTCGTCACTAGCTTCATTACGAACGCGTGAGTCGTCGTCGTGGTCCAATCCCACTTCTGATGTCGGAGATACGCTACCCGTGGGTCGCGACATTGTCGAATCACACCAAAATACCAAATTACTGATAATAGTAAGAACGCAGGAAGTTTAGCAGGGAGTAACGCTTCTAGCTGCCGCCACCGCCGCGATCCTTTCCAAAAGTGTTTCCCGCGCTCAGTGACGTCTGTCAACGTCATGCGCTGTCAAATGTCAAAGTCTGATTAAACTTCCGGATCGATATTTCCATCAGTGTTGCCATTACTCCGCGCTAACCATCCTCAAGTAATTACTTGACGTTCTCAAACAATAGTTGCCACATCTAAATTAATTGATATGCGTTGACGCTTCGACATATATAAAAGTACCTAAAAGTATAAAATAAAATTTAAAAACTGCGTTTAAAAAAACCGACTTCAAAAACTAAAGACAAACGAAAAGTAAAAACTAAAAAGGAAAAAAATAACTATTGTTGATCATACGTACTTATAGCTTACACACCCACTGATAGGTTAGAAGTCGGTCCTATTACATGGGACTAATAACATAAACAGTGAAAAGTGGGTGTTACATTGTGCGGTGGCATTAAGTGCCGTTACGTGCACCTCTGCCTACCCCTTCGGGGGTAAAAGGTGTGACGTTATATGTTATAGCATGGGGACGTACAGACTGGGTGCGACTAGCAGTTTGTATCTCTCAAACAAATAATCTCGCAGTCACTATAGTACAGGTTATATGTAGGTACCTACCTATGGACCGACCAGGGGGCTTACTCTTGAATCCAAGTCCGATCGATCGACATTGGTATTGTGAAATATCGTACTCTCGAGATGCAACACTAGCGCCCATTGCATCCGTATTGCGTGGATATTGAATGAACTAAATGGTATTGAGTTAGTTTCATATTCCGTACGTATCATATTATCATATATGTATATCTTTATATTAATAATTCTTCTGTGAGTGTGTATGTCACTAAACTTCTCTCAAACGACTGGATCGATTTTGATGAATTTTTTTGTGTGTGTTCAAGGGGATTTGGGAATGGTTTAGATTCACAAATCAGCCCGGCAGATGGCGCTGCAGTCGATGTTTAGGTTATTTATCCTAAACAGTTGAACTAATTTGAATGAATTTTTATTTAAGTGGATATGCAGGACAACGTCTGTTGGGTCCGCTAGTCATTTATATATATTCATATCCCTCTGGATAACCCTCGGTATCGTGAGGGTTAAGCTGGGGATTGAATTGAATAAAAGTCCTTGGTAGTGGTTACCGAACACGTCATGTATTCCAAATTATTGTACAATGAAGATATGATACAATAGCACGTGACCAATTGATACCAACATTCAAATAAATTCGTTGGACCCTTATACTATTGCCGGAGAATCTTAACACCGCGATTCAGAAAACGATCTCAAATAAAAAGCGCCATCTATGGACGAATGTTGGAACACTTGTTTTCTGAACCGCAGGTTTCTTACATATTAATCGCTTGGCGGTTAGACACCCTCTATGGTTTTAGTTTAGACATTTTGTTTTTATTACTTGTTGGAAGTGATTTTTGGAAGTCGGTCTTTTAAACGCAGTTTTTATTTTATCATTTTCAATGTAAAGCTATATAGATCTGTTTTTAATTAACTAAAAATCGCGGGTTACTCACGTGAATAGAGAACAGTGCCTACTGTAGGCTGCGCGACATCGCCGCGACCGCGCACGCTGCTCATGAGGAAGAACCGCTCTGTGGTCCGAAACTAGTAGAGCTTTTCTCAATATATTCACGCGAGTAACCCGCGATTTTAGTTAATTTAACCCTTTAACCGCCATCACCTTAATATTACGTATTGTAAGCATATTACCCCACTCGCCAAGACGGAATATTGCGTAAAAGTCCTATCATTTGAAAAATGTTAAATAAATGTTGAATTTACTTAATAATAATAAATAATAATTCTCAGTTCACGATACATATAAATATCAACCTACTTCGCCAAACCCGTGATTTCACGCAGACTAATGTTGTACCACATATGAAGTTCCTGATGCTAAATTAATAAAAAACATCCTGTTTTTTTATCAAATTTTCAACTAAATATTTACCTATTCTAATTTCATATTTATTAACGATTTTATTATTTATAAAAAACCCAAGCTTAATTGTTATAATATGTAGAAATCAACAAAGCAATAAAAATTACCGACTTATTCCAGAACGTCACTAGTGCAGGCGATCCGCGAACGCCGGCGCCTTAATTTTACGTACGGCTCAAGGTCAACTAAAGTCATATTTTAAATAAGCGTCAGTTGCGCTAACGCCATCGCCGTGATAAGACGTGCTTTTATATTATTAGGTCTAGGCTAGTGACGAGAAGTGGTCGATGATGTTATACAACGACGAAAATTATTAACGATATTGCAACCATCAAACAATGATATTAGTAGTGGTAGCAGTTTAACAGATAGTGATAATGAATCGGTAAATTTTGTTTTTCTAGTCTGTTTATTTATCCTAAAGTTAAAAAGACAGCTAGCAAACAATAATATGTGTATTTACGTATTTATTTTGTATTAAAGAAAAATTAAAGTTGATTTAGTTATTTTAATTGTTCTTAGTTAATATAATTCTTCTGTCGTGGTGGCCCGGAGGTTTAAGACGCCCACTTCTCATGCATGAGGGTGCGGGTTCGAAACCTACCAACGGCAAGTACCAATGTAACTTTTTCCGAGTTATATGTACCTACTTTCTAAGATTATTTAGACACCACTGACAAACGGTGAAGGAAAAACATCGTGAGGAAACCTGGACTTATAATTTCTAATTATAAGTTTGAAATCGCCAACCCGCATTGAGCAAGCGTGGTGATTAATGCTCTAACCTTCTCCGTGTGAGAAGAGGCTTTGCTCAGCAGTGGGCATTTATAGGCTGTTGATGAATATAATTCTTAAGAAAATAATCCTTTGATTAAAAATGAGTAAGTTTTATTTTTTTCATTAGTTTGTTTATCGATAACTATATTTTACAACATTATGCAAAATTGTACCTAAAGTTTGCTGGCGCTAGATGCACTCCACGCGTATTGTGACATGGCGGTTATAGGCTTAAATAAAATATTTTGTATATTTAATAGGAAGTGTTCAATAAAAATGCGTGTTGTTTTTAGATTGGTAGACTTAAGGTTACACTAGTCGATATTTTTTCCATAGAAAGTTCGGGGCGGTATTACTCCACAGTGTGAATTTGTATCTCCAAAATTAAACACGACAACGTTTTATCTTGTAATTACACTTGTCGGTACGGAAACAAAAAAAAAAATAAAAAATAACGATTAAAAAGTTATGAGCCACCAAAGTTTTGTTTTTCATGACAATTTTGACGCAACTTTGGGTGTTAAAAAGTACCACTAATCGTGTAAAATCTCCAAACCGTAGACCGTACCGACACAGCACAATTACCAGAGAGTTCTATAAAATTTATTTCAAATTGATCTAAGCAGTGGTTTTTTCAAAAAACGCTTTTTTCTAACGCACTAAATCGTACTTTTATACGCACTCGTTTTACGATGAATTATCGTGCATTTCATTTGATAAAATTCCCCCGGCAGCGGCGCGGGGCGGAGGAAAGACGCTCACGCGTTTTTGCACAATTTTTTGCACGACAGCGAGTGTCGTGCAAATCATTTGACTATTTTCTATTGTTTTTTGTTTTGTACTTGGTCGACTTAGTCTGCTGCTGTGGCCTACGTGGTTTGTATCGTATGCGTAGACTATTCTCCTTACCCTTATCTTACGACTGGAGCTTTGCGACCGGTGCGGTGGTGTGGTGTCGATAGGTAGGATAGGTTTAAACGAAAATTAAAGTCATATTATTTAGAAATGACCTAATAATAAGTACCTAAGTATAAGTTTCAACGCCTGTATAACATTTAAATATAAGTACATTTAATTGTAATGTCTAGCGACTCGACCCCGCAGTCAAACCATTGCAACGGTTTTGTGGGGCTTAGATTATAAGATACTTACCTGTGTTTTTAAATAAAATTAATAATAATAAATAAAATAAAGGACACACCGGGCGTCGGGGATCGCGGGAAAATCTCCGGCCACCGTAAGCGCGGGCCTGCGGACGGCGAGCATGGGTGGCTCCCCGTCCGACCAGAAACAGACCCGAGCGTACGGCGCGTCGCGTTTTCGCGCGCCTCAAAGAGCCATCAGACCACCACAGATGGGGCCCAATAGGGCCGATGCCGATTCGGAGTCGCGGAGAACCTAACGGGTAACCGCGGCTCCGGCTCGACGTGCAGGAGAAGGAACGGGGTGGTTTTTAGTCAGTAAGAGTCTGACACTCCCTTCCGCCTCACCCAGGCGGGAGCAGTCATTCGATGATTTTCCCCCCTTAAAAAAAAACCCCTATTTATTAGGTAGGTAGGTACTAAGGTATTATTCGCGGTACGTAAGTTGAACAAAAATATAATTGTTAGTTATCAACGCAGCCACGAGTAAGTACCTACCTACCTATATAAAAGCTTGTAAGTAAACTGTCCGTAGGTATTATAGTGCGAGATGTACGATACTTATATTATTTATCGTAAAATCGATATACCTATACTAAACAATGTAAATAAATTGCAGTGTCAGTTTGTACCAAATATTAAAATACCTTCCTACATAGATTTTTTCATAATCACACGGCTATTTGCACGATAAGTAGGTAAAAAAAACTACTTATTCCTTTGGACATAGGTACCTACGTAAAACAAACAGAAAGACAGATAGACAGAAAAAACAAATAAATAGTTTTTAAACCCATTTTTAATTTATTTATTTTTGTATTTTTCCTATTTATTTTTCCGTCTGTCTGTCTTTCTATTTGTTCAGGTCAATGTTCAATTCGGCTAGACCGAATTGATATTTTACTAGCAGGTACACTACGTTTACGTACCTACGGTACCTATGCCTTTTTAGCCATCCTTCCTAAATAATACCTAAGTAATAATAATATTCCACAATATCACACAACTTTGTACCTACCCTGTCCAGTCCCAAACTAAGCAGAGCTTGTGTTATGTGTAGGTACCTACTAGACAACAGATATACATAGGTACTTAGAGGTATATTTCTAAATATTTCCATATTATTATAATTAGATAAAAACACCCAGACAGAAGAAATGATCATGCTTATTGTGATATATAAACAATAAATGTAGTCACAGGTCAACGGTGTCGCACCACACACTTCCCATCTGTTAGAAGTGGCGGGCGAACGTTCCCTTGAGCGGTGCACTACTTACTATAAACAAAGTTGTTTTATTATAAATTCCCATATTCAAATCAGTGAACACCACATTGGCGACGAGTAAAAGCGCAGTAAGTGAAATTCATCGTTCAAAAACTATCTGCATAAATTGGCCAACAATTTATATAATAAAAAAAATAATAAAAAAAAAAATCGCGGGTACTGGGTACTATGTACTTCACAATAAACAGAATATTAGTAATATTGTTCCCATCAATTTAATTGTTGAATTTGTATTGTTTATATAATATTCTTATGCCTGGGTACTATGTACTTCACAATAAACAGAATATTAGTAATATTGTTCTTGTTCCCATCAATTTAATTGTTGAATTTGTATTGTTTATATAATATTCTTATGCCTGGGTACTATGTACTTCACAATAAACAGAATATTAGTAATATTGTTCTTGTTCCCATCAATTTAATTGTTGAATTTGTATTGTTTATATAATATTCTTATGCCTGGGTACTATGTACTTCACAATAAACAGAATATTAGTAATATTGTTCTTGTTCCCATCAATTTAATTGTTGAATTTGTATTGTTTATATAATATTCTTATGCCTGGGTACTATGTACTTCACAATAAACAGAATATTAGTAATATTGTTCTTGTTCCCATCAATTTAATTGTTGAATTTGTATTGTTTATATAATATTCTTATGCCTGGGTACTATGTACTTCACAATAAACAGAATATTAGTAATATTGTTCTTGTTCCCATCAATTTAATTGTTGAATTTGTATTGTTTATATAATATTCTTATGCCTGGGTACTATGTACTTCACAATAAACAGAATATTAGTAATATTGTTCCATCAATTTAATTGTTGAATTTGTATTGTTTATATATATTCTTATGCCTGGGTACTATGTACTTCACAATAAACAGAATATTAGTAATATTGTTCTTGTTCCCATCAATTTAATTGTTGAATTTGTATTGTTTATATAATATTCTTATGCCTGGGTACTATGTACTTCACAATAAACAGAATATTAGTAATATTGTTCTTGTTCCCATCAATTTAATTGTTGAATTTGTATTGTTTATATAATATTCTTATGCCTGGGTACTATGTACTTCACAATAAACAGAATATTAGTAATATTGTTCTTGTTCCCATCAATTTAATTGTTGAATTTGTATTGTTTATATAATATTCTTATGCCTGGGTACTATGTACTTCACAATAAACAGAATATTAGTAATATTGTTCTTGTTCCCATCAATTTAATTGTTGAATTTGTATTGTTTATATAATATTCTTATGCCTGGGTACTATGTACTTCACAATAAACAGAATATTAGTAATATTGTTCTTGTTCCCATCAATTTAATTGTTGAATTTGTATTGTTTATATAATATTCTTATGCCTGGGTACTATGTACTTCACAATAAACAGAATATTAGTAATATTGTTCTTGTTCCCATCAATTTAATTGTTGAATTTGTATTGTTTATATAATATTCTTATGCCTGGGTACTATGTACTTCACAATAAACAGAATATTAGTAATATTGTTCTTGTTCCCATCAATTTAATTGTTGAATTTGTATTGTTTATATAATATTCTTATGCCTGGGTACTATGTACTTCACAATAAACAGAATATTAGTAATATTGTTCTTGTTCCCATCAATTTAATTGTTGAATTTGTATTGTTTATATAATATTCTTATGCCTGGGTACTATGTACTTCACAATAAACAGAATATTAGTAATATTGTTCCCATCAATTTAATTGTTGAATTTGTATTGTTTATATAATATTCTTATGCCTGGGTACTATGTACTTCACAATAAACAGAATATTAGTAATATTGTTCTTGTTCCCATCAATTTAATTGTTGAATTTGTATTGTTTATATAATATTCTTATGCCTGGGTACTATGTACTTCACAATAAACAGAATATTAGTAATATTGTTCTTGTTCCCATCAATTTAATTGTTGAATTTGTATTGTTTATATAATATTCTTATGCCTGGGTACTATGTACTTCACAATAAACAGAATATTAGTAATATTGTTCTTGTTCCCATCAATTTAATTGTTGAATTTGTATTGTTTATATAATATTCTTATGCCTGGGTACTATGTACTTCACAAAAACAGAATATTAGTAATATTGTTCTTGTTCCCATCAATTTAATTGTTGAATTTGTATTGTTTATATAATATTCTTATGCCTGGGTACTATGTACTTCACAATAAACAGAATATTAGTAATATTGTTCTTGTTCCCATCAATTTAATTGTTGAATTTGTATTGTTTATATAATATTCTTATGCCTGGGTACTATGTACTTTTTTTTTTTTTTTTTTTTATGGAATTGGAGGCAAACGAGCAGACGGATCACCTGATGGTAAGCGATCAACGCCGCCCATGGACACCCGCAACACCAGAAGAGTCACAGGTGCGTTGCCGGCCTTTTAAAAAGGAGTACGCTCTTTTCTTGAAGGTTTGAAGGTCGTATCGGTTCGGAAATACCGCCGACGACAGATCATTCCACAGTTTTGCTGTGCGAGGCAGGAAGCTACGTGAGAACCGCACAGTTGTGGCCTGCCAACCATCTATTTGATGGGGATGCATATGCTGTCGTGAGGGCCGATGGCGAAAAGATGCGGCAGGTATCAGGTCAAACAATTCCTCAGAGCACTCCCCGTGGTATAAGCGGTAGAAAATGCACAATGAAGCTACATCTCTACGCATTGCCAAAGTGTCGAGCCGGTTTGAAACACCCGGACATCCAACAATCCGAACGGCACGCCGCTGAATGCGGTCCAGAGGAAGAAGCTGGTACTGGGGTGCCCCCGCCCAAAGATGAGAACAGTATTCCATGTGGGGCCGCACCTGTGCCTTATATAGAAGCAGGCGGTGGGCCGGGGTGAAATACTGCCTCGATCTATTGAGCACACCAAGCTTCCTCGAGGCTAATTTGGCCTTATCCTCTAAATGACCGCAAAACTGGACGTCGCTCGAAATGTTGACACCAAGTATTCCAATACTGGCTGAGGCAGTTAGGGGGGTGCTTTGAAAATGAGGAGAGACGACCAACGGCAGTTTCTTAGCGGTAAACACGCAGACTTGTGTCTTAGTGGGGTTAAACTGGACCAAATTAAGTCCACCCCAATCAGAGATTCTCCCTAAAGAGGTCTCGATTTCAGACACGAGTCTGTTTCGGCTCTCTATGACGTTTTCCCGAGAAATGTTAGCGCGGCCGGTGTAGTAGGCATCGCCTGTGCTGTCATCCGCATAACAATGAATGCCGCTGATTTGCAGCATGTCATTGATATGGAGGAGGAACAATGTAGGCGATAGCACGCAGCCTTGAGGGACACCTGCGTTTACAGACATCAAGTCAGAGCATTCACCGTCGACGACGACTTTAATGCTTCTGTCTGCAAGGAAGCAGGAGACCCATTTGCATAATTTCTCAGGAAGTCCGTAGGAAGGAAGCTTCGAAAGAAGCGCTCTATGCCAAACCCGATCGAAGGCCTTCGCCACGTCTAAACTTACTGCCAACGCTTCCCCCTTAGACTCGATCGCCTGTGCCCACCGATGCGTTAGGTAAACAAGAAGATCACCAGCAGACCGCCCTTTACGAAAACCGTATTGCTGGTCACTGAGCAGCTGATGATCCTCTAAGTAACGCAGGAGCTGGCAGTTAATAATGGACTCCATTATTTTCGAGAAGAGGGAAGTTATGGCTATCGGTCTGTAGTTAGACGGGTTAGATCGGTCACCTTTTTTAGGGATTGGGTGGACTAAAGCTGTCTTCCAGGACGTCGGAACTACGCCTGAGGAGTAAGAGAGCCGAAAAAGACGTGTTAAAACTGGGGCCAACTCGGGGGCGCACATCTTCAAAACAATGGGTGGGATCCCATCAGGCCCACTCGACTTATGGACGTCAAGGGACAAAAGCGCCAAACGTACCGTGCGCTGGTGGAACCGCACATCCGGCATATACCTTCCGCACCAAGGCACAACAGGAGGCTCGTGCCCACCGCCATCCAGTGTCGAGTTGGACGCAAAGATTTTTGCCAAAAGTTGAGCCTTATCCCTTGCGTTATGAGCCAACGAATCCTCACCCATGTGCAGAGGTGGAAATGACGGCCTGCAGAAATTGCCCTCGATAGCTTTGGCGAGCGACCAGAATGAACGAGTTCCTGAAGGAAGGCGCTCCAGCCTCTCACCAATTCTACCGATGTGCTGCGACTTGGCACCCGCAATAGCTCTTTTGTAGGACTTGGAGGCAAAGTTATACTCCTTTTTTAGTGCACTGGTATTTACATCCCGTGCCACCGCCGCATCGACCCAGGCTTGGTAGGCCCCCCGCTTTCTGCGTGAGGCCTTTCTGGTAGAAGCATCAAACCAGGGCCGACACCTGCCACCGACGGGGACCAGAGAAGATGGGACGAAAAGCTCCATCCCCTGCAGCACCACATCAGCAACAGAATTGGCAGCGGCATTGGGATCATCCTGCAAGAAGCAAACCCGCCTCCAAGGGTAGGATGCAAAAAAGGACCGCATCCCATCCCAGTCTGCCGACCTATAGTGCCATACACGGCGACCGCGTACCTCTTGTAGTCGCGGTATGCACGTCCAAGATACAGTGCTCCGGACAAGGCAATGGTCCGATGAGCCAAGAGGGGCTTCGACGGATACGCTGTAGCCGTCCGGGTGAGAGGTCAGCAGAAGGTCCAACAGTGAAGACTTCTGGCCCTCCACATCTGGGATTCGCGTGGGCACGGTCACCAGTTGTGTTAGGCCAGAAGCAAGAGCCAAGCCGTGGACAGATCTCCCCGCGTGGTCAGTCTTACTGGAGCAGAGCCAGTCGGCGTGATGGGCGTTGAAATCGCCAAGCAAGACCACTTCCGCTGAGGATATCTGCCCCTGCACAAGACAGCCGCCTGGATGTGGTCCATGAGTCGGTCAGTCTCGCTATCACCGCTATGGGACCTATATAGGCACGCATAGACACGGGGGTGGTCGTCGTTATCTACACGCAGCCATAAGGTGGACAGGTCCCTACCTTCAAGATTACTGAGGCGACGTGAGCTGATATCGTCCCTGATGTACACACACCCCGGCCCTAGGCAGGAAGGAATGTTCCAGTCCATACCCAGGGTAGGTGAGGTAGGATGTGTCCAACGGAGACGATATCTGCGTCTCAGTCAAAAAGAGCAAGGCCGGCTTTGCTGTCTCAAGGTGGTGATGGACAGCATTGAGGTTGGTGTGTAATCCCCTGATGTTGCAGAAGTCCACATTCAGCGCGGCAAGGGGTGCCATGGTTATTCTGCTCTTGCCTCCAGCTTTATGATGCGCAGTTTTGCCCCCCCCAGAGTACGATGTGGGGCGGCCTGGACGTCCACGCTCAGGGCAGTTGAGTTCTGAAAATGGACGTCCAGAGAGGGATTCTCCAACGCAGTTGGTACCCTCCTGGGGTAGAAACTCTTGTATCAACTGCGCCATTATGAAGGGGGGGGGGGGGGTTGGGCCTCCGGTACCCTCACTCACTCGGTCAAACACAGCGCAAGCGCTGTTTCACACCGGTTTTCTGTGAGGCCGTGGTATTACTCCGGTCGAGCCGGCCCATTCGTGCCGAAGCATGGCTCTCCCACGGTACTTCACAATAAACAGAATATTAGTAATATTGTTCTTGTTCCCATCAATTTAATTGTTGAATTTGTATTGTTTATATAATATTCTTATGCCTGGGTACTATGTACTTCACAATAAACAGAATATTAGTAATATTGTTCTTGTTCCCATCAATTTAATTGTTGAATTTGTATTGTTTATATAATATTCTTATGCCTGCATGTTTACATGCCTATAAAAGAAGTAAGTACCTACCCGTTCAACTGTGATTTTACGAGTATACATTGTGGCCAAACTACTTGCAGATAAAAAATTAAAAAAAAAAAGTCCCAACGATTGTAATCGTTAATTAATTACCAGTTTTAACAAAGTACCCGCTACATGAATAATTTTCATGAAGCTTATATAATAAGTTCCTGTTAAAACTAAACAAGTGTCTAAAATTTGTCCCAGCGAACATAGTCGCTAATTACCCGTTTTAACAAAGTACCCGCTACATGAATAATTTTCATGAAGCTTATATAATAAGTTCCTGTTAAAACTAAGCAAGTACCCGTTTTAACAAAGTACCCGCTGCATGAATAATTTTCATGAAGCTTATATAATAAGTTCCTGTTAAAACTAAGCAAGTACCCGTTTTAACAAAGTACCCGCTACATGAATAATTTTCATGAAGCTTATAAAATCAGTTCCTGTTAAAACTAAGCAAGTGTCTCACAATTGTCCCCGCGAACATAGTCGCTAATTACCAGTTTTAACAAAGTACTACTTCAGAAATGAAGTTATGTAGATAAAATTCTTTGTCTCATTGTTCCTGTTAAAACTAAACAAGACGTGTCTAAAATCTGTTGAGGCCAAATATAAAATTATTAAATGAAGCACTGTTTATCGTTACCTACTCATGACTACACTCCTAAATATGATCCTACCAGTATAGAGGATTTGTTGTACACTCGAGTTTGTTTACATTGCGACCCATAGTAACAAAAGTTTCTATAAATAGACTCGCATAGCTAATTCACTGATAAGTTCACGCCGAAGTTAAAACCGGATAGAATATGTTTTAATACTTATATATGTTTTATGTAATATTATAAACATAAAGTATATTCCTATGCTGCTAATTATTAGGCATAGTTATAATATTAGGCATAGCTACTGTGATATATACAAATACCCACTATACATTTTAAATTAAATACACATATTTGTATTCCAGTTAAAATACAAGAGTAGTACATTTAGTATATTTTATTTTAAAGACAGATTAAAGTTACCTGTTTGAAAGACATATTTTTCGACTGATGAAACAAGAATCAAATAAAAAGTTTGAAACATTCTTAATTCGTCTGAGACGACAAAGCTCAAAATGCAACTTTGCTAAAGAAGACGAAGAAAATCTTATGATCTTATCGATCAAATAGTTGGAAAATGTAGCTCTTCTAAATTAAGGAAAAATATCTTAATACTACAGCAACAATTGACAAAATAATTTCGGAAGCAAACTCGCTTGAAACTGTACAACGTCAGCTTAATGAGTTCCACGATAAACAGGGCACAATTACATCGTCTTCCAGCCTTAATAAAATAGACAGTCACAATATAAAACGAGACACTAAAAATGAGGTTAACATGTGCTGCCGATGTGGCAGCAAAAATCACAAAGGTGATAATAGTTCCTGCCCTGCAATTAACGCTAATTGCATGAAATGTGGTTTAAAGGTCACTTCCAAAAACACTAAAACAAGGGCCAATAAAAGAAAAAGTACCAACCTCTCATCAAAAAACAGTAACAAGAATAAAAAACCTAGATTTGAATCTCCAAAAAACACTGACGCTACTACAGTAGACTATATTTTCCACATCGATGACGATGCAACAATAGATTGTCAGGTAGGTGGAGTAAACATCTCAATGCTAATTGATTCTGGTAGCAAATCTAATATTATAAATGATAAAACTTGGGAATACATGAAGCAATGTAAAGTTACAATTTTCAATCCACAAAAGTCTTCAGACAAAACGTTTATGGCTTATGGAGCAAACCATCCATTGGCACTGGCAAAAGTGATAGGCTCATTTGATGCACATATGGAAATCGAATCCAAATTTTTAATGACTAAATTCTGTCATAGAAAATGGTTCAAGAAATCTTTTGGGTAAAGAAACTGCCATTTCTCTTAAAGTGCTAAGACTTGGTTTCGATGTAAATTCTATTGAGCAAACACATTTTCCCAAGTTTAAGGATGTGCTACTAAAAATCACCATTGATAAAACTGTTCCTCCTGTTTGTCAACCATACAGACGGGTTCCAATTCCCTTAGAATCAAAAATAAATAAAAAAATAGAGGAATTAGTAAAAATGGACATTATTGAACCTGTAAATAAACCTTCTCTTTGGATTACTCCGATGGTACCTATTCTTAAATCTGATGGTGATATTCGTATTTGTTTGAATATGCGTGCCGCCAACAAAGCATAAGAGAAAATCATCCCTTACCCACCATGCAACAACTCATTCCCAAATTTGGCAAAGCAATTTTATTCTCAAATCTAGACATACAAAATGCTTTTCACCAGGTTGAACTTGAAGAAAATAGTAGAGAAATCACAACCTTTATAACTAGCAAAGGACTGTATCGATATAAGAGGTTAATGTTCGGTATATCATGTGCACCTAAACATTTTCAAAAAATAATGGAAAGAATGCTATTGCCATGTGAAGGAGTCGTTAACTTTATTGATGACATTGTTGTTTTTGGATGCAGTGAAAAAGAACATGAAGCTAGGCTTCAACATTTATTGACCGTACTCAGAGACAACAATGTGTTATTAAATAAAAATAAATCGAAACCTTTCGACCTCCGGAAACCATCGAAGAAATCCAAAGCTTTCTAGGACTAATAAACTTCGTTGGAAAATGGATTCCCAATTTGTCTACTCTCACAGAGCCTATTCGAAAATTACTCCAGAAAAGTATGCATAAAAACGCTAATATCACAGCTTTCTGGCTAAATGATCAAAAAATAGCTTTCAATAAACTAAAAAATGTCTAACTAAAATTCCTAACCTAGGTTATTACGACCCCAAAGATCGCACCCAAGTAATCGCGGACGCAAGTCCTGTAGGTTTAGGAGCCGCGCTAATTCAGCACGATAACAGAGGACCTCGCATCATTGCCTTTGGCAACAAGAGTTTGACAGACATTGAAAAACGTTACGTCAAACCGAAAAGGAGGCATTAGCGTTAGTTTGGGCAATTGAACACTTTCATATGTATCTTTATGGTAAAAAATTTGAACTTATCACAGACCATAAACCATTAGAAGTCATATTTGGTACAAGCTCGAAACCTTGCGCTCGTATCGAACGTTGAGTTCTTCGATTACAAACATACGATTGTAAAGTAATTGCCAAACCCGGAAAATCGAATATAGCAGATCCATTATCCCGTTTGTGCACAAGTCCCGTTTTACATAAAAGTTCTTTTGAAGATGAACATCATGCTAACCAGATTGTTCACTATGCACGACCGGTAGCTTTGCCTCTTAAATCAATTATTGAAGTATCAAATGATGATAAAGAGTTTATTTTAGTAAAAAAAGCTGTAATGGGTGATGTTCGGGATAGTTCAATAAATAATTACAAACTATTTCAACATGAACTTTGGGTACATGATGGCATTCTGTTAAGGGGAAATAAAATTGTAATTCCTTCTATGTTGAGAAAACAAGTTTTAGCATTGGCCCATGAAGGCCATCATAGTTAACATGAAAGCTAGATTACGTACAAAGGTTTGGTGGCCGAATATGGACAAAGATGTTGAAAATACTGTAAAAACTGCTGAGGGTGCACTTTAGTCTCAGCCCCCAATCCTCCTGTACCTATGAAAAGGCGTGAACTTCCTTCAAAGGCTTGGGTAGATATAGCTGTTGATTTTTTGGGTTCACTGCCGAGTAGAGATTACCTCTTTGTAATCATTGATTACTACAGCCGATACAAAGAGATCGAAATTATGAAATCTATAACTACACAAGATACAATAAAAGTGTTAAAACAAATTTTTTCACGTACGGGAAATCCTTCTAGTATAACAGCTGACAATGGCAAACAATTTTGTAGTCATGAATTTAAATCATTTTGTATGGAACAAGGAATTACTCTTTTCAATACAATCCCTTACTGGCCACAACAAAACGGAGAGGTAGAGAGACAAAATAGGGATGTCCTCAAACGGTTTGGAATCAGTCAATGCGAGAAATCGGACTGGAAAGATGATTTATTAAAATATCTTATGATGTATAACAGCACACCTCATCCTTCCACAGGAAAATCTCCTTCAGAGCTCTTCTATGGAAGGCAATTTAGAGACAAATTACCCTTTTTAGCTGAACTCGAAAGTAACTACAATGATTCCGAAGTTAGAGATCATGATCAAGAAAAAAGGGAACTCGGAAAGTTAAATGAAGACAAGTAGATAATGAATTAGAAATTGGAGAAACGGTATATGTAAAGAACTTGGTAAAAGACAACAAATTAGCTTCTGAATTTAATCCAACACCTCATACTGTTATTAACACTGGAGGAAGCTATGTACATATTAGGAATGATGATACTGGTCAGGAGTACAGACAAAACATTGTACATCTTAAAAAGTAGAAGGCCAATGGAAAGTCATTGGTAGTGAAGAAAAACCTCAATCCTCAGACAATGATGTTTAGTTAGGTTTAATTCAAAATTAAGATTTAGATTTACAATTTAGATTTAGATTTACAATTTAGATTTAGATTTACAATTCAGATTTAGATTTATGATTTAAATAATTTGCTTTGGTATCATCAGATGTTTAGAAGTTTTATTGATTTCAGAAACTTAATTCAGTTCTGATATAATTAAACATTGTCCTAATATTCATTGTAACTGCTTAAGTATGACTAATTTTATATATTCAATAAAATTTAATTATAAAAGACAGTGTGCTGCTGGGGAGTTTGTTGCGCCGTTTCTTCTCCACAGCAAAAGCACTAGGAAGCGGTAGTAATTATAAATATAGTTCTTATTCTAAATTAATATAAAAAGGAAGAGATGTGATATATAAACAATAAATGTAGTCACAGGTCAACGGTGTCGCACCACACACTTCCCATCTGTTAGAAGTGGCGGGCGAACGTTCCCTTGAGCGGTGCACTACTTACTATAAACAAAGTTGTTTTATTATAAATTCCCATATTCAAATCAGTGAACACCACACTTATTATAAATCAAACTTTACCTCTTTAGGCTCTTTATAATAAATTGTTGTAGATTACCGCAAATAGGAATATTGATAATATCAACGGGCAACCGCCAAGCCGAATGTTTTCGCACAAAATACATAGGTACAGAAGTCAATCTCATTTAGGTATGTACCTTCTTCACTGTTTATACCTACGTGCTCGAGCGCGCTTTGTATGTAGTTATACCATAGAACTAACTAGGTACCTTTATATTTTGTGGCTATCGTGCTCCGTGAGAACTCGATTGGGGTTGTCAACTATACTTTTTATTACGTTTCTTACTTTATTTTTAGCAAGTAAACATACTTTTAGGTAATTACCTACTTTTACGAAAACTAAACAAATATTTAGGGAACAGAGAGTATAGTTCCCTAAGATCGGAAAAGGAGGATCCTCCGACCAGGCGAGGTGATCGTGCCTGGCGGGCTTTCTGCCCAACAGTTGTTCGTTGGGATTTTCTATCCGTGTTTATTCGCTTGTAAACTTTGCATGTGCGATGTAGGATTCTTGTGACGTCATCCGTTGACATGTGGCATGTGTCGCCACAAATACATCAAATATTGTAGGTACCTATTAGGTTTAGTAGGTACATAAAGTTATTGGTACTTAGAAAAAAAAGTAACTGTTTACCTACAGAATTATATCCCTAGCCTTTCGTAGATTCTTCGGATATTGTGTTATCAACTTATCATAAAAAAATATAAAATTCAGTAATTACAATGCCCTGTGACAATAATTACTAAAATTCATGCGAGCATCATAAAATCGTAGCAGCGCGTACGACTTTACTACGAGTAAACACACACAGCACAGATATATGCACCGTTCAGTGACGTTTTGCTGTCTTTGTATGCGTGCGAACAATACGTCGTGCAAATAGATAGCGTTTAACTGCTCATCACTGGTACTATTTCTGTCACACACGATGATAGATGAGACAGCGCGCTTTTTGGCCACGCCCTTGATTGAGTTCGAGCCCGCGACTAGTTCAACCTTAATTTAAAAAAAAACATGCTTTTGTTTGAAAGCCACATCGGGCTTATAGAATTACGACCGAAAAATGATTTGCATAAAAAGATACAACCAATATTTCCTACATGTACATAAATATGTACTCGAACTCAAACTCTAAAGCATTTATATCAATTAAACCATAATTTGGTACTTTTGAAACGTCAACAAATCTATATATGGAGGTATAAAAGAAAGTCGTGTTAGTTACACCACTTATAACTCAAGAACGGCAGAATAGATTTGGCTGAAAATTGGTAGGGAGGTAGCTTAGAGCCAGGAGACCGACATAGGATACTTTTTAACTAAATTTTTTTTTTTTACTTTTACATAAAATCACGAACGGGAACGGGGGGGAAATGGGATTGCGCGTACGAAGTCGCGGGCAGAAGCTAGTATGAAATAAATAATAGTCTGTCAGTCTGTCCGTCAGTGAAGCTAGGCGCTAGTTCCAAAATGTCGATTCGAGTGGAGGAGAACGAGCAAGAACTGATTTTTAAAGAAAAATCGCGCGGTTATTGTTAAAAAAACAACACAGTGTCCGTTGGAGACTGTAGTGCCTGCGCCTCGACATCGAGCCACGTAGGTATAGCTCACGTTTCGTCCGTTTGTATGAAGTTATAGTACTGTATGTATTATGACCGTGGTACAGTACTCCAAAATTAATAATGCGCATGGCAATCTTCGTCACGTCCGGCAACGACCGTCCCAGAGCGTCGGAAGACGATAAGTATATAGAGTGTTTAAGTGTATTTTCTTCATGCATGATTTAGTGGAATTAAGTCTGTGTTAAATATTGGTACATCACTAACAAAATTTGATTCGATAATTCTATGTAAGTTAGTAGCGAGGAAAACCACACGATTGCGAATAATTGCGAAGCTATATTTGTATTGTAACTTTCGTGAGACATACTAAATAAATTATTATGTTTTCGGCTTACTCACGTAATAATTTAGTAATAAAGAGTAGCAGCGCGACAGTCGCCGCGTCGCGGGTCGCGAAAGGCTGCTCATAAATATAAGCCTCTAGCATGGCTTGAAACTAGTCGAGTTCCTCGTTAAATTATTACGTGAGTAAGCCGAAAACATAATAATTTAATTGCGAAGCTGTTGTAATGGTGGAAGTAAAGAAGGTTTTAAATAACACAAGATTTCTATTCTATGAAGAAAATCGGTTTTCGAACACAGGTTAAGGTATCTTAACGCACACGTTAACACCTCCGGTGCACACATGCATCATCAAGAGAAGGGAGCGGGCGGCGTGGTAACGCGACGGCTCGGCGACGTCCCGCGCGCCCTCAACACTCTTTACAACAACGCGACCACGATCGCATGATTTTGTTATAACTTTAGACCATTGTACACCCGAGCGTACGGCGCGTCGCGTTCCGCGCGCGCCTCAAAGAGCCATCAGACCACCACAGATAGGGCCCAATAGGGCCGATGCCGATTCGGAGTCGCGGAGAACCTAACGGGTAACCGGGGCTCCGGCTCGACGTGCAGGAGAAGGAACGGGGTGGTGTTTAGTCAGTAAGAGTCTGACACTCCCTCTCGCCTCGCCTTGTTTTAAAGCCGAGTAATTTTCTAGGAGGTAACTCGGCTATAGATTCTGAGTCCGAATCAATAACAAAATTGGAGGTAAATATTTTTAACTTTTCTGTAAATAACTAGCTTTATAACGCGGCTCAACATACACGAACTCAAACACGTAATTGATATTATTCCTAATTCCATAAAACTCCAATAAGAAACATTGCTGTCACTTATTCTGAAATACTGTCGAACTTAAACGATTTATTATAGCCGTATTTTTGACTATTGGCCTGAAACTTTCTCTTACATTGAACCTTTATGACTTCTGTGACATGCCGCCGAGAAATGACACACCTTTGAAATACAGTCCGCTTTCATTTCCACCTGGGCCTATCTAAGGTACAATACAATCTTAGAAAATTCAGCACAAAAGTACCTACCTGTTTGCAGCACTGATCAGTGATCATTCCAGAATAATATATCAGTCAGAAATGCTAGTATTTCACAAAATAAACTATTTAAATTTGATTAATGAAATTAAATTCACCAAAAAGAGTGTGTACTATCAGCTCTATATATTTCCACACAGAGCGAACGCGTCCAGTGACTACCAATGTGTAAACACGAATGACTTGAATGATTAGTCCAATTGACATATTTTTATTTTAGTTGATTCGCACATTATTGAAGTTGATGTTGATTAATGTTTACTGAGAAGTTTACATTTATTTTTAAATGAGGTAGGTACACACGACACCTCTACACATCGACACTACTATCATTTACACAGTGTATCTTGAACTCACATCATCACTGATCCTTGAAAGACGATAAAAGCGTGCTTATTAACCAATACGATAATAACATAATAACAGTGAAAATGTCGGGTCATATCAATGATTGTAAAACCTTAACCTTACCCTTGCATTAAATTATAAAAATACGTATACCGACACAATAATGAAAATACTAATGTGAATGTGGTGGACGAACATTTTTATACACAGTAATATGAAATTACCCACACATGTACAAGCTGGGTAAATGACAGTAGTGTCGAACTTATTAGCGGTGTCGTGTGCACATGCCAAATCCATGCAAAATAATGCCTTATAAGTAAATATACCATACATCATTCGACAACACGGTTAGTGTGGTGGCTGGACAACTGGCTGCCGTGCAACTTGTCGCGGGTTCGATTCCCGCACGGAGCAACTCTTTGTGTGATCTACAAATTGTTGTTCCGGGTCCTGGGAGTCATGTGTATGACAAAATTAAATAATCAGTAGTTATAACCACTATTACTACTATTATAGCACCTATCAGTGGGTGGGTAACCTATCAGTACTAATAATAGTTATGTTTTGCTTTTTAGTTTTGACTTTTTGTTTGTTATTAGTTTTTGGTTTTTGATGACGGTTTTTTAAACACACATAATCTACACTACGCAACATAAATCCGTTTTGACACTTACAATAGTTATAATCTACATAGGTGCAAAGTTCTAATCAATACAAATTATTCAAGCCCAAACACAAGGTAGTTACTATATACCGTTGAAGAGTTTCCTCAATTAGGTACACTTCTTCATTATCAGACCCTTAATGACAGCCCCACTCTATCTAGGTGTACTGTCCTCATCAATACAAATTAATCAAGCCCAAACACAAGGTAGTTAATAGAAACCGCTGAGGAGTTCTCTCGACTGTCTGTCGGCTCCATCATCAGGTCCACTCCAGACCCTTATCAAATGGTAGTGTATAATTTAATTAAATAACATTAAGATGCATTACTCGTCCCTAGAATTTTCGAAAGTTCCTCTCGGATTTCATCATCAGATCCTCATTTAATGTAAATGGGACCATCTCGGGAGTATACCCTTTAAAACAAAACAAGAATTTTGAAAATCGGTTCACAAATGGCGGAGTAATCGGCGAACAATAAAAAAAACAATCAGCCGAGCATAGTACCTCCTCCTTTTTTTGAAGTCGGTAAAAAACACGCATCGTCGTCAGTCTACAAGCCGCTGTGTAATCCATGTAGGTGCCTACATATATAAGAATAAAGATACCGGCCCAATTTAGAACCTCCTTCTTTTTGGAAGTCGGTTAAAAATATATGGAAGAAGACGAGCGACGACAACACTATTGTGGCGCAACGCAAAGCAAGTGTGGGAGAGCCATGCTTCGGCACTGCTGGGCCGGCTCGACCGGAGTGATACCACGGCCGAGCAGAAAACCGACGTGAAGCAACGCTTGCGTTGTGTTTCGTCGTGTGAGTGAGGTTACCGGAGGCCCAATTACTCTCCCCTTCCCCAATCTCCCCAATTCCTGAATCCCCAACGATCCTCAAACTCCTAATCCCCAAAAGGCCGGTAACGCACTTGTAACGCCTCTGGTGTTCCAGGTGTCCATGGGCGACGCCGATTGCTTACCATCAGGTGATCCGTCTGCTCGTTTACCGGCTTATGACATAAAAAAGCACCATACAAATGCGGCCCCGCGTTTACATATTCCACATTCATTACGATGCATCATTGTGTGTTTTTCAGCGATGACCTCATTTCATTACGTCTATTTGTGTCAACTTTAGGTGAATTTGAAAGTGCTAGGAATTCGAAAACAGAAAATTATTTAAATAGATTGCCCACTACGCCAAGGAGATATTATACTTTTTTATATATTTAGGACTGCCTCTTTGGCCGAGTGGTCGCAAGTGCGACTTTCGGGCAAGGGGTCTCATGTTCGATACCCGGGTCGCTGCTGGGTTTTGAAAAATCTCAGTAGTAGCACGGAGTCTGGAATTGTGCCCGGTGTATGACAATAGACTGACCCCCTATTACATGGGAGTCATAGTGAAAAGTGGGTGTTACATTGTATGTACAGTGGCATTAAGTGTCGTAATGTGCACCTCTGCCTATATGCCTTCGGGGATAAAAGGCGTGATGTTATGTTATGTTACATATTTACTTATTTATAGTGCACAATTGTTTGCGCAACGACCGACGCGGGTGCACTGTTTGTTCCCTCTGTTTGGGTCGCGAGCTCATCCCGCGATCCCCGACGCCCGGTGTGTCCTTCGCGATGGCTGGGTTGTGAGGAGGCAGCGCTTCACTGCCTCACGCGCTCCGCCTCCTCCTTAGTAGTGACAATAGCTATGAATGCACCCGGTTCGCTGTTCGTTGTGTACACTGCGTTAGCGACGCGTTTTATTGCCAAGTTAGCAACCGTGGTCGATTGCAAAATATTGTATCGAACCCGATGGCACGGCAGACCGACACGATGAGATATGAGCAACGGGGGTCAAGGCCTCTGCCTCGAATTTTGCGGGCAGCGGCGGGGCGGCGGCGGCGGCGCGGCGAGCACCGGCTCCGATCACCGCGATTACGCGGTGACATTGAGAAGGTTATTTTTTTTTTATTTATTTCTTTATTTATATCAGGCAACGAAGGCCCATATTAAAATACAATAATACTATAATATCTACTACAATTTTAACTTAAAATACTATAAATACATAATGTAAGTAAGTAAGTAATTAAAACACTAATTATCACGACTGTTGTGCTGTGTCGGCGTCGTGTGCTGCGCGGTGTCAGGTATCCGGCCGCGGAATCGCCGGAAAACAACACCTTTCGGCCAAAACTCTGGTGTCATGAATTTCGGTAAATCCACGGAAGGCACTCTCACCACAAATCAATTGAAATTCACGCTGTGGTGGGATTCTAATTTCAAAACCCTTAGAGTGTAATTCGTTTTGATCTGAATATACTCTACAATCTCCTCGACCTTTGTAGAGTAATGCAGCCTGGACACGTACAGCAGCGTCCCTGGTACAGCTGGACGCAGCAAATGTTTCGGCCCGGTCGGTGCAGTGCCGCACTTGTTTTGGGATGACTTCTTTTTCTTCCTCTGAACAGTGATAAAGCCATCTCTATCGACTTGCTGCTTTTGGCGGGCGGGCTGACAGCTCTTCTGCTTAATCCCCTTTTCAGTAGGTCGCTTAGTCTGCAACGCAGTATGAACCAAATGTTTGGTTCGTAATCTTCTCAATGTCACCGTTGTTGTTTGTCTGCTTTTTTTTGAGACGTCAATATTACTTCGCATACATATCTTTTTCCTTGTAAAGCTATCACAATTTACAAGGAAAACCAATGCAGTAATGTTTTATCTTAATTCTTTATTAAATATGAAATAAATTGCTCTCTTTCATAATTAATTATGACTGCACAGTTGGTGCGGTGGCTGGGCAACCGGCTGCCGCGCAACCTGTCGCGGGTTCGATTCCCGCACGGAACAACTCTTTGTGTGATCCACAGATTGTTGTTCCGGCTCTGTGTGTGATGTGTATGTAAACTGGTATGTTAGTACATACGACACTTTTTTTTAAAGGGGGGGAAAATCATCCAATGACTCCTCCCGCCCGGGTGAGGCGGGATCCCTCCCACTAAAAACCACCCCGTTCCTTCTCCTGCACTTCAAACCGGAGCCCCGGCAACCCGTTAGGTTCTCCGCGAATCCGGGTACATACGACACTGGAGGCAAGCCCAGAGTGTGACAACGCTTTTTTTTTAAAAAAGGAAAAGTTTTCACATTTTGTTCCTCTCACCTCTTGAATCGGGCTATATTATAATGATGGTCCACGACTTACGAAGACGTCTATTTTCCTCCTTAATGTAGATCTGACTGTTGCCGTGCACCAAGGTCATGTGTCATAACATCACGCCTTTTATCCCCGAAGGGGTAGGCAGAGGTGCACATTATGCCACTGTACAATGTAACACCCACTTTTCACTACATATTTATGTTATGAGTCCCATGTAATAGGGGATGAGCCTATTGCCATATACCGGGCACAATTCCAGACTCTGTGCTACTACTGAGATTTTTTTTAAATCCCAGTAATACTATGCCCAACCCGGGAATCGAACCCAAGGCCCCTTGGCCGGCAGTCGCACTTGCGACCACTCGGCCAACGAGACGGTCACATGATTATGTACCTACCCATAAGTACTCATAATTTACCACGTTTTATAATTGTTTATATTATGATAAGCCGGTAAACGAGCAGACGTATCACCTGATGGTAAGCAATCGGCGTCGCCCATGGACACCTGGAACACCAGAGGCGTTACAAGTACGTTACCGGCCTTTTGGGGATTAGGAATTTGAGGATTGTTGGTACACAAAATTTCAACACAACCGGTTGAAGATGTCTGCTTCAAAACACAGTTGTGAGATTCCACTTCACTCGCATAGGTACCTAATTGAGTTAAATAACACTTTTGTAAAATAACTTACCTTTATCCAGTCGCCGTAGAAACTCCCAAATGACGAGATTGAAGGAATTTGTTTCCTCAAACTGCGCAATAAATCGAATTACTTGTATTGTCAAAGAATGCGTTTAAATGCGCCTGCACCGGTCGAGCGACTGTTTATTAATAACAACTAAAAGATGGCAGTTGGTATAGTATGTATTTATCGCTACAGGGCCGAACTGCCCGCGAGACTGCATGCGGAGTGCGGTGCACACAGGCGCCGTGACACTGCGTGATTCAATATGGATGACGACAGGGTACGAACTTTAAAAATCTAATTAGTCCGTCAGTTATAATGTAAATATGTAAACAAAGTGCGTGACACTTCATTTAGTTTGTATAGTTTGGATTTGCCGTGTAATAACTTTGAGGTATTTTTGATCTGTGAAATAGCTAATCTGTGGAGTAAACTGTCATATTGAATGACTGTGAAAAATATGAAAAGTAAAATGGTTAATTGTTATGTACAAGTAAGAATTTTAATGTAATTAGAATAATTGATAACAACTGGTGAAACAATAGCTCTAAATGTTGTTTCTCTTTTCAGGTAAAATTAGTGCATACCTAGTTATTATTAAAGAGATCGTGCGGTATCCGCGGATCATTCGGATCGCCATGACCCTCTGTGACATGAGCAGCGTCCGAGCAGGACGCTGCAACAAGTTCGGCGCCCAAACAGGGGCGCCATAGAGGGCCATGGACCGAACGACCCCCTCGGTCTCCCCTATGGCTGCTCTATGGGCAGTTGGGCACGCTTGTCTCGCGGCGCCCCTCTGTGTCCCGGCGCCCTAGCCACTTAGTTTGCCTCAGGGATAATACGGCTCTGACCTTACATTATGTGCACATACAAATACATGACATAGGTAAGTAACTAAAAATAAATATGCAGGAAATTTTGAGACGTAGAAAACTTATGTTTCACCAATTCTCCCCCCATACCCAATCTCCAAAAGGTCGGTAACGCACTGGTAACGCCTCTAGTGTCCGTGGACGGCGCGGATTGCTTACCATCAGGTGATGCTTATTTATTTATTTTATTTATTACATGGGACTCCTAACATAAATAGTGAAAAGTGGGTGTTACTTCTGTGTGCACCTCTGCCTACCCCTTCGGGGATAAAAGGCATGATGTTATGTTATGTATGTTATTTATTTTACATTAATACAGATACAGACGATGGATTTGTTATTAAGGGAGGAAAATCATCTGAAGTCTGGCGCAACGGAGTTACCTGTCGGTGCTTCAGACCATACAGAACTACCGCTGAAAGCGGCGAATAAACGTAACTTTTAAATATGGATGTACACCACTTGAACATTATATCATTTAACTGTAAGAGTATAAAACGTTCAGTTGATGGCGTCGGAGAACTGTGCGATATCGCTGATATTGTTGCGTTACAAGAAACATGGCTTTTGCCGCATGATCTTTTCATTCCTCGACACAATTCATGCAGACTTCGGGAGTACCGGTACATCGGCGGTGGACACAACGGCTGGCATGGTGAAGGGCAGGCCAAACTGTGTCAGCAATACGTATTGCGATGAAAGACTGTTATGTGTTAGTGCTAAGTGTATACATGCCCGTCGATTGCAGTGAGAACTGACCTGAATTTACAGACCGCTTAGGTGCTATTAGTGCACTAATACAGGACAATAATGTTGAGTCAGTATTTGTTTTAGGTGATTTCAATGCGCATCCTGGTGAAAGATTTTTTAATGAGCTCCTGTGCTTTTCACAAGAGCAAAGGTGAATTTGTGCAGATTTTAACTACCTCAACTCACAAGGCGCTTTTACTTTTATTAGTGAAGCACATAACAGTAAGAAGTGGTTGGACCATTGTGTTGTTACTCAGGCAGCTGCTCCATGTATAACAGATTATATGTAAAACATGATATCTATTGGTCTGATCACTTTCCGTTTAATTAAGTGTAATTTTAATGTAATCTTAAGTACATTTTCTGTTAACCCCACACTGCGTATTTTTTTTATTTTTATTTTTTTAAGAGGGGAAAATCATCGAATGACTGCTCCCGCCTGGGTGAGGCGGAAGGGAGTGTCAGACTCTTACTGACTAAAAACCACCCCGTTCCTTCTCCTGCACGTCGAGCCGGAGCCCCGGTTACCCGTTAGGTTCTCCGCGACTCCGAATCGGCATCGGCCCTATTGGGCACCATCTGTGGTGGTCTGATGGCTCTTTGAGGCGCGCGCGGAACGCGACGCGCCGTACGCTCGGGTCTGTTTCTGGTCGGACGGGGAGCCACCCATGCTCGCCGTCCGCAGGCCCGCGCTTACGGTGGCCGGAGATCGTCCCGCGATCCCCGACGCCCGGTGTGTCCTTCGCGATGGCTGGGTTGCGAGGAGGCAGCGCTTCGCTGCCTCACGCGTCCCGCCTCCTCCTTAGCTAGCATGACTGCTTCGCAAAAGGAGGAGACGGCATCCCAGTCCCCCTCGCTCCGCATCATGGCCTGCACTAGGCCCGGACGCGAGAGGTCGCCATCGCCGATCACTTCCACACCGCGTATAAAGTATGTTGGGGGGATAGAAATGTATCTCAAAGTAATTTATATTATAATTTATGTAACTCTAAGTTAAAAGATGGAGATCAGGGGTATTTACAAAAATTAAGTTATACCTCAAGTTGCGTAGAATTTTTGTGTAAGTACCTATAAGCAATGTCTGCATTGAATTCGTAGATTTTACGTGATTCTTGCACAAAGAAACAGACAAAAATTTCAAAAATGATGGGAATGGGTTCTGTTAATTATCTTATAACACGCTGGCTATTTTTTTGTCAATTTCTTTAATGTCTTTATACACTGACGTTGTGTTTCGTCGTGTAAGTGAGGTTACCGAAGGCCCAATTACCCTCCCCTGACTAATGCCATAAAAAAAAGAATACAAAACTTTTATGTTTTAGATAAATCACAACTGTGCATTATTTGCTCCCGTATTATCCTACAAACATGCATACATAACTTCACGCATGTCTCCCATGGCGGCAGGCAGAGATTATGGAACGCCAATTACTATGATTCCTACATACCTCTTTCGCTTTATCAACAGTCATCAATCTTTTCATGCATGCTCGTCGGTTAAGGGTACTTTTAATTTGGCCCTTCTTTAATATATCGCCAATCTGGTCACTATATGCCCTTCTAGGGCGCCCTCTACCGACAGCCCCATTAATAACAGCTCTGTATACTTCTTTCGTTACTCTACTTTCATCCATCCCTTCTATATGTCCATCCAAACCAGCGTAACATTTCCTTTTCAATCCTTGTCACTACATCATCTGCCAATCCACACCTTTGTCTAATAATATACATGCACTACATATTACTTATAATAATATACCTCCTTTTGGCTTCGCCGTAGTCGGGTAACAAATCAATGGTAGTAAGTTAATCCTGCTTGGAAGGGGAATAGGAGAAAACTTGAAATTAATAAAACAAGCGTTTATCAATGGAATATTATTTTATTACGAAAAATAATCCTGGCCGTTTTCATCAACCATCTCTTAACTAAGAGTTACTTAGCGTGAGCGATATCTACACTAACCCCCTTACCTGTACCGTTAGATGTCTTTTACAGGTTGGTGAATACCAAAACGTCGTTAAGTGTCACCTATCTTAACTTAGGGATACCTTAAAATTTAAGAATGGTTGGTGAAAATGGCTTCTTACTTTTTAATTATTACGTTCTTTCAGAGGGTTTTGTCCCATAGCACCCATAGCGGTGTTCTGAGCCCATATGGTGATGCCATCCCAGATCCGAATGAGCGGAGGTCTCTGAGAATTTTGATTTTGAGACTGAACGTAAATCACTTGTGGTGGCTGTGGGTAAAATAGTGGTTGTTGTGGGTACATCACTTGTGGTTGCTGTGGGTAGTATGGTTGTGGAGTTTGGTACAATTGTGGCAACGGACTCGCAGAAACAAATCCATCTCCTGGAAACCCTGTAGGAGAAACATCGATTTTATTGTCAGGAATATGAAATCCATTTAGTGCTTTAACTTAGAACAACTTTTTCTGAGAGGGTTGAAAATCATTGAACGATTCAACCGGCTTTGGATGAGTGAGAGGGAGTGTCAGACTTTACTGCCGAAAATCCACGCCGCTCTAACTTCTCCTCCGAGCCGGGCCGTGGTAACCCTTTGTCCTTAACCCGCAATCCTGGCCGCGCACCAGCCCCTCTGTGCCCCATTTGTGGGCGTTTAATCTTATATCTTATACTATTATATAAAGCGGAAGAGTTTGTTTTTTTGTTTGTTTGTTTGAACGCGCTAATCTCCGTAACTACAAGTCTGATTTGAATAATTCTTTTTGTGTTGGATAGCGCATTTATCGAGGATGGCTATAAGCTTTAAAAAATCACGCTACGACCAATACGAGCTGAGCAGAGCGTGTGAAACAGCGCGGAAGTAGCTAGTGATGATATACAGTCGCTTCTCATGCTTTGTGCGGGTCCGACACCAAAGGCAAGTACCAATGTGACTTTTCCGAGTTACATGTACTTTCTAAGATTATTTTGATACCACTGACAAACGGTGAAGGAAAACATCGTGAGGAAACCTGGGCTTATAACTTGTGATTGTAATTATAAGTTTGAAATCGCCAACCCGCGTTGAGCAAGCATGGTGATTAATGTTCTATCCTTCTCCGCGTGATCAAACAAAATATAATTTAAAAGAACAAAAAAGGTAAGTTATAAAATGTTGACTTACATGAGGTCCCCAAGAAAGCGACGAGGAGAACGACGGATGCTTTGCTCAGGAACATGTTTGCTCTGGATGGCGAGATGGCGACTGTGTTATGAAGAGCTTCGGGTTCGCTTAAATATGTTGGTGGCATGCCTAATATCTAAAACAAAAACAAGATAGTTTAACCTTGATGGGATTTCCAAAGTAGAGACTGATAAGTAACTGTAGTACGAATGTGACTAACATATTAGAGATTCAATATGAAAAACTTCACTTTTACCCACAGCAACCACAAGTGATTTACGTTCAGCCTCAAAATCAAGGTTCTCAGAGACCTCCGGTCATACGGTTCTGGGATGGTCTCACCGTATGGGCTCAGAACACCGGTATGGGTGCTATGGGAGAAAACCCTCTGAAAGAAATTTATTATGGGTGCTATGGGACAAAACCCTCTAAAAGAAAGTAATAATTAAAAAGTAAGAAGCCGTTTTCACCAACCTTTATTAAATTTTAAGGTATCCCTAAGTTAAGATAGGTGACACTTAACGACGTTTTGGTATTCGCCAACCTGTAAAAGACATCTAACGGTAAAGGTAATGGGATAGTCTTTTTTTTTTGTTTAAGGGGGGAAAATCATCGAATGACTGCTCCCGCCTGGGTGAGGCGGAAGGGAGTGTCAGACTCTTACTGACTAAAAACCACCCCGTTCCTTCTCCTGCACGTCGAGCCGGAGCCCCGGTTACCCGTTAGGTTCTCCGCGACTCCGAATCGGCATCGGCCCTATTGGGCCCCATCTGTGGTGGTCTGATGGCTCATTGAGGCGCGCGCGGAACGCTACGCGCCGTACGCTCGGGTCTGTTTCTGGTCGGACGGGGAGCCACCCATGCTCGCCGTCCGCAGGCCCGCGCTTACGGTGGCCGGAGATCGTCCCGCGATCCCCGACGCCTGGTGTGTCCTTCGCGATGGCTGGGTTGCGAGGAGGCAGCGCTTCGCTGCCTCACGTCGATGGAGCATACAGTGGCGATCTGCATGGACTGAGCATCGCTGTGTCCTCAAGGAAGCAAGCTGGGTTTTAGTGCAGGCTGTATTGCGGGTTTTTTACTGGATAAGGCGGTAAACGAGCTGAAGGATCACCTGATGGTAAGCAATTGGCGTCGCCCATGGATTCCCGAAACACAACGCTTTCCTGTGAGTGTTGTTTCACGTCGGTTCACACTTAAGGGGTATGGGGAAGTAGGCAGCCGTATTCACCTTCTGCGAAGCAGTCAAGATTGCTAAGGAGTAGGCGGAGCGCATAAGAAAACGGACTTCCTCATATCCTTCGCCATAAGTGACGCTCTATACACACCATAATAATGTACCCGTGCATTCTGTTCATACACACGCAATATAATTTTTATCATATTTAATAAATCTTTTTGGCTAATTACTATACCCTATTATTATATGTATGTATGTATTATGGTATAACTATATTAATTACTTAATAATTTTATAATACCTACACTTCACGCGCTACTCTGCATTTACTGCTTTACGTCCGTTGCGTTACAGCCACAGGTTCAGTTGAAAACCAGCGTCAGGCACTACATGCCTGGCATGTATGCTGAACTGGACCTTTTTTGGTGCAGCTGTCGGGCACATGATTATTATTGTTGGTATATTTGACTTTTAAATTTTTGTATATACCTACATCTATTTTTGTTTTTCTTTTTATTATTTTTTTTTATTTCACTCCTAATTTTTTGTTTGCATTGTATTTATTGTATTGTGTTTGTGCCTGGTGTTGTACCAAATAAATTATTTTTCTTTCTTTCTTTCTTTCTTTCATAACCGAAGGTCTTCGGATTTTTAATCTTTTACCTTGAGAATATCAGAATGCACCATACAAACTTCCACCTCTATTTGAAGTGTGAAGATAGTGGAAGGGATAAGTTATAAAGGGACAAAATGTAACCTATGTCACTCTCCATCCGTTCATCTATCTGTTTTGCGGTGAGAGACGGACAAACAAACAGACACACACTCTCACATTTATACTGTAGTACGGAACTATATCAAATTCAGTGTTTGCTAGTCTTATCATTATCAGCAGTCTGTTTTTGTACTAATACTTTGTATATTGTATAGAGAATATTGGGGCTCGTCCTTACAACATTATAAAAACAATTCCAGGTCAACTAAAGTCAATGTTTTAGGTCTTTAGATTAATCATTGTAATTATATTTATACAAATGTATCGCGGCCATAAGCGCGTGACTTCGTCCGCATAGAGTAATTATGAATTTTTAAACATAACTTTTGTGTTTCAATATTTCTAAAAACTTAATAAAAGTAGCTTATACATATATTACTTCTTAGTACATCAGCTACTTGCTAATAAAAGTCGTGTCAATATCTGTCCAGCCATTGCAAAGATTAGCCAGTACAGATAGACAGACAAAAATGATAAAAAACGTTACTTTGATATAACATAACATAACGTCACGCCTTTTATCCCCGAAGGGGTACGGGGGGTCGGACAAAGCATTACTCGGTTTTTTAAAAATTCTCAGTTGTAGCGCGGAGTCTGGAATTGTGCCCAGTATATGGCAATACGCTCACTCCCTATTACATGGGACTCATTACATAAATCGTGAAAAGTGGATGTTACATTGTACAGTGGCATAATGTACACCTCTACCTTCGGGGATAAAAGGCGTGATGTTATGTGTTATATTATTCCAAAAAACTTAATAATAGTAGCCTATGTTACTCCTTAGTACATCAGCTACTTGCTAATAAAAGTCGCGTCAATTATCGGTCCAGCCATTGCAGAGATTAGGCAGTACAAACAGATAGATAGACAAAAATCCTTTGTCAATTTTGTTGGTAGATGTCCTGCGCTACATTTGCCGGTACGTGGCCTCCACTCGAGGACCTTACTGCCCCAGCAGCCGTCGGTTATCCAACCTATGAGGGCAGTTGGCATGCCACACAGCTTGGCTAGCATAGCGCTGAAAATGGGCCTCCTTGCCTGATTGGTCCACTACGCAGGAGATATTATAGTGCACAAGTGTGTGCACAAATATAAGAGCACTCTCTGTTCCCTCACTCTCTGATCGAATGGGACGGCAGACCGACACGAGTGGAGACCAGGCGCAGGACCAACAGCGACACGAGCTTTCTGGGGGACGAAGGTGGAGGTGGAAACACCACCAAACTTCCTGACTCCGGGCTAATAATGGTCATTTTAGTCAGAAAATGCCATTATCGTCTGCCGGACCCGCCACACGATGCTCAGCAGCCGATCACTCAGCCACTGCGCCAACCGTGCAGTAATCTGCTGGACTATATCGGTGACTTTACAAACACACAAAACACAAATACCCAGACGTTTTTTATTTGTACATGTTCGTTTCTATATCACTTAATTGTAAAGTTAGTTAACCTATAATTGGCAATTGTATAAGCCCAATACCTATTGTTAAATTAATATTATTACATATTTTGTTTATTTGATTTTATTTTTGTATGTTCAAGATTCTGTTATTATAATATTATTATTTTGTATTATAATATTATTATTCTGTTATTGTAATATTATTATTTTGTATTTTATTATTCTGTTATTATAATATTATTATTTTGTTACACTGTGATGTTTTTTGTTCTGATCTCTATTCTTTTAAGTTTATTATTAGTATTTTGTTTATTTTTTTGTATTTTAATTTTTTTATAATCTCTGTTTTGTGTGCTAATTGTCGAATATATATTTTTTCTTTCTTTCTGTTTTATAAGTTTTTTTTAATACTATGTATATGTCGCAGGCGAATTGTATCATCCGCCGTATTACAGTACGGCTAGCCATGTACAGCAGGGCCGTTTTGTGATACGGCGACTGCACGATCAGTCGTATTGTCAATGCGAAACGTTCTACAATATGACGGCACACGTTTAACCTCATTGTCATTATTTTACAATGGATGGTCTGAGTGATCATCATCATATTGTATAGTATTAAAATGAAACGTTATTCCAATATGGCGGCTATACAAAATTATCAACATAGTTGTCCTGTCAAAATGTAAATGCAAGATGGCGGCTGCACTTTTTTACATTTACTTATTTGTCATGGGACTCATGGGTGTCGTTTTCGGGGTTTTTAGGGGTGGTAAAACCGATGCTATTGTCCGAATTAAATCCTAAATGATCCTGAATCCTGCAAGAAATCTTCATCTTTTCGTCATGGGTGTCGTTTTCATGGTTTTCGAGGGTGGTGAAACTGATAGTGCTGTAGAAATGACGAAATGCTAAAAATTTTTTGCTGAACGGCTAGCCGTAATGTAATACGGCGGATTATACAATTCATCTGCGACATATACAGAAATTAAGTTACACCTATAATAATAAATACATAATGTGTGGTCGAGAGATAAGTAAACTGTATTTATATAATTCAACAACATAGTGCTGATAATAATAAGACTGACGAAAATCCAATTTGTCATCAACACTTCCATACGTGTGTGTCTGTTTGTTTGTCCGTCTCTCACCGCAAAACAGAGAGACGAATTGACGTGATTCTTTTAAGTTGAAATAGATGAACGGATTGAGAGTGGTGACATAGGGTACTTTTTGTCTCTTTTTAACATATCCCTTCCACTATCTTCACACTTCAAATAGGGGGTGGAAGTTTGTATGGTGGTATGGTGCATTCTGCTATTCAAGGTAAAAGGTTAAAAATCCGCAGACCTTCGGTTATGCTGTACCTAGAACGTCACCTCCGTCACGATATGGGGAACTCAGTTTCATCTGTATCTATCATGACTGCTTCGCAGAAGGCGAACACGGTTGCCTACTTCCCCACACCCCGCACTATAGCCTGCACTAGAGCCGAGCGTGCTTCTTTGAGGATACAGGGGTTTGTGTGTGTGTTTGTTACTCAGTCACATCACAACGAATGAAGGGACCGGGATGAAAACTGGAATAGAGATAGATTATGGTTTGAGGTAACACATAGGCTACCGTTTGCTCCTGGGAACGCGAGCGAAGCTGTTGGCAGAAGCTAGTATTAATAAGTTTAAATTTATATTAGAGTTATCAGTGTCTACGTTGGGAATTCCGTCGAGGTCGAACTATCTTGTTGTTGATAGTAGGTAGGTAGGTAGGTAGTTAATAGTAGGCATGTCATCGCACTATTTAAGCGAACCCGAAGCTCTTCAGAACACAGTCGCCGTCGACAGCAAACATGTTCCTGAGCAAAGCATCCGTCGTTCTCCTCGTCGCTCTCTTGGGGACCTCATGTAAGTCAACATTTTATATTTTACTAATTTTGTTCATTTAAATTATATTTTCTTTGATCATCATCATAATCAGCAGCCCATGAGATTCCACTGGAGTATGGACCTTCTCTATAGAAGAGGCCTTGTCGTAATCTCCACGTTTGGCAGGCAGGCTGGAGATCACAGTTCAAAAAGTTCAGATTCATCAAAGAGCGCTGTTGCCCACATCATCATCATCAACAGCCTACAAGTGGCTCCTGCTC
Source organism: Spodoptera littoralis (assembly GCA_902850265.1). Classification (NCBI taxonomy): domain Eukaryota; kingdom Metazoa; phylum Arthropoda; class Insecta; order Lepidoptera; family Noctuidae; genus Spodoptera; species Spodoptera littoralis. Next base: position 6,775,623 of record LR824558.2, on the reverse strand, counting down.
ACCATAGGCGTCTTCTCACACGGAGAAGGTTTCAGTGTTAATTGCAACGCTTGCTCACTGAGTTGGGTTGGTGATTTCAAACGGATAATTATAATTTATAAGCCCAAGTTTCCTCACGATTTGTCAGTGGTGTCTAAATAATGTTAGAAAGTGCATATAACTTGGAAAAGGTCACATTGGTACTTGCCTTTGGTAGGTTTCGGATCTGTACCTTCATGCATGAGAAGCGGGCGTCATAAAACCTCTGGGCCACTACGACAACTGTCTCAGTTATACGTTCCTTAGTCAGCCCCTACGGCACCCTTGGGACTTTTGGGGTGACAACAGATTGTATTCTAGCCTGCCTGCTTGGGCTGATCACCGGCTCAGAAAAAGTGGTTCTAAGTTAAAGCAATAAATGGATTTCATATTCCTAACATTAAAATCGATGTTTCTCCTACAGGGTCTCCAGGAGATGGATTTGTTTCTGCGAGTTCGTTGCCACAATTGAATTCAACGAAGTCCCAGGCGCCGCTGAATACAAATTCAGACCCGACCCCAGGGTCTCGTAATGGTAACAAATATTTTATATTTTAACCAGCTGAGCCCGCGACTTTGTTCGCATGGAATAGTGATTCACATGTAACGTCCTGTTGTCCATGAGGTACAGGTGTTCCGAGACACACACAGGTTTCCTGTCACCTCCGATTCCGAGTAACGATGTGTTAAGTTTTTCTTTTGGATTAGATTTGTTGTACCCATATACTGCTGAATGAAATTCGTCACGCTTTCTTATATTGAACTTGACAATAATAGCACGAGGAAGTTTACTTTCTCTGTTTAATTTAGCCACTCTAGTGCATTTCACGATGTCGCGGAGAACCTAACGGGTAACCGGGGCTCCGGCTCGACGTGCAGGAGAAGGAACGGGGTGGTTTTTAGTCCGTAAGAGTCTGACACTCCCTCCCGCGTCACACAGGCGGGAGCAGTCATTCATGATCATTTGACCCCCGTTAAAAAAAAGTGTATTTCACGATTATCGTCCTCACCGAAACTACAACCCACCACACGGCCACATTGCTCCAAGAGATTAGGTAGGCTCTCATTCCGGTGTTCCGGCACTCCTTGTATCTCCAGATTTTCCTCAAGCAGATGTTGTTCCACATTGTTCAAACGGTCAAAGAGTTCCGATATATTCGATTTAAGTATCTTATTTTCCACCGACAGGTCAGAATTCTCTATGACTAGTTTATTAACGGTGTTTCTTATTTCGTCAAAGCCCGCGCTAACAAATTCTATAGTCCTGTGGAAATCAGACAAATCTTCCTTTATGGACGACAGTTCAGTCTCCATGAAATTATACCCGGCAACTCCGAGAGAATCACATCATGAACTTGCTCGCTAATTGCTGATACAAGCGAGTCGTCTTTTGTTTTTGGCGAGCCAGCAGACAACTGAGTTTTAGATTTTTTATTGCAGACACTCTGTTTCCTTCTGAGAATAATATTTCCCAATACAGATTGCAATGACTGCACGGTTGGTGCGGTGGCTGGGCAACCGGCTGCCGTGCAACGTGTCGCGGGTTCGATTCCCACACGGAACAACACTTTGTGTGATCCACAAATTGTTGTTTCGGGTTTGGGTGTCATTGTGTATATGAACTTGTATATTTGTAAACGCACCCACGACACAGGAGAAAATCCTAATGTGGGGCAACGTTTTAAAAAGAAAAGAAAGAAAAAAACAAAGATTCCTGTTCCTCCGTCCTGATAATATCATTCTTCTTAAGATCTGCACTTTCATGCATGAGAAGCGGGCGTCTTAAACCTCTGGGCCACCACGACATTTTCACGAGCCACCACGACGCTGCTGCCCTGTCTCTGTTAAACGTTCCTTAGTCAGCCCCTACGGCACCCTTGGGACGGATTGGGGTGGCAACAGATTGTATTCTAGCCTGCCTGCTTGGGCTGATCACCGGCTCAGAAAAAGTGGTTCTAAGTTAAAGCACTAAATGGATTTCATATTCCTAACATTAAAATCGATGTTTCTCCTACAGGGTCTCCAGGAGATGGATTTGTTTCTGCGAGTCCGTTGCCACAATTGAACGCAACGACGTCCCAGGCGCCGCTGAATACGAATCCAAACACAAACCCAGCTTCACCTAATGGTAATGAATATTTTATACTTTGATTGCTTATTGCAGCTAAGATACCTATTTACGGTACATTACTGCTTTATAGCAACTACTCACGTCACTACATTTACCAAATTGAGTAAATCATGGTCTGCACTCACATCATTCGTTGCATTGCATTCTTATTCGCTAGCGATTAGTGAAGCTGGCGGGACGCCATTACGTCACCCAAGGATGTGCTGAAAATCAGCGCTGCGACGCTAACTTCCTGAGGTTTCATCATCAACAGCCTATAAATGCCCACTGTTGAGCGAAGCCTCTTCTGACTTTCTGGTTTGAACATTAATCACCACGCTTGCTCAATGCGGGTTGGCGATTACAAACTTATAATTAGAAATTATAAGCCCAGGTTTCCTCGCGATGTTTTCCTTCACCGTTTGTCAGTGGTATCTAAATAATCTTAGAAAGTACATATAACTCGGAAAAAGTCACATTGGTACTTGCCGTTAGTAAGTTTCGAACCCGCATTCTCATGCATGAGAAGCCAGCGTCCTAAACCTCCAGGCCACCACGACTTTTGAGGTTTAAGTCGCAGAAATTGCTGAGCATATACTGTTTTTGCGCACGCATACATGTGAAACAAGTGAATTTATTTCTGCAAATAGGCTACAAGGCAGCACTTTTACACGTCAATTTTATCAAGCGAACGATGAGGTCGACATTTCCTAACTGACTACTCTGAGAAGAAATGCCGAAACAAACTCAGAGGTCCGTCTCTTTTAAAGTAAATATGTATCTATAATAGATGACGCACAATATTAAGGCAATGGGATTTACTTGCATCAAGTACCTATTATAGCTTCGTATTGTTTTTATTGCAGCTAATAGCTATATTCCTTTATCATTACAGTAGTGTAGCAAAACAATTTTATGAACTACTAGCTTCAAATTCAAATTCAATTTCTTTATTGCGTTCCACAATGTTTTACTTAGGTGGTAACATAGAATAATACAGTTCATTGTGGACCCTGTCGGGCACAGCAAGGAAAATATATAATTTTAATACAAAAAAAAACCATTACATCATCATCTTCTGCCCGCGACTTCGTACGCGTAATCCCGTTTTCTCCCGCGTTCCCGTAGGATTTTCTCTCTCTTAAGAACCTACCCCTGACGATAACAAACACAACAAAAAAAAATCAACCAAATCTGTCTAGACGTTCTGAAGTTATGGCGTGACAATGGGAAATGGGTTTCATTTAAGTAACTATTATTATTTCCTTTATTTATTTACACACTTGACTTAAACATTTTTAAATATTTGATTATAAAAAAAAACATTTAAAAATATAAAAATCAGTAGCCTACCAGTAACGGGAGAAATCCAAGCTTAATATTATACTAGCTTTTACCCGCGGCTTCGCTCGCGTCACAAAAGGATAAAAAGTAGCCTATTTAACCTCGCTTTATATTTTACATTTTATTAGTTTAGTTAGTTTATTAGTTATGCTATGTGTGTTCTGCGCTTCTCTCTGCGCTATAAATGGTGTTTCTTTCTTTCTTCATTTACATTCGAGTGTATCTAAAACTTTTGTCTGTCTCTTGGACTCTGCGATGCTCTCCAGGTGTTACTATATTATACTCAAGAGTCTATTGGTTGTTTGTTTGTTTGAACGTGCTAATCTCGGAACTACTGGTCCGAATTGAATAATCCTTTTTGTGTTTATTAATATTACTGTCATTAAAACTCGTTGTTTTTGCAGGGTACGGCTATAACTCATCTTCTCTTCAGTACTACCCACCACCACAGCGGTACAACCCACTCCCACAGCGGCACAACCCACCCCCACAGCGGCAAAACCCACCCCACAGCGCAGCTAACCAACCCCACAACACACCTCCACAACCATACTACCCACAGCAACCACAAGTGATGTACCCACAACAACCACAAGTGATGTACCCACAACAACCACTATTTTACCCACAGCAACCACAAGTGATGTACCCACAACAACCACTATTTTACCCACAGCAACCATTATTTTACCCACAGCAACCACAAGTGATTTACGTTCAGCCTCAAAATCAAGGTTCTCAGAGACCTCCGGTCATACGGGTCTGGGATGGTCTCCACGATTGGGCTCAGAACTTCGCTATGGGTGGTTTGGGACAAAACCCTCTGAAAGAACGTAAAAATTCAAAATCAGATGCCATTTTTAACAACCATTCTTAAATTTTAAGATGTCTCTAAGATAGGTGACACTTAACAATGTTTTGGTATTCGCCAACCTGTAAAAGACATCTAACGGTAAAGGTAATGGGATAGTCTAGGTATTCCTTACGCTGAGCAACTCTTAGTTAAGAGATGTTTGATGAAAACGGCCAGGATTATTTCTTAATAAAATAATATTCCATTGATAAACGCTTGTTTCTTCTTTCACCTATTCGCTTGTCATGTGGGATTGACATTACTACCGTTGATTTGTGACAGAAATAGAAATACCGGAACGTATTCGTATAAAATAACATCTCATTTTCTGTATTATTTGTAGATATTACAATTTATTTAAATAGTAAAGAACCATGTCTAAGGCCACACCACGCTTTCAATCCACGGCACATAATGCGGTACTTTGGTATACACTCCGGGAGTCCCGACCTCTCCACAGCGGTATTTGCCAAAAGAAGTCACCCCCAGTATCAGATGTGTACAGAATACATTCTTGTTCCTGATCTGCAGAGGTCCACCGCTGTCACCCTGAAAACATTATAATTAGTTTTTGGGTACATTAATCGACAATGTTATCATTACAAGTCGTGGTGGCCCGGAGGTTCAAGACGCTTCTCATGCGGGTTCGAAACCCACCAACGGCAAGTACCAATATAACTTTTCCAAGTTATATGTACTTTCTAAGATTGTTCAGACACCACTGACAAACGGTGAAGAAAAACATAGTGAGGTAACCTGGGCTTATAATTTCTAATTATATGTTTGACAAAAGGAAGTTGAAACAAAGGCGAACAGAGTCTCTTGAAACAGCGACTGTGGCGGCACCTGGCTACTATACACTTACACGCAGGACACACACACATTGACACGAAGGACATCTGTCATATTGTTAAGTCTGGTAACGTGGTAACCCATTATACACTGACATTTTGGTGCTTCTATCATTTCTAAGTGGCATTATGTCCGATTTTCCGCCACTTTTTCAACGTTCTTCGACTGATATTAAAGTAAGGTTTAGGAAACTGTCTTTTCGCCATCGAGCCTCACGACAGCATACCCATCGCCATCATATAGACGGCAGGCAGGCCCCAACTGTAGCTTCTGCCTCGCACAGCAAAACTGTGGAATGATCTGTCGACGGCGGTATTTCCGATACGATACGACCTTCAAACCTTCAAGAAAAGAGCGTATTCTTTTTAAAACACCTGCAATGCACCTGTGGCTTCTCTGGTGTTGCGGGTGTCCATGGGCGTCGCTGATCGCTTACTACGGCGGTGCTCAGCCCATGCAAGGTACACCGCCACGGTATGCTCCACCGTGTTCTCCGGGCGGTCCTTGCATTGATGGCCTCTCTAAAGGCACTTTTAAAGTGGGGACTTTCCGCTGCAATGACAGCGAGCCCAGCCCTCGGTTACCTAAAGGAGTGTTTCGTTGTGTAAGTGAAGTTACCGGAGGCCCAATTACCCCTCCCCCAGCCTCCCCAATCCCTGACAATCCTCGAATTACCAATTCCCAAAAGACCGGTAACGCACTTCTAGCACTTCTGGTGTTACAAGTGTCCATGGGCGGCGCAGATTGCTGACCATCAGGTGATCCGTCTGCTTGTTTACCGGCTTATGCCATAAAAAAACAGCAAACTATCATAGTGAATTTGGTCTTGACGGTCTAAAATGAAAAGGACTAATATTATTTTTTAGCTATGTGCATTTAGCTAGTTTTTTTGATATACATATAAAAAATACGAATTCAAGTAAACTGGAAATATTTTATTCGTGGTTTTATCTCCTTAGACTGTTGTCAACCTCTTTGCATACCTTAATATTAATACCATAGTATAAAAAAAATCTATGACACATTGACTTTGTAAACTCACTTGTCACACAAATGTCAGATGACTTAAGAAATTTATACTATAGTCAGAATTTTAATTAGATTCCAGATTTGACAATAGCTACTGTCATTTTGTGAAATAATGATACCACATATAATAGTGTAGTGATGCACACAAAAATCGATAAACAATCGGTGTGTGTGTTTTATAATAAATGTTACAGAAAGTGACAGGATAGCGATAGCGATGACGGCGACAATTTATAAAATAACGTATTACCATGATACATCTATCTGTTTTATTTGTCATGTTCCTTCATGATTACATTTTTTTATTTATTTCACACACAATTATAAAAGAAAAGTCTCAGATCGTTAATTAATCGTCAAAACTAAATTATCGGTTCAGAAATACTTAATTTCCTGATATACTTAGTTTACAAGAGTAAAATTATAAACGAGAAGAATCGATCCAGAAATATTGCATTTCCATATCGATTAATTTCGCAACGTCACTATTTAGTACTTGTCATAACGTTGCAACACTGAAATTGTCAAATCTGGAATCGAATTAAAATTCCGAGTATAATAATATAAATTTGTATGTGCTTGTTTGTTTGTTTGTCCGTATTTCACGACAGAACGGAGTCAGGAAGGTTTTTGATTTGAGATAGTTGAAAAGATGGAGAGTATCATAGGCTACTTTTTGTCTTTTTCTAACCCCCTTCCACTTCCGTGCAACCGAGGTGAAAGTTTATATGGGGTATTTTGCAATTTTCAATGTGGAAAGCTAACAATTGGTATGCAGGTTATTTGTGACCAGCATAGAATCGTGCATCATTTCATTTTTTATTGCAAATCCTTCCCTCACCCCATTAAAAGAACGCGAGAGAAGCCGCAGACAGAGGCTAGTCTATGAATAAATTGTATTCAGTCAATTGCATTCGTATTTTGTTTTTAAAATCCCTGATCCCTGATGCAGCTGAATACTAACATTATTCCTTGAAAACCCACAGAACTTCATTTTTATATGTTGATGCCAAAATATATTATGGAAGTAGGACATAACAATTACAAATCATCAGGTTGGTTACCATTAGTCATGTTACCTGTCAGATATCCGTTTTCAGGTTTTCAGATAAATAGTAATAAATATTCTTAAAAATCGACATTGTGACTTCCACATAAAAGGTAGAAATGTGTCGTCGTAGACTTTTAATTAGAACTAATCAAGACAAACAATCTTACAGTACATTATCTTAGTGTAACTCCTATGGTTTAGGCAGCGTACGCCGATATTGGTCTCAGAGACCCGATTTGGCTAACATTTTGTGTTATATCACGCCCAAAATAACATAAAGTCATTACAAATTGTAGCCTGTATATTATTCTGATGTATGACCTACATTACTGTGAAGTTTCATCTAAATCCAATCTGTAGTTTTTGCGTGAACCAGTAACAAACACATTCACACACATACATCCTCATAAACTTTCGCATTTTTAATATTAATAGAATTGCCTTTTCTACTTGTTTAAAATATCAAGTAGTATCTTTACTTCGGACTTCAAACCAATGACCAAACGAAACCAATTTTCCAAAGGTGTCGTTTCGAGTACTATACTGAATTGCGTTGTAATATTTTACTTCTTGAACTCACTAAATTAATCATATCTTCTGATAGAGTGAACTGATTTCGATGAAACAAAAACTAAGTTATACCTCAAGTTGCATAGAACTTTTGTATATAAACAATGTCAGCATTGAACTCGTAGATTTTACGTGATGCGCGCACAAACAAACAGATAAACAGACAAACAGACAAAAATTTCAAAAATGAGGGTAATGGGTTCTGTTAGTTATCTTTTAACACGCTGGCTATTTTTTTTGTCAATTTCTTCAATGTACAAAAATTACTTTTCTACAGATTTATTATATGTATGTATGTATGTATGTATGTATGTATATAGATGCTATGTGTGTTCTGTGCTTCTCTCTGCGCTATAAATGGTGATTCTTTCTTTATTCATTTACATTTAATTGTATCTAAAACTTTTGTCTGTCTCTTGGACTCTGCGAGGCTCTCCAGGTGTTACTATATTATACTCAAGAGTCTATTGGTTGTTTGTTTGTTTGAACGTGCTAATCTCCGGAACTACTGGTCCGAATTGAATAATCCTTTTTGTGTTCATTAATATTACTGGCATTAAAACTCGTTGTTTTTTGCAGGGTACGGCTATAACTCATCTTCTCTTCAGTACTACCCACCACCACTGCGGTACAACCCACTTCCACAGCGGCACAACCCACCCCCACAGCGTCAAAACCCAACCCCACCGCAGTACAACACATCTCCACAACCATACTACCCACAGCAACCACAAGTGATATACCCACAACAACCACTATTTTACCCACAGCAACCACAAGTGATGTACCCACAACAACCACTATTTTACCCACAGCAACCACAAGTGATGTACCCACAACAACCACTATTTTACCCACAGCAACCATTATTTTACCCACAGCAACCACAAGTGATTTACGTTCAGCCTCAAAATCAAGGTTCTCAGAGACCTCCGGTCATACGGTTCTGGGATGGTCTCACCGTATGGGCTCAGAACACCGGTATGGGTGCTATGGGAGAAAACCCTCTGAAAGAAATTTATTATGGGTGCTATGGGACAAAACCCTCTAAAAGAAAGTAATAATTAAAAAGTAAGAAGCCGTTTTCACCAACCTTTATTAAATTTTAAGGTATCCCTAAGTTAAGATAGGTGACACTTAACGACGTTTTGGTATTCGCCAACCTGTAAAAGACATCTAACGGTAAAGGTAATGGGATAGTCTTTTTTTTTTGTTTAAGGGGGGAAAATCATCGAATGACTGCTCCCGCCTGGGTGAGGCGGAAGGGAGTGTCAGACTCTTACTGACTAAAAACCACCCCGTTCCTTCTCCTGCACGTCGAGCCGGAGCCCCGGTTACCCGTTAGGTTCTCCGCGACTGCGAATCGGCATCGGCCCTATTGGGCCCCATCTGTGGTGGTCTGATGGCTCTTTGAGGCGCGCGCGGAACTCGACGCGCCGTACGCTCGGGTCTGTTTCTGGTCGGACGGGGAGCCACCTATGCTCGCCGTCCGCAGGCCCGCGCTTACGGTGGCCGGAGATCGTCCCGCGATCCCCGACGCCCGGTGTGTCCTTCGCGATGGCTGGGTTGCGAGGAGGCAGCGCTTCGCTGCCTCACGCGTCCCGCCTCCTCCTTAGCTAGCATGACTGCTTCGCAAAAGGAGGAGACGGCATCCCAGTCCCCCTCGCTCCGCATCATGGCCTGCACTAGGCCCGGACGCGAGAGGTCTCCATCGCCGATCACTTCCCTGAGGGCACGGTGGTGCTCAGCCCATGCAGGGCATTCCGCAACAGTGTGTTCCACCGTGTCCTCAGGGTGGTCCTCGCAGTGATGACACCCGGGCGTTTCCTCCCGCCCCATCAGACACAGGTACCTCCCGAAACTTCCATGTCCGGTGAGGACCTGCGTCAGGCGGTAGGTGAGGACGCCGTAGCGTCTCTCAAGCCACTCCTCAAAGAGGGGACTTACCGCTGCAATGGCAGCGAGCCCAGCCCTCGGTTGCGACAGTCGTTGCTGCCATTCCGCCATAATGGGATAGTCTAGGTATTCCTTACGCTGAGTAACTCTTAGTGAAGAGATGGTTGGTGAAAACGGCCAGGATTATTTCTTAATAAAATAATATTCCATTGATAAACGCTTGTTTCTTCTTTCACCTATTCGCTTGTCATGTGGGATTGACATTACTACCGTTGATTTGTGACAGAAATAGAAATACCGGAACGTATTCGTATAAAATAAACATCTCATGTTCTGTATAATATCTGTAGATATTAACATTTATTTAAATAGTAAAGAACTATGTCTAAGGCCACACCACGCTTTCAATCCACGGCACATAATGCGGTACTTTGGTATACACTCCGGGAGTCCCGACCTCTCCACAGCGGTATTTGCCAAAAGAAGTCACCCCCAGTATCAGATGTGTACAGAATACATTCTCGTTCCTGATCTGCAGAGGTCCACCGCTGTCACCCTGAAAATATATATAATTAGTTTTTGGGTACATTAATCGACAATGTTATCGTTACAAGTCGTGGTGGCCCGGAGGTTCAAGACGCTTCTCATGCGGGTTCGAAACCCACCAACGGCAAGTACCAATGTGAGATTTCCAAGTTATATGTATGTACTTTCTAAGATTGTTCAGACACCACTGATAAACGGTGAAGAAAAACATAGTGAGTTAACCTGGGCTTATAATTTCTAATTATAAGTTTGACAAAAGGAAGTTGAAACAAAGGCGAACAGAGTCTCTTGAAACAACGACTGTGGCACCTGGCTACTATACACTTACACGCAGGACACACACATATTGACACGTAGGACATCTGTCATATTGTTAAGTCTGGTAACGTGGTAACACATTACACACTGACATTTTGGTGCTTCTATCATTTCTAAGTGGCATTATGTCCGATTGTCCGCCACTTTTTCAACGTTCTTCGACTGATATTAAAATAAGATTTAGGAAACTGTCTTTTCGCCATCGACCCTCACGACAGCATACCCATCGCCATCATATAGACGGCAGGCAGGCCCCAACTGTAGCTTCTGCCTCGCACAGCAAAACTGTGGAATGATCTGTCGACGGCGGTATTTCCGATACGATACGACCTTCAAACCTTCAAGAAAAGAGCGTATTCTTTTTAAAAGACCTGCAAGGCACCTGTGGCTTCTCTGGTGTTGCGGGTGTCCATGGGCGTCGCTGATCGCTTACTATCAGGTGATCCGTCTTTTTTAAGACGTTGCCCTCACTATGCTTTTCTCCTGTGTCGTGGGTGCATTTACAAACGTACAATTTAACATACACATGACATCCAAACCTGGAACTACAATCTGTGGATCACGCAAAGAGTTGTTCCGTGCGGGAAACGAACCCGCGACACGTTGCGTGGCAGCCAGTTACCCAGTCACCGCGCCAACCGTGCAGTTGAGTCTCCTCGTTTGCCTCCTATTCCATAAAAGAACTGCCTTATACTTACTGAGCATGTGTCTCTGACTATCCCATCGTCTCCGTAGCAGATTTGTGTATCATTGTCCAGCCCATTGATAAAGGTCCTATGTGTCAGATACTTGGCACTGCAGACCTCATCTGCGACTCTCCATAGAGGTATCTGATAAAACATGATCGTTACATTGGTGGTACCATGGAATAGAAAAATATAGTTTTCTATTATAATCTCTATAAACTAAGATAAGATAGTGTCTTTATTCAGAAAATTTATTTAACTAATAGAAATAGTAGATTCCCGATCTGTAGAAATCCTACATCGCACATGTGAAGTTTACATGCTAATTAACACCGATAGAAAATCCCAACGAACAACTATTGGGCAGAAAGCCCGCCAGGCATGAATACCCCGTCTGGTCGGAGGATACTCCTTTTCCGATCTTAGAGAACTGTACTATCTGTTCCCTAAAAAGGGGTTGGTTTATGTACTACATCACGCTAAGTAACAATAAAAGACGGTATAGGGGGGGGGGGGAGTTTATGGCATAAGTCGGTAAACGAGCAGACGGATCACCTGATGGTAAGCAATCGGCGTCGCCCATGGACACCCGGAACATCAGAGGCGTCACAAGTGCGTTACCGGCCTTTTGGGGAATAGGAGTTTGAGGATCGTTGGGTACTCAGGGACTGGGGAGATTGGGGAGGGGCCCTATTACCCCCCGTAATAGGGCCTCCGGTAACCTCACTCACACGAAGAAACACAACGCAAGCGTTACTTCACGTCGGTTTTCTACTCGTTGGTGGTATCACTCCGGTCGAGCCGGCCCAGCAGTGCCGAAGCATGGCTCTCCCAGACTTAAAAACTGTTGTCGTTGTTTGTCGTTGGTTGTCGAAAACGGCGGTTGGTTATAAGTGTCTTCAAAAAAACTTACATTTTGTAACACATTTGCGTTCTCTTGTCGATACCCCAACAGCCCCCAGCCTGCCGCATATGCTCTGTGCTCGAAGTCATCGTCTACTTTCAAGCAAGCAGGCCTTATACTCGGACTAAATACGACCCTGAAAAATAAATATAAACTTTATTATGACTGCCTCGTTGACCGAGTGGTCGTAAGTGCGACAGCCGGGCAAGGGGTCTCGGGTTCGATTCCCGGGTCGGGCAAAGTGTTACTGGAATTTAAAAATTAAATGTCAGTAGTAGCACGGAGTCTGGAATTGTGCCCGGTATATTGCAACTAGTCCAGTCATTTTAGGTTTCATCTGGGGAAAAATTCCTAGTGAGCTGAATTTTTGTATACACCTTTATTACGGCGTTACTATAAAGTTGTGAAAAATCGACATCGATATCGTGTCGGCTAAAAAAATTACAGAGGTCAAAAGGTCACGAAAATCAGTTTTTTGCGAATATTTCGCGACCTATTGCTCGGACGTCAATAGAGGTCATTATAAAAATTGTTCCTCATAAAATTGTCCACAAAAAATGTCTCTTATAGTTTTTCTGTAAAATTAACGGTTTTCCGATCATAGTGCTGAGAAAGCGACTATATTGTGATGATGACAGTATTTAAATATTCAATATTACCATCACCTCTAGAGACACTAGCATTTTTTAATGTTTGTAGACCACGCTTAACTTCTACAACATCATCATCCGATAATAATTGATCACATATAAAACATTTATGATAACTATTTAAGAGCATAAAATAACTAAATAAACGTGTTGAACATTCAAGAAATAATTCCCAACTGAACTATACTCAGTCTGACTGGCAGTAGCAGGTATAAAGGGACGGGTCTCGGAACAATGAAATACGAAACATCTGCCATTGAAGGTCATTAGAATGAGATATAGTACGTCTTACTAAAAACCTAAACCCCTATACGATAAATATATCTTTCTGGAAACATCTAAATGTAAAATAAAAGATTTAGAGACATTTACAAACATTACTAAAAAGCAATAGAGTTTACGCTTCGGTGTACGGTATACAATACCGTATGTGAGTGCATTCTTGCCGCTTTCTCAGCACTATGATCGGAAAATTGTTAATTTTACAGAAAAACTATAAGAGACATTTTTTGTAGACAATTTTATGAGAAATAATTTTTATAATGACCTCTATTGACGTCCGAGCAATAGGTCGCGAAATATTCGCAAAAAACTGATTTTCGTGACCTTTTGACCTCTGTAATTTTTTTAGCCGACACGATATCGATGTCGATTTTTCACAACTTTATAATAACGTCGTAATAAAGGTGTATACAAAAATTCAGCTCACTAGGAATTTTTCCCCAGATTGGGGTATAAAATGCCTAAAATGACTAGACTAAACAGGCTCACCCCCTATTACATGGGACTCATAACATAAATAGTGAAAAGTGGGTGTTACATTGTACAGTGGCATTAAGTGCAGTAATGTGTACCTCTGCCCACTCCTTCGGGGATTATGTTATGTTATGTTGTTAAATAATAAATGTAGTTACTCTTTATCTAGTTCTAGCAGGGCTATGTCATGGTAGGTGGAGGGAGGCTTAAATTCTGGATGCTTGATAATCTTCTGTATCTCTCGAACATTCTCTTTGGGCGCACTGTGCATCTCCTCAAAGCGGAGAATCCCAAATATAGCGAACGAAACAGGAACCCTGAAATCAAATGGAGAAAGAAATGTATGAATCATAAGTCCTAGACAGATAATTCTACTGTACCTACTAGTCTTTGTGGTAACAGAATAGAATGCGTTCATCAACACCATTATTCTTCTTGTGCGTGTTTAATACCCGACTAAGGAATAGGGTAGTTTCCTAAATTTTATTTTAATGTCCGTCTGGTACATTAATTTAAAACTTTAGACACGTGTTTTTTCTTTCTTACAAAATTAAATACTTTCGACGATATATTAATTTAAAATATCGTGGGACGTCACAGCGTGTCACATTTTGTAGCACGTTATGACGTAACGATCTCCCACTCCTAAACTTAGCGCCATTTTATCTAAATATTGCAACTAAATACGAGAAAATAAAAAAATGCGTGTCTAATATTTTTTCATTATCTAACTGACGGACTAATTAGATTTTTAATTTTAATACCCTGGAGGGTAGTTTCCAGGGTATTATTTGTACATTAATCTGTCAAACACCAAGCGGTCACCGGTGACCGCGACCTATTGTTCTTTAATTGTGTCTATAAATACGGTACTCGACGAGTTAAATATACAAACTCAAACTCAAAAGTATTTATTTCAATTAACTCGTCGAGTACCGTATTTATAGACACAATTAAAGAACAATAGGTTGCGGTCACCGGTGACCGCTTGGTGTTTGACAGTTTAAACCATAATTTAGTACTTTTAAAACGTCAACAAATCTAAAATAAATAATAGTCTGTCAGTCTGTCCGTCAGTGAAGCTAGGTGCTCGTTCCAAAATGTAGATTCGAATGGAGAAGAACGAGCAAAAACCTTCATTCGTTACTTTATTAAAAAAGTATGTTTTACAATCTCTCTGATACATACATATTCCAATATTATACATTTATGTGAGAACAATATAAGAACACGTGACACTGGACACACTAATACTAACTGGACGATTTATACTAACACGGTGGCAAAAAAGCACACGGCTCACCTGGTGGTAAGCAGTTACTGTGGCCTATGAACGCTTGCAACAAATCGAGCATTACACGCGCCCTGCCGAACCTTAAAAAACTTGTACTGCTACGGAGTGGAATTGTTTGCCAGAGTCTGTATCAGAGGGAGTCTTCAAGACTCGAGTGAATAGGTTGCTTATGGGGCGACGTGCTCCATCGTAGACCGCATCATCGTGCACCACCAGGCGAGATAGTGGACAAACGTCTCTTCTTTGTGCCTTCAGGCTTAATTCATTCTGTCTCCTGCAGTAAGTCACCGAGGGAAGTGGAAACCATAGTTTATTCTTCTTCTCCTCTTATAATATCTTCTGATTCACTTCGTTGCGGGAACCAAGACAGTTACTCATGTCCCTGAGACGCGCCGGACTTCAGTGTTGCGGTGTTTTCATGGTTGTATCTACTGTAGATCCTGGTGCACAGGAGTTGCAGCGGTATTGGGACGTTGTGGTGAGCTTGTCCCATCAAAGAAGTGGTCAAACGTCGCCCATCAAATACATATAAAAATAGTTCTCTAGTGTTGCGGTGGCACCAATCACTTAATGTTTGCCATCAGGTGATTCGTCTGCATGTTGGCGGTCCAATACCATAAAACAATTATAAGTACTCACCCTCTAGAGGTTGCAGTGCAATGTCCAGCTGTCAGAACATACTTCTCACTTATAAGAGAGCCTCCACATCCGAAGAACGATTTCATGAACTCTTTACCATACGTCAGCAATGTCTGCAACAAATGATCAAATTACATTCGATACATATCTTCAAACTGTTCAGTTATGCTGTATTACGCAGTGCCACATGAAGCATGAGGCTACGCCAGGCTACGCGAAGCTACGCCAGGCTACGCCAGGCTACGCGAGGCTACGCGAGGTTACGCGAAGCTACGATTTGCTACTCGAGACTATAATGCGTTCCAAGTATGCACGTAGCGCTAAGCAAAGTTAAACGTAGCAACGTAATTTGACATGTGACGTTGTTACAAGTGTCTACGCAAAGCTCAGATTTGCTACGCGACGTTCCAAAGTACCTATGTGATACTCCGCGAGGCTAAAATGTTGCTTACGTTGCTAAGTGGCCATTCGAGGCTAAATTTAATTAAAACAAAGAACGCAACGAATATACAACTCCTCTAGTGTTGCGAGTCAATCAGCGCCGCCCATGGGGCGCTGATTAACTCCTCAGGTGATCCGTCTGCTCATTTACTTATAGCAAAAACTAGCTTACGTATTATTTAGCCTTTGAGGTGGGGGGGTTGATCACCCGTGCTCGCCGTCCGCAGGCCCGTGCTTACGGTGGCCGGATATCGTCTCGCTATCCCCAACGCCCGGAATGTCTCTTCCAAAGGCTGGGGCGTGAGAAGGTTCGTTCCCTCACGTGCCCCGCTTCCTCCTTAGTCAGCATAACTGCTTCGCAGAAGGAGGAAACGGCATCCCAGTCCCTTTCGCTCCGTACCATGATCTGAACCAGAGCCGGACGCGAGAGGTCGCCGTCGCCGATCACATCCCTGAGGACACGGCGGTGCTCAGCCCACGAAGGACACCGCCACCGTATGCTCCGCCGTGTCCTCCGGGCGGTATTATTTAGCCTGTGTGTTATTTCAGACCATTACCTACCCTGTTCTAAAGGAGATCATTTCGGCTCCATACATTATTGGAAAATTTCTGCAAGTAAGCCAACGGTAAAAAATGGTACAGCTCAGATTCAGTATAATGCTCAGATTCTTTATTCTAGCAATATTGATCACTAGCTATATCCGCGCGGTTTCACACGCTCTGCTCTACTCCTATTGTTCGTAGCGTGATGATTTATAGCCTGTAGCAGTCCTCGATAAATGCGCTATCCAACACAAAAAGAATTATTCAAATCAGACTTGTAGTTACGGAGATTAGCGCGTTCAAACAAACAAACAAAAAACAAACTCTTCCGCTTTATATAAGGTAATTGTATAAGAAGTATAAGATTATTTTGCGTTTCCTAGCACCTTTAGAAAGCAATAAATGTATGAAAATGTTGATCTTCGAACTGGTGTAACTTCTTCATCCTGCATCCTACAACTTGTACCTCATATTAACTATTGCTCCAAATGGCTAGGTCTAACGATATGTACCAATTTTTTTCGTTAGCCTTTTAGTAAAGGCCCATAATTGATCTCCTTTCATTCCGAGCCCTTCAGCCATTTAGACGAGATTGTGTGACAAACACACACACACACAAACTCACAAACTCTATAGTATTTATAATATTGGTCAGAAATATTTACCATATGAGGGAATTCATCTTTCTCAGCATCTACCCCCCCTCCTCCCACTATAAGTTCCTCCTGTTTACTGCAATATGGCGTAATCTTTTTTCTACCATCTTTACAAGGTAGTTTTATTTTTGCTTGATACTCGAGGCATTTAAAACATACCAAATACCTGTTCTAAGTGGCATGTAAGAAATGAAAAAAAACACAAATCCCCAATTCCCAATTCCCAATCCCCAATCCCCAATCCCAAATTCCCAATCCTCAAACCCCAATAACCAAATATCCATTTCCAAATCCTTAAGACTGGCAAAGCACTTGTGACTTCTCTGATGTTGTGGGTGTCCATGGGCGACGCCGATGGCTTACCATCAGGTGATCCGTCTGCCCGTTGCCGACCGGTTCCATACAAAAAAACCTTTCTTGTAACAAATTCGCAACACGGGAACAGAAGATTGCCTCGTTGACAGACTGATCGTAAGTACGACTGCCGGGCAAGGGGTCTCGGGTCGGGCAAAGTATTACAGCTGACCCTATTACCGTACACCAGGCACAATGCGAGACTCCGTGCTACTATTGAGATTTTTTTTAAAACCCATCAATACTTTGCCCCACCCGGGAATCGAACTCGAGACCTCTTTTGTTTAAGGGTGAAAAATCATCGAATGACTGCTCCCGCCTGGGTGAGGCGGGAGGGAGTGTCAGACTCTTACTGACTAAAAACCACCCGTTCCTTCTCCTGCACGTCGAGCCGGAGCCCCGGTAACCCGTTAGGTTCTCCGCGACTCGAGACCCCTTGCCCGGCAGAGACATATGCGACCCCTCGGCCAACGAGGCAGTCGATCCCAAAAACACCCAACCAATAAGGCAATCCCTTATTGAAATACTTACTATTCCAAGCTTTGGATGTCTCGGGTACGTTTTTTGGTTTCTTATTATTTGGCGCATTGGAGTCAAATAGCGGACACAATCCCTGGTCTTGCAAACTTGAGGTCAGCGCGTCTGGACCTAGGATCCTGAAAACAAAACATATTATAGTAAATTCGTTGCTACAAAATAGAATGCCGAAGCCTCAAAAAAGGTAAAATGTGAATAAAAATAAGTAAGGTTAAAGTGTGGGAGATCCATGCTTCGGCACGAATGGGCGGCTCGACCAGAGTGATACCACGGCCTCACAGAAAACCGACGTGAAGCAACGCTTGCGTTGTGTTTCGTCGTGTGAGTTACCGGAGGCCCAATTACCCTCCCTTCCCGATCTCCCCAGTTCCTGAACCCCAACGATCCTCAAACTCCTAATCGCCAAATAGCCGGTAATGACTTGTAACGCCTCTGATGTTCCAGGTGTCCATGGGAGACGCCGATTGCTTACCATCAGGTGATCCGTCTCCTCGTTTACCGGCTTATGCCATAAAAAAAGTGGGCGGGGATGAGGTTTTAAGGGTAAAAATAGTTTACTTGTAGTTACAAGTCGTATCGAAAACAGTCCAATGGCAATGTGTATTAAATAGATCTACAACTTTAGTGTTTTCAACTATCGAGCCTGGTCTATTGTGTTCGTGTCATCAGGAGAAATCGACATATCCAATGAGCCCAAACTGGATATGTTTACTAGTAGCTCAAGGTTCCATCAGCTAGCTTCCAATTGCACCATCAAACCAGCTCGATGGCGCCATAATATTGTATTGTCGTCTAATCTACATACAACTGCCGAGTTTCACGACGATACAACAATTACAAGTGTGTGTAATTCAGATTCTTAGATTGTGTTACATAGTCCGGTACAGGTCGACCTAATTTAAATGTGTAAAATTGTACATACGCTGTAATATTCTTAGCTTCTTCCAGACAGCAAATGATAGGTATTTTTGACGTCCCGTTGAATGAACAAATCTGAAAACAATATTCATATAAATTAATAACAAATACCGCATCATCATCAGGAGATGATCATCATCAGACGTCGCGGCAGGCCCAAAAGGAGATGGCGGGACAAATTGGACGCATATGACAAGTATTGGCCGCAAAAGCTTTACATAGAGATGAGTCGAAGGAGGGTAGGGAGGCCTTCGCCCTGCAGGGGGACGATCATGGCAGAAAATAAATAAATATTATCATTAACAGCCTATAAGTGCCCACTGCTGACCAAAGGCTTCTTCTCACACAGAGAAGGTTTGAGTATTAATCACCACGCTTTCTCAATGCGGGTTGGCGATTTCAAACTTATAGGTAATTATAAGCCCAGGTTTCCTCACGATGTTTTCCTTCACCATTTGTCAGTGGTGTATAAATAATCTTAGAAAGTAGATAAAACTCGGAAAATGTCACATGGGTTTTTTTAATGAGAAAAGCCGGTAAACGAGCAGAAGTATCACATGATGGTAAGCAATCGGCGTCGCCCATGGACGCTTGGAACACCAAAGGTGTTACAAGTGTGTTACCGGCCTTTTAGGGATTAGGAGTTTGAGGATGTTCGGGCTTGAAGGGTTGGGGTGATTGGGCCTCCAGTAACCTCATTCACACTACGAAACACAAATGCCAAAGCATGGCTCTCCCACACTTAAAATTGTTTCGGTCTGATCTCGGTTTTTAATCTTTTTTTATAGAATAGCAGGCAAACGAGCACACGAATCACCTGATGGTAAGCGATCAGCGCCGCCATGGACACTCGCAACACCAGAGGAGTCACAGGTGCGTTGCCGGCCTTTTAAAAAGGAATACGCTCTTTTCTTGAGGGTTTGAAGGTCGTATCGGTTCGGATATACTGTCGACGTTAGATCATTCCACAGTTTTGCTATGCGAGGCAGGAAGCTACGTGAAAAGCGCACAGTTGTGGGTTTTTTTGATGACGGGGGGAAACCTTCAAAAGGCGTCCAGCCTTTTTGGGGATAAAAGACTAGGGAGAGTGGGATTTTTACCTCACAAAACCACCCTCAACACCTGAATGGAGGCACCGGGTCCTCTAAAAGAGACCTGCTCCGGCGCATAGTTGTGGCCTGCCAACCATCTATATGATGGGGATGCATGCTGTCGTGAGGGTCGATGGCAAAAAGATGCGGCAGGTCAAACAATTCGTCAGAGCACTCCCCGTGGTACAAGCGATAGAAAATGCACAATGAAGCCACATCTTATCCAAGTCATAAAATTTATCATGATCACATTTTGTTTGATTCAGTTATTACTTACGTGGGGATGTATGTTAAATTTCAAATCTCTGATCGCAGTCGGACAATCTTCATATTGACACATCTTCCTTTCTGGCCGTTGTCTGTATGTGTGCATTCTGTAACATAAATATAACGATGGCAGTTCGAGCCCCTCGCTATCAGAATGGTCTGACATGGCGAGAAACTGGAAATAATAGTCTCAATGGGTAATACAACAATTGATTTAATCACTACACGGCACAGATTACAGGAGAATTACAAGATCAAATCGATGTAGTCTGATTGCGAACGCGGTGAATTTGAAGCAACGTGGTGACTTCACATTTAGGTTATTTGAAAATCAACAGGGATGGGGTCGGAATTTTCAAAACTCACGATACCACTGTTTTCTGGAGTCCCGTAGCCGCTGCGGTAGCGATTATCGCCCGCGAACAACCGCAACCGAAGCGAACATTACCGGTGTCTTCATGGTTGTATCTACTGTAGATCCAGGCTTACAGGAGTTGCAGCGGTTTTAGGAGATTGTGGCGGGCTTGTCCCATAAAAAAAAACCGAAGCGAGCGTAAAACGCGTCGTGAAATGCGTTTTAATTTTCTACATACATTTTACAAAGGTTGCGGGCCCGCACCCGCGGCGGGCGCGGGAGAAAATCGCGCCATGAGTCCTTAGCGTTTTTTTTTAAGAGGGGAAAATCATCGAATGACTCCTCCCGCCTGGGTGAGGCGAGAGGAAGTGTCAGACTCTTACTGACTAAAAACCACCCCGTTCCTACTCTTGCACTTCGAACCGGAGTCCCGGTAACCCTTTGGTCCCGTCCGTGCGTCACTGCAGGGGTGCCAACTGAAAACCAGTGTTGGGTACTTACTGCGCCCAGCTTACACTGAGTTGGCGAGCCCTTTCGTCGTGGACATGCTGCCACCCTGTTTTTTTTATTTTGCTTTTTTATGTTTCTTTTTTTGCCTTCATTGTTATTTTATTTTTTACTGCTGTTTTTTTATGTTATTATTGTTTTGTTCTTATTGTTTTTTATTTTATTTTTTTTGTTTTTCAATGTTATTTTGTTATTATTTTGTGTGTTATTCGGTGGTCCATGTCTGGTGGCGAATAAATTATTTTTCTTTCTCTTTCTTTCTTTCTTCTTTAGTTTCTCCGTGGCTCCGTATCGGCATCAGCCCTGTGGGATCCGTGGTAGTCTGATGGCTCTTTGAGGCTTAGCCTAAATGTTTACTATCTGTGCAGATAGTTCATTTCTTGTTCATTCCGAGTGGGAACGAATGATGCCGAATGCCAAACTCCAACATCGTTGGATCGGTTCATTCATGAATTCATTCTGCACTCTAATTTCATTCTCATGTTCAGTGAGCCATTTTGAGTGAAAGATGCTAAATGAAAGCTAAAAATGAACTCTCATATGACCTTGCAACCTATTCACTCGGGACTTGAAGACTCTCAAGTCGTTTCAGGAGGCACCGGCAAGAAATTCCACTCCTTATCGTCATTACACATCGAACTTCACATAACCAGTATAAACTGAACGTTAAATGTGCGGAAAGATGATGCGACGCGACACCAGGATAAACTGGTTGTGTATAGATTGATGTGCAGCCGTGTGTACAAGGAAACTAGAAGGAATATTTTATTTGTTATAGCACTGGTTACGGACGGAGATGTGGGTAGACACTTACTAGTACTCAGACAGATCTAATAGATTAACTGGATACAGAAAATAATTGACCAATTGTGCCTGTGTAGTACTCGCAACGAGCAAGCGTTTATGTATGGTATGACTGCACGGTTGGCGCGGTGGCTGGCCAATTGGCTGCCACGCAACGTGTCGCAGATTTAATTCCCGCACGTAACAACTCTTTGTGTGATCCACAGATTGTTGTTCCTGGTCTGGGTGTCATGTGTATGTGAACTTGTATGTTTGTAAACGCACCCACGACACAGGAGAAAATGTTAGTGTGGTGACATGTTTGTTAAAAAAAATAATAATAAAAATATTCCGGTAACCTCACTCACACGACGAAACACAACGCAAGCGTTGCTTCACGTCGGTTTTCTGTGAGGCCGTGGTATCACTGCGGTCGAGCCGGCCCATTCGTGCCGAAGCATGGCTCCCACACGTAAATCACAGATCATGATATATTGGGCCCTTTTTTATTCCTTAGCGATGGTTTCATCGAAAACAGTTATTGAATCTAGCATAATATACTATGTATGCTCTACCATGCTATATATAAACATAACATAACATCACGCCTTTTAGCCCCGAAGGGGTAGGCAGAGGTGTACATTATGCCACTGTACAATGTAACACCAACTTTTCACTATTTATGTTATGGCCGTTGGCCGAGTGGTCACAAGTGCGACTGCCGGGCAAGGGGTCTCAGGTTCGATTCCCGGGTAGGGCAAAGTATACCTGGGTTTTAAAAAAAATCTCAGTAGTAGCACGGAATCTATAACGTGCCCAGTATATGGCAATAGGCTCATCCCCCATTACATGGGACTCATAACATGAATAGTGAAAAGTGGGTGTTACATTGTACAATGGCATTAAGTGCCGTAATGTTCACCTCTGCCTACCACCTTAGGGATAAAAAGGCGTGATGTTATGTTATATTTTATACCAAAACATATTTTAATTAATCATCAAACTTATAAATAACACATGACATAATTGCCAACATGCATGCATGTAATGAAATAATCCTCTATTATAAATTTCCTCAATCAAAATATGAAATAACAGGTCCAAATTAAAATGAAAACAAAATAAAAACTTACCTTGCGACTTCACCGCAACACAAAAACAAAATAAAAACAATACTGCAAACATTATTAAACAGAATAATTCCAAAATTATTATTATTATAACTTCAAATAGTTATGTCTCCACACATGTTGCTGTCATGACATTGTGGCCACGACTGGTTGAATATAAACTTGTTTATAACATAATAGTGACAAGTAAGATCATATTTGTGTAAAGGGTTCCGTGTATGGCGAGCTTTTTTTTTAAGGGGGGAAATCATCGAATGACTGCTCCCGCCTGGGTGAGGCGGAAGGGAGTGTCAGACTCTTACTGACTAAAAACCACGTTTCCTTCTCCTGCACGTCGAGCCGGAGCCCCGGTTACCCGTTAGGTTCTCCGCGACTCCGAATCGGCAGTGGACCTGTTGGGCCCCATCTGTGGTGGTCTGATGGCTCTTTGAGGCGCGCGCGGAACGTGACGCGCCGTACGCTCGGGTCTGTTTGTCGTTGGACGGGGAGCCACCCATGTTCGCCGTCCGCAGGCCCGCGCTTACGGTGGCCGGAGATCGTCTCGCGATCCCCGACGCCCGGTGTGTCCTTCGCGATGGCTGGGTTGCGAGGAGGCAGCGCTTCGCTGCCTCACGCGTCCCGCCTCCTCCTTAGCTAGCATGACTACTTCGCAAAAGGAGGAGACGGCATCCCAGTCCCCCTCGCTCCGCATCATGGCCTGCACTAGGCCCGGTCGCGAGAGGTCGCCATCGCCGATCACTTCCCTGAGGGCACGGCGGTGCTCAGCCCACGCAGGGCATTCCGCTACGGTGTGTTCCACCGTGTCCTCAGGGCGGTCCTCGCAGTGATGTGTATGGCGAGCTTGCAGGTAATCGTAACTCCATGCTTCGAAGGAGGAGTAGGAACTGGGTGATGTTTGGTCAGTAAGAGTCACCTAAGGAGGACGAAGTCATTGGATGAATTTCCACTCTCAAAAAAAGGTTTTCTAATTGTCAGTATGCATATGTGAACACTATGTTTAGACTATAACGTTTTAATTTTTTTATTTTAGTAAGTTTGTAATTAGTATAATGCGTCAAGCGTGTCTTTGCATTGTTCTCACATATACGTACAGTATTGGAATATGTATCAAAGACATTGTACAACATACTTTTTTTTAAAAAGAGTAACGAATGGATGACTGAAAAAAACACAACACAAAAAAAATCCTAGTGTGGGACAATGTTATAAAAAAAAAATAGCTCGTAAAATCTGCAGACTGAAGTGGCAATGGGCAGGCCATATCCCTCGACGGACTGACGTCAGATGGGCCAGGAAAGTCCTTGAGTGGAGACCACGGACCGGAAGACGAAGCGTGGGCAGGCCTCCAACTTCCAATTCCACCATCAAACCAGCTCGACGGCACCATAATATTGTATTGTCGTTTAATCTACATACAACTGCCGAGTTTCACGACAATACAACAATTACAAGTGTGTGTAATTCAGATTCTTAGATTGTGTCACATAGCCCGGTACAGGTCGACCTAATAAAAAAGAGTAAAACATTGCACACAAGTTTGAAGCTAAAGATCTCTATAACGTAAAGTATAAAATCATCATTTTATAAACTAGTATTTCCTGTTTCATTTAGAAACAGCACATTAATCTGCCGCATTCTGTTTTCTTGTATTCGATTTCCGACCTAATTGTCTTGGTATAAAGTCATAAATGTAATAATAAAGATTTGCACATTGGGATAGGTTGGCATGCGAGCGACTAAACAGACTGCATATCAGCTGATGACTTATAATTCGTTTACCTTTAACGATACATTATAATGGGGAAGTGTCATGAAAGTGACGTAACATTGTTATGTTACGTCACTTTACATAACATCACGCCTTTTATCCCCGAAAGGGAAGGCAGAGGTGCACATTATACCACTGTACAATGTAACACCCACTTTTCACTATTTATGTTATGAGTCCCATGTAATAGGGGGTGAGCCTATTGCCATATATACCGGGCACAATTCCAGACTCCGTGCTACAACTGAGAATATTTAAAAACCCAGTAATACTTTGCCCGACCCGGGCATCGAACCCAAGACCCCTTGCCAGGCAGTCGCACTTACGACCAATCGACAAAAGTGACGTAGTAAAGTTAAAATTAAAATAATATTACATAACATCACGCCTGGGAAAAGCCAGTAGCCTCGTACTGTCCATTAGACAAAACAAGGGAGAAGTTGGATGTAACGATCAGATCGAGCCAGGTGTCCTCACCAGCAACGTTGTGGTGAGTAGGTTGGAGAGGTAGCAGGTGAAGACTTGCCGACTCGATCAAATGCAGAAACCTGCGGGAACGAGAGGAATTGTAGGCAAGGAGATTGGTGTTGAAGTCACCCATGACTATGTGATGTGCATACTCCGTACCCAAAGATTCAATTACTGATTCGAAATAATACAATAAACAATATAAATAAATAAATAAAAATAATATATAAACAAATATAATATATCAATAAATAATATATAAACAATACAGTGAAATAATCGACCAAGGGAGGACAATCAATTACGCCCATGGCAAGCTTTGCCCCTCGGACACAAACCTCTAAAAATACATACTCCGCAGTGCAATTGTGTGGTGAAAAAGAAATAATCTTGTAGGGGGAATTCGGTGCGAAGATATATAGTCACACCGCCCCCCTTTTTTATGGCATAAGCCGGTAAACCAGCAGGCGGATCACCTGATGGTAAGCAATCGGCGTCGCCCATGGACACCTAGAACACCAGAGGCGTTACAAGTGCGTTACCGGCCTTTTGGGAATTAGGAGTTTGAAGATCGTTGGGGATTCAGGAATTGGGGAGATTGGGGAAGGGGAGGGCCTCCGGTAACCTCACTTACACGACGAAACACAACGCAAGCGTTGCTTCACGTCGGTTTTCTGCTCAGCCGTGGTATCACTCCGGTCGAGCCGGCCCATTCGTGCCGAAGAATGGCTTTCCCACACTTAAACCATCAGTTCGATCATTCCGGATAAGTATGTACTTGAGTAGGTGGTGGACAAGAGAGTACGTGGTGGACAGGAGATGAGGCTTGAGCCAAGTCTCGGATATCAGAACCGCGTGTGTGTCGCTCTTGTTAAATGCCTCGTACAAGTCACTATAATGGCTGCGTATACTCTGCGCATTAATGTGACATACATTAAATGATCGGCGGTTATTAACCTCGAACTAGCGTTTGAGTATATCACCCAGAGTTCCAGCCAATGAGCAGAAGCTATCGCAGTGAGATGTCACTCACCATCTTCGCTTGCAGACACAAAAGAATCATTTCCAGACATAAGTAATAAATATATAATAATTGGTATAAATATCATATATTATTGTGTATGTAGGTAAAGATAATAGATAAATCACAGATATAGTATTATTAGAAAACTTAAAAACTGTCATAGAGCTCACCCAACTCCTTGACATTAGAAACTTATTGGTTTCAAACCACTTATGATTCTAAAAACTCAGGAGGCAGGAAAAATAAAGATTACCACCATTACAATGCACCTTATATTGTTAACATCGAAATCAAATTACAAAATCAGGACTAGCTAAACCATAACTTAATTGGAAAGAAAAACAACGACAACAACACATAAATAGGCAAATTGACTTTCAAATAGAATAAAATTCCCTCAACACCAAATACACCGTCTCAATAATTTCCGAGTTCCCGCCATCTTGACTTTTTCATTGTTCGAACCACAGATTATATTTTCCCGCTACGCGATGACATTTCGTTCCTTTTTGTCTATGCTTCTAACACGGCCTCTCCTGACTGGAGCACGTCCTCGTGCTCCTGTGTCGCACTGTCGCATATTTACAGCACACGCTCCGTAGCAGGGACATCACCGCGGTTTCTGGCAGCTTGTTCAGCTGTGAATTCTATACTGTTTGCATCTGAGAACATAAGAATTGGATCGGGACGACGGTGGTTACCGGCGATCACATCGATCCATATTAAATCGTTAGCGCAGGTCACAAAAAATAGCCAGAGAGGAGGCACAACATTAGCTATCTCGGTTAATGTGGACCACATGATAGGCATCATATTACCGTATCACATGATCCATGGAAACAACATAATCATCGCTTGAGAACATAAGGATTGGGTCGGGACACCGGTTTTTTCCGAAGACACATCGACCCATATTAAATTGTTAATCTTATCAATTACCAAAAACGTGACGTGTGAGTTCAATACCTTCTGCACCTGAAATTATAAAAATTGCATCGGGATGTCGTTGGTTACCGACACAAACAACTACATGTACACATTGATCTATAATAATTCAAAATACAGGCAGAGAGGAAGCACCACGTTAGCTATCTCTACTATAACAACTACATGACAGGCACAACATTAGCATATCATAATTCACCATTACAGTAAAGTAATCAATAGTGAACTAGAGGCACGACGTTAGCGTAGCTCACAATCATAAAACATACTCAGAGAGGAAGCACTACGTTAGCTATCTCTGCTATAACGACTACACGACATAGGCACGGCGTTAGTATAGTTCACAATCATAAAACATACTCAGAGAGGAAGCACTACGTTAGCTATCTCTGCTATAACGACTACATGACATAGGCACGACGTTAGCATAGTTCACGATCATAAAACATACTCAGAGAGGAAGCACTACGTTAGCTATCTCTGCTATAACGACTACATGACATAGGCACGGCGTTAGCATAGTTCACAATCATAAAACATACTCAGAGAGGAAGCACTACGTTAGCTATCTCTGCTATAACGACTACATGACATAGGCACGACGTTAGTGTATCATGAGTCACGAACACAGGAAAAAAACACAATCAATAGTGAACCATAGGCACGACGTTAGCATAGTTCACGATCATAAAACATACTCAGAGAGGAAGCACTACGTTAGCTATCTCTGCTATAACGACTACATGACATAGGCACGACGTTAGCGTATCATGAGTCACGAACACAGGAAAAAAACACAATCAATAGTGAACCATAGGCACGACGTTAGCATAGTTCACAATCATAAAACATACTCAGAGAGGAAGCACTACGTTAGCTATCTCTGCTATAACGACTACATGACATAGGCACGACGTTAGCGTATCATGAGTCACGAACACAGGAAAAAAAAACACAATCAATAGTGAACCATAGGCACGACGTTAGCATAGTTCACAATCATAAAACATACTCAGAGAGGAAGCACGACGTTAGCTATCTCTGCTATAACGACTACATGACATAGGCACGGCGTTGGCATATCATGAGTCTCTAACACATGTGTAATAATTAATACCTACGTTAGCATATTATTCACACGCACATTACACACACAATACACATCAGAATATCAGTATCACACAATGTTAGCGTACCATATTGTGTGGGAAGGACACATTTCTACAGTCCGAAGCTATCCACATAGCACTAGAAACTCCGCCACAGTCTGTGTCGCGTTTCCACACGAGTATACCATCTATTAGCAGTCGTAACACTTAGCGCTGTAGCCTTCACCACACTACACACCACACCACACTCGATCTTGTCAGACGTTCTGTATCCGCTCGGACACACCTGACTATGACTTTTAGTCCATCCTAAATATTCTTTTGATGGAATCCTGTAATCATACACATTGATAAGGCACATACATTATCACCGAATCAGCATGATTATTGATCATCGGTAAAACTTACTTCAATTTTTTTTTATCACGCAATCAACATGGTTCACATGTGAAACAAGTGAATTTATTTCTGCAAATAGACTACAAGGCAGCACTTTTACACGTCAATTTTATCAAGCGAACGATGAGGTCGACATTTCCTAACTGACTACTCTGAGAAGAAATGCCGAAACAAACTCAGAGGTCTGTCTCTTTTAAAGTCCAGACAAATATGTATAAAAAGATTATGTGTGAGAACCGTGCAAGTTCTCTCTGTAGTGGCCTTTTGAGGAAAGAACCACAACAGTTTGAGCGGACCCGTTCTGAAAGCAGTACGCATGTGTCGGTTTACAGTCAGCTCAATTAACAGATGAGGCTGAGTGATTCGACGAACAATACCAACCTAAAGAACATTTGCGTGGGTCGCACAAATACTCAAACTGTCAGAGTATGAGTAAGAAATAAGAAAAGAAAAGTCTCGCACGGTCCTAGCACTAACAATTGTAAAAAATAGAGGTAAATGTCAAGTTTAAAAAAATATAAATTTTTCAAATGAAAAACAATATACATTATGCTAATAATGTCAAATTGCATATAAAAAGAAATGTAACTATATGTGTCAATATGTAAAACGATGTCGTCAATATGTAAAACGATGCCTACAAGTAAACGTTACTTATCGCCAGTCAGCTAACACAAGTAACACTAGCGGTTCAATACGTGGACATCGTTGTTGCTGACAATAAGAAGAGTTTTCATAAAATCCAGCATGAAACCTCTCAAGTAATATATCAAGGTGACAAACTCGAAATAGTACACTGAAAGCTGGGTTGTGTACATATTTGAAATTTTAAGCAAAAAACGATAACAAATTAGGCATCATCTCTCTCTCAGCATACAATGATGTATCCTGACGCTCTACGGAGTCTAGTCACGTTTCTAGGAGGAACAACCGATCCATACAGCAGCTTGTTCACCGGTAGTAGAAAGCACTCTCGGCCTCTCAAGAGGTTACTCATGCGGTAGACAAACCAAATTAAGTCTGTATTTACAAATTTGCTAAACAAGTGCAGAACGGACATACATTTATGGATTACAGTAACTGTGGGTGCATACTGGCAACCTACCTTCACTACAGTACAACAACCACATCAACACTCTATCAAGGGTAACGCTGCTAAGGAGAAACATACACATACTGCTGTCTTCCATTATAACAACAACTTCCCTGTACAACTACCTAAGATATGATTCAAGCAGTAACATGTAGCATTTTTCACAATTCTGCACAAGTTGTTAACTTGTGGTGAATGGTGCATATTAGAAGAGAAATATGTTTTTCATCAACATACAGCAGTTCTCCTGTTCTGATTTTAATCTTTATTATTTGGATTACATTACTTTGATAAAAGATGTAAAATTTCAGCTGAATTCACAGCTAAACCTGAACACATAAAAAAATTTCAGCTCCATCGGCTAAAGATTTGTGATTCAAAATTCAGTTGCAAGATGCCACTTCAAACGCAATACATACATTAAGTTAAGTAAAAGTTTGTTAATGTATTGACCTCTCTCAAGTGTAAACATAACAAATAATGCCTGATAACATAAGAATACAAACAATGTTAATATTAGTTAACTTATTAACAGTTAATGTATTTTGCTTTGTAACAAACGACACCAACAACTTATAGTTGAAACTTGGTTCAATTTTACTGCTGCTGTAATATGCTTATCATCAACCCATTAACTTTAACTGTAACTTTTAACAGTAATCGATAAGCATATTCAGCATTCGTATGTTGGATATTGATCAGTATCCATACTCATGACTTCGTACAATGTATTCAAAAGCACAAACATTTCACAAACTAATCCTTCACATTACTCTAAATACAACCAATGGTAACCCATGCATTGAGCCTTGGGCTTAGCTTTTAAGCAGTTGCCATAGTAAAACATTTACTCATTTTTATTTCAATAATTCAAACTTTATATTCTTAGTATCTTACTGCTTCATACCAGGTCTGCTGTCTATATTGTTGATCAAAAAAATTAGCAGATAAAGAATACTAAATATAAAAGTAAGATTAGATCTCACCAGCCTGGTCATTGAATGTATTGCTTCTACAACACAGTGAGCCAAGCTTGCATAGCAGTCCAAGCGAAGTCGATTCACCTACTGCCACCAACCATCGACGCTCAGCTACTGCCGCAGTCATGAACTGTAGCTGTAGCGCCGTCAGCACAGGCAGGCGCACCGGTGTTGAGCTCACGTTTCCTCACCAGCAATTGGCAACATCACTCCTCCATGCAGTCAAACAAATCAAAATTTAGTGTTTCAGTTCACTTTACTTTACACAAGCCATGTTAGCAGAATCGCCTAGGAATATTAGCAGAATCACTTCAGTACCTACGTGACATTCATTGTCTCTCCTTACTGTTTGTAACAGTAAAGGACATAGGTAGGTATAACAAAATTAAATTACAATGACAGAACTTGAGATTGTTAAAGATTTTAACTTAAAAGAAAATTAGTAGAAATAGTTTAAACATTGAGTTCACAATTTTATTTATTTGTAGCTTACACGTACAAATACACAAAAGCATTATAGCTTTTCAAACGGGAATTGGAACGTACTCACCGTAAGTTTCAGTCATAGTTATACGTTACCACAATTTGCCACAATACTCGATCACAACGTACCTACTAAGTACATGAATACGACTTACATAAAACAAATGAAAAACTTTGAATAGTCAATTTGCCGTATCATGTAAGTATTATCTACATAGAAAGTCAGAACGCATGGAAAATAATCGTATCCCACTTCTGATATTAGAAAACTTAAAAACTGTCATAGAGCTCACCAACTCCTTTGACATTAGAAACTTATTGTTTTCAAACCACATGATTCTAAAACTCAGGAGGCAGGAAAAATAAAGATTACCACATTCAATGCACCTTATATTGTTAACATCGAAATCAAATTACAAAATCAGACTAGCTAAACCATAACTTAATTGGAAAGAAAAACAACGACAACAACACATAAATAGGCAAATTGACTTTCAAATAGAATAAAATTCCCTCAACACCAAATACACCGTCTCAATAATTTCCGAGTTCCCGCCATCTTGACTTTTTCATTGTTCGAACCACAGATTATATTTTCCCGCTACGCGATGACATTTCGTTCCTTTTTGTCTATGCTTCTAACAGTATATTCACGAAATGCTCGCTACCAATTACATGCAACTCTGAACCACCCGCCAGCTAATACCAAGTAAAAATACAACAGAAACAACACAAGCACAAAATATAGAAAGAAAAATAAGTATAAGCATCAATAACAAAACGCAATACGGTTATAAAATTAAAATATAGAAAAATATAACAATTTGCAGAAATAACAAAACGCAACATGTAAACAAAAATGAACCGCAAAATGTTATCGTTGTTAAATCCATACATACTATAAA
Source organism: Spodoptera littoralis (assembly GCA_902850265.1). Classification (NCBI taxonomy): domain Eukaryota; kingdom Metazoa; phylum Arthropoda; class Insecta; order Lepidoptera; family Noctuidae; genus Spodoptera; species Spodoptera littoralis. Next base: position 6,743,351 of record LR824558.2, on the reverse strand, counting down.
AATTTTGTATGTCTGTACAGACACAATGTGGCGCACTACCATAATATTATCTACCATCTATTGTAACATACCTACATTGACGAAATAAACAATATTTGTATTTGTATTTGTATTTGAAAATCAACAATAATTTTATGCACGTGTGATATCCGAACGCAGCTGCAGTCTAGCAATGACATAATGACAGTTGACAACTGACACAAATATGTAACGAAAAATACAATTTGTTTTGTTGGGTATTTTCTATTAGTCATCTACGGGTATTTTCGATGGCATGAAAAATAAAAAACATTAAGAACAAAGGAAAGTTAGTGTTTCCATTATAGTGGGTAAGAATTGCTAATACCCATCGCAATGTATGAGCACGCAAATGAAATTTTAAGATATATTTTGGCGCTCGGCCGGATTCACGGTAAGTTCATGGGATGTTGGAGAACGTTAATTATTACGCGATCAGCCGATTACAAGTGAAACTGACTATTTACTTTCTTGCTTTAGGTTCTTTTAATAATATAATAATAATAAAACCTTTTTATTCAGATAACAATGATCCAATTGGTTAGTATTACAAAACTTACGACTAGTGTTAGTAGTATAACTATACTATACGACCCCTGCCCGATCCATGACTGTAGGTATCTATATGAGTACTGATACATCGACTCATGTACAGTCAGTCTAGCCTACTGGCTATCATCCTCAGAACGGTGTTAATACTACCACGCACTCTGCTTAGCATTGACGCGCATCGCTTACGCATAGTTTACGCTTAGTGGCGTAGAAGCAATCGATGCGCGCCTCCATAAACATCCGTGATGCACTACAGTGGCGAGCCAGCCGCAACACCGCTCTAAGGGCATTATTATATTGTACCCGCAGGGCACTGTACGCCCCCGCAGTATAGACGGCTCATAGGCTGCAGGTGTAAAAAGAAGTACAATAGGCTCGCAAATAGTGTGATTTTAACATTTCTGGTACATCGCGCAAACTTGCGAGCAATCATGTTTGCTCTGACGGACAGTGCCCTACGTTCATGCTCGATATCCATGTCGTCCCTAAGGTCCTCGGTAATTAGATGCCCTAGGTACTTGAAATAGGGTACTCTAGTTAGTTCTTCTCCATTCAAATTTATAGGGGGTACGCTATCAGGGCATCTAGTACCAGCCCTAAAAACGACATACACGCTTTTTGTGTTATTACAGTAGTAAATTTGTGTAATATAGTGTTATAAATTAAGCCATGCTCAATTGCATAACTTTCACATATTTTTAAAAGTTTTATAATGCCACAAACTGAAGCGCTCAGCAATACCATATCGTCTGCATAGCTAAAATTATTTTAACTTTAAAGTTGAACAGAATAAAAAATCTGCAACTTTTTGTTTAGGTCATACATTTTTTTTTGTACCTACTTGTAATGAAATCCACCTATCCATATAGAGCGTTGTCTTTTTTTTACGAGGGGAAAATCATCGAATGACTGCTCCCGCCTGGGTGACGCAGGAGGGAGTGTCAGACTCTTACTGACTAAAAACCACCCCGTTCCTTCTCCTGCACCTCGAACCGGAGCCCCGGTTACATGTTAGGTTCTCCGCGACTAATATAGAGAGTTGTCTACAGTAAGAAATGAATCCTAAATACTGAAAGAGTACAATATAAATAATATTTATTACTACTTATACCAACCAGAATACTTCTGTAAAGTTCTGTATTAGTAATATAGTCTAGACATTTCTTATGTTATAGAAAAGTACGGAATATCAACATAGTTTCGTGTAATCAATAATATACAATGTATGAGGTTCCTCTTTGGGAAGACATATAGGAACCACAAATATTTGTCATTCATCATTTTCCTTCACTGATATCAAATAATGCATTCTTAGGTTGATCATGCTTCTGAAGGCACTTCAACATATGACGAGTTTTAGTACCATTTGTTCTGGAATGTGAAAATAAACTGGCAAGTTAGCACTTCGTCAGTTCTCTAAATATTATAATATGGTACTACAGAACCTTTAACAATTTCCTTCAGAAGTAAAATTATTTTGCTTTTACACAGACCTAAGTGAGTATCTTATTTATTTATTTATTAAAGGCACATCAACAGTATACATATTATACACTAGCCATAATACAGTTGAATACAAAATTTAAAAAATTCTGATATATGTATACCAGTGACAGATGTACACAACACTCACGGGATCATAAATTCCATGTACAATTATATTAGTAAAGACAAAAAAAAATCAAAGCAAACAAAAATAAAATAACAATAATAATTAAAAGCAATCTAATAATACTACTTAAATGTTTTAACTACTTTATTCCTAAACACGTGAAGCAAATCGTGAAAGATGTCCAAGTCATCCGAATCCCCGCAACGGTCGTTATATTCTGAGCATATTCGTCGTAGTGGTGAGTCATCTTGTGGTATATTTGTCTGAACAGGAATATCAATAAAGGTAATTTACACCTATTAATCCAACTAAGTATGGTTGGGAAACCTAAAGTAGAAATACATTGTTCAGAAAGGTAATGTGATCTACCTGTGCTAGAGATGATCCGTACCTCAGTGCTGTGGGTGGAATTAGAAATTCTGTAGAGGGTGCATCGGCATTGTTTATGTCCTTATAATTATGTGTAGTTCGCTTCAGTTTGGAGTTTTGCTCACACACACGCAGTCATTATTTGTACATCACACAGTATTTGTTGATGTGGTTGGCCCGAGGTCGGAAGGTTAAACTTTTTTTTTAAACATTGCCCCACACTAGAATTTTCTCCTGTGTCGTGTGTGCGTTTACAAACATACAAGTTCACATACACATGACACCCAGACCAGGAACAACAATGTGTGGATCACACAAAGTATAACAACAATTTGTGAATCGAACCTGCGACATGTTGCACGGCAGCCGGTTGCCCAGCCACCGCACCAACCGTGCACTCGGGTCGGTCTTGGATGTTTTCCAATTCAAGTTTAAACTCTCCGATAGCTTTACTTGTATTAAACCTGTTTTGAAGCACTATTTAATAATATATAGCTAGAACACCTAAGTAGTCACGTTCTGATCTTCTCCACATCTTCATTCAGGAGTCAAATTAATGTTATTAATTTACATGACCGTCTGGCTGTATCGTTAAAAACCTTTATAGGTTTGTTAATTAATGAACGAACAGTAACTGCTCCTAGGATCATTTGACATTCACAATCCTGTCGTCTCACTCAATCCCATCTTTAATCAGTGGAGCCTCCTCCCCTCCGCATTTATTTAAAACATTGGGAGGAATTAGGTTATAATAATTATTATGAAGAGGGAAAATAAGTGTAATCATTTTATAAGAATGGCTTTGTCCAACATGCAACACTATGGAATAGCTGGCTAAGGAAATGTCTCATTTCCCATAAAGATAGGTAGCAATCGCTCCGGAGTATATTTACTGACTGGAGTGAGACTACAGGAGTAGTTTCCAACGTATGTTGATCGACTTCGGTGCCATGCCATGGTGAGCACCTCCAACTGGAATGGGCTTCATGTTCTGCTGAGGCAAAGCAAACTGATTTTAAGTTTCAAACTGCAAGGTAATTTAAATGATCCACGGCTGACCTCTCGTGAAAGCTCTAGGATTGCAGTTGGAAAGATAAAAGCAGATAGATTAAGTCAGCCAACTTTCCGATTGGCGAAAGTAGGTAAGTCGTTCATGGGATTCTGTGTTAAATGTTATAACAAGATACCAGCCGACATACAACACTTTAATGAAAAAAAAATTAAATAATGTATAAAAAAAACTTTATGTAGATAAGCATATAGTAGTAATATTAAAAAATCACTGATTATATAGAAGATAAAAATGCTTGGATGCAGGCTAGTCCGGCTCCACAGGATAACGAAAAACATTGATGTTTCAATGAAATCCAAACACGTAATTATATAGCCATGTTGCTAAATTGTATATTGTTTAACTTACATAATCATTGTAAATGTGAGAGCCCTATAATTCACTAAATATTACACTTGTAGAATACATTTGTGTCATCTTGGAGTTGTCATGCTCACTCAAAGGTCTCATTGGCGGTGGTACATGCAGTGGATCGCAAAATTCCCTACAATATGGTTGAGTTGGGCGGTGCTGGTGTACGTGTCATGTTCGTGAACGGGCGCCGTCAACTGGGACTGGTCAGCTCCAGACTATTTTGTTTCTGTCCTTTAAGGTTATTTTTTTATTCGATCTCTTTGACTGTATTTTAGTGTTGTTATATTGTTCTTCAACAATCCAAACAGCAAAACTATGTAATTAGTGAATTGTATTGTGAACCTGATTGAAAAAGAGTAACCTATGGAGTTTCTTTCTCGTTCTTCTCCATAGAAATCTACACCTTGGAATGAGCAAATAGCTTTACTTTTATTTATTTTTTGTTGTTCAAAAGTGCCTTTCTGGTCTAATTGAAATAAATGAGTTTGACTGAAATTAAATATTGGAGATCCGCTTCAATAGGTTTTTGATAATTTGAATAAATAGGATAGGACCCGGGTAAGGACGTCTGAATACAGTCAGACGTCCATCTCTCTCTCGTGGTCTCGTCTCAGCCACGAGAGAGAGGGAATCCACGAGAATAACGAGCGCTGCCGTGGCACCGCTCGCTACGCTCGCTCACCTCGAGCCTTGTGAGGATTACAGTTCTACCATAACCTAACCAAATATGTGAGGGTGCCCTAAGTTATGCTCTAAGGATGGAAATTATACTACAAGGCCATTTGTCATTTCAAACTTTCGATATTTTAAATTATAGGTAAAAGAATCATTAAGGATCTCAAACATAACTTGTCTTTCATTAGGTGCTGTGATTTTGGTAGTTTGATACACGTACCCACATAAAAGTATGTATAATGAGACTAATGGGTAAATTATTTTCATTAAAAGTTTTCATGTCAAAATAGTAAATATTAGAACATTATTCACTTTTCCATTTCCTTGTAGATTCAGCCAAGGGTCTGTAGTTACACTTCAGTTTAGCCGACAGTTGACACCCATTTTTAGCCGTAATATATATATTACACAATATTTGTCATATAAATTATTTTATTAGCCTAAAAGTGCTCCATTGTGACCTGTTTGCAGAAATAAATATCATTTGTTGATTTTTACAGATCACAACTATTGAAGAATTGAGAAAACAAACGTTGAAGCAAACAAATGAAAAATTGATCATACGAACAGACGACGGAGGGGTAAGACATCGACGGACGGGGCGAGGGGCTGCGTCGGCGACACACGTCCTTCAGTACCACCGGTGAAATAGTTAAATGTTTTATTCATATAAATCTTGTACGTATAACTAGTACGATTATATATTATCTACTAATACGGGGAACACTCTCTGTTCCCTCCCTCAGCCAGACATGAGGAGAGAGGGATCAGGGTCCACTTGACATGGTTCCCGAGGTACGGGGGTGAACCACTATAGAACTTCCAAACTCAGTTACAGCTTGCAGTAATCTGCTCATAAATTAGTAGACCAACTTGAGGCAACTGACAGAAGACAACATTGATGTTATTGTTCGCGTCAACTTGTTCCACATTCAGACCCCGTTACTATGGACGTAAAACAATATAAAAAGCGTTCAGGAACATCGGGCATACAAGGACAACTGTATGAAACGAAACTTATCAGTCTCATTAACTTCAGAGCTTTGCACAACGACACGATAGAAAGCTTCCATCTGGCCACGAACATCGATGAAATCGGCACGTTTGATGATATTTGTCTAAGAATCAAAGTATCTGAGTTCGATAAACCTTTGGCTATATTCATCCAAGCCAAACATCGAGAAAATGATAAACTATTCACGTTCAGCAACACGAACGATTTAGTTAAATATTTTGATAGTTATTTGAGAATTAGGCGATTGTTCAGTCCTAAAAATAAGAGCCCGATTTTCGGTGGAAAATTAGAAGATGTTGAATGCTTTTTTGCAATGTACACTCCAGCCGCTACAGCTGAAGATGACAATAGTACTAAGTTATATGAGGGAGAATTTGCTGATTATATAAATGAACTTGTAGGAACAGGAAAAGCTTGCCGACAACCTGTTAATAAAGAAGACCATTCAGACTTTCTAGGCAAGATTGTAATGAAAGAAGAAATTGTTTGTTTAGCTATAAATATAGCTACGTTTATAACTGAACGAACTGACACAGAACTATCGATGAACAATGATTTGATGTTGCGCTATCATGTGCTCCTAGCTCTTGAAGTCTTTGAAGTGTCTGAGATTCAAGTTGAAGGCCATCGATTTGTGCATTTCAGAGAAGACTTTTTTGATTCTAAAAACAAATTTGTTGTACTATTTAAAAACATACTATGCTTAGAAGTTCTGAAGAAAAATAAATCACAAATCAGTGATGAAATTATGATTAGTTTGGATTCTGTTCTATCAGAGTTTCTTGTCGAACCCAAGGAAGAACTATTGTCAAAATTAATAGGTAAAGTTATAACTTACAAGAATGATAGATTGGAATTTGTCAACAACTCTACAAACGAAGATCTAAAACGGAAACTTGACAAATTGAATGTACCACAAACTGTTGTCTATAAGGCAGCTGTGAGTGGAGCTAAAGAATACTTACAACGTCTCAAATTGAAGGTACCAGCTTTTTTTGGTAACAAAGACTTAGCCATAAGAGGGAATGATGCAAAAATAGACCAAAGATTAACACATTTAACTACAACATTTGTAAAACTATTGGAAAATGTGACGACAGACAATATAATAACAATCGATGAAAGTCTTGGTGATGGCTTTCTAAAGCTGAATGGAGGATTGTCCTCAGCCGTTGGTAATATATTAGTATTGGACTATCCCACAAATCTCCTAAGATTCACAGATGATTTCGAATCACTGGGCAGTATAGCCAAGAGATGGTACGAAAAGCTGAAAATTAAAATCGGCAATTTAAATGAATACAAATTGGACGTCAAAGTCAAAAAGTTTCCAAAACTTTCATTCAAAACAGGAGCATACGACGATAGTTTGGTCAGAGATTTTTACAACAGATTGCTATTTTTTACAAACCAATCAGATCAGGGAGGAGTAGAAGATGTACTCAAGAGAGAAATAGAAGATCATCCGTGTTATGATGTCTACAGGTTCAGAGTGAGATCTGACGTAATATATCTGAGGTATCACGACGAAATACAAAAACTATGGATGACTCCAAAAGTGGGAACATATTTGACGAAACAAAACAAACTGTACACAAATGCTGTTACAAACGCTATGAATGAACCTTTAATTGGAGTTTTAAACACGATGCATAGAATTAAAAACAAAGATTATGTATTTAAAGAAGAATCTCTCAAGATATTCACAGAACGTAATGTTACTGGAGCTGTTATAGCATCAGGGAGCCCAGTACTGACATCAGTCAAATTGGAACAGTATTTAGGCAAAAGGGATCATGCTGTATACATACATACATACATAACTTCACGCCTGTCTCCCATGGGGGTAGGCAGAGACTAAGGAACGCCAATTACTACGATTCTTACATACCTCTTTCGCTTCATTAACAGTCATCAATCTTTTCATGCATGCTCGTCGGTTAAGGGTACTTTTAATTTGCTGTATTGGATCATGCTGTATTGGATTTAAAATATATTTTCAAACTCCCTCATAAGAGCCTTACGATATTTTATGAAGAACTGATAAATTGTAAGGACAAAGTACTAATCATTCTATCGAATCACATGCAAAGCTTTAAAAATTGTAACAAGAAGTTAGAGAGCATCGCAAAGGCTGTAAATGGTAAACCGACTGTTATAGTCGTGGATAAACATTCAGTGAAAACAATAAAACAATATTTCTCACAAGTCCATGATGTAGTAAATGACGATCCAATATCTCTCATAGATCTGACTGACGAATCTCAAAAAATGGTCCTAGGAGTTGCTAAAGCAAAGTTCCAAGGCTTAGATGTAGGTTTAGATATAATTATAGATGAAGAATCTGCAAAATTAATAGATGAAACTATGCTGAACAATATTGTTGACGGTAAATCAATAAAAATAGGAAATGAATACATAGATGATAACTATGAAAGGAACAAAAAGTTGTATATAGACAGGAGAGTGAAGCCAAAAGCAGAGTTCGATTTTGCAAACCGTATACGACCACAAACTCTATATGACTTAGACGACGACGTTGTACTACTGACAGCTGTACCAGGAATGGGCAAGTCCACTTTGATGACTCATTTATCATTGAAAACAAAGGAAATAAACCCTAAACTGTGGATATTAAGGATCAATTTGTTGGAGCACACGAAGATGTTGAGTGATTGGAAAGATAGTCAAACTGATATAAATATGCTAGAGAGTTTAAGATTCATGTGTAAAGTAGCCATTTGTAAGAAGCACAGAGATTTTAATGAAGATGATGAATTTAAAATTGAACTGGAAGAAGTACTTGGAACGGTAATCCTAAAAAATTGGACCGAGGACAGTTTTATAGAATTCCATCTAAGTAAAACACAGTGTATCCAGCGAGTGAATGAATGATTTTTATTTTGAATCTGTAACACATAATTCTCACACCAGGTGGCAGCACATACAACACAATACTCATCTTGACATTAATAAATCCAACACCCCCACTATATCAAAATAAACAATACATTGTACAACACTTACCATCATTTCATGACCAATTTGATACAATCCTGTATACCTAACATTTTCATGAAATAATAATGCTTTACACGATTCAATCCTTTTGTCAACAAATCAGCTGGCATTTCTGAAGTAGGTATATAATCTAATTTAATTATTTTATTGGCAATGCTTTCTCTACAGAAATGATAGCGCACATCAATATGCTTAGATCTCCTATGATAGATGGGATTTGTAGCTAATTTAATTGCACTTTGGTTATCGTTATATAACAAGATACTGTATGGTTCATTAGTAATTTCAAACTGTAAAGACCTGAGATACATAGCCTCTTTACAAGCTTCAGATAATCCCATGTATTCAGCCTCTGTGCTCGAGAGTGCCACAGTTCTCTGTTTCTTACATTGCCATGAGATCACACATCCGGACAAAACAAAACTATAGCCAGTATATGACCTTCTGTCCACGGTGTTTGAAGCCCAGTCTGCATCAACAAAACCTTTTATCTTATTATTTTCACTATTTTTACTATATACCAGGCCATAATTCTGAGTTTCCTTTAAATACCTAAGAACTCTTTTTGCATAAGACCAATGTTTATTTGTGTAACAATTATTAAACTGACTCAAATATCCTACAGCATATGCAATATCTGGTCGTGTTAAAACCGCCAAGTACATAAGAGATCCTATCAATTGCTGATATGGAACTGTAATTTTACTATCTTTACAATTTTCAGTACAAACATCTAACTTAGTTTCTATAGGAGTCATAGCACATTTACAATCTTGCATATTGAATTTGGATAATAACTGGCTTATATAATCTTTCTGACACAAAGTTACTCTACCTTTAGCCTTATCAATATAAACATCCATGCCTAAACATCTTCTTACTGTACCTAAATCCTTTAATTTAAACTGAGATGCTAACACACTCTTTAAATTCTTAATTTCTACATTATTATTTGAGAATATAAAGAAGTCATCAACATATAATGCTATAATTGTAATATAAACACCTTCCTGCTTTATAAACAAACATGGTTCAATATTAGACCTTTTATATCCATTAGTAGTAAGACAATCATCTACCTTTTTATACCAAGCCCTAGATGACTGTTTAAGGCCATAAATAGCTTTCTTGAGTTTTAAAACTTTACCATTATTATGAGGAGCATTAAAGCCTTCTGGCTTTTTCATATAAATTGTTTTCTCAAGATCACCATTTAAGAAGGCAGTGGTCACATCTAAATGAGTTACATTTAAATCTAGTTTCACAGACATTGCAAACAACAATCTCAAGGTGGTATGTCTAACTACGGGAGAAAAGGTTTCATCATAGTCCAATCCTTTTCGCTGTGTAAAGCCTTTTGCCACCAGCCTTGCACGATATCGAATGTTTTTATCACTGTCAACCTTTTTTTTTAGCACCCACTTGCACTGCACTAGAGTCCCGTCACATGGTTTGTCTACCAGTTCCCACGCACTGTTATTTTCAAAACACTGTAATTCTTCTTTATTGCTTCTAACCACTGTTGCTTTTCTGGTCCTTGTAAAGCTTCCTGTAATGTTAACCCACTGGCATCATCAAACAAGTCCTCCGTGACGCACATGTTTGAGAGTCCAAAGCGTTCAGGTCGTTTCCTCTGCCTTACAGGCCTTCCTTCAGTAGCCTGAGTACCTAAATCTATAACAGAATCTTCACTTCCTGTTGTAGTTTCATAGGATGTCTCACTGTCCTCAGAATCATCTGGCATGTAGGTCTTGTCATGAAGACTGTCTTGATTATCTGTAACTGTGTCATCCTGATCCCCCACTAAATCCAAGCATCCTGGACTTGACTGTTGACTAACTGTAGATATCCCTACATCTTCGTTTTCTATATGGATCTGACACTGTTCATGGTTTCTTGTAATTGGCTTTTCTTTCTTATAACTTAGTGGATCTTCCATTATAACTACATCACGACTTGTAGTTACACATCTTGTTTCTTCTGAATATATCCTGTAGCCTTTAACATTGTCAGGATATCCCACCAAAATACACTGCTTGGATTTCTTGTCCCATTTCTGCCGCTTTTGTTTCGGAATATGTACCATGACACGACTACCAAATATTCTTAAATGACTAACATCTGGTTTGTGACCCGTCCACAACTCGTAAGGAGTCTTGTCATTTAGCCCTGATGCTATGGACCTGTTTTTAATGTAAACAGCGGTATTTGCTGCTTCACCCCAAAACTTTATCTCCAACCCAGCATCGAACAACAAGCATCTTGCCTTTTCTACTACTGACCGGTTGTAGCGTTCACACAGACCATTCTGCTCCGGAGTATAAGGATTGGTCTTTTGATGCAGGATACCTTCTTGCGCCAAATAATCTTCAATCTCCTTGCTGCAGTATTCTAGTCCATTGTCTGAGCGTAATATCTTCATTTTCTTATTCTGATGGTTTTCTACCATTGCCTTAAACATTTTAAATTTCTTCATAACCTCACTTTTTTTATGTAAGAAATATATAAAGGCCATCTTACTGTAATCATCCACAAAAAGTAAGAAATATCTTGACCCACCTATGGTGTTGTGTTCCATGGGTCCACATATGTCTGTATGTATGATCTGGAGAGTCTCCGTGCTTCTCTCTCCAACATTTGTGAATGGCAACCTACACTGTTTTCCTTCACAACAAACCATGCAATTTGATTTACTTGCATCACTCCTGCCACTATATTCTAAACCATCAACTGCTCCATTCTTCATCTTTTGCATGTCATTGCAATTTATGTGTCCTAATCTTCTATGCCAGGTCTCTGCAGTCACTGCCCCCATAGCAACCAACTCTCTAGAGCGTAAATTAAGTTTATACACTCCATTTCTGAGATTTGCATCCGCTACAAGTTCATTCTTGGCATTATAAATGCAGCACTTGTTCGATTCGAAAACTACATTGTTTCCATTTCTAATCAATTCGCTGACAGACAGCAAATTCGTTGTGAGACTTGGTACGCACATAACGTTGCTTATTGTAACTTCGTAATCAAAGCTTGTAGTAATCCTAATGTCTCCTGAACATTTCACTGGTACTTTCGTTTGATTTGCTACAATAATCTCGCGCAAACCCGGTGAGGTCGAAATATTCGTCAACCAATGTTCATTTGCCGTTAAATGGCCACTTGCGCCTGAGTCTATGTAAAAATCTTCTTTACTGAAACTCGCAGTCAGAAATACAGCACTAAAAGCGTTTGTTTGTTCTTATTTTCTGTATTGTTTCTTATTTTGCACTGGTTTTTATAGTGACCGGCCTGTTTACATCGATAACAATAGATCGTTTTTTTATCTTTTACATTGACTTTTGATGACGTTCCATTGTTAGTGTTGCCATATCTCTTTTTATTTTTCTGCCATGCTTTAGCTGCAAAAGCTCCATTCGATTCCGTTTCACTCGAGCCCGGTGGTTCCATATCAATTAGTTTCGTCTTGATGACATCTGCGTTGATAGGAATGCCCGAATGCTCTATGGCCATTATCATTGGGGTATACTTGTCTGGCAAGCCCGCCAGAAGTAATGAACCTACCCACTCATCATTTATATTAAATCCTGTGCCGTTTAATTTTTGCGATGTTTCGATGATCTGCGTTACATATGTCGTCATCGACTCACAATTTTCAAGCCTGATAGATATTAAATGACGTAATAGCGTAATTCTCCTAGAAAACCCGGAATCGTCGAACAATGATTTCAACTTGTCCCATAGTTGTTTTGTCGTAGTCGTACTCTTGATATGAACATATAAAGACGAATCAATAGTTAAAATCAATTTCGCTCTTGCTTTAGCATCTGTTGTAGCAGCTGCTGCGTCCGTTGCCGCCGGCTCTTTCTTAACCTTTTCCGCATAGCCGTCAAGGACAAGCAAATTCTCTGCCGCAAACGCCCACTCGTCGTAGTTTTCTCTGCCCTTAAGTTTTGGCACATTTACTACATAGTTCGAGGATGACATTTTCACCGCACAATATACACTAATACTGGTTAAACTTATTAATTTTTAAATTGAAATTCGTGAGGGCACCATAACCTCTAAGTAAAACACAGTGTATCCAGCGAGTGAATGAATGATTTTTATTTTGAATCTGTAACACATAATTCTCACACCAGGTGGCAGCACATACAACACAATACTCATCTTGACATTAATAAATCCAACATTCCAACTTAAATTATTTCTCTATTACTACAACACACAGAAATTAATATTCATTTTTGATGGGTTCGATGAAATATTCCCTGACTACGCCGATCAAGCACTAGCACTAGTGAAATCAGTTAGGGATTTTACTAAAAGACATAAGATTTGGATCACAAGTCGATCTTATAATAATATTAAATCTATTTTGGAAACAGAATTTGGACCTTCATATGGCATTGACCATTTCTCTTGGACGGAACAAGACAGATATCTGTTTTTGTATTGGCAAAACAAATTGCAACTATCAAAACTAAGTAGCGAACAACTACAAAACATAAACGACTTCATTCAGTTTATTACAAAAAAATCAAACGGTGTCGCAGTCTTTAACAATATTCGACACAAAGCGTATTTTAAAGTTTATACAACTTTTCTGTTATTTTTAAAGCAACAGTCTACGACCACAGGTTTAGACATCCCTTATCTCGATGAATATTACGAGCTAGAAATCGACTCAAAAACACACGAAGTAATAGAATTTAATAAAATATTGAGTTCACCGCCTTTACATTTGTATCTACTGGCTGAATATACACTTAATAAAATCAAATATATCGATGATAAACAGAACAAATGGGATATTAATATAACAGAATATATTATGTGCGAATACTATATGGAAATAAACCTGAAGCGAATTATGTTTCAAGAGAAAAACAAAATTGATGTTTATAAACCAGACAATAGAGTTTTATATGAAAAAGAAAGGACGGAATATGTAAATAAGTATAAGAAATTAGGTGCTTATGTCGTATTTTATCCTAATACTGAATACTTCAACGACGCAGAGTTAAATGAAATAAATAAAATGATTGATGAACTAAAAGATGGAAGAGAAAAAAGTGGTTTGATCCGGACCGTAGCAAATAACGTACCGATATTCATACACATGTCTTTTGCTGAATATTTGGCAGTAGAGTACGTTTGCGACAGACTTAAATCACAAGTCACAAAAAAAGGACAAGAGAAAATGTGGGAATTCATAATCAAAGTATTGTTTCGAAGATCGGGAACGGATTGTTTTCAACTTTTTAACATAAAATTTAAAATGGATTCTCAGTTGATCGAAATAGCGGAGAGCAACAAACTTTTTATCTTTCAGTTGTTGTCTGATTTAGAAAATCAATCGGATTACCAAAGAAATGATAAAATTAATGGGATTGATGGATGCTCTGGGTTGCTGGGTGATGAACAGATTAACGAAAATAACGTTGTAGACTTTGAAAAGCTGTACAAAGTTCCTTTTTCAACTAGAAAAGATTACTTAGTTGTATATCCTGGAACGGATGTAGCAAGGCACAGGATTGAATTAGATGATTCAAGACGTTTGACCCACGATGAAATAATGAAACTGCTTTATGCATTTAATTAATAAAAGTGATAAAAAATCCCACATTCACACTCCCAACACTCTTTCTCTCTCTCTCAATTACACACACACACACGCCCTTACACACGCAAAAGCACACATTTTTTGAATTTTTTCTTACTGTGTTGTTATTGGCATGTTATTGTTAAACTCATGGGTGAAGACACTGGCTTGTAATACAGTGTGAACTAGTTCAAGGGTCAGGGGATTCTGCTTATCTGTGTTAATTTTTTGTCAATAAAGAATTATTTTTTATTATCGGTTCCTTTTTCTAAGCTCGGCTACAGTGCCGGATTTGAGGGCTAGTACGGGCCGAAGCCAAGTGCTAACCCACGTGGACGTTTCAATTTTGGGTTGGGGTGTACGAAACTTTGTCGGTTTCGTTCAAAAATTTTCGAACAATATGACAGCTTTTTGGAAGATTCGACATGTGTATGGAGGTAGTTCGAGTGTTTTTATGGATTGATGGAGTTGTTTCGGAATAACCCCCGTTGTTGATAATACTATGGGAACTATTGTGACGCTGTTAACCCCTTACCGCATACCAAGCCATATTTGGATGACAAAGTTTTAGATTTTTTTATAGGCTAACTATAAACTGTACCTTAAGAACCAAACTTACATCTGAACCAGAATTTCATAGTGAAACGGAACATAATTAATTTGCACATGACAAGTGTCATCTGTCAAATATATTGTAGGTTATGTTGAGCGCGTACGACGGTGTTGGTGTGCGATAAAAAGTGTCATTTTGTAATTGAGAAATAAATACTAAAAAGGTGAGTACACTCATGAAAAAAAATATTACTACATTCTTTTAACTTTCTAAAATAAGGGTAAACATTAATTTTTTTGGTTTTTTGCTATCTTCATATGATTTGTTGCGCTTTTTCTAACCTGCCATATTTGGCTTCGTATGCATTTCACACTAATTGATCGCCGCCATATTTGGCTTGGTATGCATTACAGAGTGCTATTTTTGCTTTTTCAGAAATGGATCCCGCCCGCTTTTATGGCTATTATAAGCATGTTAACACTATACCTGGTGATGGAAATGAGAGTGAAGATGACATTGATTCCGATTGTGATGAAAATTGTTTTACAAAATCAACTCTTTTACCCCCTAGAAGACATATTATCATACCTGAGTCGGATTCTGATTTTTCTGAAGAAGATGACGTGCCTTTGAGTAGTTTACAGTCTGCATCTACCTCTAAATCCAAAGGAAAAGCTACAAAAACAAAGGTCAACTGGAAAAACGGAAAAATGCCAGCTTACGATGCCAATAATTTTAAATTTACTGGTAACACAGATTTACCTGACAGTATAAAAAAACTGAATTCCCCTGCAGAAGTCTTCGAGTTTTTATTTACAGCTGATATGATTAACGTTATAACTGAGCAATCTAACCTCAAATCTATTCAAGATAATATTAACAAACCAGCAATGATTACGAAAGAAGAAATAGAAAAGTTTATTGGTATCATCATTTTTATGTCTTGTGTGAAGTTACCGTCAACTAGGAAGTATTGGTCAAAAGAAGTAGGGCAGTCGCAGGTTTATGAAATAATGACGTGTAACAGATTCGAATCTATCAAAAGATTTTTACATTTCAATAATAATGAAACTTTTGTACCTCTTGGACAAGATGGTCATGATAAATTGTTTAAAATTCGGCCTTTGCTGGACATGATTCGAGCGCGTTTGATGCTAGTCCCAAAAGAAGAGTATTTAGCCGTTGACGAGCAAATAATTCCTACCAAGTGTCGTCATGAATTGAAGCAGTATAACCCAGCTAAACCTCACAAATGGGGTTACAAAAACCTAGTTCTGAGCGGGGTTAGCGGCTTTAGTTATGATTTCGATATCTTTGCTGGAGATCAAAGCAATTCCTACCCTTCAGATGCGCCAGATCTTGGTGTAAGCTCAAATGTGGTAACTCGGTTGACATCTACAGTTCCACGACATAAGAATTACAAGATTTGTTTCGATAACTGGTTCAATAGCCCAAATCTTCAAGTATATCTTTTCCAGAACGGTTTGCTACCCTTAGGAACCGTGCGACTCAATCGTGTGCCGAACTCAAATATGCCCACAGAAAAGGAACTCAAGAAGCGTGGTCGTGGAAGCATGGCAGAAAAGGTAGCGGTCATAAATAAAGTAAAGTTAAGTCTGGTTTCCTGGTTCGACAACAAGAACGTCAATCTTCTTTCTGCTTACGTCGGAAGCGAGCCAACCACAACAAAACGGCGTTATGCTCGACAGGAAAAAAAATATATTGATATTCCTTCTCCCCAAGCCGTCGATATTTATAATAAACATATGGGAGGAGTCGATTTACTTGACTCCATTCTGGGCTATTACAGAATCCATTTGCGGTCTCGTCAGTGGTACAAAAGGATTTTTTTTCACATGCTGGACATGACCATTGTAAACTCTTGGTTGTTATGGCGCCGAATAAATACAGACTCATCCTATATGCCTCTATTTGATTTTAAGCTAGCGATTTCAGAACACATGCGAAAGACAGGAAAAGCTCTTATGGTCAAAAAACGTGGCCGTCCCTCCAGCATCTTGGGAACTCCGACATCAAGCCGGGGTGGTACTCCCCTCAATGTCTCGCCAAGTAACTCGCCAGTACCTGCGAAAAAGCTACGAAAAACTCCTGCCAGACATCAGGATCTTCCGTTGGATTCTGTACGCTCTGATGGGATTAGCCATTACCCAATTTGGAAAAAAAATACCCGTCAACTATGCCAATATTGTTCCAAATTTCGTTCCTTCACATTATGTGAAAAATGTAATGTGTACTTATGTTACAACGACAAACGAAACTGTTATAAAGAATTTCATGTAGCATAAGCATATTTTTCCCCAACTGCATACGAAGCCATATATGACCGACCAACCATTGGTCAGACTGCATACGAAGCCATATATGGCGTCATTAAAAACCTTTTATTATATAAGCAAATAATTTTTTTTCTCACTTTGGTCTCATTATGTAAGGTAAAATAAAGACATATGTGCAAAAAAAAATTTTTTTTTCATCTCCTTCATAATTCATGCAATAAGGGGTTAAGTCGCCACATTCTGGTGATTTCTATTCTCAGGTCGGTGTATTTAGAAAGTTTTTCTGCAATTGTGTTTTGGAGGTTATGTGTATTTGGAATGGCTATATCTTTGATTTGCGCACTTTTGTTGATCTTATGATCAATGAGTGTGATGTCGGGTCTATTGAAGTGTGCGGTTTTGTCGGTAAGAATAGCTCGGTCAAAGTACAACTTTAAAAGCAGAGTTTTCAAGAACGATTTATGGGTGGTATTTGTGGTGAGGTGTTGGTGGGCCGGAGATTAAATTATATTTTAAAGCTAATTTTTGGTGTATGATATTTGCCACTTGGTCGAGTCTGTGCTTATAGTCAGATTGACCTATGGTTATATATTGGCTTTGCAGGCATCTGGGACATGCTGAATGGTTTCAGATGCACCATTACAGCACCTGCAAATGTCGATGGGTATGGGAATATGCATTATATGTTTTTTTATAGTTGCGGGTTTCTATTACCTGGTCCTTTTTTTATGGCATAAGCCGGTAAACGAGCAGACGGATCACCTGATGGTAAGCAATCGGCGTCGCCAATGGACACCTGGAACATCAGAGGCGTTTGAGGATCGTTGGGGATTCAGAAATTGGACATATAGGATTACGAGGAAACGAGGAGGCTGATCACTTGTCAAAACTGGCTGTTGAGATGGATAATGAAATGGCGTATACTCCGGATCATTGGGAATATTGTTCCAAATTCCAACAGTCTTGATAATAATAATAATAAGCCCGCAGGGCACCTTGAGCTACCATCATTCCGAGTGCTCCAGGGAGAAGTCACCGTTTCTTACTATCCGGCTTGCCTTAATTGGCTGGCTGGAGTGAACGATGACAAGGAACCGGTCTCCCACCTCTGGCTTCCCTTCATTGACTGTCCAGTCGCGAGAGCAGTGATCCTGCTCGATCCTGATCTGAGTAGAAAGCGGTGGTAGTTTCTTAACCCTTCAGCCACTCACATTCTCGTTGTCCCTCTGTTGCTATAACTAGTAACTATTCCCGGGGCCCGGTCGGTGAGTTGGCGAGTCTTCGCCTGCCATTTTTACGTGTAGTAATTACATTGTTTCGGCAGGTGCCATAGTCATTCATAGGTTCCAATTTACCAGTCCATAGCCCTACCTTTTTTCTTCCATTATCCACAATAGTTCTACACTAACCGCGGACTGTCCTTAGGTGCATTTCCATAGTGCGTACAGAAATAGTCGCCGGTTTGTGTGTCCATTACATTTAGAGTAAAGTTGTCTAAAGGGCCTCTGCGCAGTTGGCTTAGGCCCCTCGTACGCCTCCCAAATGACCGGGACCCTGTGGTCCCATGAATGGTAAAGACATACAGAATGATAATAATAAAGTTTATTTATTCAGATAACTGAGATACATCAAAATAATAGTAAAGAAAGAACACAATCATATATAACTATCGAGCGTACGGCGCGTCGCGTTCCGCGCGCGCCTCAAAGAGCCATCAGACCACAGGGCCGATGCCGATTCGGAGTCGCGGAGAACCTAACGGGTAACCGGGGCTCCGGCTTGACGTGCAGGAGAAGGAACGGGGTGGTTTTTAGTCAGTAAGAGTCTGACACTCCCTTCTGCCTCACCCAGACGGGAGCAGTCATTCGATGATTTTCCCCCCTTAAAAAAAACATATAACTATAGATACAATATTAATATGCAATAGTAAACAGGGACTTAGTCCGCTGCACTAATTTTCACATCAATGGACAATCATGTCTATCGACTATAGCAGTCAGAATACAGTGACGACTTCCATGTAGGCGACTGATGAGCGATGCAGTCTTTTTGCGCCATAACGCAGCGAATCCATCAGTGTGAGCATCAGCACACATTGCCGACGCACTACAGAAACGTGGAAGCCGCAACAGTGCCCTGAACGCGTTATTATACTGGATCCGCAGAGCATTGTACGCTCTCTGGGTGTAGTTGACCCACAGACTTCCCGTGTACAGTGAGGTGCAATACGCCTTGAACAATATTATTTTAACTGCGTCTGTACAACGAGAGAATCTGCGTGCCAACATATTCGCCCGAACCGACAATGCTCTGCGGTCCCTCTCCATACAAAATCATCTTTTAAATCATCGGTAACCCAATGCCCGAGATATTTGAATTGAGATACTTTATTTAAGCAGACACCATCCAAAACTATCGGTTGAATAGGCGGATTCTTGTGATCCGATTTGAAAACCATGTAGACAGATTTTTTTACATTATAAGCAAGTCCGTGTGAGGCCACAAAATACACACAAACTGCGAGTAACTTCCGGAGAGCCCCAATCGACGGAGCCAGCAGCACCATGTCGTCTGCATAGCTGAAGTTGTTACAGCAGACACCATCAACATAACAGCCGACATGCATGCCACTGAGCTTCTCAACCAGAGCATTTACGTACAGGTTGAAGAGCAAGGGTGAGCTCAAACCCCCCTGCCTCACCCCACACTCCAACCCGCTCGCATCTGAAAGTGCATCCGCCCACTTCACATTATTTTTCTGATTGAGATACCAATACCTCAGAAGCGACGCCAACTCCGGCGGCACCCCAGTCTCTGCCAGTTTCTGCCACAGAACATCAGGAAACTAAATCGAAGGCTTTACTAAGGTCTAGAAAACAGGCGTACACAGGAGTACGCCTGTCTGTGTAGTACTTGACAGTGTGTTTCAAAATAAAAATAACTGTTTCTGTTGACAACCCAGGCCGGAATCCGAACTGGGCGTCGTGTAGCTCTATGTGTTTGGTGAAATGTGAGTTGAGCACACTGTCAAGCACCTTGGCAACAATGGTCGCCAAAGAAATTGGCCTGTAGTTAGTCTTGTCTGCCATATCTCCTGTCCTATTTTTAGGTATGGGCACCACCAAAGTCCACGTCAATTCATGAGGAAGGTATGCGTGACTTATAAATAAATAGCCAGCATATCTCAGATGTTCACCACTGAGTCCGTCATGGCAAAGGATCTACCGCCTCTCATTTTAGTGATAGCAATTTTTATATCCTTTGCAAGTACGACCGTGGTAATGTCGGTATGACAGGCGTCAAACCCCCGACATGCCGGACCCAGCGGAGACTTTATTGAATAGTAATCCTTAAACATGTTGGCTATCTCCTTTGGAGTGGAGAGACCATCGACACTTACAGGAATACTAGGCTTTGTATTTGCACTATTAGTACATTTCCAGATTTTTTTGAAATTTGAACTCGTATGGTGCTTGGCTATTAAATCCATTTTAATCTGGTCTTGGTTGTATTGACACCATTTCAGTCCACTTTTAATTTGTTTCCGTGCCTGAATCATTTCATTAAATATTTCATTCTGGGTTGGTTTACCATTGAGAACCCATGTTCTAAACTTTAGCCTAGCAATCCTGTAAGCCTCGCTCACATGATCATTCCATCCCGCCAACATTTTTCTACGAGTATATCTATTTGGTACATAATAGGAAGCGCTAGCCGCTTCGGATAATATTTCTACTATACTAATATACATTTTGTTTATAATTTGCTTATGACTATATACACTACAATGCTTACCGCTGCAGTGTTGAAAATCTATCGGAAAGTCTCCATCTTTTAACTTAGAGTTACATAAATTATAATATAAATTACTTTGAGATACATTTCTATCCCCCCAACATACTTTATTACGCGGTATGGGGTTAACAGAAATTGTACTTAAGATTACATTAAAATTACACTTAATTACTAACGGAAAGTGATCAGACCAATAGATATCATGTTTACATATATATCTGTTATACATGGAGCAGCTGCCTGAGTAACAACACAATGGTCCAACCACCTCTTACCGTTATGTGCTTCACTAATAAAAGTAAAAGCGCCTTGTGAGTTGACGTAGTTAAAATCTGCACAAATTCACCTTTGCTCTTGTGAAAAGCACAGGAGCTCATCACGAAATCTTTCACCAGGATGCGCATTGAAATCACCTAACACAAATACTGACTCAACATTATTGTCCTGTATTAGTGCACTAATAGCACCTAAGCGGTCTGTAAATTCAAGTCAGTTCTCACTGCAATCGACGGGCATGTATACACTTAGCACTAACACATAACAGTCTTTCATCGCAATACGTATTGCTGACACAGTTTGGCCTGCCCTTCACCATGCCAGCCGTTGTGTCCACCGCCGATGTACCGGTACTCCCGAAGTCTGCATGAATTGTGTCGAGGTATGAAAAGATCATGCGGCAAAAGCCATGTTTCTTGTAACGCAACAATATCAGCGATATCGCACAGTTCTCTGACGCCATCAACTGAACGTTTTATACTCTTACAGTTAAATGATATAATGTTCAAGTGGTGTACATCCATATTTAAAAGTTACGTTTATTCGCCGCTTTCCGCGGTAGTTCTGTATGGTCTGAAGCACCGACAGGTAACTCCGTTGCGCCAGACTTCAAATGATTTTCCTCCCTTAATAACAAATCCATCGTCTGTATCTGTATTTATGTAAAATAAATAACATATATAACATAACATCACGCCTTTTATCCCCGAAGGGGTAGGCAGAGGTGCACACAGAAGTAACACCCACTTTTCACTATTTATGTTAGGAGTCCCATGTAATAAATAAAATAAATAAATAAGCATCACCTGATGGTAAGCAATCCGCGCCGTCCACGGACACTAGAGGCGTTACAAGTGCGTTACCGACCTTTTGGAGATTGGGTATGGGGGGAGAATTGGTAAAACATAAGTTTTCTACGTCTCAAAATTTCCTGCATATTTATTTTTAGTTACTTACCTATGTCATGTATTTGTATGTGCACATAATGTAAGGTCAGAGCCGTATTATCCCTGAGGCAAACTAAGTGGCTAGGGCGCTGGGACACAGAGGGCGCCGCGAGACAAGCGTGCCCAACTGCCCATAGAGCAGCCATACTCAATCTTATTTTACTAGGGCCTAACACCGCAAGCGAGGAATTATTAGGCAAGAAACTACTGGCTACTTTTTATCTTTTAGTTTCGACCACCGAATCACTTGTTCTTCTATAGGCGCGAAATCTAATTATATAAAAGAAAGTCGTGTTAGTTACACCACTTATAACTCAAGAACGGCAGAATAGATTTGGCTGAAAATTTGTAGGGAGGTAGCTTAGAGCCAGGAGACCGACATAGGATACTTTTTAACCAATTTTTTTTTACTTTTTACCGAAAATCACGAACGGGGACGGGAAAAAATGGGATTACGCGTACGAAGTCGCCGGCAGAAGCTAGTTTAAAATGAAACGGAGCTTAGGACCTTTATATGCGCCAGTCAAAAAGGTCCGACGGGCCGCATGCAGAACTTTTGTCTTGCCCCGGTTAGAGCCCGCCTTAACAATCTCTTCAAACTACGTACTGAGACTCATGTACCCTTCTCACATGTTGTTTCAAATTATTCAGGCTTGATACATGAACTTTTATTTTGGTGGCTTTCGGCAAGCATCGGTTACATGCAAAAAGTATTTGCTGGCCCGATCTGGATACAAGTTACACATACTCAGTCAAATGGGGCCATAGATTCTTATCGCTGGAATTCGATTCCATGTCTTCCATGATATGGTTTTAATTACTACACTGCGCAATACACCTTTTCTAACTAAATTACACTGACAAACAACTGTTTTTGTTCCACGCGCTGGTGCCGCTGGGCGGCGCGTGGCCGCACGTAAATTGTAGGCATTGGATTAACGATTAACGGACTTCTGCATTTTAACGGAAGTTACCGTGTCCGTTAACATTTTTAAAAGTTAATTTAAAATTTAATCCGTTAATTAAAATGTTAAATTTGTTAATTAACGAGCTAATGCCCAGCTATGCTTGTTGCACACATCAAATTAATTGGATTCCGAACTACGCAGGCGATTACGAAACGAATCATTTGAAACATCGTAGTAGCATAGTAATGGCGGTGTAATTACACCTTGTGTCCATGCATTGCACTTTCAAGGATTTTATGCTTCAAGGTTTGTTTTTTTATGGGATAAGCAGTTAACCGAGCAGACGCATCACCTGATGGTAAGCAATCGGCGTCGCCCAAGGACATCCGGAACCACAAGTGTGTATCGGCCTTTTGGGGACTAGGTATTTGAGGACTGTTGGGATTGGGAAGATTGGGGAAGGGGGGGAGGGGGCACACCGAAACACAACGGAAGCGTTGTTTCACGCCTGTTTTCTGCTCGTTGGTGGTATCACTCCGGTCAAGCCGGCCCAGCAGTGCCGAAGCATGGCTCTCCCACACTTTTTTACTTATTTCAAGTTGTTTTTTATCGATTAATTGTTATGCGTACGTACGGCTTGCTCATGTAATTGTTTGACGAGGAACTCGACTAGTTTCGGGTCGCGGAATGCTGCTCATGAATATGAGCCTCTAGCATCGCTTGAAACTAGTCGAGTATAATTCGTCAAGCATGTCTTTACATTGTTCTTACATATGCGTACAGTATTGAAATATGTATCAGAGACATTGTAGAACATACTTTTTTTAAAAAGAGTAACGAATGTAGTTTCTTGCTCGTTCTTCTCCATTCGAATCTACTTTTTGGAATGAGCACCTAGCTTCACCTAGTTTCACTGACGGACTGACTGACAGACTATTATTTATTTTGTATTTGTTGACGTTTCAAAAGTACCAAACTATGGTTTAATTGAAATAAATGCTTTGACTTTGACTTTGAGTTCTTCGTCAAACAGTTACGTGAGTTAGCCGAAAACATAATTAATTTACAATGTCTTACGAAAGTTTTAATATAAGTAAACATAGTTTTTTTATAGATGAAAATATTAGTATAAAAGTAATATCCAGTTTAAAAAAAACAGCATATAATGGATGACGCTGTTATATTTTATATTTGTGTTTATTAAACACGGGCACGAGCCCGTCTACGTTTTGCCTTGAAGCATGCAAATTCATATAATATAATATTTGATTCATTTTGTCTAAGAATTTTGTTATACGACCTATGACAAAATAAGAATATTTATGTATATTTTCATTACCTAACTGACGGACTAATTAGATTTTTAAAGTTCGTACCATGTCGTCATCCATATTGAATCACGCAGTGTCACGGCGCCTGTGTGCACCGCACTCCGCATGCAGTCTCGCGGGCAGTTCGGCCCTGTAGCGATAAATACATACTATACCAACTGCCATCTTTTAGTTGTTATTAATAAACAGTCGCTCGACCGGTGCAGGCGCATTTAAACGCATTCTTTGACAATACAAGTAATTCGATTTATTGCGCAGTTTGAGGAAACAAATTCCTTCAATCTCGTCATTTGGGAGTTTCTACGGCGACTGGATAAAGGTAAGTTATTTTACAAAAGTGTTATTTAACTCAATTAGGTACCTATGCGAGTGAAGTGGAATCTCACAACTGTGTTTTGAAGCAGACATCTTCAACCGGTTGAGTTGAAATTTTGTGTACCAACAATCCTCAAATTCCTAATCCCCAAAAGGCCGGTAACGTACTTGTAACGCCTCTGGTGTTCCGGGTGTCCATGGGCGACGCCGATTGCTTACCATCAGGTGATCCGTCTGCTTGTTTACCGGCTTATCATATAAACAATTATAAACGTGGTAAATTATGGCCGGCCAAGGAGCCTTGGGTTCGATACCCGGGTCGGGGTAGATAGTATTACTGGGATTTTAAAAATTCTCAGTAGTAGCACGGAGTCTCGAATTATGCCCGGTATATGGCAATAGGCTCATCCCCTATTACATGGGACTCATAACATAAATAGGTAGTGAAAAGTGGGTGTTACATTGTACAGTGGCATAATGTGCACTTCTGCCTACCCCTTCGGGGATAAAAGGCGTGATGTTATGACACATGACCTTGGTGCACGGCAACAGTCAGTTCTACATTAAGGAGGAAAATAGACGTCTTCGTAAGTCGTGGACCATCATTATAATATAGCCCGATTCAAGACGTGAGAGGAACAAAATGTGACATTCTTTCCTTTTCTAAAAAAAGCGTTGTCCCACATTTTTTTTTCTTTTTTGATGGAGGAAAATCATCCAATGAATTCTCCCGCCCGGGTGAGGCGACAGGGAGTGTCAGACTCTTACTGACTAAAAACCACCCCGTTCCTACTCCTGCACTTCGAACCGGAGCCCCGGCAACCCGTTAAGTCTTCCGCGGCTCCGTATCGGCATTAGCCCTGTTGGGCCCCATCCGTGGTGGTCTGATGGCTCTTTGAGGCGCACGCGGAACGCGACGCACCGTACGCTCGGGCCTGGTTCTGGTCGGGCGGCGAGTCACCCGTGCTCGCCGTCCGCAGGCCCGTGCTTACGGTGGCCGGAGATCGTCTCGCAATCCCCGACGCCCGGAATGTCTCTCGCGGCGGCCGAGGCGTGAGGAGGTTCATTCCCTCACGCGCTCCGCCTCCTCCTTAGCTAGCATAACTGCTTCGCAAAAGGAGGAGACGGCATCCCAGTTCCCCTCGCTCCGTACCA
This sequence comes from Spodoptera littoralis, assembly GCA_902850265.1. Taxonomy (NCBI): domain Eukaryota; kingdom Metazoa; phylum Arthropoda; class Insecta; order Lepidoptera; family Noctuidae; genus Spodoptera; species Spodoptera littoralis. The sequence goes on along the minus strand of LR824558.2, from coordinate 6,717,484 downwards.
TGGTCTGAACCGGGGCACCGGTTCGAAGTGCAGGAGAAGGAATGGGGTGGTTTTTAGTCAGTAAGAGTATGACACTCCCTCCCGGCCCACCCAGGCGGGAGCAGTGAACAGATGATTTCTCCCCCTTCAAAAAAAAAAAGTGTCGTATGTACTAACATACAAGTTTACATACACATCACACACAGAGCCGGAACAACAATCTGTGGATCACATAAAGAGTTGTTCCGTGCGGGAATCGAACCCGCGACAGGTTGCGCGGCAGCCGGTTGCCAAGCCACCGCACTAATTAAGTATGAAAGAAAGAAAGAAGAAAAGAAAGAAAAATCATTTATTTGGCAATTACACGCACAGAAAACAAAGAATATAAAAAAATAAAAATACATCTACAGAATACATACAATACATACAGAATTTTGAATAAACAATAAAAAAAAAAAATCTAATAAACAAAATAATAATATTAATTTTAATTTGCGCGTGCTAATGCCAAAAGGGCCTCCACCTCAGCATAAAGTTGGACGTTTGTGCCCAACGCTGGTTTTCAGGTGGCACCCTGCAGTGACTCACGGACGGCGGTGCCGCCCCTCAATGAAGACAAAAAATAAACATGCAGTTGTATAAATAATATAAATTTAGCTGAATATGTGTGTGTGTGTGTGTGTGTGTGTATGAAAGAGAGAACAATTTATTCATTTTTAATATAGAATTAAGATAAAACATTACTGCATTGGTTTTCCTTGTAAATCATAATAGCTTAATTTAATAACAAGTTAATATTATGTTAATAACAAGGAAAAAGATGTGTATGCGAAGTAATATTGACGTCTCAAAATAAAGATGAACAAACAACAACGGTGACATTGAGAAGGTTATGAACCAAATGTTTGGTTCATAACCTTTTCCCGTTATGTTGCGTAGTATTTAAAAAACCGACTTCAAAAACCAAAAACTAATCTTCTTCTATACATATAATAAAATTGTAGAAAAGTGCTGTCTGTACATCTTTATCTTTACTAATATTATAAATCGGAAAGTGAGTTTGTTTGTTTGTTTGTTTGTTCCACTTTAACGCCGTAACTACTAAACCGATTGCTTTGAAATTTTGCAGACGTAAAGTTAGAAGTCCGGATTAAATAATAGGGTACTTTTTATCCCGGAAAAATTTGATATTCCCGAGGGAAAACAAAAGTATTGGTATAGATGGCGCTGTGTGTATTGGTATATGTCACATTGGGTTTTTATCCTTTTGTGACGCGAGCGAAGCTGCGGGTAAAAACTAGTTATAAATAAAAATAAAAAAAATAGCAGGGGTTATTGTTATGTCGATGTCGAACCCAAAAATGTAATTAACTTTTTTTTTGTCTGTTCACGCTAATCTCAGAAACGGCTGATCCGAGTTGGATGCGGTTTTCACGAATATATTGTGGTATGCTTTAGTTATGCTTTAGTGTTTATATCATGTCAATCGGTTCATAAATAAAAAAGTTATGTCAAATTAAATAATCACGTCGAACACTATTTTATGCTTATACATACATAGGCACCATTAATCTCCGCAACTATTTGACGGATTTGGTTGAAATTTTGTACCGACATATTTTAGAGCCTGGCGCAACATAAAGACTACTTTTTACCGCGGGAAAACATCGGTTTCCCATGGGAATCGGTAGTTTGTTGTTTTTTTAACGCCTGTACCGGTCAACGAACTACTACGTCGATCATTGTTACTAGAAAGGTAAATTACAATCCTTAATAGAATATGTTATAGCTACTTATTACCTTGGAATTGACTGGATTACCATGGGAAAAAACGGACCATCTCTCTGTTATATGTACAGCGTTGAGTGGCAGAAAAGGGGCTTTTTTTTTTTTTTTTTTTTTTTAAGGGGGGAAAATCATCGAATGACTGCTCCCGCCTGGGTGAGGCGGAAGGGAGTGTCAGACTCTTACTGACTAAAAACCACCCCGTTCCTTCTCCTGCACGTCGAGCCGGAGCCCCGGTTACCCGTTAGGTTCTCCGCGACTCCGAATCGGCATCGGCCCTATTGGACCCCATCTGTGGTGGTCTGATGGCTCTTTGAGGCGCGCGCGGAACGCGACGCGCCGTACGCTCGGGTCTGTTTCTGGTCGGACGGGGAGCCACCCATGCTCGCCGTCCGCAGGCCCGCGCTTACGGTGGCCGGAGATCGTCCCGCGATCCCCGACGCCCGGTGTGTCCTTCGCGATGGCTGGGTTGCGAGGACAGCGCTTCGCTGCCTCACGCGTCCCGCCTCCTCCTTAGCTAGCATGACTGCTTCGCAAAAGGAGGAGACGGCATCCCAGTCCCCCTCGCTCCGCATCATGGCCTGCACTAGGCCCGGACGCGAGAGGTCGCCATCGCCGATCACTTCCCTGAGGGCACGGCGGTGCTCAGCCCACGCAGGGCATTCCGCTACGGTGTGTTCCACCGTGTCCTCAGGGCGGTCCTCGCAGTGATGACACCCGGGCGTTTCCTCCCGCCCCATCAGACACAGGTACCTCCCGAAACTTCCATGTCCGGTGAGGACCTGCGTCAGGCGGTAGGTGAGGACGCCGTAGCGTCTCTCAAGCCACTCCTCAAAGAGGGGACTTACCGCTGCAATGGCAGCGAGCCCAGCCCTCGGTTGCGACAGTCGTTGCTGCCATTCCGCCATGAGATCGCGCCGGAGCTCATCCCGCCACGCACTTATCTGGCGCGGCAGCGGAGTTTCGCCCCGGCGACGTGCCTCCGCGCGCATGTTATACACGCGCGCGAGCACCTTCGCCTCCAGATCCCACGGCGGTAATCCGGCAAGGAGGTTCGCCGACTCCCCAGCGATCGTGCGGTATCCGCGGATCATTCGGATCGCCATGACCCTCTGTGACTTGAGCAGCGTCCGAGCAGGACGCCGCAACAAGTTCGGCGCCCAAACAGGGGCGCCGTAGAGGGCCATGGACCGCACGACCCCGGCGTATAACCTCCGGCAGGAGGCGTTTGGCCCCCCGAGGTTGGGGAGGATGCGTTTGAACGCAGCCCCCGTCCTCTCCAACTTTGGAGCCAAACGTCGGAAATGCTCTATGAAGTTCCACCGACTGTCGAGGACGAGTCCTAGGTACTTCATCGCCGTCTCGACGCCGATGGTAACCCCTCCCGCCGTTATTTGGGACCCACCCGGAGGTGGCGCGTTCCCGCGGCCATGAAAACACATGGCCTCGGACTTGTGGAGCGCCACCTCGAGTCCCAACTGCCGGATTCTTTCAACGACTGTCGCAACCGCTGTCGCCATTAAGTCGGCCGCCGCCTGGTGCGACCTCCCGTGCGCTAGCACCAGCGTGTCGTCGGCGTAGCATATTGTGCTAACGCCGTTCGGGAGGTCGGTGCGCAGCACCCAGTCATAGCCGATGTTCCACAGGAGCGGCCCCAGAACCGAACCCTGAGGAACACCGCGTGACATCTCTCGCCGGTTCCACTCGCCCCGGTGACCGGGGTAGCTGACGGACCTGTCCGTCAGGTAAGCCTCGATTACACGACGGAGGTAGGTAGGCACCCGATGATATCGGAGTGCCTCCAAGATGCAGCTCCAGGGCAGGGAGTTGAAGGCGTTGGCGATGTCCAGAGACACCGCCACTACGACCTTACCCCTGGACACTGCAGTCCCCGTCGTGAGGTCTCTAACGCGCATGATGGCGTCCACCGTGGAGCGCCCTCTGCGGAAGCCGAACTGGCCGTCCGACAAGTCCGGCCCAATGTCCGTCAGGTGCGCGACGAGGCGGTTCGAAATGATTCTTTCGAAGACTTTCCCCACCTCGTCGAGCAGCACTATGGGCCGGTACGCGGACGGAGAGTCCGCAGGGCGCCCCGTCTTCCGCACGAGGACCAGTTTGCCCGCTTTCCAGAGAAGCGGGAACTGGCCTCTCTCCAGACATGCGCTGTAGAGACCAATCAATCGAGGCCCGAGAGCCTCTGAGGCCAGGACCCATGCCTTGCCATGCAGGCCGTCGGGTCCTGGGGCGGTGTTCTTGGCGCCCATCCGGCGCACCGCCGCTCTCAATTCTGCCTCGGTCACCTCTGGGACGATGTCATCGTCGTCGTCGCTGTAGCCCGCGTCGGGCACCGCAGGGGGCGGAGTCATATACGGAGGGGTGAAGCCCCTCCACAGTCGGGGGAACAGGGCGCCAATCACCTCCTCCAAGACTTCTGGCCGGAGACTCTGAGTGAGCGGGGGAGCCCAAGCACGGAGCTTGTCGCGTACCATCAGGTACGGGCGTCCCCACGGGTCTCTATTCAGAGTCCCCAGCATCTCTCGGCGGGCCTCCTCCTTGGCCCGCAATATCTCCGCCTTGAGGAGGGCCTTCGCCGCCCTGTATCCCTCGTATAACTCCGCCTCTCTCGCCTCCGCATTAGGAGGACGGATACGGCGCCTGCGGTGCCTAGTGTACTGGCGTCGCGCAGTAGTGCACGCCTTGCGCAGAGCCGCCAGCTCTTGCGACCACCAGTACACCTGGCGCTTCTGTTGCCTCGACCGGATCCGGGGCATCGCCACGTCACAGATCCTGGACATGGCGTCCTGGAGCCACTTGGCCTCATCGTCAACGTCGGCAGGCCTGACCGGTGGTATCACCCAGGCCTGCACGATGGCGGCTTCCAGGAGCAGCTCCCGGTCCAGCTGTTTCAGCGCCCAACGCGGGCCACATGGGGCCTGTCTGACCGGCGGGTCTGCGGACTCGGCGGAGACGTCGAACCGGATATACCGGTGGTCGGAGTACGTCTCCACCTCCTCCATGACGCGCCAGCCAACAATACGCGGTGACAGAGCAGGGCTGGCGAACGAGATGTCCACCACCGACTCGCCCTGCATCCGCACACACGTGGGGACAGAACCCCGGTTCAGGACGACTAGGCCTGTCTCAAGGGCCCAGTCTTCCACCATCCTACCCCGGACGTCGGTGAACCGGGAACCCCAAGCCAAGTTTTTGGCGTTGAAGTCCCCGAGGACGAGCGCGGGGAGGGAACGGAACCCAGTGATCCCTGGGCAGGACAAAGTATGGCTCGGAGACCACGGCGACATTGATCGACCACTGCGCCATGCTCTGGAGCAGGAGATCCTGAGCAGCGGCGCAGTGGTTGATGTTCGCCTGGAGGAGGCGGAATGGGGCCATTATTGGCAGTCCATTCCGATCTCCTCAGTGGCGGCAGCGGCGACTGCGGTGGCAGTGGCGGCGGCGGCGGCGGAAACGGCAGGGGCGGCGGAGGGCCTACCTTTGCCCTTTTTAGCAGGAGGGGAGCAGCCCTTGCTCCCGACCGGTGATTGGCCGGCTTGCCAGCCGCTGCACATGCGTTGCAGTGCAGCGGGGCGTTGCACGAGCCGGCCTTGTGACCGGGCCGACCGCAGCGGAAGCAACAGTCGCTGCGGTCCACCTCCGAGGTGCATTTGACCCTCACGTGCTCCCCCACGTGACAGCGGTAGCACCTCAGAGGCCGGGTCTCGAGCAGCTTGACCTGCGCCGAGAGCCATCCCACTAAGAGCCTTTTGCCCTCCTTTAATGTTTTGGCCGCTGTGACGGGGCAGCTCACCACCACCGTGCGCAGCCCCGAGTTGTCCGGACGTATGGTGCCCATCCTGACCTGGTCAGCAGGGCACCCTCCGTCCTGGCCACAGCGGCCACCACCTCACTCTCCGTGACGGAGTCGTCCAGGCCCAAAATCCTGACATCCAGGCATTTGGTGGGCCTGGACACGCGGGCCTCGTCCGCACCGAGGCACGCCCTAAGCCTCTCGGCCAGGGCGTCGGCCGATGGGCCGCTGGTCGCGCCGGGGACCTCCAAAAGACGGGCTCCGGTAGCGGTCACCTTGACCGCGAACCCGTCCGGGGCCCCGAACTCCGCAGGAGTCACCGCCCCCTTTAATTTGGCGAGGACGTCGCCATATGTGACGCCCCTATTGACCGCTTCAGGCTGTAGGGTGATGACCACAGCCGCGGTCTTAGGGGCGAGGAGCAGGGCAGCAGCGCGTTTCTCCCTGCGCTGCTGCTGCCGTCGTTGCCGCTGCGCCTTTTTTCGGCGCTTCCGGCCCTCCTTGGCGACTCTCCTCGCCTCGCCGGCGATTTGCCATCCGCCGCCATCCTCTGCTTGCGGGGCGGGTTCCGCCGCCGCCGCCGCAACCCCAGCCTGCCGGGCCGGAGTGCCCCTCCTCTTTTTGCGCCCAGCGGGCGCAGGCGAAGGCGCCGTCGGCGCAGCCGGGGTCTGCGCCGGCGGGGGCGCCGAGGCCCTCGCTGGGGCAGCCGGTCGCGCCTTTGCCGGCGGTTGGGAGCTGCGGCTAGCCTGACCCGAGGTCGAAGGCTTGGCCGCAGCGGCCGCGTACGACCGCGGGACCGCGGGGGCGACCTGACTCGTCGCGAGCGGGGGCCGCAAGAGCCTACCCTCCAGCACGTCGAAACGTCGCTGGAAGGCAGCCATCTCCGCCCGCAGCAGTCCGACTACGTCGGCCTCCGCCGGGGGCTGGGGGCGACTGCCGCGAGCAGCGGCGAGCTCGGCCCTGGCCGTCCGCAGCTCGGCCTCCAGAGCCGCGTTAGAGGCCGCCAAGCGCGCCAGCTCTCGCCGCATCTCGGCCAGCTCAGAGCGCACGTTTCCCGCAGTGGGCACCGCACGTTGCTCCAAGGCCGCCTCCGTAATGGTGGCCGCCGCCGCCTTGAGGAGGCGGAGCCTAACCGGCTGGGATTTCCCCATCGCCAGCTTGTAGAGCTCCGCCGTAATGGCCTGTTCGAGGCCCCCGGAGCAGCTCTCGCTCTCAGAGCCGCGCTCGCCCTCCGATATCTCCACGCCGGACATCTCGGCCGCAGAGGACTCCGAACGGGCAGTGCTCGAAAGAGCCCTGCCCTCCGCAGCCAGTTGCTCGGCTGACTCCGCGCAGGCAGCTGGTGCCGGTTTCCGGCGACCGCTGCCCTTGCCGCCCCTACCCCGCGCTGCCGTGGGGACCTTGGGGGGAGGCGCCTCCCGAGCGCCGGAGGACGGGGACAAACTGTCCTCCTCCAGCCGGGGGCGTTTGAACGTCCCCGTCGCGCGGCGTCGTGAGCCTTTCGAGCTCACGCTCAGCCGCTCCGCTAATGTTGTGTCGGACTCAGAGTCCGACCCCCTCCGACTGGACTCCCGTGTGGGGCCTGCTGGACGAGTCCAGCGCCTCACCACGAGTCCCGGAGCCACTTGGGCTCCCTTCTCCTGCTACTGCAGGCGAGCCAAGCTCACCCGCACTCTCCTCCTCCGGTTGTGTGGTTTTTTTTATTTTGTTCAACTCCATAAAGTTCCCACGAGTATGGGGGAAATATTCGGTCCACCCAGGCAGTGCCCCCTGTACCTGGGTAAGTGTTCATTTGTTTCCCAACTAGAGGTTCCACTGGTCCCCTAGCTGGGGGTGCGCTCGCGACTGACACTACTCCTCAGCCATGCATACTCTCGCCGCGCACCAGAACTTAGTATTGGAGGAATTTTTTATAGAGGTTATCTTCCTCGCGGTCCGGGCGACCAAGCCAAGACCCTCGTCCCGTTCAGAGTCACAAAACATGACCGTGACCTCCTTACGGATTACGATATCGACGGCTGCAATCGGGGACAGCTTGTGTCCCGATGCTGCTCGCTGGCAGGGTGAGTGCACAACGAGCACCGCCATTGCCTCTCCGCCACGCTCTCTGCTATGTCCAGAGAGACGGGCGGAGAAGCGCCCCTCGGAAGCGCGGGCTATGAGCCTCCGCACACAGCCCGCCGCCTCCAGAACCCTATTGGGTTCGCCCGCCCAGTCCAGAAGTCTGCTGCGGGCGACAGTCACTCCAACCCTATCACCCCCGCTAGGGAGACTGTCGCCCGCACCCAGGGTGCACCACGGGGAGGTCTTCTGGCACCGCACCCCAAGGCTTGCCACATGCCCACATATTACTGTGGTGAGAAGAAAAACTTAGGCCTGATGCTATCGATACTGTTATAAGTGCTGAATTTCCTGACAAGAACGAAGATCCCATATTATTTGATATTGTAAAGACTCACATGATACACGGACCATGCCGCACATTAAACAGGAATTCTCCCTGTATGCAAGATGATCATTGCTCTAAAAAGTTCCCTTGGGCACTTTCAGAGCAAACAATATCAGGAGAAAACGGATGTCCACTATATCGGCGAAAATCACCTCAACAAGGTGGGTTCACAGCTAAAATAACGTTACATGGTCAGGAAATAGATGCAGATAATAGATGGGTGGTACCTTATTCACCGGTATTATCAAGAACCTTTCAAGCTCACATTAATGTCGAAGCATGTAATAGTGTCGAATCCATAAAATATATTTGCAAATATGTGAACAAGGGCTCTGATCAAGCAACTGTGGGATTCACTAACAATAATAACGATGAAGTTACGAGGTTTCAGTCGGTACGCAGTTTTTAAATTTTATTTTATACTTTTAGGTACTTTGATATATTACATTATACACAACTCACGTAGATGCAAGGTCCTCATCAATACAAATTAATCAAAACCAAACACAAGATAGCTACTGTTAACCGTTAAGGAGTTCCCTCAACTATCGTACTACTTCATCATCAGATCCTTATTGACAATTACACTCTACCTAGGTGTAAAATTGTCGTCAATACAAATTAATCAAACCCAAACACAAGGTAGCTACTGTTAACCGTTGAAGAGTTCTCTCGACTGGCTCTCGGCTCCATCATCACATCGACTCCAGACCTTTATCTCACGGCGCGATCTTCTCCCGCGCCCGTCGTGGCAGTTACTGGAATGGAGGCGGAATTTTCAAAACTCACGAGACCGCAGTGTTCTGCGATCTCGCAGCCGCCCGCGGATGCGATTAATGCCCGCAAACTTTGCGGTTGGTTATTGCAAGACGGTCGGCGGTTAGTTACACAATCAGTTGAGTTCCAGACCGGCCCTCCCATTTCAGTCGTGCGCCAACCGATCGCAGAACGCGCGGTTGCAACCCGCCGCGGCTGCGTGACGGCCGCGCCCGCCGGCGCAGTGGAAGCTGCAAACGATTGCAACAGCCGCTGGTGTAAAACGCGCCGTGATAATTGCTTTGATTTTTAAATACACATCTGTTTTCAATCGCGGCGGGCGCGGGAGACAATCGTGCCTTGAGTCCTTAGCTTAAAAGTGCTCCATTATAATCTGTTTGCAGAAATAAATATAATTTGTTGATTTTTACAGATCACAACTATTGAAGAATTGAGAAAACAAACGTTGAAGCAAACAAATGAAAAATTGATCATACGAACAGACGACGGAGGGGTAAGACATCGACGGACGGGGCGAGGGGCTGCGTCGGCGTCACACGTCCTTCAGTACCACCGGTGAAATAGTTAAATGTTTTATTCATATAAATCTTGTATGTATAACCAGTACGATTATATATTATCTACTAATACGGGGAACACTCTCTGTTCCCTCTCTCAGTCAGACATGAGGAAAGAGGGATCAGGTACGGGGGTGAACCACTATAGAACTTCCAAACTCAGTGACAGCTTGCAGTTCTCCTCATAAATTAGTAGACCAACTTGAGGCAACTGACAGACGACAACATTGATGTTATTGTTCGCGTCAACTTGTTCCACATTCAGACCCCGTTACTATGGACGTAAAACAATATAAAAAGCGTTCAGGAACATCGGGCATACAAGGACAACTGTATGAAACGAAACTCATCAGTCTCATTAACTTCAGAGCTTTGCACAACGACACGATAGAAAGCTTCCATCTGGCCACGAACATCGATGAAATCGGCACGTTTGATGATATTTGTCTACGAATCAAAGTATCTGAGTTCGATAAACCTTTGGCTATATTCATCCAAGCCAAACATCGAGAAAATGATAAACTATTCACGTTCAGCAACAAGAAAGAGTTAGCTCAATATTTTGATAGTTATTTGAGAATCAGGCGATTGTTCAGTCCTAAAAATAAGAGCCCTATTTTCGGTGGAAAATTCGAAGATGTTGAATGCTTTTTTGCAATGTACACTACAGCCGCTACAGCTGAAGATGACAATAGTACTGAGTTATATGAGGGAGAATTTGCTGATTATATAAATGAACTTGTAAGAACAGGAAAAGCTTGCCGACAACTTGTTAATAAAGAAGACCATTCAGACTTTCTAGGCAAGATTGTAATGAAAGAAGAAATTGTTTGTTTAGCTATTAATATAGCTACGTTTATAACTGAACGAAATGACACAGAACTATCGATGAACAATGATTTGATGTTGCGCTATCATGTGCTCCTAGCTCTTGAAGTCTTTGAAGTGTCTGAGATTCAAGTTGAAGGCCATCGATTTGTGCATTTCAGAGAAGACTTTTTTGATTCTGAAAACAAATTTGTTGTACTATTTAAAAACATACTATGCTTAGAAGTTCTGAAGAAAAATAAATCACAAATAAGTGATGAAATTATGATTAGTTTGGATTCTGTTCTATCAGAGTTTCTTGTCGAACCCAAGGAAGAACTATTGTCAAAATTAATAGGTAAAGTTATAACTTACAAGAATGATAGATTGGAATTTGTCAATAACTCTACAAACGAAGATCTAAAACGGAAACTTGACAAATTAAATGTACCACAAACTGTTGTCTATAAGGCAGCTGTGAGTGGAGCTAAAGAATACTTACAACGTCTCAAATTGAAGGTTCCAGCTTTTTTTGGTAACAAAGACTTAGCCATAAGAGGGAATGATGCAAAAATAGACCAAAGATTAACACATTTAACTACAGCATTTGTAAAACTATTGGAAAATGTGACGACAGACAATATAATAACAATCGATGAAAGTCTTGGTGATGGCTTTCTAAAGCTGAATGGAGGATTGTCCTCAGCCGTTGGTAATATATTAGTATTGGACTATCTCACAAATCTCCTAAGATTCACAGATGATTTCGAATCACTGGGCAGTATAGCCAAGAGATGGTACGAAAAGCTGAAAATTCAAGTCGACAATTTAAATGAATACAAATTGGACGTCAAAGTCAAAAAGTTTCCAAAACTTTCATTCAAAACAGGAGCATACGACGATAGTTTGGTCAGAGACTTTTATAACAGATTGCTATTTTTTACAAACCAATCAGATCAGGGTGAAGTAGAAGATATACTCAAGAGAGAAATAGAAGATCATCCGTGTTATGATGTCCACAGGTTCAGAGTGAGATCTGACGTAATATATCTGAGGTATCACGACGAAATACAAAAACTATGGATGACTCCAAAAGTGGGAACATATTTGACGAAACAAAACAAACTGTACACAAATGCTGTTACAAACGCTATGAATGAACCTTTAATTGGAGTTTTAAACACGATGCATAGAATTAAAAACAAAGATTATGTATTTAAAGAAGAATCTCTCAAGATATTCACAGAACGTAATGTTACTGGAGCTGTTATAGCATCAGGGAGCCCAGTACTGACATCAGTCAAATTGGAACAGTATTTAGGCAAAAGAGATCATGCTGTATTGGATTTAAAATATATTTTCAAACTCCCTCATAAGAGCCTTACGATATTTTGTGAAGAACTGACGAATTGTATGGACAAAGTACTAATAATTCTATCGAATCACATGCAAAGCTTTAAAAATTGTAACAAAAAGTTAGAGAGCATCGCAAAGGCTGTAAATGGTAAACCGACTGTTATAGTCGTGGATAAACATTCAGTGAAAACAATAAAACAATATTTCTCACAAGTCCATGATGTAGTAAATGACGATCCAATATCTCTCATAGATCTGACTGACGAATCTCAAAAAATGGTCCTAGGAGCTGCTAAAGCAAAGTTCCAAGGCTTAGATGTAGGTTTAGATTTAATTATAGATGAAGAATCTGCAAAATTAATAGATGAAACCATGCTGAACAATATTGTTGACGGTAAATCAATAAGAGTAGGAAATGAAGACATAGATGATAACTATGAAAGGAACAAAAAGTTGTATATAGACAGGAAAGTGACGCCAAAAGCAGGGTCCGATAATGCAAACCGTATACGACCACAAACTCTATATGACTTAGACGACGACGTTGTACTACTGACAGCTGTACCAGGAATGGGCAAGTCCACTTTGATGACTCATTTGTCGTTGAAAACAAAGGAAATAAACCCTAAAGTGTGGATATTAAGGATCAATTTGTTGCAGCACACGAAGATGTTGAGTGATTGGAAAGATAGTCAAACTGATATAAATATGCTAGAGAGTTTAAGATTCATGTGTGACGCAGCAATTTGTAAGGATCACAGAGATTTTAATGAAGATGATGAATTTAAAATTGATTTGGAAGAAGTACTTGGAACGGTAATCCTAAAAAACTGGACCGAGGACAGTTTTATAGAATTCCAACTTAAATTATTTCTCTATTACTACAACACACAGAAATTAATATTCATTTTTGATGGGTTCGATGAAATATTCCCTGACTACGCCGATCAAGCACTTGCACTAGTGAAATCAGTTAGGGATTTTACAAAAAGACATAAGATTTGGATCACAAGTCGATCTTATAATAATATTAAATCTACTTTGGAAACAGAATTTGGACCTTCATATGGCATTGACCATTTCTCTTGGATGGAACTAGACAGATATCTATTTCTGTATTGGCAAAACAAATTGCAAGTATCAAAACTAAGTAGTGAACAACTACAAAACATAAACGACTTCATTCGGTTTATTACAAAAAAATCGAACGGTGTCGCAGTATTTAACAGTGTTCGACACACAACGTATTTTAAAGTTTATACAAATTTTCTGTTATTTTTAAAGCAACAGTCTACGATCACAGGTTTAGAAATCCCTTATCCTGAAAAATATTACATGCTACAATGCGATGCAGCACACTTTCTGGATATGTTAAGTGCACCTCCTTTACATTTGTATTTACTGGCTGAATATACACTTAATAAAATCAAATATATCGATGATAAACAGAACAAATGGGATATTAATACAACAGGATATATTATGTACGAATACTATATAGAAATAAAACTGAAGAGAATTAAGTTTCAAGAGAAAAACAAAATTGATGTTTATAAGCCAGACAATAGAGTTTTATATGAAAAAGAAAGGACGGAATGTGTAAATAAGCATAAGAAATTAGGTGCCTTTGTCGTATTTTATCCTAATACTGAATTTTTCGACGAAGGAGAGTTAAATGAAATAAATAAGATGATAGATGAATTAAAATATGGAAGAGAAAAATCTGGTTTGATCCAGACCGTAGCAAATAACGTACCGATATTCATACACATGTCTTTTGCTGAATATTTGGCAGTAGAGTACGTTTGCGACAGACTTAAATCACAAGTCACAAAAGAAGGACAAGAGAAAATGTGGGAATTCATAATCAAAGTATTGTTTCGAAGATTGGGAACAGATTGTTTTCACCTTTTTAACATAAAATTTAAAATGGATTCTCAGTTGAACGAAATGGCGGAGAGCAACAAACTTTTTATCTTTCAGTTGTTGTCTGATTTAGAAAATCAATCGGATTACCAAAGAACTGGCAAAATTAATGGGATTGATGGATGCTTTGGGTTGCTGGGTGATGAACAGATTAACGAAAATACTGTTCTAGACTTTGAAAAGCTGTACAAAGTTCCTTTTTCAAATAGAAAAAATTACATAGTTGTATATCCTGGAAGCAATGAAGGAGCTCAGAGGGTTGAACTTTATGATGATAAAAACTTAGTTAAGGCCATGCACTCATCAACATTTCTGTTTGGACCTTATGACTACTGAGCCTGACTTTTTTTTGGAGGGAAAAGTCGTTTAATGCCTTCTCCCACCTTGAGTTAGACGATAGGGAGTGTCAGAGTCTTACTGACTAAAAACTACCCCGTTCCTACCCCTGCTCTTCTTACCGGAGTCCCGGCAAACCGTTATGTCTGTGTATGTAGGCAACTCTTATGTTAAAAAGACCTCCTCCTCTCTAGCGCGATAAGAATAATGGTGGGTTTTTTAAGGGGGAAAATCAACGATTGTCTTCTCCCACCTGGGTAAGGCGAGAGGGAGTGTCAGACTCTTACTGACGAAAAACCACCCCGTTCCTACTCTTGCACTTCGAGCCGGAGCCCCGACAACCCGTTAAATTCTCCGCACTTACGGTGGCCGGATATCGTCCCGCAACCCCCTACGCCCGGAGTGTCCTAGCGATGGCTGGGTTGCGAGGAGGCAGCGCTTCGCTGCCTCACGCGTCCATTAGCTAGCATGACTGCTTCGCAAAAGGAGGAGACGGCATCCCAGTCCCCCTCGCTCCGCCTCATGACCCTCACTAGGGTCAGGCGCGAGAGGTCACCATCGCCGATCACGTCCCTGAGGGCACAACGGTGCTCAGCCCACGCAGGGCATTCCGCTACAGTATATTCCAGTGATGATACCCGGGCGTTACCTCCCGCCCCATCAGACACCGAAACACCACCACACACCACCGACAGGTACCTTCCGAAACTTCCATGTCCGGTGAGGACCTGCGTCAGGCGGTAGGTGAGGACGCCGTAGCGTCTCTCAAGGCATTCCTCAAAGAGAGGACTTACCGCTGCAATGGCAGCGAGCCCAGCCCTCGGTTGCGACAGTCGTTGCTGCCATGCCGCCATGGGCTCGCGCCGGAGCTCCTCCCGCCACGCACTTATCTGGCGCGGCAGCGGAGTTTCGCCCCGGGCGGCGACGTGCCTCCGCGCGCATGCGATACACGCGCGCGAGCACTATCGCCTTCAGAACACACGGCGGTAATCCGGCAAGGAGGTTCGCCGCCTCCCCGGAGATCGTGCGGTATCCGCGGATCATTCGGATCACCATAACCCTCTGCGACGTAAGCAGCGCCCGAGTGAGCATCAGGTTCGGCGCCCACACAGGGGCGCCGTAGAGGGCCATGGACCGCACGACCCCGGCATATAACCTCCGGCAGGAGGCGTTTGGCCCCCCGAGGTTGGGTAGGATGCGCTTAATTAAGCGCCGCCCCTGTCCTCTCCAACACTGGAGCCAAACGTCAGAAGTGCTCCACGAAGTTCCACCGACTGTCGAGGGTTGACCAACGAGCATAAATTTAAGTGTGGGAGAGCCATGCTTCGGCACTGCTGGGCCGGCTCGACCGGAGTGATATCACCAACGAGCAAAAACCATAGTAAAGCAATGCTTATGTTGTGTTTTGTCGTTTGAGTCAGGTTCACCCACTCTCTTCCTCAATCTTCCCAATCCCTGAATTTCTAACAATCCTCAAATTCCTAATCCCCAAAAGGCCGGTAACGCACTTGTAACGCCTCTGGTGTTCCGGGTGTCCATGGGCGGCGCCGATTGATTAACATCAGGTGATCCGTCTGCTCGTTAATCGGCTTATCCCATAAAAAGAAAAAATAAAGACCTTTTCTGACACGGGGAAGGTTTGTGCATTTAGCGCCGCTGTACTTGATCGAGTACAGTGAAACAATTGAGGACAGTTGCTCACGTATTTTTTTATTTTGTAAGTAGTATTTAAAAATTTTAAGTCTATACCATATATATCATTTTAAGTCCCTATACCCTTAGTTATGTATTTATCAACTATAACAATCATGTCTTCCCTCTTTAATATGTTATTGCCTTAACTTCGTTGTCTACTTCATACTTTCTTTTTACAATTTTGCACCTACCACTTTAACATTCTGCACCACCCAATGGTCGACTGTCAGAAAATGCCTACGGCATTAAGTCCGCCAATTTTACTGTATGTCCAATAAAGTTTAATAAATAAATAAAAATGTAAATTGTAGAGAATTTTAAATAAATATATGTGAATGTTACCTTTTATCTTTATTATTGTATATTTTATGTCTACACAATTGTAAAATAAATGTTTTGCATAAATAACTTTGCTAGTTTCATTTTGGCGCTTTATTCTCATTGCGGGTGGCGATTTCAAACTTATATCTGGACACATCTATTGGCCCACCTTAGAGTTTAGGTTTCGATGGCCCCTACCGATATATGATTGCTAGATTGAACAAAAACTGTTGATGCAGTTTTAAACCTGACACATTTTACCATCTTTTTCGATCGTATTTTTTAAAATTTGAATTCAGAATACCATACGACATGGAGCTACGGCTAACAAATCGGATATGCGCCTTGTTAAAGGCAATTGATGTTTGAATAAAAACATGTTTTATCAAATAAAGGTTTAATTTAATAACCGGTGTTGCCTCTATGAGCATCTACCACAGCTCTCATACGATTAGGCATAGAGTTTATCAACCGCTCTATGAAAGGGCATTGACTAAAATTGGTGCCATTCTTGTTTCTGGCGGCAGTCGATGATTTATGGAAAATATTATCTAGAATGTCATTAGAAACGAAATTGTCTATGGGCTCATATATGGAAATCTCAGTCTGGACTGAGTTATGAGCGTTAAAAGGAGCTGGGATCAAACATTTTACTTTCGTTTTTTTCATCCAAATTATTCATATTTTTGTCACAATTCCTAAGTTCAAATTGCGCGCCACTGTACGCCGGGCACAGAAACACCAAATCACACCACAATATATCCATATTGCCAGTCGCTAATTTTTATTACCTATTTTCTCTCAGTCGATAACTTGTGGGATGCTTCTAGGAGTTGTGTCATGAAGCTTTATGAGTGTCAGCTGTGGTACCAGTGGTGGGTTGAGTAGTTGTAGCCGTCCAAACATTTAATAAAGTATTTTTTGCCGTTGACTCCTGGTGGGAGACTCATCTACTTTATAGTTAGCATAATCTTTTGAAGAAAGCAAACCGTCGACTTTGTAAAGTGATGAAATATATTTTTTATATAATGTGATTATTCGAAATGCATCACTTTGTTACTGAATGACGATGTCATTGTACGAGAATCTTATGCTACATGTAGATTAAAGTATTAACTGTAGTTAGATTAGTCACTAATCGGAAGTCGGGAGAAGTAGACAGAAAAATGATTTTTTCATGTTTTGACGACTGTTACTACTCAATCCGCTACCGGCGCCACAGTTGACAAACATAGCATTTCATGATAGGGCTCAGTAAAGTATTTTGCGGGTTTTTGACTAAGAGGAAATTGATCATGAAAATCTGTCATAGGCCATAAACCGTATACAAATAAATTGAATACGCTAGCCAATCACACGAAATGTGTTTTTTTTTCCATCAGCAGTGGTCAGTTAATGGTTCATTCTGAGGGCCAAGCACGAATAACTATCGCACTCGTATCGTAACAGTATCGAGCGAGTTAAGCGTTCTGATTGGTTGGTTCACTTGAGCCGGCTAATCAGAGCTCCGAACGCGCTCGATACTATTAGGTACGTGACGAATGCGATAGTTATTCGTGCTAGGCACTCTGTTCTGATTCCGTGGCCTTATAACAAAAAAAAATAAAAACAAATATAAAAAACAAAAAAAAATAAGTAAAAAGTCCACAATAAGCTTCATTATATTCCTTGATATCATCTATAAACATTTATTACAAAATATTTCTGACAAGTAAATGAAGAAATATGCGTTGTGTACGGTCACCATCAACAAAATCACAGGAATTATATAGCACTATTTTCACATCTTTGAACTGATTTAACTCGGTTCGGACTGTGTTTATGATATAAGACCCCATACATTTTTTTGTTTGTAAAGTTATTCTGCATTAGTTTATCCATATCCGATCAAATGCCGCGAAAAAATGAAAAGGCACCACGCTCCATACAAATTTGGTCATTGTCATTTTGAGGGATCATTTCCCATTACTCTTCTATGGCAGTTTTCAACTCCTGCATCGTATGGGCAACTGGCTAACGAACCCTAACACGTCTTTTTAGCTCGTCCCACATGTGCTCAATGGTGTGATGTTCACATCCCGAAGATACTGGAGTGACGTTTCGGCGTTCGTGCCAGTCGGACTTGTTGACACATATTTGCTCACTTATAATAGTAAATACAGTTAATATCTACGAGATATAATTTGAAAAAGTGCATAGTGAAAGGACACATCCATATATATTGAGTGAGTGCGGAGTCGGTGGTTTGTTTTGCTGTTTTACGTGTAAAATAAACAAAATACAAAATCTTCTTCAATAGAGATTTAATTTGTTTACCCTCATAATCAAGTTGAACAGCTGATCGAAGTGACGGAACACGTCGCAACTGGTGACATCTAGTATTGCAGGAACGCATTATTGGCCGCACTTGAACGCTGGCGCCATCTGTTTTAAGACGACTGCAACTACTTCGCTCACATCAATATAATCATCGATAATGCCGATGACAAAGTGCGGAGGATGCGGCAAATTTATTTCGCCGGCAGATGCCGCTAGGTGCACGAAATGTAATTTACATTACCATCGCGTATGTGTCGGTCTGGCCACTAGAGGCGCTGTCCCAACGTTCTGGCAATGCCCAGAATGTAGGAAAAACCTCCGCAGGGACAATAAATCGGAGACTCCTGTTAGAAACAGCCAGATGGACATACAGACAGGGATGCCTCCTTTGATCTCTTCGGAGTCATCGGGGCTGGGGTCTGCGCCTTCTCGAGAGTCCGCGGAGGAAGATCTGGACGAGAGCTTGACCACGGAACAGGTGCACCAGGATCAGCAGAATAATGTCGTCGGAATAGATGCAGCAGTTGTTGCATCCCAGTTGGATGTCGCTTCTCAGTTGCGCATCATCATGGAGGAGTTGCGTAA
This sequence comes from Spodoptera littoralis, assembly GCA_902850265.1. Taxonomy (NCBI): domain Eukaryota; kingdom Metazoa; phylum Arthropoda; class Insecta; order Lepidoptera; family Noctuidae; genus Spodoptera; species Spodoptera littoralis. Next base: position 6,698,784 of record LR824558.2, on the reverse strand, counting down.
CCTGCGACTGGAAGTCATCGAACTGCGTAAAGAGGTCAAGTCCTCAAATGACACGTGCAATGGACGGATGGACACCATTGAGGCTAGGCTGCAGGTCCTGGAGGAGCGGCATGCTGACGGGCCGGCTGATGTGCTGTGGTCGAGGGAGTGGTGGAACAGCTGAAGCGGGAGCTCAACGACAGGGATCAGGAGCTAATGGCGAATGATCTAGTCATAGCCAATTTACCCGAAACACCAGCTGAAAACCCAGTACATATGGTCAAGGCCATCGCCACCAAGCTGGGTGTCTCGTTGGATATTCGTGACATCGTGTATGCGGAGCGTGTTGGGGGACGGCATCTCAAGCCAACGAGCCCAACTAAACCGGCCGAGGTTCGCCCTCGTGCTGTTATGGTTCGTCTGGCCCGGCGAGACCTGCGTGATGACATCCTGGACAGCGCGCGAGTGCGGCGAGGCGCCACAACTGAGGACTTGGGTATCGCCGGTTCGGCTCGCCGTTTCTATATAAACGAGAGACTGACGAAGACGAACCAGGAGTTGTTTCGAAAGACTCGTGCTGCCGCCGGTGTCCACGGCTGGCGCTTCGTGTGGACGAGGCGGGGACGCATCCTGGTCCGCAACAAGCCTGGGGACAGGACATGCAGAATTGCGACTGAAAGGGATATCCAAGATATTATTGGTCAATGTGCGGATTAATAATAATTAATATTAATGCGAAATGCTAACAGAGGGTGGAGGTGTAATTGCAAGCCTGCTGTATCTACTTTTTAATAAGTGTTGGCGGTGCGGTCGTGTCCCGGGAGACTGGGCCAAGGCCGTAATTGTGCCACTATATAAAGGAAAAGGATCACAGCAGGAGTGCAAAAATTATCGCGGTATAAGCCTCCTAAGCGTAGTAGGAAAGTTGTATGCCAAGGTATTGATCGAAAGAGTGATGGATGTAACTGAGCGTAAAATCTGGGATGTGCAAGCGGGATTTCGAAAGGGAATGGGGTGTACGGATCAAGTCTTTTCGTTACGGTGCATTTCAGAGAAAGTGTTATCAAAGCACCAAAAGGTATTTTGTGCCTTTATAGACCTAGAAAAGGCTTATGACAGAGTGGTGAGGGATGAACTGTGGTCAACTCTGTCCATGTATGGGGTGGATAGCCACCTGATTCGGGCACTTAAATCCTTATATAAGGACTCGAGTGCCTGTGTCAGAATAAATGGGGACTACACGGAGTGGTTTGACATTAATCGCGGTGTTAGGCAAGGCTGTGTAGCATCTCCTTGGCTGTTCAACCTATTTATGGACAGTTGTTTGAACGACCTGAAAGTAGGAGAGCCTGGATTAAGGATGAATGACACAGTGATTAAAACATTGTTGTATGCCGACGACCAGGTGCTTGTTGCCTCGTCGGCCCAAGAATTACAACAAATGGTCACTGCTATGAGTGATGCATTTGAAAGGAAAGGTATGAAAATAAATGTGAACAAGACGAAAGTGTTGGTGATAGAAAGAAATGAGGTGGTAACAGAATGTCAGGTAATGATAGGTGATGAAAAATTGGAACAAGTGAATGAATTTGTGTATCTGGGATCACTATTTACGAGAGATGGAAAGTGTGACGGGGATATTGAAAGGAGAGTGAAAGCGGGAAATAGTGTTAATGGTGCTTTACACTCTGTAATGTCGAGTAAAATAATATCCAGCAAAGCTCGACTTGCTGTAATGCAGTGTGTATTGACACCAACGCTTATGTATGGTAGTGAATCATGGGTGTGGCAGAAGAAGCATGAAAGCAGGATTAATGCGGTGGAAATGAGAGCCCTGAGAAGTATGTGTGGACTAAAATTGAGTGATCGAGTGAAAAATAGTGTTATTAGAGAGAGGTGTGGATTGAAAGACGATGTAGTGACAAGGATTGAAAAGGGAATGTTACGCTGGTTTGGACATGTAGAAAGGATGGATGAAAGTAGAGTAACGAAAGAAGTATACAGAGCGGATATGAATGGAGCCGTCGGTAGAGGGCGCCCTAGACGGACATATAGTGACCAGATTGGCGATATATTAAAGAAGGGCCAAATTAAAAGTACCCTTAACCGACGAGCATGCATGAAAAGATTGATGACTGTTAATGAAGCGAAAGAGGTATGTAAGAATCGTAGTAATTGGCGTTCCTTAGTCTCTGCCTACCCCCATGGGAGACAGGCGTGAAGTTATGTATGTATGTATGTAATATTAATACGAAGTGCAGACTTTTTGTAGATTGTTTATTTGGGCAGTGTCTATTCAGATTGGTGCGTCATGTTTGCTATTACTATAATGAAGTGCAACTTATAGGAAAGATCAGTGATTGTGGATCAGCTGTTTACTTAAATATATTACAATATTCACAACAACATTTATATCTATATACTTATACTACTATACTTAAAACTTCTATTTACAAACTTAAAACTAATCACTACATACTTAAACATATTATTTACAAAGTTAACCTTAATCTATACATACATATATCAATTATTTACATGTCTCATGAACTATATACACAAATACGATACAAACACAACAACACTATTAAAAAAGAAAAAAACTAAATGCCTAAATCCAAATGCTTAAAGTTCGGTTTGTTGAACGCGGGATCTCTGGGAACCAACCATGATGAATTTCGTATCGCCATGTCTCATCACTCAGTAGATATCATGGCGATCAATGAGACATGGCTGAGACTGAATGAAGAGGCGCGTGCGCCTAGTGTCCCGGGTTACCGACTGAAGCATAAACCGCGGCCGACGTCTGTGCGGGGAGGACGTGGTGGAGGAGTGGGGTTTTACATAAAAACGGGTATAAGGGCAAGAGTGATGCAACACTCGGAACAATTTGGGGTTGAGCAGATGTGGCTAAGTGTAGGCGTCAACGGGAAAAAAATATTGGTAGGTACAGCGTATAGACCACCATGGTTTAATCTGGGTGGATTCTTGGATGGCATAACTGATAGCATCACTGCATTGGCTCCCTACGACAATGTTATATTGTTGGGGGACTTCAATGTCAATTTATTAAATAAAGACCACAAGACGGCCACCTTGACTGATTTCATAAATTACACCCAGATGAATCAAGTGGTACAGACGCCAACGCATTTCGTGGGAGAAAGTGGTACCCTAATAGATGTTGTGTGCACAGATATAAAAGTGCGCAATGTTGTTGTGAGTCATATCAGTGAGCTCGGAAATCACTCTTTTATTACTTGTGAGGCAATGATCAAGAAGGAGAAGACTAAACCAAGAATTGTAGCTTATAGACCGCTTAAGGATATATTAGTTGACAACTTTAATGCAGACTTGGAATCTATAGATTGGATGGGGATGAGTGGTTCGAGTGATGTAAATGGTATGGTTTCACTATTCACATATGCTACCAATCAGCTCTATGACCTCCATGCTCCCATAAAAACTAAAATGTTTAGAGGCTACCCTACTCCATGGATCACTGACAATATCAAACTGTTGTTCAAGTTGAGAAATGAGGCACGAGTGAAATTCCATACTTTAAAAAAAAACCAAAGTAGTGAAGAAACTGTTGAGTCTGCCAGGAGATACTATGTGGACCTCAAAAACCAAGCATCATTTGCACTGGCCCGAGAGAAAGAAGTATATTTCTCCAAGGATATCAACAGGAATCTTAAGAACCCCAAAGTTTTATGGAGGAACCTAAAAACTCGAGTCCTGCCTGATCATGGGAACTGCGGGCTTCCGGGTCACTTTGATGACCCGAACAGCATTAATGGAACCTTTCTTGTTGTTCCGGGATCGTGTAGTGTCTCGATGTCTCGGCTGACATTCTTTGAGTTCAACAGATTCAGTGCTAATGAATCTCAGTTCGTGCTCAGGAGCGTCAGCCAGACGGATGTTCTGAGAGCATTGCAGGATCTTGGAACAAATGCAACAGGCACTGATGGACTTGGTTTGGATATGCTGAAATTGACACTACCACACACGCTTCAGATTATCACGGCCATAGTCAATACATCAATAAAAACCAACACATTCCCTGAGGCATGGAAGTGTGCTATTGTGCGGCCAATACCAAAAAACAGCAATCCAAACTCCTTCAAGGACCTTCGCCCCATCAGTATACTGCCGTGTCTGTCAAAAGTTTTGGAGAGGGTGGTATATAATCAGACAATCAAATATCTGGAGGATAACAACATATTGCCCGAGATGCAATCGGGTTTTAGAAAATGTCGTGGGACTGCAACGGCGCTGGCTGATGTTATAGGCAACATACTGGAGGCTCGTGATGGGGGTGAGGGGACGATATTGGTGCTCCTTGATTTTTCCCGGGCCTTTGACTCGATAAACACCACTTTACTGCTTTCCAAGATGACTTACTATGGATTCGCGATGGAAACAATAAAGTGGTTTGGAAGCTACCTAAACAATAGATCCCAACTTGTTGAAATCCGTAAAGAGGACGGAACGGTCGTGTCGTCTCTTCCACTCCCTGTCGCGCGCGGCGTGCCTCAAGGCTCAATTTTAGGACCGCTTCTGTACATTCTGTACAGTGCCGATATTGTAGACTCAATCAAACATTGCAAGTACCATATGTATGCGGATGATATTCAGCTATACATGTCTTGTAGACCTACAGACGTCTCGATGGCTGTACAGAATATTAATGCTGATTTGCAAAACGTGGTTACTTGGTCTGAGGACAACTGCCTGGTACTGAATCCTATAAAATCTAAATATATGGTCTTGGGTAGCAAGAGGACAATCAGTGTTATGCTGTCTGCTGGGCCAGTAGTTACAATTAACAATGAAAATATAGAAATGGTAAATGCAGCGACCAATTTGGGTCTCACTATGGATCCAGAGCTACACTTTGAGAAGCACATATTAAATAGTACAAGGAACTGTTTTTATAGACTAAAAACTCTATACTGCTTCAGGAAATACTTGAGTGTAGCTCTGCGCAAACAACTTGTGGACAGTCTGGTCCTATCAAGACTGAACTACTGCGATACAGCTTATGGTCCATGCTTACTAGCAAAAACAAAAAGATTGGTGCAGCGTGTTCAAAATGCTTGCATAAGATACTGTGTGGACATACCACGAAGAAGCCATGTCACCCCTTTTGCGAATCAAAACAATATTTTAAAAATGGAAGCTCGGAGACGTTTGCACATGGCAGGCCTATTGTTTGGAGTTATTACTACTCAAAAGCCACGGTACCTGTATGAAAAATTACAGTGGAGACAGAACAGTTCAATAAACCACATACGCTCAACTACAAATCCACTATCCATCCCTCAGCACAGAACGGCGGCCTTCAGGGGGAGCTTCAAATATGCTGCGACTCACTGTTGGAACAACCTGCCACCACCAATGCGAGACCTGAAAACCAAAAAACACTTCCTAAAACAGTTGAAGAATTTTCTGTTAAACACACAAAAATGTACATAAATTACACACACTACTTACATACATAACACACACAATTCACTACTCACCTCAAGGGTCGCGGCCTTCCAACATGGTGAGGCACAGGTATCCAACAGGTTCGTTCGTGGCTGCAGCCTCCCCCATCATTTATGTTCAATATAGGTATATCTGTATTTTACAGGTATTTTACAGGTTATGCCGGCTACTTGCTGTAAATACAGGACACACACTTCATATTACACTCACACACGGTACACTACTGCTTTATAGTAACAATTCACGTCAGTACATATACAAGTTAAGTGAATCATGGTCTGCACTCACGTCATTCGTTGCATTGCATTCATGATCGCTCGCGAATAGTGAAGCTGGCGGGACGCCATTACGTCACCCAGGGATATGCTGAAAATCAGCGCTGCGACGCTAACCTCTCGAGGTTTAAGTCGTAGAAATTGCTGAGCATATCCTGTTTTTGCGCACGCATACATGACGCACAATATTGGGGCAAGGATAGCATCAAGTACCTATAATTGATGCGTTTTGTTTTATTTAATTAAACTTTTATATAATAATATACTCATGCATGAAGTAAGTACTTAAGTAGGGTGTTTCTTGTCTATGGTCCACAGATAATGTTAGATATTAAGTATTCTATAATTTCAGTAAAGAATAAGTCTGTGGACCATGGACAAGACTTCACTTCATTTTATATTTTTAGCTTTTGTTTTATTTAATTTTATTTTTGGTTATGTTATGTGTGTTTTGCGCAAAAATAAATGGTTTTTCTTTCTTTCTTTCTTTCTATATTCCCTGACGATGCCGGCCACATGGGCTTTTGCATTATCAAGCATAAAAAGGATATTTGGGCCCACATAGGCCGCGTAGTCCGCGTATGGTATCATGTGAGGTTCTAAGCACTCACAAATGTACCTTACAGCATTTAATGTTGGCAGCCGTGGTCCTGTAACAACCTCAAGTTCAGTTTTGCCGCTCGCGGACATACCGCCCCAGACAGTCCATGAGCCACCGCCATTAGCAACCCTCTCTTCAAAGCAGCATTGTGCGAAACGCTCTCCCTTACGTCGGAAGACCTTCTTCCTTCCATCATTGCCATGTAACACAATTTTAGACTCATCAGAAAAGAGTACATGGCTCCAATCTTGCTGTGTCCAATTTAAATGACTGCGTGCGAAATGAAGGCGCGCTGTTAGGTGGGCTCGCGTTAGTTTGAGCCCATTAGCTGGCTTGTGTGGTACCATATCGCGTTCTTTTAACCTTCTCCGAACAGTTCGAGCGCTCACAGATACTCCGTGGAAGTCGCGAAGTTGGTCTTGTATCTCAATGGAGGTAAGGTGACGATTTCTCATGCTGGTCGTCACGATGAATCGATCCTGCCTTTCAGTTGTGACCCGAGATCGTGGCCTTCCTTGGCGACGAACAAAGCCGCCAGTCTCTAGGTACCTCCGATAAACATTTCAGACCGCAGATCGACTTAAATTAAGTTAAACACTCACGTTTCTTTGGCTGTGTCCGGCCTGAATAAGTGCCACAGCTTGGGCGGCGACTTCAGGTGAAGTATCCATAGATTATTGATAGAACCTCACCTTAATGTTAAGAATAAGTAATGTTTGTTGCAAAACCAAAGATATCAATCACCTTTTCAAGAATTAAATCCAAGTAAACCAATAAAACCAAGTTTTCTTAGTATTCGATTGTTTGATACCAACAAACAGGCTCCAAATTGTCTTTTGTTTCTTTAAATTCTGTGTTCGAAATTCAAAAAAAGACTATTGAATGAAATTGTGAATGTGCCAGGTACAAAACTGCATAAAAACTTTTTGCTCGACCTAATATAAAATTTTAGCTAGGACCAAACGAAACTGAAAATACAAGGTGGGCCAATAGATGTGTCCAGAAGTGTAATTAGAAATTATTCAAGTTTCCTTAACCCAGGTTTGCCGTTAGTAGGTGTCGAGCCCGCGCCCTCGTGCATGAGAAGCGGGCGTCTTAAACCTTCACAGTGCCAAGCACGAATAGCTATCGCGTTCGTAACGTAACAGTATCGAGAGGGTCCGGCGCCTTGTGCTCTGGAGCCGGCCAATCAGAGCTAAGCTTCGGAAGCGACAGTTATTCCTTCTTGCACTCTAGTCACCACGACATTAGAATCCTTACTTCCTTATTTATATTATAAATCGGAAAGTGAGTTTGTTTGTTTGTTTGTTTGGTCCGCTTTCACGACATAACTACTGAACCAATTGCTTTGAAATTTTGCAGAGGTAAAGTTAGAAGTCTGGATTAAATAATAGGGTACTTTTTATCCCGGAAAAAATTGATATTCCCGAGGAAAAACAAAAGCATTGGTATAGATGGCACTGTGTGTATTGGTATATACACATCACACAGTGACATATGTCACATAGGCTACTATTTATCCTTTTGTGATGCGAGCGAAGCAGCGGGCAAAAGCTAGTTTTATAAATAAAACAATATATTTCTCAAGCAACATTTTTTATTTTAATTCGTTGTGAATCTTTGTCGCTGAGAAGCTCCAATAGCTCAGTGGTTGTAAATAGTTGTACTTTACTTTGTAAGAACAATGCAAAGACACGCTTGACGCATTATACTAATAACTTTCTAAAATAAAAAAATAAATACTTAAATAAAAATCTTAAAGTCCAACATGGTGCTCACATAATTATGCATACTGACAATCCATAGAATTAGTGCTTCTATACAAGAAAAGGAAACTCTTTGTTTCAATAAAGAAATGCTCGATGCCACAAGGAAACTAGATTGTCTGCATTAGAATTAAAGTGTTAAATTATGTATTAAATTACCTACTATTGGAATTTAGCTACTACTACTACATTTGAGTATTGTCCAGTGGAGCCGAACCAACATGCTGCCAAGCATTCTTATCTTCAAAATAATCTGTCAGTGTGTAGTAAGCTTGATTACATAATTCGCGCTTAATACGCACGCATTTCTTTCAAAGATAATTTTTATTTAAATATCATAATTTATATAACTACATTAATATTTACAACTTAAAATTAACTACAACTAAACTATTAAATAAAAAGAAAGTAAAAGAAAACAACAAAAATTTTACCCTTAATTTAGGTGTCAAAGTATTCGTCCGCATCACTATCACAGGGGAAAGTTCCCAGAAGACTGGCAGCATTGCCACTTTGAATGGCAATGCTTATTTTCTGTCCGAAGAAAAAGCCAGCCCTCTGGTCACGTGTAGAGTCGATTAGCCTACGGGCGATGTCTTTAAACACAGAGTGTGCACTGGGACCCCATGGCCCAAGTGTTTCGACCCCAAACGGCTCAAAACAGTAGTTACCCACTAGATTTGAATATTTACGCCGTTTGAGGGCCTCTGCCGCGGAAGCAGCTGCACCAACGCATGCAGCGGTGCTTAAAAGATGTGATGGCGCAAGGGTGTCTACACACGTCGCGTCCCACACCAAAGGCCTACCCATCTTCCAAGGCAGCAACGACATACCATCTGGTCTTTTGCCGTCATCACGTACCAAACCATTAGGTTCTAATACGGCTGGTACACCGGCTGAGGCAAGAGCACGACGAATGATGTCGTTGATGCTGGCATGGCGAGCTATGCGGCCTGCACTTCTGCAACAAGAAAGACCATGGTGTCCCAAGCCATCGACTCTTTCTCCACAGTGACAATAATGCGGAGAAACACAAGGAGCACCTAAACGTACGCATACAGCTAGGCGGAACGTTATGTGCGCGCTTATGCGCTTAATATATGTAAATAAATTTACTTTCATTGAGATCTAGTATGCTATTTGGTATTTTATAGCATTTAATACCTAACCCCATAAAGGATTTCTGTACTTTGGACAGTCTGAATTGCGGTATAGCTAACTTATTTTTGCCTCTAGTATTAAAATTGTGTCTATCGCTTCTTTTTTCAAACAATTGCCTATTTTTCCTTACATACATTATATTTTCATATATATATTGACAGGGCACCGTTAAAATATTTATCGTTTTAAACAATTCTCTCAGCGATTCGCAACGGCGTAAGTTATATATTGCTCGGATAGCCCGCTTTTTAATGTTAGGTATTTTTTGATGTAGTACATAAACCAACCCCTTTTTAGGGAACAGATAGTACAGTTCCCTAAGATCGGAAAAGGAGGATCCTCCGACCAGACGGGGTGATCGTGCCTGGCGGGCTTTCTGCCCAACAGTTGTTCGTTGGGATTTTCTATTTGTGTTAATTCGCATGTACACTTCATATGTGCAATGTAAAATTTCTACAGATCGGGAATCTACTATTTCTATTAGTTAAATAAATTTTCTGAATAAAGACACTATCTTATCTTAGTTTATAGAGATTACGATAGAAAAATAGATTTTTCTATTCCATGGTACCACCAATGTAACGATAATGTTTTATTAGATACCTTTGTGGAGAGTCGCAGATGCGGTCTGCAGTGCCAAGTATCTGACACATAGGACCTTTATCAATGGGCTGGACAATGATACACAAATCTGCTACGGAGACGATGGGATAGTCAGAGACACATGCTCAGTAAGTATAAGGCAGTTCTTTTATGGAATAGGAGGCAAACGAGGAGACTTGACTGCACGGTTGGCGCGGTGACTGGGTAACTGGCTGCCACGCAATATGTCGCGGGTTCGATTCCCGCACGGACAACTCTGCGTGATCCACAGATTGTAGTTCCAAGTTTGGGTGTCATGTGTATGTGAAATTGTATGTTTGTAAATACACCCACGACACAGGAGAAAAGCATAGTGAGGGCAACGTCTTAAAAAAGACGGATCACCTGATAGTAAGCGATCAGCGACGCCCATGGACACCCGCAACACCAGAGAAGCCACAGGTGCCTTGCAGGTCTTTTAAAAAGAATACGCTCTTTTCTTGAAAGTTTGAAGGTCGTATCGTATCGGAAATACCGCCGTCGACAGATCATTCCACAGTTTTGCTGTGCGAGGCAGAAGCTACAGTTGGGGCCTGCCTGCCGTCTATATGATGGCGATGGGTATGCTGTCGTGAGGGTCGATGGCGAAAAGACAGTTTCCTAAATCTTACTTTAATATCAGTCGAAGAACGTTGAAAAAGTGGCGGAAAATCGGACATAATGCCACTTAGAAATGATAGAAGCACCAAAATGTCAGTGTGTAATGTGTTACCACGTTACCAGACTTAACGATATGACAGATGTCCTTCGTGTCAATGTGTGTGTGTCCCACGTGTAAGTGTATAGTAGCCAGGTGCCACAGTCGCTGTTTCAAGAGACTGTGTCCGCCTTTGTTTCAACTTCCTTTTGTCAAACATATAATAAGAAATTATAAGCCCAGGTTACCTCACTATGTTTTTCTTCACCGTTTATCAGTGGTGTCTGAACAATCTTAGAAAGTACATACATATAACTTGGAAATCTCACATTGGTACTTGCCGTTGGTGGGTTTCGAACCCGCATGAGAAGCGTCTTGAACCTCCGGGCCACCACGACTTGTAATGATAATATTGTCGATGAATGTACCCAAAAACTAATTATATATGTTTTCAGGGTGACAGCGGTGGACCTCTGCAGATCAGGAACGAGAATGTATTCTGTACACATCTGATACTGGGGGTGACTTCTTTTGGCAAATACCGCTGTGGAGAGGTCGGGACTCCCGGAGTGTATACCAAAGTACCGCATTATGTGCCTTGGATTGAAAGCGTGGTGTGGCCTTAGACATAGTTCTTTACTATTTAAATAAATGTTAATATCTACAGATATTATACAGAAAATGAGATGTTTATTTTATACGAATACGTTCCGGTATTTCTGTTTCTGTCACAAATCAACATTAGTAATGTCAATCCCACATGACAAGCGAATAGGTGAAAGAAGAAACAAGCGTTTATCAATGAAATATTATTTTATTAAGGACGCGTTTACGAATCTAACAAAAATAAGCAGTTTTTCGGTGGTTTTTGCGGCAAAATAATATAGAATCAAATGTAACTAAAAATGACCACAGATAGATTACTTCTTAATCTTCAAATGGTAGTAGTTTTTTATTTGATAATTTTGGTTTATAATATTGTAAAAAATAATTTCTGTTGCCTCTTCACACAAAATTGACGAAATCGTGCTGACTTGAGGATCATTTTTCTTTTATTTAATAACACAAATATAATTATTTAAAAATATTTTACGTAAGCAGATATGTCCAACTCAAAAAGGTAGAAAAAAAATCTATCAAAATGTTACAAATAGGCTGAAAACAAAAGTAAAATCGAATCTTATTTTTACACATTATTAGCCGTAACGAAAGATACTTATTGGATTGAAATAAGGGTTATTTTCCTGGTCACTAGACTTGATTTATTGCACAAAAATTTGTAATGAAATTTTAGTTTGCGCTCGGGCGCCGTCGTGAGTGGACACTGTGTCGCTTGTAAGCAGCTCCTCGTTTACGAAAATATCGCTGTACGAACACAAAATATTTGCCCTACCAAACTTGATACTTCACGCATTCTGCACCGACTACAGACAACCAAGGTAAGATTTTATACACAGTTTCATATACTTATAGGAATATAGATTTCATATTTAGTTTTGGACTTGATGGAGTGACCTGCAGGTGTACTTCGAAGACTGCTACTGGAACTAATAGACGAGTGGAGCTAGGTGTGCCGAGTTTGGGCTCGTTTTGTTAGTTATGTTGAGACCTTACCTCCGGACTTGATGGAGTGACCTGCAGGTGTACTTCGAAGACTGCTACTGGAACTAATAGACGAGGGGAGCTAGGTGTGCCGAGTTTGGGCTCGTTTTGTTAGTTATGTTGAGACCTTACCTCCGGACTTGATGGAGTGACCTGCAGGTGTACTTCGAAGACTGCTACTGGAACTAATAGACGAGTGGAGCTAGGTGTGCCGAGTTTGGGCTCGTTTTGTTAGTTATGTTGAGACCTTACCTCCGGACTTGATGGAGTGACCTGCAGGTGTACTTCGAAGACTGCTACTGGAACTAATAGACGAGTATATATTCTGCTATTTCAATATTTTTTTTTTTTAGATGCCAAAGCCTAAGACGTTCGGGAAAAGCTCGCGGAAGAAAGTTTACGCCTGTAGACGTAAATTTTATATGGAAAAGATTTGGGTAATGTACCATCCATCAAACATGGTAAAGACAATGAGTACACCGCACTACGCGATCTTGAACAAGTGTTACAAACGAACATTTTGCAATGTGGGTTGTCGATTGATAAAGAAATTTCTTTTCTCGGTGCAAGTCCTGATGGAAAGTGTGAACACGGTATAGTCGAAATCAAATGCCCGTCATCAGCATATGGAATGGACCCAGAAGAAGCGATACGACAAAAAAGTAGACTTTTGGAAATACTCTTCGAATTCGAACCAATTAGTTGTGAACACGAATCATAAGTGGTATTTCCAAATTCAAGGTCAGCTACGAATTACAGGGGAAAAGACTTGTGTCTTTGCTATTTGGACGGGCCCTGGAAAAATTAAATATGAATTTATAGCCAAGGACGATCAATTCTGGAAGGAGAATATGGAAACACACTTAATTCGATTCTATAAGAACTGTCTCCTTCCCGAATTGATCGATCCAAGATTCAAAAGAAACATGGAACTACGGGAACATTCATCCCATTGTCATAATAATATATTGAAAAATAAAAATTTATAAAAAAAAAGTTTCTTGTTTTTCTCTACCCTATTCCACACTACCCTACTCCTCAAACAAAGCCTAAACACTTGGTTTGGATTGGTGAGCCCGTTCTTGAGTTATAAATTTACAACGAAAAGTGGCATTGATTTTTATATACATAGAAGATTAATGTTTCAGTATACTGGCACTTTAAAAGTATTTGTGTACCAAATAAACGTATTTTGTAGTTTTGGGAACCCACTTTCATTTGATACTAAAACAAAATTATACATATATAGGGTGATGGGTAATTAATGTCAGCTGCTCAGTACATTAGGCAAATATAAATGTACTAAACAGCTGATTTTTTTTTTGCGATTTCAAGTTTGTTCCCATAGAAAAAGTTGTTTGTTATCATGAGCACAATCACGTGTTTAAGTATTGTACACTAATTACCCATCACCCTATATAATAGGTAGGTACCTAAAAAATTTTACAAGAAAAAAAAAAACTACTTGAAAAGTTATTTTTCACTGTGTAGTTGTCTTCGAAGTACACCTGCAGGTCACTCCATCAAGTCCGGAGGTAAGGTCTCAACATAACTAACAAAACGAGCCCAAACTCGGCACACCTAGCTCCACTCGTCTATTAGTTCCAGTAGCAGTCTTCGAAGTACACCTGCAGGTCACTCCATCAAGTCCGGAGGTAAGGTCTCAACATAACTAACAAAACGAGCCCAAACTCGGCACACCTAGCTCCACTCGTCTATTAGTTCCAGTAGCAGTCTTCGAAGTACACCTGCAGGTCACTCCATCAAGTCCGGAGGTAAGGTCTCAACATAACTAACAAAACGAGCCCAAACTCGGCACACCTAGCTCCACTCGTCTATTAGTTCCAGTAGCAGTCTTCGAAGTACACCTGCAGGTCACTCCATCAAGTCCGGAGGTAAGGTCTCAACATAACTAACAAAACGAGCCCAAACTCGGCACACCTAGCTCCACTCGTCTATTAGTTCCAGTAGCAGTCTTCGAAGTACGCCTGCAGGTCACTCCATCAAGTCCGGAGGTAAGGTCTCAACATAACTAACAAAACGAGCCCAAACTCGGCACACCTAGCTCCACTCGTCTATTAGTTCCAGTAGCAGTCTTCGAAGTACGCCTGCAGGTCACTCCATCAAGTCCGGAGGTAAGGTCTCAACATAACTAACAAAACGAGCTCAAACTAGAAAAAAAAAACTGTCCATCCATGAAATCAATGAAATTAGGTTAATGGTACCTATATGTACCATTATGATTACTAATGAAAATGGTAACAAAAGTATACATATAATATACTTTTGTAACCATTTCACGTTACAAACCAAATCAAAGTTAACTTAAAAAAAAACATTGCAAAATTAAATAAAAATAACTCAAGTATCAAGTCGTGTCAGTTTACACATAATTTCGCCGCTTCGCGCATTTCGCTGTGTGTGTGTGACATGCACGTGTAGTAGTAAGACTCAATACCTAAAATTGAAGCGCGTCAATTCGTAAACGCGTCCTTAAGAAATAATCCTGGCCGTTTTCACCAACCATCTCTTCACTAAGAGATACTCAGCGTAAGGAATACCTAGACTATCCCATTACCTTTACCGTTAGATGTCTTTTACAGGTTGGCGAATACCAAAACGTCGTTAAGTGTCACCTATCTTAACTTAGGGATACCTTAAAATTTTATAAAAGTTGGTGAAAACGGCTTCTTACTTTTTAATTATTACTTTCTTTCAGAGGGTTTTGTCCCAAACCACCCATAACGGTGTTCTGAGCCCAAACGTGGAGACCATCCCAGGTCCGTATGAGCGGAGGTCTCTGAGAACCTTGATTTTGAGGCTGAACGTAAATCACTTGTGGTTGCTGTGGGTAAAATAATGGTTGCTGTGGGTAAAATAGTGGTTGTTGTGGGTACATCACTTGTGGTTGCTGTGGGTAAAATAGTGGTTGTTGTGGGTACATCACTTGTGGTTGTTGTGGGTACATCACTTGTGGTTGTTGTGGGTACATCACTTGTGGTTGCTGTGGGTAGTATGGTTGTGGAGGTGTGTTGTACTGCGGTGGGGTTGGATTTTGCCGCTGTGGGGGTGGGTTGTGCCGCTGTGGGAGTGGGTTGTACCGCTGTGGTGGTGGGTAGTACTGAAGAGAAGATGAGTTATAGCCGTACCCTGCAAAAACAACGAGTTTTAATGACAGTAATATTAATGAACACAAAAAGGATTATTCAATTCGGACCAGTAGTTCCGGAGATTAGCACGTTCAAACAAACAAACAACCAATAGACTCTTCAGTATAATATAGTAACAACTGGAGAGCATCGCAGAGTCCAAGAGACAGACAAAAGTTTTAGATACACTCAAATGTAAATGAAGAAAGAAAGAAACACCATTTATAGCGCAGAGAGAAGCGCAGAAAACACATAGCATAACTAATAAAATGTAATATAAAGCGAGGGTAAACCAAGGTATCATAGAAATATTAGAGATAAAGGTACATAATTATAAATTAACAATACCAAGGTTCAAAGCTAAAGAAAAATGAAAAATGAAGTCTTCATCTTTATGTATATAATTCTTCTGTGAGTGTGTATGTCACTGAACTTCTCCCAAACGACTGGACCGATTTTGATGAAATTTTTTGTGTGTGTTCAAGGGGTTCTGGGAATGGTTTAGATTCACAAATCAGATGGCGCTGCAGTCGATGTTTAGGTTATCTATCCTAAACAGCTGAATTAATTTTGTTTATACATTCAAGTGGATATGCAGGACAACGTCGGTTGGGTCCGCTAGTACCTATATAAAATGGGACCCGTTTCCCATTGTCACGCCATAACTTCAGAACGGCTAGACAGATTTGGCAGATTTTTTTTATTGTGTTTGTTATCGTCAGGGGTAGGTTCTTAAGACAGAAAAAATCCTACGGGAACAAGAGAAGACGAGATTACGCGTACGAAGTCGCGGGCAGAAGATGATGATGTAATGGTTTTTTTTTTATTAAAATTATATATGTTTCGTTGCTGTGCCCGACAGGGTCCACAATGAACTGTATTATTCTATGTTACCACCTAAGTAAAACATTGTGGAACGCAATAAAGAATTTGAATTTGAATTTGAAGCTAGTAGTTCATAAAATTGTTTTGCTACACTACTGTAATGATAAAGGAAAATAGGTATTAGCTACAATAAAAACAATACGAAGCTATAATAGGTACTTGATGCAAGTAAATCCCATTGCCTTAATATTGTGCGTCATGTATGCGTGCGCAAAAACAGTATATGCTCAGCAATTTCTGCGACTTAAACCTCAAAAGTCATGATGGCCTGGACGTTTAGGACGCTGGCTTCTCATGCATGAGAATGCGGGTTCGAAACCTACTAACGGCAAGTACCAATGTGACTTTTTCCAAATTATATGTACTTTCTAAGATTATTTAGATGCCACTGACAAACGGTGAAGGAAAACATCGCGAGGAAACCTGGGCTTATAATTTCTAATTATAAGTTTGTAATCGCCAACCCGCATTGAGCAAGCGTGGTGATAAATGCTCAAACCCTCTCCGTGTCAGAAGAGGCTTCGCTCAACAGTGGGCATTTATAGGCTGTTGATGATGAAACCTCAAGAAGTTAGCGTCGCAGCGCTGATTTTCAGCACATCCTTGGGTGACGTAATGGCGTCCCGCCAGCTTCACTAATCGCTAGCGAACAAGAATGCAATGCAACGAATGAGTTGAGTGCAGACCATGATTTACTCAATTTGGTAAATGTAGTGACGTGAGTAGTTGCTATAAAGCAGTAATGTACCGTAAATAGGTATCTTAGCTGCAATAAGCAATCAAAGTATAAAATATTCATTACCATTAGGGGACGCTGGGTTTGTGTTTGGATTCGTATTCAGCGGCGCCTGGGACGTCGTTGCGTTCAATTGTGGCAACGGACTCGCAGAAACAAATCCATCTCCTGGAGACCCTGTAGGAGAAACATCGATTTTAATGTTAGGAATATGAAATCCATTTAGTGCTTAGAACTTAGAACCACTTTTTCTGAGCCGGTGATCAGCCCAAGCAGGCAGGCTAGAATACAATCTGTTGCCACCCCAATCCGTCCCAAGGGTGCCGTAGGGGCTGACTAAGGAACGTTTAACAGAGACAGGGCAGCAGCGTCGTGGTGGCTCGTGAAAATGTCGTGGTGGCCCAGAGGTTTAAGACGCCCGCTTCTCATGCATGAAAGTGCAGATCTTAAGAAGAATGATATTATCAGGAGGACGGAGGAACAGGAATCTTTGTTTTTTTCTTTCTTTTCTTTTTAAAACGTTGCCCCACATTAGGATTTTCTCCTGTGTCGTGGGTGCGTTTACAAATATACAAGTTCATATACACAACGACACCCAAACCCGAAACAACAATTTGTGGATCACATCACACAAAGTGTTGTTCCGCGACACGTTGCACGGCAGCCGGTTGCCCAGCCACCGCACCAACCGTGCAGTCATTGCAATCTGTATTGGGAAATATTATTCTCAGAAGGAAACAGAGTGTCTGCAATAAAAAATCTAAAACTCAGTTGTCTGCTGGCTCGTCAAAAACAAAAGACGACTCGCTTGTATCAGCAATTAGCGAGCAAGTTCATGATGTGATTCTCTCGGAGTTTCCGGGTATAATTTGTAATATCATGGAGACTGAACTGTCGTCCATAAAGGAAGATTTGTCTGATTTCCGCAGGACTATAGAATTTGTTAGCGCGGGCTTTGACGAAATGAGAAACACCGTTAATAAACTAGTCATAGAGAACTCGGACCTGTCAGTGGAAAATAAGATACTTAAATCCAATGCATCGGAACTCTTGGACCGTTTGAACAATGTGGAACAACATCTGCTTGAGGAAAATCTGGAGATACAAGGAGTGCCGGAACACCGGAATGAGAGCCTACCTAATCTCTTGGAGCAATGTGGCCGTGTGGTGGGTTGTAGTTTCGGTGAGGACGATAATCGTGAAATACACTAGTGTGGCTAAATTAAACAGAGAGAGTAAACTTCCTCGTGCTATTATTTTCAAGTTTGGAAATATAAGAAAGCGTGACGAATTTCATTCAGCAGTATATGAGTACAACAAATCTAATCCAAAAGAAAAACTTAACACATCGTTACTCGGAATCGGAGGTGACAGGAAACCTGTGTATGTCTCGGAACACCTGTCTCTCGCCAACAGGACGTTACATGCAGCAGCACGTGTAAGAACTAAAGAGCTGGGTTACAAATTTGTTTGTATTAAGAATGGCCGCATATATGTAAGAAAGCTGGAAGATTCAAAGTATATAATTATTGTGAGGAATAGGGATAGTCTTGACCTCATTTGCTAATGTCCAACAGGGCTGGTTAGTTAAAGCAGGATTTACTTGATCTATCTTTGATGTTTAGGATACCAAGACATAAAGATGTATCTGTCAATATATTACCAGAACGTTAGACGTATCAAAACTAAGACTCTTGATATTTATCAAAGTCAAAGTCAAAATCATTTATTTCAATCAGACCAGGAAGGCACTTTTGAACGTCACAACAAAATATTTAAATATTAAATAATAAGAAAAAAATGTCAGTCTGTAGGTCAGTCCTCTAGTGAAGCTATTTGCTCGTTCCAAAGTGTAGATTCCTATGGAGAAGAACGAGCAAGAAACTCCATAGGTTATATAATTCAGTTTTAATTAATAACTATGATATCATATGTTTCACTGAGACACGGCTTGATGGCACTGTTAGGTCATCGGAGTTGTCTGACGACAGATACTGTGTATTGCGAAGGGATCGGGATGTTGGTATTCAGACTCGGTACAAAAAAGTCATGGTGGGGGTGAGCTGGTTGCATATTGCAAAAAGTTTCAGGTCTTGTATAGAAGGGACTAGGATTCGGAGCATGTGGAGGATCTGTGGCTGCTCCAAATCTAAGTAAATGAATCTATAACTGTATTTACAGTTATAGATTCATTTATGTGCATTGTATACTGTAGGGACTGGTAGGGACACTCTCGTACACATCTATGTAAATGCATGTGCATGGCTGTGTGCGTAGGGCGTCGTATCATATTGCTATTCCCTCCTTAAATTAGACTAAAAGCCAGTCTTCACATACATTTGACTGCACGGTTGGTGCGGTGGCTGGGCAACCGGCTGCCGTGCAACGTGTCGCGGGTTCGATTCCCGCACGGGACAACACTTTGTGTGATCCACAAATTGTTGTTTCGGGTCTAGCTGTCATTGTGTATGTGAACTTGTATGTTTGTGAACGCACCCACGACACAGGAGAAAATCCTAGTGTGGGGCAACGTTTAAAAAAAAAAAAAAAAAACACGGTGTGCCGGGCCGGTACTTTTGTTAAACTTGAACTTTTGTATAATAATTTCGTGTGTCTTAGTGTTAACAATATCATTTACCAGTGGCGTTCTGAACTTTTATTTATTTCTGACATTCATATATTATAGACACAACCCAAAATTCCTGATTATTTTCTTTTCTTCCTAATTTTTTGCCACTGCATATTGTAAAAGGTTTTTTGGCTATAGGCTACATGTTAGTACATGTAGCCTATAGCCAAAAAACCTAAATAGCATACTAATGCTATCAACTACGGGGGTAGAGCTGTGAATCACTATTCCATGCGAACGAAGTCGCGGGCTCAGCTAGTCAAAATATAAAATATTTGTTACCATTACGAGACCCTGGGGTCGGGTGTGAATTTGTATTCAGCGGCGCCTGGGACTTCGCGGGATTCAATTGTGGCAACGAACTCGCAGAAACAAATCCATCTCCTGGAGACCCTGTAGGAGAAACATCGATTTTAATGTTAGGAATATGAAATCCATTTAGTGCTTAGAACTTAGAACCACTTTTTCTGAGCCGGTGATCAGCCCAAGCAGGCAGGCTAGAATACAATCTGTTGCCACCCCAACCCGTCCCAAGGGTGCCGTAGGGGCTGACTAAGGAACGTTTAACAGAGACAGGGCAGCAGCGTCGTGGTGGCCCAGAGGTTTAAGACGCCCGCTTCTCATGCATGAAGGTGCAGATCTTAAGAAGAATGATATTATCAGGACGGAGGAACAGGAATCTTTGTTTTTTTCTTTTGTTTCTTTTTAAAACGTTGCCCCACATTAGGATTTTCTCCTGTGTCGTGGGTGCGTTTACAAACATACAAGTTCATATACACAATGACACCCAAACCCGAAACAACAATTTGTGGATCACACAAAGTGTTGTTCCGTGTGGGAATCGAACCCGCGACACGTTGCACGGCAGCCGGTTGCCCAGCCACCGCACCAACCGTGCAGTCATTGCAATCTGTATTGGGAAATATTATTCTCAGAAGGAAACAGAGTGTCTGCAATAAAAAATCTAAAACTCAGTTGTCTGCTGGCTCGCCAAAAACAAAAGACGACTCGCTTGTATCAGCAATTAGCGAGCAAGTTCATGATGTGATTCTCTCGGAGTTGCCGGGTATAATTTGTAATATCATGAAGACTGAACTGTCGTCCATAAAGGAAGATTTGTCTGATTTCCGCAGGACTATAGAATTTGTTAGCGCGGGCTTTGACGAAATAAGAAACACCGTTAATAAACTAGTCATAGAGAACTCGGACCTGTCAGTGGAAAATAAGATACTTAAATCGAATGTATCGGAACTCTTGGACCGTTTGAACAATGTGGAACAACATCTGCTTGAGAAAAATTTGGAGATACAAGGAGTGCCGGAACACCGGAATGAGAGCCTACCTAATCTCTTGGAGCAATGTGGCCGTATGGTGGGTTGTAGTTTCGGTGAGGACGATATCGTGAAATGCACTTTTTTTTTTAAGGGGGGAAAATCATCGAATGACTGCTCCCACCTGGGCGAGGCGGGAGGGAGTGTCAGACTCTTACTGACTGAAATCCACCCCGTTCCTTCTCCTGCACGTCGAGCCGGAGCCCCGGTTACCCGTTCGGTTCTCCGCGACATCGTGAAATGCACTAGAGTGGCTAAATTAAATAGAGAAAGTAAACTTCCTCGTGCTATTATTGGTAAGTTCGGAAATGTAAGAAAGCGTGACGAATTTCATTCAGCAGTATATAGGTACAACAAATCTAATCCAAAAGAAAAACTTAACACATCGTTACTCGGAATCGGAGGTGACAGGAAACCTGTGTATGTCTCGGAACACCTGTACCTCACCAAAAGGACGTTACATGCAGCAGCACGTGTAAGAACTAAAGAGCTGGGTTACAAATTTGTTTGGATTAAGAATGGACGCATATATGTAACAAAGCTGGAAGATTCAAAGTATATAATTATTGTGAGGAATAGGGATAGTCTTGACCTCATTTGCTAATGTCCAACAGGGCTGTTTAGTTAAAGCAGGATTTACTTGATCTATCTTTGATGTTTACGATAACAAGAAATAAAGATGTATTTGTCAATATAGTACCAGAACGTCAGACGTATCAAAACTAAGACTCTTGATATTTATCAAAGTCAAATTCAAAATCATTTATTTCAATTAGACCAGGAAGGCACTTTTGAACGTCACAACAAAATATTTAAATATTAAATAATAAGAAAAAAATGTCAGTCTGTAGGTCAGTCTTCTAGTGAAGCTATTTGCTCGTTCCAAAGTGTAGATTCCTATGGAGAAGAATGAGCAAGAAACTCCATAGGTTATATAATTCAGTTTTAATTAATAACTATGATATCATATGTTTCACTGAGACATGACTTGATGACACTGTTATGTCTGCGGAGTAGTTTGACAACAGATACTGTGTATTGCGAAGGGATCGGGATGTTGGTATTCAGACTCGGTACAAAAAAGTCATGGTGGGGGTGAGCTGGTTGCAGATTCCAAAAAGCTTCAAGTTTTGTGTAGAAGGGACTGGGATTCGGAGCATGTGGAGGATCTGTGGCTGCTCCAAATCAAAGTAAAAATGAATCTATAACTGTATTTACAGTTATAGATTCATTTATGTGCATTGTATACTGTAGGGACTGGTAGGGACACTCTCGTACACATATATGTAAATGCATGTGCATGGCTGTGTGCGTAGGGCGTCGTATCATATTGCTATTCCCTCCTTAAATTAGACTAAAAGCCAGTCTTCGTATAACGGTGTTATACGAAGACATGTTATACAACTTTTGTTAAACTTGAACTTTTGTATAATAATTTCGTGTGTCTTAGTGTTAACAATATCATTTACCAGTGGCGTTCTGAACTTTTATTTATCTCTGACATTCATATATTATAGACACAACCCAAAATTCCTGATTATTTTCTTTTCTTCCTAATTTTTTGCCACTGCATATAGTTAAAGGTTTTTTGGCTATAGGCTACATGTAAGTATGCTATCAACTACGGGGGAGGAGCTGTGAATCACTATTCCACGCGAACAAAGTCGCGGGCTCAGCTAGTTAAAATATAAAATATTTGTTACCATTACGAGACCCTGGGATCGGGTGTGAATTTGTATTCAGCGGCGCCTGGGACTTCGCGGGATTCAATTGTGGCAACGAACTCGCAGAAACAAGTCCATCTCCTGGAGACCCTGTAAGAGAAACATCGATTTTAATGTTAAAAATATGAAATCCATTTAGTGCTTTAACTTAGAACTACTTTTTCTGAGCCGGTGATCAGCCCAAGCAGGCAGGCTAGAATACAATCTGTTGTCACCCCAATCCGTCCCAAGGGTGCCGTAGGGGCTGACTAAGGAACGTTTAACAGAGACAGGGCAGCAGCGTCGTGGTGGCTCGTGAAAATGTCGTGGTGGCCCAGAGGTGTAAGACGCCCGCTTCTCATGCAAGAAAGTGGAAATCCGAAACCTACCAAAGGCAAGTACCAATGTGGCCTTTTGCAAGTTATATGCACTTTCTAACATTATTTAGACACCACTGACAAATCGTGAGGAAACCTGGGCTTATAAATTGTAATTATCCGTTTGAAATCACCAACCCAACTCAGTGAGCAAGCGTTGCAATTAACACTCAAACCTTCTCCGTGTGAGAAGACGCCTATGTTGAGCAGGAGCCACTTGTAGGCTGTTGATGATGATGATGTGGGCAACAGCGCTCTTTGATGAATCTGAACTGTGATCTCCAGCCTGCCTGCCAAACGTGAAGATTACGACAAGGCCTCTTCTATAGAGAAGGTCCATACTCCAGTGGAATCTCATGGGCTGCTGATCATGACGATGATCAAAGAAAATATAATTTAAATGAACAAAATTAGTAAAATATAAAATGTTGACTTACATGAGGTCCCCAAGAAAGCGACGAGGAGAACGACGGATGCTTTGCTCAGGAACATGTTTGCTGTCGACGGCGACTGTGTTCTGAAGAGCTTCGGGTTCGCTTAAATAGTGCGTGTCATTCCTACTATTAACTACCTACCTATCTACTATCAACAAAAAGATAGCTCGACCTCGACGGAATTCCCAACGTAGACACTGATAACTCTAATAAAAATTTAAACTTATTAATACTAGCTTCTGCCAACAGCTTCGCTCGCGTTCCGAGGAGCAAACGGTAGCCTATGTGTTACCTCAAACCATTATCTACCTCAGTTCCAATTTTCATCCCGGTCCCTTCATTCGTTGTGATGTGACTGAGTAACAAACACACACACAAACCCCTGTATCCTCAAAGAAGCAAGCTCGGCTCTAGTGCAGGCTATAGTGCGGGGTGTGGGGAAGTAGGCAACCGTGTTCGCCTTCTGCGAAGCAGTCATGGAGGAGGGGGAGCGCCGAGCGCATAAGGAAACGGACTTCCTCATATCCACCGCCGTAGGTGACGTTCTAGGTACAGCATAACCGAAGGTCTGCGGATTTTTAACCTTTTACCTTGAGAATAGCAGAATGCGCCATACCACCATACGAACTTCCACCACTTATTTGAAGGGTGAAGATAGTGGAAGGGATATGTTAAAAAGAGACAAAAGTACCCTATGTCACCACTCTCCATCCGTTCATCTATCTCAACTTAAAAGAATCACGTCAATTCGTCTCTCTGTTTTGCGGCGAGAGACGGACAAACAAACAGACACACACTTTCACATTTATACTGTAGTATGGAAGTGTTGATGACAAATTGGATTTTCGTCAGTCTTATTATTATCAGCACTATGTTGTTGAATTATATAAATACAGTTTACTTATCTCTCGACCACACATTATGTATTTATTATTATAGGTGTAACTTAATTTCTGTATATGTCGCAGATGAATTGTATAATCTGCCGTATTACATTACGGCTAGCCGTTCAGCAAAAAATTTTTAGCATTTCGTCATTTCTACAGCACTATCAGTTTCACCACCCTCGAAAACCATGAAAACGACACCCATGACGAAAAGATGAAGATTTCTTGCAGCTGCCATCTAGGATTTATATTCAGACAATACCATCGGTTTTACCACCCCTAAAAACCACGAAAACGACACCCATGAGTCCCATGACAAATAAGTAAATGTAAAAAAGTGCAGCCGCCATCTTGCATTTACATTTTGACAGGACAACTATGTTGATAATTTTGTATAGCCGCCATATTGGAATAACGTTTCATTTTAATACTATACAATATGATGATGATCACTCAGACCATCCATTGTAAAATAATGACAATGAGGTTAAACGTGTGCCGTCATACTGCAGAACGTTTCGCATTGACAATACGACCAATCGTGCAGTCGCCGTATCACAAAACGGCCCTGCTGTACATGGCTAGCCGTACTGTAATACGGCGGATGATACAATTCGCCTGCGACATATACATAGTATTAAAAAAAAACTTATAAAACAGAAAGAAAGAAAAAATATATATTCGACAATTAGCACACAAAACAAAGATTATAAAAAAATTAAAATACAAAAAAAATAAACAAAATACTAATAATAAACTTAAAAGAATAGAGATCAGAACAAAAAACATCACAGTGTAACAAAATAATAATATTATAATAACAGAATAATAATATTATAATACAAAATAATAATATTACAATAACAGAATAATAATATTATAATACAAAATAATAATATTATAATAACAGAATCTTGAACATACAAAAATAAAATCAAATAAACAAAATAATAATATTAATTTAACAATAGGTATTGGGCTTATACAGTTGCCAATTATAGGTTAACTAACTTTACAATTAAGTGATAAGCGCCTATAGAAACGAACATGTAATAATAAAAAAAGTCTGGGTATTTGTGTGTTTGTAAAGTCACCGATATAGTCCAGCAGATTACTGCACGGTTGGCGCAGTGGCTGAGTGATCGGCTGCTGAGCATCGTGTCGCGGGTCCGGCAGACGATAATGGCATTTTCTGACTAAAATGACCATTATTACCCCGGAGTCAGGAAGTTTGGTGGTGTTTCCACCTCCACCTTTTTTTTTTTTTTTTTTTAATATTAAAGATTATTTCTCCACGGACTCTAGGTCCGTGCCCTTGTCATACGGTTTTTTAATTATAATACATCTAGTCAATTTTTATAAAGTAAAGAGGGAACCTAGTTACATACTACAATTAACTACATCTATAATTATTAGCAAAAGTATAGGTTACATAATAATTAGGCACTATTTATTTATTTCTATTTCAAAGGCTTTATGAAACCAGCCCACCAACAAGATGGGAGAGCCGACCTGACCCAGCAGAAGGCACCCGTTCACGAGTATGACGTGTGTGTCAGCAATTGGTCCGGTCAACCTTTTTATTGGGAACGGAACAACCCAACACACAGCGCCACCGACTGTAGGACATTTATGTGTGCATGACGCCTCAACCTTGCCACATGGGCCGATTCCAATAAAGCGTACAATAGTCCAAAGTCAATTGGTCATATTCTATTTCTACATGTTTCTGCACACACATTTCCTCATGTTGCATTCGTTCCATCACAAGCAACACTCCCCGCCCAAGAGAGCACCCATGACTGCCGCGTCCCTGTGTTGATGGCCATTTTCAGGTTGTAGTCCTTAATACCTGCTCACCCTCATCAGCCGCCTTCCTGATTAGTTTGCTTATCGCGTCTTCACTGTTGTCTGTGTAATAGATGCAACCATGCGTGTGACGCGATATTGCTACTACCGCGTGTGGTACGCTGTCATGTATTTGATGTTTCTTTGTTGCTGTGTTGACAACAATCACATTCGCACACGAAAGTCCCTGTGCCTCGTGTATCGTGAGCACGCGTGATCCCACGGTCGACCCGTATCCCTGGTTCTTAAGGGATTCCTTCTCTGCCTGAGTGTGTACCAGGTATAAAGTGTCGGGGAGTGACTTTGGAATCATCGCCCCCGAGAACCTTTTTATCTCGAGGGATCTCACGAACGACCTGGACGAATATATGCCACTGTAAACTGTGCTGAGGGCATACGCCACATCCATTGGATTTCTGTGGGTACACATCAATTCCTGGCTTATGGGCGTGATATATGTAGGGCGGCTGTAGAGTAGAGGGAAGAGGTTATCACGATCTATAAACGGAAGCTGATTTATGTCACCAATTAGAAGGACTTCCTTGGCTCGAGTTATTCGGGCGGCCATCACAACGGCTCCAAAGTGGTTCATGAGAGCCTCATCTACCATTAGCGATGGCAGCTCTCTCGCTCCCCCAAGCCGTTTACTAGGATGGACGCCATTGTTCGAACCCTAGATTTGACGAGTCCTCCGATTCGGCAGGATAGTTTGCCTCTGAGGTCATTTGCTGCTTCGGTTGTCGTGGTGACAATTAGATCTTTGCCCGCTTCAAATTGATCTACTATCCATGTCGTTTTTCCGCAACCAGGGACGCCATTTGTCCAGCGAAACGTCGGAGTATGCCAGTCTCCAAAAACTTCGCCGTCTGATCCAGAATCAGAAATGGATCTTGCCATCTCTAATATTCTATCGTCCAGCATAATTCTGTGCATTTGGCAACCACTACTAGGGAATCCCCTGGAGGAGTTTTAAACTTTAACACTCCGCATCGATCGGATTCCCTCTCGTCCAGAGACACAAATCGGCAGTTGCGTTATAAGCAGCCATACTTCGAGTTATAGAGGTTCCTCTCAGTACCCTCGAGGTGTTGTTGTCGTATATGACTGCTTCTGCTGCTTCGAGTCTATCGTTCAGTATTAGCTCGTTTCCTTGCAGGTAAGTCTGCAGAATGGATTCGCATTTCCGCATGTTGACTGCCTGGTTGCCTCCACCACTGCGGTAAACTCGAGAAAAGCATTTACGACATGGTCTCTGGTAGTGGACGCTTGTCGAAGCCTCGGCGGACAAACGTGACCCATAGCTGCTCTTGTTGGTGATGACCTGGGGGGAGGAGACTGTATTTGTGCGCCTCCTGATCCTTGAGCAGATTTAACCACATTTTTTCTGAAGGGTGACGAAATCAGTCCGGTTACTGAGCATATGGCCGCTGTTATTGCCCACACTCTACCTCGTGATTCTAATTTTTTATTTTCCCTCTCGGTGTTTTGTTGGTGTTGTTGCAGAGCGCTTTGTTGCCTATATCTTTGTTGTAGACGCTCTGAGCCGCTTGGAGAATCCACCCTTAGCGCGTATCGAACTGGCTTTTTGAGGAAACTCAAGTCCTCACCCCTGTTCTCGTACACGATGACTTCATGATGTTCTGAAGCCCTGACGCATCCTATAAGGTCTGCCGTTCTCCCCTTCTCATAAGCTACCACGGCAGCGTCCACACTAATTATTCTGGGACTCATACCCTCGACCTCTCCCCGCCCACCCATGTCCGACAGCACACCGCAAGCTTGTTCAAAACAAGTCATTGAGTCGACGCTGGAGAACATTGCAATTGTTTTATTGCGTGTTCGCAGTAGTCGACAGCTCCGACCCAACAGTTGCATTTCTGGCAGCGCATCGTATGTTTTGCGCCGCATACTTGTCTTGGATGTGCTGCCATTCATTAGGGAGGCTAAGCCGGGTGAAATAGTAAGCCATTTGCTGTTCTTGCTTTCGCAGAAGGCTATCCCTAGCCTTTCGCTGCTGGTGTTCATGAACAGAGCTACACTTCGTAGCCGTATTCCTTTGGAGCCGCATTCTCCATGCAAGAGTATTTGCCTCTCATTGATGGTGTGCGGTTCAGTGGTACGGGCGATCTCGGATACTGCCATGGAAGTATTTGGTTGATTCTCCAAGTTGGCTATTCGATTTGTATTATTTAATGTGCTGTTTCTTTCAGCCGCCCTGTTGAAGATGGTTTCAATGTAGCTCAGAAAATGCGGTCTTTTGGTTTTATCAGCCAGAATGGCACTCAGATTTGAGGAATCCAGATTTGCATCTATTACATTTTCTAAGTTGGTTCTGGCGGCTAGAAAACGAGGACACTCTAGAATAATGTGCCATACAGACTCACTGATAGTTGATCGCATTCGCAACCTGCACTTTCTTTTAGTTTAAATCGATGCAGATATTCAGCGATCCCTCCATGTCCAGTCAGCGCCTGAACTTGGGCAGGTGTCAACTTTGTTGATCTCACTATTCGATATGCCTCATGGACATCTGGGAGAAACGTTTTAGTCACCTGCCCAGTAGTTGAGGTGGTATACCTGTCCTGCCACTTACGGATAGTTTCGTCCCTAATTTTCTTTTTGACATAGGACATGGGTATTCTACAGTAGTCTGCCGTGGTGTTATTTTTCTGTTTGGCAGCGGTTTTAGCTAATTCGTCTGCCCTCTCATTTCCAGCCGTTCCAACATGGGCCCTCAGCCAGTAGAATCGAACCTCTCTTCCCTGTTCCGTTATGGTCTCCAAACACTGCTTTATCTCCTTGGCCAAACAGTGGGTAATCCTGGGATTTTCAAAACATCGAGGGAGGACCTAGAGTCACTAAATATGTTTACTCTAGTCGCTCCATTGTCGAGAACCATTTTAGCCGCTCTGTTCAAAGCGTATAGTTCAGATTGGAAAACCGTGCAGGAAGGGTCTAAACTAAAAGTGGAAAACATGTACTCACGACCGCCCTCCCACCAAGTCAAGGCAGAACCAACGCCTCCGTTAATTCTGCTGCCATCTGTGTATAATTGAGGGCCGGCAATATTTTGGACGAGAGGAGATCCAGAGTCGTCGTTCTCCAGGAGCTCATAGTTGATAGACATTAATTTTGAGGGATGTGGCTGGTCCAGGTAATGGACCCGCTTTTCAAGCTCCTTTTGAGGTGGTAAGTAGTCCAGAGAGAATCCTCTTTTAATTCGATACAAACTGGCAGATTCCTGGACTCTCAGATCGAGTGGGAGAGTTCCGGACAAGATTGTTGCTGATGTGAGCGACACTGTACGATAAGCTCTACAGATTTTTGTGTGAATCCCCTTTGAAGAGCATTTAACTGTTTTTTGATCACCTGTAGCTCCGTCACTGGGGCCCACACGTTTGCGGCGTAAAGTACAATCGGCTCAATGACCGCGACGTATATTGTTCTCGTTATTTCCCCGTTGAGACCCCACGTCACCTTGGCTGCGCGTGCTAGCTGTTTGTAAATGTCTGCAGCTTTCTTGCATATGGCAGATATATGTGACCTGAAGGTGAGTTTTCTGTCTATAGTGAGGCCTAAGAGCTTTACCTCTTCTACGAGATTTATTCTGGTGCCTGCCATAAACAGGTCTGGGGGCTCAAGAACACGCCTTCTTGTCAGCAGCATAGCGTTCGTTTTACTTGCCCCGAATCTGAGCTTGTTGCTGACCCCCCAGGCTGCTACTAGTTCCAAGGCACCATTTACCGATTGCTCCAATGCACTCACTTTATAGTTCGAGAACAAGAGAACCACGTCGTCCGCAAAAGCCTGGCAGTAAACTCCCTCTCCTGTGAGTCTGTGTAGCAACGGATCGAGGACAAGGTTCCAAAAAGTCCACCTCCACCTTCGTCCCCCAGAAAGCTCGTGTCGCTGTTGGTCCTGCGCCTGATCTCCACTCGTGTCGGTCTGCCGTCCCATCGCGATCAGAGAGTGAGAGAACAGAGAGTGCTCTTATGTTTGCGCACACACTTGTGCACTATAATATCTCCTGCGTAGTGGACCAATCAGACAAGGAGGCCCATTATCAGCGCTATGCTAGCCAAGCTGTGTGGCATGCCAACTGCCCTCATAGGTTGGATAACCGACGGCTGCTGGGGCAGTAAGGTCCTCGAGTGGAGGCCACGCACCGGCAAATGTAGCGCAGGACATCTACCAACAAAATTGACAAACGATTTTTGTCTATCTGTTTGTACTGCCTAATCTCTGCAATGGCTGGACAGATATTGACACGACTTTTATTGGCAAGTAGCTGATGTACTAAGGAGTCACATAGGCTACTATTATTAAGTTTTTTGGAATAACATAACACATAACATCACGCCTTTGATCCCCGAAGGTAGAGGTGTACATTATGCCACTGTACAATGTAACATCCACTTTTTAAGATTTATGTAATGAGTCCCATGTAATAGGGAGTGAGCGTATTGCTATATACCGGGCACAATTCCAGACTCCGTGCTACAACTGAGAATTTTTAAAAAACCGAGTAATGCTTTGTCCGACCCCCCGTACCCCTTCGGGGATAAAAGGCGTGACGTTATGTTATGTTATACCAAAGTAACGTTTTTTATCATTTTTGTCTGTCTATCTGTACTGGCTAATCTTTGCAATGGCTGGACGGATATTGACACGACTTTTATTAGCAAGTAGCTGATGTACTAAGGAGTAATATATGTATAAGCTACTTTTATTAAGTTTTTAGAAATATTGAAACACAAAAGTTATGTTTAAAAATTCATAATTATCCTATGCGGACGAAGTCACGCGCTTATGGCCGCGATACATTTCATCATCATCATCATCAACAGCCTATAAATGCCCACTGCTGAGCAAAACCTCTTCTCACACGGAGAAGGTTTGAGCATTAATCACCACGCTTGCTCAATGCGGATTGGCGATTTCAAACTTATAATTAGAAATTATAAGTCCAGGTTTCCTCACGATGTTTTTCCTTCACCGTTTGTCAGTGGTGTCTAAATAATCTTAGAAAGTACATATAACTCGGAAAAAGTCACATTGGTACTTGCCGTTGGTAGGTTTCGAACCCGCACCCTCATGCATGAGAAGCGGGCGTCTTAAACCTCCGGGCCACCACGACTACTACGCGATACATTTGTATAAAAATAATTACAATGATTAATCTAAAGACCTAAAACATTGACTTTACTTGACCTGGAATTGTTTTTATAATGTTGTAAGGACGAGCCCCAATATTCTCTATACAATATACAAAGTATTAGTACAAAAACAGACTGCTGATAATGATAAGACTAGCAAACACTGAATTTGATATACTTCCGTACTACAGTATAAATGTGAGAGTGTGTGTCTGTTTGTTTGTCCGTCTCTCACCGCAAAACAGAGAGACGAATTGACGTGATTCTTTTAAGTTGAGATAGATGAACGGATGGAGAGTGACATAGGTTACATTTTGACTCTTTATATTTATTTATTTATTTATTTATTTTTACATAA
This sequence comes from Spodoptera littoralis, assembly GCA_902850265.1. Classification (NCBI taxonomy): domain Eukaryota; kingdom Metazoa; phylum Arthropoda; class Insecta; order Lepidoptera; family Noctuidae; genus Spodoptera; species Spodoptera littoralis. The sequence continues at coordinate 6,667,135 of LR824558.2, read as the reverse complement.
GTACAGATACAGACGACAGATTGAAATCGTACACAACAATCTTAATTATAAATAGTGAGCGAACCTGAAGTCCAATTACAGCTGTACATAACCCACTTATATCAAATTACATAACAATTCCCAAATGTTAATCCATTTTTCTGTAATAAATTTTGTTCAATTCTTGAAAACTAAAAACTAAAAATTATCTACTAAAAAGCGGCTATACAAGAAATCAAAGGTAACAAAAGGTACAAATGGAACAACTGAGTGAGTGAACAACAAACCTGAAACAATGGCGTAACGACACATATCATGCTCATCAAGTTTCACTGTGACGCAGAAGGAATTTTTTAAAAGCACTGAGTTTGTCATGAAATATATCCACTTGAGCGCAAATAGAATTATAGTTTTTACACATTCTATATAGAGGATTGTTTTCTGAGACATTATTATTGCATGTAGGAATATTAAACAGTCGAGGAGTACGAACAGATCGAGTCGGTACTTATAACTTATCACTTCCACTATCTTCACACTTCAAATAGGGGGTGGAAGTTTGTATGGTGCATTCTGATATTCTCAAGGTAAAAGATTAAAAATCCGAAGACCTTCGGTTATGAAAGAAAGAAAGAAAGAAAAATAATTTATTTGGTACAACACCTGGCACAAACACAATAAAATAAATACAATGCAAACAAAAAATTAGGAGTGAAATAAAAAAAAAAAAAAAAAAAACAAAAATAGATGTAGGTATATACAAAAATTTAAAAGTCAAATATACCAACAACAATAATCATGTGCCCGACAGCTGCACCAAAAAAGGTCCAGTTCAGCATAAATGCCAGACATGTAGTGCCTGACGCTGGTTTTCAACTGAACCTGTGGCTGTAACGCAACGGACGTAAAGCAGTAAATGCAGAGTAGCGCGTGAAGTGTATTATAAAATTATTAAGTAATTAATATAGTTATACCATAATACATACATACATATAATAATAGGGTATAGTAATTAGCCAAAAAGATTTATTAAATATGATAAAAATTATATTGCGTGTGTATGAACAGAATGCACGGGTACATTATTATGGTTTGTATAGAGCGTCACTTATGGCGATGGATATGAGGAAGTCCGTTTTCTTATGCGCTCCGCCTCCTCCTTAGCTATCTTGAGTGCTTCGCAGAAGGTGAATACGGCTGCCTACTTCCCCATACCCCTTAAGTGTGAACCGACGTGAAACAACCCTCACAGGAAAGCGTTGTGTTTCGGGAATCCATGGGCGACGCCGATTGCTTACCATCAGGTGATCCTTCAGCTCGTTTACCGCCTTATCCAGTAAAAAACCCGCAATACAGCCTGCACTAAAGCCCAGCTTGCTTCGTTGAGGACACAGCGATGCTCAGTCCATGCAGATCGCCACTGTATGCTCCATCGACGTGAGGCAGCGAAGCGCTGCCTCTTCGCAACCCAGCCATCGCGAAGGACACACCAGGCGTCGGGGATCGCGGGACGATCTCCGGCCACCGTAAGCGCGGGCCTGCGGACGGCGAGCATGGGTGGCTCCCCGTCCGACCAGAAACAGACCCGAGCGTACGGCGCGTAGCGTTCCGCGCGCGCCTCAAGAGCCATCAGACCACCAGAGGGGCCCAATAGGGCCGATGCCGATTCGGAGTCGCGGAGAACCTAACGGGTAACCGGGGCTCCGGCTCGACGTGCAGGAGAAGGAACGGGGTGGTTTTTAGTCAGTAAGAGTCTGACACTCCCTTCCGCCTCACCCAGGCGGGAGCAGTCATTCGATGATTTTCCCCCCTTAAAAAAAAATGCTCCATCGACACCCTGAAGTTTTTCATATTGAATCTCTAATATGTATGTCACATTCATACTACAGTTATCAGTCTCTACTTTGGAAATCCCATCAAGGTTAAACTATCTTGTTTTTGTTTTAGATATTAGGCATGCCACCAACATATTTAAGCGAACCCGAAGCTCTTCATAACACAGTCGCCATCTCGCCATCCAGAGCAAACATGTTCCTGAGCAAAGCATCCGTCGTTCTCCTCGTCGCTTTCTTGGGGACCTCATGTAAGTCAATGTTTTATAACTTACTTATTTTGTTCTTTTAAATTATATTTTGTTTGATCACGCGGAGAAGGTTAGAACATTAATCACCATGCTTGCTCAACGCGGGTTGGCGATTTCAAACTTATAATTACAATCACAAGTTATAAGCCCAGGTTTCCTCACGATGTTTTCCTTCACCGTTTGTCAGTGGTATCAAAATAATCTTAGAAAGTACATGTAACTCGGAAAAGTCACATTGGTACTTGCCTTTGGTGTCGGACCCGCACAAAGCATGAGAAGCGACTGTATATCATGACTAGCTACTTCCGCGCTGTTTCACACGCTCTGCTCAGCTCGTATTGGTTGTAGCGTGATTTTTTAAAGCTTATAGCCATCCTCGATAAATGCGCTATCCAACACAAAAAGAATTATTCAAATCAGACTTGTAGTTACGGAGATTAGCGCATTCAAACAAACAAACAAAAAAACAAACTCTTCCGCCTTATATAATAGTATAAGATATAAGATTAAACGCCCACAAATGGGGCACAGAGGGGCTGGTGCGCGGCCAGGATTGCGGGTTAAGGACAAAGGGTTACCACGGCCCGGCTCGGAGGAGAAGTTAGAGCGGCGTGGAATTTCGGCAGTAAAGTCTGACACTCCCTCTAACTCATCCAAAGCCGGTTGAATCGTTCAATGATTTTCAACCCTCTCAGAAAAAGTTGTTCTAAGTTAAAACACTAAATGGATTTCATATTCCTAACATTAAAATCGATGTTTCTCCTACAGGGTCTCCAGGAGATGGATTTGTTTCTGCGAGTCCGTTGCCACAATTGTACCAAACTCCACAACCATACTACCCACAGCAACCACAAGTGATATACCCACAACAACCACTATTTTACCCACAGCAACCACAAGTGATTTACGTTCAGTCTCAAAATCAAAATTCTCAGACACCTCCGCTCATTCGGGTCTGGGATGGTCTCCACGTTTGGGCTCAGAACACCGTTATGGGTGCTATGGGACAAAACCCTCTGGAATAAAGTAATAATTAAAAAGTAAGAAGCCATTTTCACCAACCTTTCTTAAATTTTAAGGTATCCCTAAGTTAAGATAGGTGACACTTAACGACGTTTTGGTATTCACCAACCTGTAAAAGACATCTAACGGTACAGGTAAGGGGGTTAGTGTAGATATCGCTCACGCTAAGTAACTCTTAGTTAAGAGATGGTTGATGAAAACGGCCAGGATTATTTTTCGTAATAAAATAATATTCCATTGATAAACGCTTGTTTTATTAATTTTAAGTTTTCTCCTATTGTCCTTCCAAGCAGGATTGACTTACTACCATTGATTTGTTACCCGACTACGGCGAAGCCAAAAGGAGGTATATTATTATAAGTAATATGTAGTGCATGTACATATATTATTAGAGAAAGGTGTGGATTGGCAGATGATGTAGTGACAAGGATTGAAAAGGAAATGTTACGCTGGTTTGGATGGACATATAGAAGGGATGGATGAAAGTAGAGTAACGAAAGAAGTATACAGAGCTGTTATTAATGGGGCCGTCGGTAGAGGGCGCCCTAGAAGGGCATATAGTGACCAGATTGGCGATATATTAAAGAAGGGCCAAATTAAAAGTACCCTTAACCGACGAGCATGCATGAAAAGATTGATGACTGTTGATAAAGCGAAAGAGGTATGTAGGAATCATAGTAATTGGCATTCCATAGTCTCTGCCTGCCGCCATGGGAGACATGCGTGAAGTTATGTATGCATGTTTGTAGGATAATACGGGAGCAAATAATGCACAGTTGTGATTTATCTAAAACATAAAAGTTTAATTTATACATAAAATAAATCTGTACAAAAGTAATTTTTGTATTCTTTTTTTTATAGCATATTAGTCAGGGGAGGGTAATTGGGCCTTCGGTAACCTCACTTACACGACGAAACACAACGTAAGTGTATAAAGACATTAAAGAAATTGACAAAAAAATAGCCAGCGTGTTATAAGATAATTAACAGAACCCATTCCCATCATTTTTGAAATTTTTGTCTGTTTCTTTGTGCGCGCATCACGTAAAATCTTCGAATTCAATGCAGACATTGCTTATACACAAAAATTCTACGCAACTTGAGGTATAACTTAATTTTTGTAAATCTCCCTTGTCTCCATCTTTTAACTTAGAGTTACATAAATTATAATATAAATTACTTTGAGATACATTTCTATCCCACCAACATACTTTATTACGCCGTATGGGGTTAACAGAAATTGTACTTAAGATTACATTAAAATTACACTTAATTACTAACGGAAAGTGATCAGACCAATAGATATCATGTTTTACATATAATCTGTTATACATGGAGCAGCTGCCTGAGTAACAACACAATGGTCCAACCACCTCTTACTGTTATGTGCTTCACTAATAAAAGTAAAAGCGCCTTGTGAGTTGAGGTAGTTAAAATCTGCACAAATTCACCTTTGCTCTTGTGAAAAGCACAGGAGCTCATCACGAAATCTTTCACCAGGATGCGCATTGAAATCACCTAACACAAATACTGACTCAACATTATTGTCCTGTATTAGTGCACTAATAGCACCTAAGCGGTCTGTAAATTCAGGTCAGTTCTCACTGCAATCGACGGGCATGTATACACTTAGCACTAACACATAACAGTCTTTCATCGCAATACGTATTGCTGACACAGTTTGGCCTGCCCTTCACCATGCCAGCCGTTGTGTCCACCGCCGATGTACCGGTACTCCCGAAGTCTGCATGAATTGTGTCGAGGAATGAAAAGATCATGCGGCAAAAGCCATGTTTCTTGTAACGCAACAATATCAGCGATATCGCACAGTTCTCTGACGCCATCAACTGAACGTTTTATACTCTTACAGTTAAATGATATAATGTTCAAGTTGTGTACATCCGTATTTAAAAGTTACGTTTATTCGCCGCTTTCCGCGGTAGTTCTGTATGGTCTGAAGCACCGACAGGTAACTCCGTTGCGCCAGACTTCAGATGATTTTCCTCCCTTAATAACAAATCCATCGTCTGTATCTGTATTTATGTAAAATAAATAACATACATAACATAACATCACGCCTTTTATCCCCGAAGGGGTAGGCAGAGGTGCACACAGAAGTAACATCCACTTTTCACTATTTATGTTATGAGTCCCATGCAAAAAATAAAATAAATAAATAAGCATCACCTGGTGGTAAGGAATCCGCGCCGTCCACGGACACTAGAGGCGTTACAAGTGCGTTACCGACCTTTTGGAGATTGGGTATGGGGGGAGAATTGGTAAAACATAAGTTTTCTACGTCTCAAAATTTCCTGCATATTTATTTTTAGTTACTTACCTATGTCATGTATTTGTATGTGCACATAATGTAAGGTCAGAGCCGTATTATCCCTGAGGCAAACTAAGTGGCTAGGGCGCCGGGACACAGAGGGGCGCCGCGAGACGAGCGTGCGCAACTGCCCATAGAGCAGCCATACTCAATCTTATTTTACTAGGGCCTAACACCGCAAGCGAGGAATTATTAGGCAAGAAACTACTGGCTACTTTTTATCTTTTAGTTTCGACCACCGAATCATTTGTTCTTCTATAGGCGCGAAATCTAATTATATAAAAGAAAGTCGTGTTAGTTACACCACTTATAACTCAAGAACGGCAGAATAGATTTGGCTGAAAATTGGTAGGGAGGTAGCTTAGAGCCAGGAGACCGACATAGGATACTTTTTAACCAATTTTTTTTTTACTTTTTACCGAAAATCACGAACGGGGACGGGAAAAAATGGGATTACGCGTACGAAGTCGCCGGCAGAAGCTAGTTTAAAATAAAACGGAGCTTAGGACCTTTAGCTGGACAATTACATTGACGTTCGAAGTGAACAGACGTGCTTAGTTGATTGAAAACATGCAATAATAGTGACCTACTTTATTATTTTTCTTATTGTTATACCAAGTTTTAAATAATGGAAACACAAACTTAATTGTTTTTGAAAATGGATAAAACCCCGAGTAATCTGGCTTCCTGTGCCTCACCATTAAAGAGCAGCCGTAATTCTGACTTCTCGATTGAAGCTGTCGACGCCGATATTCAAAATTGGATGTCAAACATTGAAGACCAGTTACATGAAGTGTGTACTATTGCCACAGAGGGCAAACTTAATTCGGACCAAAAACTTAAGATATCAAATCTGAGTCGAAAAATTGGTGCTAATGTCTCGCAAATGGCTGTCCTATATCAAGCTCTGAAGCAGCAAGCTCGTATTGCCGTCAACATTATAGATGAGATGAGAGAAAAACAGGACCTTGTGGAACAAATTTCAGACATCAAACAGACAATCAAGGACTCGACATCAACAGGTAACGTTTCATTTGCTGATATGGTAAAGAAGGGGACTGACTTCGTGCGACCTAAGAATCTGACCTCTACTGCTATTTACCCACAAAATAAATCAACAACTAGCGATGAAACAAAATGTCTAGTGCAAAAAATCATACGCCCTGACCAATTGCAGCTGCATGTGCGTGGTGTGCGTAAAATTCATAACGGAGGCGTCATTATTAGCACGGAGTCTAAAGAAGATGCAAAGAAAATTAAAGAAGCACTAGCTCTATCGTTATCTGGACTTATTGCCGATGAAGCCAAGAAAAGAAATCCGAGAATCACAGTCGTAGGAGTGCCTTCTGCTTTATCTGATGCTGATGTGCTCAGGTGCATATACGAGCAAAACATAGCTGGCAAGTTCCCAGAGTTGACCATGGAGTCCTTTCTAACAACTTTAAAGCTAAGTCATAAATCTGGCAAGAAGGACGCGCCGACTTGTAATTACATCATAGAAGTTCCGGCCAAAATTCGAAAAGCCCTTATATCGCAAGAGAGACTCTATATAAACTGGACGTCTTGCCCTGTCAGAGACTTTACGTTAGTAACGCGTTGCTATAAATGTCAGCAGTATGGCCACGCGGCAAAGACATGCCGGGACCTCAACTCAGTGTGTGGCCATTGTGGAGAAGTAGGACACATTACATCCGCTTGCACTAAGAAAATAGATTTCCCTAAATGTTCAACATGCTCGCGCTTTAATAAGCCCAACACTCACAGGACAGGAGACGCAGAGTGCCCAGCCAGAAAGGTAGCCGAGCAAAGATATATTAATTCCATCGACTATGAAGGCACATAAAGTGATATACTCTAAGTCAGATTTGATTAGTCATTTCTTGTACAACATTTGCATATTAACAGGTTGGCTTACTCATCAATTTATTGCTGTGCAAGCACAATTGATCGAACTGTGACAAAAAGTGAGTGACCGTATGGACTCTGACCTAGTTTTTTGTGTTTCTGCTGCAGCAGCTTCAAAATACTCGACAGCATAGCGTTTAATTTTATCTAGTTCTCAATATAGCTTATGTGGTTTATTTAAGTCTATATGTTATTGATTATTAATAAATAACTTATGTAGGTACAACTTTTTATTCCCCTTCAGGGAATAATAAAAGGTGTGATGTTATATAGGTATGTGTGTATGTATGTATATATATAATAGATAGTATATTTATAAACAATCCTACCTTACTATTGAAAATTGTGTTAAATATTTTGTTTAAACTATACATAACTTGTCTTATCATTAACATAATTTTAGAGCTCCTGTCGCCTGTGACACAGGAATATTCCTAGTATAGGCATATTAATTTTTATGATCTTGTCGCTTAACTAAGATATTTTTTGCCATTGTTGGCCATTGTTATTATGAATAAAGATTAAAGATTAAAGATAAAGATTAGAGCCTGTCAAAAAGGTCCGACGGGCCGCATGCAGAACTTTTGTCTTGCCCGGTCTTCTACTGAGACTCATGTACCCTTCTTACATGTTATTTCAAATTATTCAGGCTTGATACATGAACTTTTATTTTGGTGGCTTTCGACAAGCATCGGTTACACGCAAAAAGTATTTGCTGGCCCGATCTGGATACAAGTTACATGTCAGTCAAATGTGGCCATAGATTCTTATCGCTGGAATTCGATTCCATGTCTTCCATGATATGGTTTTAATTACTACACTGCGCAATACACCTTTTCTAACTAAATTACACTGACAAACAAGTATTTTTGTTTCACGCGCTGGTGCCGGGCGGCGCGTAGCCGCACGTAAATTGTAGGCATTGGATTAACGATTAACGGACTTCTGCATTTTAACGGAAGTTAACGTGTCCGTTAACATTTTTAAAAGTTGACTTAAAAGTTAATCCGTTAATTAAAATGTTAAGTTTGTTAATTAACGATTAACGAGCTAATGCCCAGCTATGCTTGTTGCACACATCAAATTAATTGGATTCCGAACTACGCAGGCGATTACGAAACGAATCATTTGAAACATCGTAGTAGCATAGTAATGGCGGTGTAATTACACCTTGTGTCCATGCATTGCACCTTGAAGGATTTTATGCTTCAAGGTTTGTTTTTTAATGGGATAAGCAGTTAACCGAGCAGACGCATCACCTGATGGTAAGCAATCGGCGTCGCCCATGGACATCCGGAACCACAAGTGTGTATCGGCCTTTTGGGGACTAAGTATTTGAGGACTGTTGGGATTGGGAAGATTAGGGAAGGGGGAGGGGGGTTATTCGGCCTCCGGTAAGCTCACTCACACGCCGAAACACAACGGAAGCGTTGTTTCTCGTCAGTTTTCTGCTCGTTGGTGGTATCACTTTACTTATTTCAAGTTGTTTGTTATCGATTAATTGTTATGTGTACGTACGGCTTGCTCATGTAATTGTTTGACGAGGAACTCGACCAGTTTCGGGTCGCGGAATGCTGCTCATGAACATGAGCCCTAGCATCGCTTGAAACTAGTCGAGTTCTTCGTCAAACAGTTCGTGAGTAAGCCGAAAACATAATTAATTTACAATGTCATACGAAAGTTTTAATATAAGTAAACATAGTTTTTTTTATAGATTAAGAAAATATTAATATAAAAGTAATACCTAGTTTAAAAAAAAACAACATAAAATAGATGACGCTGTTATATTTTATATTTGTGTTTATTAAAAACGGGCAACAATTTTTTAGTTGCCTATTTATTGCTCCTAAGTATCATTAATACAGTTAATTACAAGAAAGTGAAGTCGTTCTATTTCAATAGGGTTTAATATTTAATTTAAAGTCCGTCTGGTACATTACTTATTTTAAAACAACACGTATTTTTTATTTTCTTACGAAAACAAATTCAAATTAATATGAAATATCGCGTGACGTCAATTTTAGGTACATTTTATACGTAGAAATGACGTAGCTAGCTCCCACTCCTATACTTTGAAATGAAATGAAATACAATGAAATCGTTTTTTTGTAAACATAGGTTATATAAAGTTATTTGTTTACAGTGCAATACAGCGAGCCCGTCTACGTTTTGCCTTGAAGCATACAAATTCATATAATATAATATTTGATTCATTTAGTCTAAGAATTTTGTTATACGACCTATGACAAAATAAAAATATTTATATATATTTTCATTACCTAACTGACAGACTAATTAGATTTTTAAAGTTCGTACCCTGTCGTCATCCATATTGAATCACGCAGTGTCACGGCGCCTGTGTGCACCGCACTCCGCATGCAGTCTCGCGGGCAGTTCGGCCCTGTAGCGATAAATACATACTATACCAACTGCCATCTTTTAGTTGTTATTAATAAACAGTCGCTCGACCGGTGCAGGCGCATTTAAACGCATTCTTTGACAATACAAGTAATTCGATTTATTGCTCAGTTTGAGGAAACAAATTCCTTCAATCTCGTCATTTGGGAGTTTCTACGGCGACTGGATAAAGGTAAGTTATTTTACAAAAGTGTTATTTAACTCAATTAGGTACCTATGCGAGTGAAGTGGAATCTCACAACTGTGTTTTGAAGCAGACATCTTCAACCGGTTGAGTTGAAATTTTGTGTACCAACAATCCTCAAATTCCTAATCCCCATAAGGCCGGTAACGCACTTGTAACGCCTCTGGTGTTCCGGGTGTCCATGGGCGACGCCGATTGCTTACCATCAGGTGATACGTCTGCTCGTTTACCGGCTTATCATAATATAAACAATTATAAAACGTGGTAAATTATGAGTACTTATGGGTAGGTACATAGAATAGAATAAAAAGAATAGAATAGAATAGATCATTTATTTGCTATGAATGTAGGTACAAATTATTAGGTGTTACAAAATTTTAAGGTTCCTTGTACATTCTACCTTAATTGGCATGCAAATATACATTTGAAAAGAATTTATCAAAACTTATCATCCAAGAACTCTTGTACTGAATAATAACACTTGTGCAAAAGTAATTCTGTAACATGCTTCTTAAATTTAGTTAGTGATTGTTCCTTGATATTATTCGGTAACTTATTATAAACAAGTGGTGCCATACAAATAACACTTTTCCTTAAAAGAGTAGTTTTAAAAACACCCGTGCTTAAAAGATTTTTGTATTGAGATCTAATGCTTATTGTTCTATTTCGAGTTTCTTTCAAGGTGGTAAACAAGTGCGAGTTTGTTTTAACAAATAGACATAATTCCAGTATATAAAGACATGGGAAGGTTAACAGTTTATGAGACTGAAATATAGGTAGACAGCTGTCAGTTACTTTTAGGTCAAACATGGCTCTAATGCATCGTTTTTGAGCTTTAAAAATACTTTCTTTCTCGCCACAATTGCCCCAGAATATTACGCCGAACCTTAAAAGTGAAATAACTAGTCCGTGGTAGGCGACCAGCACGCTTGATATATCCACCTTTTTGGACAAATTGTGCAGCATGTAAGCAGATGTACTCAATCTCTTACATATACTGTCTGCTTGAGCCTTCCATGTGAGTTGGCTATCAATTAATATTCCCAAAAATTTTGCAACATCCACTGTGCCGACTGCTTGACCGTTATGGTTTATATCCATGTTATTAGGGAGGATTCTTTGGTAAAAATGCATGACTTTAGTCTTTTGAAGATTTATTATTAGATAATTTGAATTAAGCCAATTTATTAGAGAGCTGAGTGTATTATTAATATCTTGTTCATAATTTTGTTTATTAGTACACTTTATTAAAGATGTGCTGTCATCTGCAAATAATACCATTGGATTTGGTGTTTGGCGGGTAGGTCATTTATATAAACTAGAAACAATAGAGGGCCAAGGACGCTGCCTTGTGGGACGCCGTATTTGATTACTCTGTATGAAGATCTGTATTTTAAGTCATTTTTTGTTTTTAGACATATCCTGGATACCTCGGTACATTGTTTACGATTAAATAAATAAGATTTTATCAAATTCAGGGCGTTTCCTCGAATGCCGTATGCTTGAAGTTTTTTAAGAAGGATATCGTGATTTACATAATCAAACGCTTTGGACATATCAGCATAAATTGCACATATGGGTGTCTTCACATCTACAATTGGCAGTATTTTAAAGAGGAAATCGAAAATTGCCATATTAATATTTTTATTTTTCCTAAAGCCCTTCTGTTCATCACATAATATATTGTAGCGTTCCAAAAATTTGTAAAGACTTTCATAGATTATTTTTTCTATTATTTTTGAGAAAACAGGTATCAAAGCAATTGGTCTATAGTTTGACATATCTTCTTTGCTATCCTTTTTAAAAAGCGGTTTTACAATAACTGTCTTGAGGCTTTCCGGAAACGTGCCGCTGTAAATGCTAACGTTAATTATATGTGCTAAAGGAGGAGCTATGCACTCAGAAACAAATTTAATAACCTTAATGGAAATCCCGTCATAACCAACACTTTTTTTGTTTTTTAAAGATTTTACAATGCGAACTACATCTTGGGGTACTGTGGGTTGCATAAAAATGGAATGGGGATTGCTGTTTATATTTATTATATTATTTGAAGTTGTAGGTTTACGTATATCTGAAATTTGATCAATAAAGTAATTGTTGAATGACTCTGCTATTTCTTTAGGATGTGTTATAAATTTTTCTCCTTTTTTTATTTGTAATATAGGTTCACTTGTTGTTTTTGAGTTATTTATAACTTGCCATGTTGTTTTACATTTATTACTGGAACTATTGATTAAGTAATTATTTTGAGCTTTTTGAGTCAGTCTAATGATTTTTTTAAATTTTTTTGAGTAGTTTTTAAATGTAGCTTTGTTTTCAAATGTAGGTTTCATTCTTTGTTGCCAAAGTAGTTGTCGCTGCCTTTTGCTGCATACACGTATGCCTCGGGACAACCATTCATATTCATGTGACCGTCTCGTTGGCCGAGTGGTCGCAAGTGCGACTGCCGGTCAAGGGGCCTTGGGTTCGATTCCCGGGTTGGGCATAGTATTACTGGGATTTAAAAAAAATCTCAGTAGTAGCACGGAGTCTGGAATTTTGCCCGGTATATGGCAATAGGCTCATCCCCTATTACATGGGACTCATAACATAAATAGGTAGTGAAAAGTGGGTGTTACATTGTACAGTGGCATAATGTGCACCTCTGCCTACCCCTTCGGGGATAAAAGGCGTGATGTTATGACACATGACCTTGGTGCACGGCAACAGTCAGTTCTACATTAAAGAGGAAAATAGACGTCTTCGTAAGTCGTGGACCATCATTATAATATAGCCCGATTCAAGAGGTGAGAGGAACAAAATGTGAAAATTTTTCCTTTTTTAAAAAAAACGCGTTGTCACACTCTGGGCTTGCCTCCAGTGTCGTATGTACCCGGATTCGCGGAGAACCTAACGGGTAACCGGGGCTCCGGTTCGACGTGCAGGAGAAGGAACGGGGTGGTTTTTAGTCAGTAAGAGTCTGACACTCCCTCCCGCCTCACCCGGGCGGGAGCAGTCATTGGATGATTTTCCCCCCCCCCTTTAAAAAAAAGTGTCGTATGTACTAACATACCAGTTTACATACACATCACACACAGAGCCGGAACAACAATCTGTGGATCACACAAAGAGTTGTTCCGTGCGGGAATCGAACCCGCGACGGGTTGCGCGGCAGCCGGTTGCCCAGCCACCGCACCAACTGTGCAGTCATAATTAATTATGAAAGAGAGAACAATTTATTTCATATTTAATAAAGAATTAAGATAAAACATTACTGCATTGGTTTTCCTTGTAAATTGTGATAGCTTTACAAGGAAAAAGATATGTATGCGAAGTAATATTGACGTCTCAAACAAAAGTAGACAAACAACAACGGTGACATTGAGAAGATTACGAACCAAACATTTGGTTCATACTGCGTGGCAGACTAAGCGACCTACTGAAAAGGGTATTAAGCAGAAGAGCTGTCAGCCCGCCCGCCAAAAGCAGCAAGTCGATAGAGATGGCTTTATCACTGTTCAGAGGAAGAAAAACAAGTCATCCCAAAACAAGTGCGGCACTGCACCGACCGGGCCGAAACATTTGCTGCGTCCAGCTGTACCAGGGACGCTGCTGTACGTGTCCAGGCTGCATTACTCTACAAAGGTCGAGGAGATTGTAGAGTATATTCAGATCAAAACGAATTACACTCTAAGGGTTTTGAAATTAGAATCCCACCACAGCGTGAATTTCAATTCATTTGTGGTGAGAGTGCCTTCCGTGGATTTACCGAAATTCATGACACCAGAGTTTTGGCCGAAAGGTGTTGTTTTCCGGCGATTCCGCGGCCGGATACCTGACACCGCGCAGCACACGACGCCGACACAGCACAACAGTCGTGATAATTAGTGTTTTAATTACTTACTTACATTATGTATTTATAGTATTTTAAGTTAAAATTGTAGTAGATATTATAGTATTATTGTATTTTAATATGGGCCTTCGTTGCCTGATGTAAATAAAGAAATAAATAAAAAAAAAATAACCTTCTCAATGTCACCGCCTAATCGCGGTTATCGGAGCCGGTGCTCGCCGCGCCGCCGCCGCCGCCCCGCCGCTGCCCGCAAAATTCGAGGCAGAGGCCTTGACCCCCGTTGCTCATATCTCATCGTGTCGGTCTGCCGTGCCATCGGGTTCGGAGACTGAGGGATCCACAGAAATACTAAAATGGACGGTGTTCGATACAATTTTTGCAATCGACCACGGTTGCTAACTTGGCAATAAAACGCGTCGCTACGCTAACGCAGTGTACACAACGAACAGCGAACCGGGTGCATTCATAGCTATTGCCACTACTAAGGAGGAGGCGGAGCGCGTGAGGCAGTGAAGCGCTGCCTCCTCACAACCCAGCCATCGCGAAAGACACTCCAGGCGTCGGGGATCGCGGGACGATCTCCGGCCACCGTAAGCGCGGGCCTGCGGACGGCGAGCATGGGTGGCTCGCCGCCCGACCGTACGGCGCGTCGCGTTTCGCACGCGGCTCAAAGAGCCATCAAACAACCACGGATGGGGCCCAATAGGACTGATGCCGATTCGGAGCTGCGGAGAACTTAACAAGTTACCGGGGCTCCGGCTCGAAATGCAGGAGTAGGGCCGGGGTGGATTTTAGTCAGTAAGAGTGTGATACTCCCTCTCGCCTCACCCGGACGGGAGAAGTCATTCGATGACTTTCCCCCTTTAAAAAAGCCATTGTCACTAGCTATTATTTTAGCATAGTTAGTTTCGTGGAATAAACTATTTTTATATCAAGTGCAACACACTGTTTTAATAGTGACTCCACACCAGCCACTAGCACATAGCTCGCGACCCAAACAGAGGGAACAAACAGTGCACCCGCGTCTGTCGTTGCGCAAACAATTGTGCACTATAAATAAGTAAATATGTAACATAACATAACATCACGCCTTTTATCCCCGAAGGCATATAGGCAGAGGTACACATTACGGCACTTAATGCCACTGTAAGTACATACAATGTAACACCCACTTTTCACTATGACTCCCATGTAATAGGGGGTCAGTCTATTGCCATACACCGGGCACAATTCCAGACTCCGTGCTACTACTGAGATTTTTCAAAACCCAGCAGCGACCCGGGAATCGAACACGAGACCCCTTGCCCGGAAGTCGCACTTGCGACCACTCGGCCAACGAGGCAGTCCTAAATATATAAAAAAGTATAATATCTCCTTGGCGTAGTGGGCAATCTATTTAAATAATTTTCTGTTTTCGAATTCCTAGCACTTTCAAATTCACCTAAAGTTGACACAAATAGACGTAATGAAATGAGGTCATCGCTGAAAAACACACAATGATGCATCGGAATGAATGTGGAATATGTAAACGCGGGGCCGCATTTGTATGGTGCTTTTTTTATGGCATAAGCCGGTAAACGAGCAGACGGATCACCTGATGGTAAGCAATCGGCGTCGCCCATGGACACCTGGAACACCAGAGGCGTTACAAGTGCGTTACCGGCCTTTTGGGGATTAGGAGTTTGAGGATCGTTGGGGATTCAGGAATTGGGGAAATTGGGGAAGGGGAGGGTAATTGGGCCTCCGGTAACCTCACTCACACGACGAAACACAACGCAAGCGTTGCTTCACGTCGGTTTTCTGCTCGGTCGTGGTATCACTCCGGTCGAGCCGGCCCAGCAATGCCGAAGCATGGCTCTCCCACACTTAGACTTGCTTTGCGTTGCGCCACAATAGTGTTGTCGTCGCAGCGTCGTCTTCCATATATTTTTAACCGACTTCCAAAAAAGAAGGAGGTTCTAAATTGGCCGGTATCTTTATTCTTATATATGTAGGCACCTACATGGATTACACAGCGGCTTGTAGACTGACGACGATGCGTGTTTTTTACCGACTTCAAAAAAAGGAGGAGGTACTATGCTCGGCTGATTGTTTTTTTTATGGTCCCATTTCCATTAAATGAGGATCTGATGATGAAATCCGAGAGGAACTTTCGAAAATTCTAGGGACGAGTAATGCATCTTAATGTTATTCAATTAAAATTTTTATACACTACCATTTGATAAGGGTCTGGAGTGGACCTGATGATGGAGCCGACAGACAGTCGAGAGAACTCCTCAGCGGTTTCTATTAACTACCTTGTGTTTGGGCTTGATTAATTTGTATTGATGAGGACAGTACACCTAGATAGAGTGGGGCTGTCATTAAGGGTCTGATAATGAAGAAGTGTACCTAATTGAGGAAACTCTTCAACGGTATATAGTAACTACCTTGTGTTTGGGCTTGAATAATTTGTATTGATTAGAACTTTGCACCTATGTAGATTATAACTATTGTAAGTGTCAAAACGGATTTATGTTGCGTAGTGTAGATTATGTGTGTTTAAAAAACCGTCATCAAAAACCAAAAACTAATAACAAACAAAAATCAAAACTAAAAAGCAAAACATAACTATTATTAGTACTGATAGGTTACCCACCCACTGATAGGTGCTAATAATAGTAGTAATAGTGGTTATAACTACTGATTATTTAATTTTGTCATACACATGACTCCCAGGACCCGGAACAACAATTTGTAGATCACACAAAGAGTTGCTCCGTGCGGGAATCGAACCCGCGACAAGTTGCACGGCAGCCAGTTGTCCAGCCACCACACTAACCGTGTTGTCGAATGATGTATGGTATATTTCTTATAAGGCATTATTTGCATGGATTTGGCATGTTCACACGACACCGCTAATAAGTTCGACACTACTGTCATTTACCCAGCTTGTACATGTGTGGGTAATTTCATAATTGTATAAAAATGTTCGTCCACCACGTTCACATTAGTATTTTCATTCTTGTCGGTATAACGTATTTTTATAATTTAATGCAAGGGTAAGGTTAAGATTTTACAATCATTGATAATGACCCGACATTTTCACTGTTATTATGTTATTATCGTATTGGTTAATGAGCACGCTTTTATCGTCTTTCAAGGATCAGTGATGATGTGAGTTCAAGATACACTGTGTAAATAAATGATAGTAGTGTCGACGTGTAGAGGTGTCGTGTGTATCTACCTCATTTAAAAATCAACTTCTCAGTAAACATTAATCAACATCAACTTCAATAATGTGCGAATCAACTAAAATAAAAATATGTCAATTGGACTAATCATTCAAGTCATTCGTGTTACCATGAGTGTGGAACGTAATATAGAATCACGTTTGTACGACACTACTGGATGCAGAAAGCATGGCTCATAGAAATGTCTATTCCCAGAAAGCACGTTTCGCCGAAAACTTTATTGTTAGAAAATATTGTTCGTAGATATCTCGTTCCATAGAAAGCACTAGCCATAGAAATCTTTATTCCTAGACAGCTCGTTTTGCCGAAACCTTGTTGGTAGAAAATACTATTCGTAGATATCTCGTTCCATAGAAAGCACTGTTGATAGATAATTCTGTTCATAGATAGCATTTTTCACATAAACATCGTCTATAGAAACAGCTTATTCCGGAAACCTTGATTCACAGAAAGCAAAGGTAACTATGAATATGCATATGAATATAACATAGATGTGTGACTAATGTCTACGGTAGAATTTAAGATCCATCTCGACGGTAAATTCATAAACATACTGTTGTTTCTTTTTTACTTATGTTTCTTTGCTTATGCAGAAAGAGACAACACATTATTGTCATTCTGGCAATAATTTTTGACGTCATCAAAAATTCTGCCGAATTCGCCATCTTGGTCTCTGTTATCGGTGCATGTCAGTGGTACATCAGCTGTCAAAGGACGCCCGGTGTGTCCCTCGCAATGGCTCTATTAGCTGTATAGGATTTAAGGAGTATCGATTTCAGCATTTGTTACTAACAAGGTTGTATTCCAAACACTATGGTCAATAATATTTTGTTACGAAAATTTGTAGAATTCCTGTTATTTTTGTGCGTGGTAAGCAAAGAAATTATTGGTTAGTGAGAAGAACTATGCCCGGGTGTAGTGTTATTGGATGTAGCACTAAAAATATCACTAAACCGGCAGGTGTAACATTACATCGGTAAGTACTGTTATTTTTCATTAAAATATCTCTGTTTTTTAAACTATTCAAGTGAGTTTGCTGCAAGTTGACTAAATACAATACTTTTCTAACTAATGCAGTGCTTATTTTCATTAATTTTAGTTGAAATACGTCTAAAATTTTTTTCATTGAAAAATAGTGATGTACATGTTTGTTCCCGTATCGATAATTTTATCGTTCATATTAATAAATGCTTCAAAAGTAGAACAAAAACTATACTAAATTCTGAATGATAAAGTGCATTAATTTGACATAATGACAAAATGCAAAAAACATAAATATGTACTCGTCAAAAATTTTATTTTATCGACAATATTCCACCATAATCAATACCTACGTAATGTTATAAATAATACAAAACATGAATAATATTTGTACAATATAAGATACGGAAAAATACTTGTGGGAAAAGCATTTATTTCTAAATTGTATTTTTATCAAATACCGCTCGAGAGACTCCAATGAAGCAAACAAATGAAATATAAACTCCTCCGCTATCTATCACTATCATTGTAATGTACAAACATTTTCATTCAGACCTTAGTACACTACCTATAGAATCTATAGAGATAATCTATGTTCGATTGAATCAAGTAAGTTAAATTATACTATTTATGTTGCAGCCTCTAGCCAGATCTGTGCATGAAAATAAACTTGGAACCAGTTCTGGAGTCGTCTCGAAATCAGTCAGTCGTCAGTTGCAGATTACATTACTGGGAAACAGTACGAAAAATACAAAGATATTGTAACTATAATATAAATCTTGATTTTATGAATACTTTGAAATACTCTTATTTTTCAACCCTCAAAAATTACTTAACCTTAAGTATGTAAATGTTAACCAGTTGATGGTAATCCTTTTCATAAATTACGATACATATGTATCGTGAAAGGTATGATGTGAATGTATGGACACGATCGACCGGTAATAGTGCACGCAGTAACTACTAAATATATTTCGCTATATTTTTAGTAATGTTTAGTAGCTAGATAAAATCAAATCCAGATGAATCATAAAATATGATATTTTATCGATAAATCAACTAAAACCAATACCAAAATATCGATACTTCTACAGTTTCAATAGTCACATCCCTAGTTCTATCCGCCATTGCGAATGACCAAGTGAAGTTTTAGGTAGGCACGTTTTTTCGTAGTTGCTTCACATCCATAGTCTTATCATATCAGTGGTGTTTACACATTGGTGATCACTGGACGCGTTCGCTCTGTGTGGAAATATAAGAGCTGATAGTACACACTCTTTTTGGTGAATTTAATTTCATTAATCAAATTTAAGTAGTTTATTTTGTGAAATACTAGCATTTCTGACTGATATATTATTCTGGAATGATCACTGATCAGTGCTGCAAACAGGTAGGTACTTTTGCTGAATTTTTGATTGTAGATTGTATTGTACCTTAGATAGGCCCAGGTGGAAATGAAAGCGGACTGTATTTCAAAGGTGTGTCATTTCTCGGCGGCATGTCACAGAAGTCATAGAGGTTCAATGTAAGAGAAAGTTTCGGGCCAATAGTTAAAATACGGCTATAATAATCGTTTAAGTTCGACAGTATTTCAGAATAAGTGAAAGTTTCTTATTGAAGTTTTATGGAATTAGGAATAATATCAATTACGTGTTAGAAAATTACTCTTCTTTAAAACAACACCTAGTATTAAGTGTTGTACAATGGTCTAAAGTTATAACAAAATCATGCGATCGTGGTCGCGTTGTTGTAAAGAGTGTTGAGGGCGCGCGGGACGTCGCCGAGCCGTCGCGTTACCACGCCGCCCGCTCCCTTCTCTTGATGATGCATGTGTGCACCGGAGGTGTTAACGTGTGCGTTAAGATACCTTAACCTGTGTTCGAAAACCGATTTTCTTCATAGAATAGAAATCTTGTGTTATTTAACCTTCTTTACTTCCACCATTACAACAGCTTCGCAATTAAATTATTATGTTTTCGGCTTACTCACGTAATAATTTGACGAGGAACTCGACTAGTTTTCAAGCCATGCTAGAGGCTCATATTCATGAGCTGCATTGCGCGACCCGCGACGCGGCGACTGTCGCGCTGCTACTCTTTATTACTAAATTATTACGTGAGTAAGCCGAAAACATAATAATTTATTTAGTATGTCTCACGAAAGTTACAATACAAATATAGCTTCGCAATTATTCGCAATCGGTGGTTTTCCTCGCTACTAACTTACATAGAATTATCGAATCAAATTTTGTTAGTGATGTACCAATATTTAACACAGACTTAATTCTACTAAATCATGCATGAAGAAAATACACTTAAACACTCTATATACTTATCGTCTTCCGACGCTCTGGGACGGTCGTTACCGGACGTGACGAAGATTGCCATGCGCATTATTAATTTTGGAGTACCACGGTCATAATACATACAGTACTATAACTTCATACAACGGACGAAACGTGAGCTATACCTACGTGGCTCGATGTCGGGGCGCAGGCACTACAGTCTCCAACGGACACTGTGTTGTTTTTTTAAACAATAACCGCGCGATTTTTCTCTAAAAATCAGTTCTTGCTCGTTCTCCTCCACTCGAATCGACATTTTGGAACTAGCGCCTAGCTTCACTGACGGACAGACTGACAGACTATTATTTATTTCACACTAGCTTCTGCCCGCGACTTCGTACGCGCAATCCCATTTCCCCCCCGTTCCCGTTTGTGATTTTCGGTAAAAAGTAAAAAAAAATGTTGGTTAAAAAGTATCCTATGTCGGTCTCCTGGCTCTAAGCTACCTCCCTACCAATTTTCAGCCAAATCTATTCTGCCGTTCTTGAGTTATAAGTGGTGTAACTAACACGACTTTCTTTTATACCTCTATATATAGATTTGTTGACGTTTCAAAAGTACCAAATTATGGTTTAATTGATATAAATGAGTTTGAGTTTGAGTTCGAGTACATATTTATGTACATGTAGGAAATATTGGTTGTATCTTTTTATGCAAATCATTTTTCGGTCGTAATTCTATAAGCCCGATGTGACTTTCAAACAAAAGCATGTTTTTTTTTAAATTAAGTCTACCAATCTAAAAACAACACGCATTTTTATTGAACACTTCCTATTAAATATACAAAATATTTTATTTAAATTAACTAAAATCGCGGGTTACTCGCGTGAATATATTGAGAAAAGCTCTACTAGTTTCGGACCACAAAGCGGTTCTTCCTCATGAGCAGCGTGCGCGGTCGCGGCGACGTCGCGCAGCCTACAGTAGGCACTGTTCTCTATTCACGTGAGTAAAGGTATGATTCCGAACCACGCTGCACGCAGCAGTGCTGCCGCCACACTACTGGTCCCCATACAATTTCTATAAGTTTATATGAGATTACATTCCGAGCTAGGCAGCAATGTCGCGGCAGCAATGTAGCGGCAGCACTGCTGCGCATCAGTGTCACCCTACCGCCGCGACAGACCAGTAGTGACGCGTCTGCCGCTGCAGCAAGTGTACTTACGTGAATGTGACGTAAATTGACAACAACTTTTGCTTCAATTTCGTCAGCAATTAAACTATGAATAAAACTGACTGCTTTTTATTTAAACGACAGTACTCTCTGAATTTTACGTCGTCACTCATCAAATGGTTTTTAATCAGCGTCTTGTAACATCCTTCCCATTGTCTGCTTTTATAAAACGAATCTGTTGCTTTTCTTTTACTATTGGTATAAAGCAACAATAAATCATCGTCATTCAAAAGTAAAAATAAAAAGTTGTTCATCAATCGACATCTTGTCAACTCAAAGTAAACTAACGAATACACAACAACGCATCACCGTGAACAGAGCGACACTGCAGCCTTGGTCGGAATCAGCGCAGCAGGCAGCACTGTTGGGCAGCACCTTAGTGGCAGCACTGCTGCGGCAGCACTGCTGCGTGCAGCGTGGTTCGGAATCATACGCGGGTAAAGCCGCGATTTTTAGTTAATTAAAAACAGATCTATATAGCTTTACACTGAAAATGATAAAAAAAAACTGCGTTTAAAAGACCGACTTCCAAAAATCACTTCCAAAAAGTAATAAAAACAAAATGTCTAAACTAAAACCATAGAGGGTGTCTAACCGCCAAGCGATTGACATGTAAGAAACCCGCGGTTCAGAAAACAAGTGTTCCAACATTCGTCCATAGATGGCGCTTTTTATTTGAGATCGTTTTCTGAATCGCGGTGTTAAGATTCTCCGGCAATAGTATAAGGGTCCAACGAATTTACTTGACGTCGTTATCAATTGGTCACGTGCTATTGTATCATATTTTCATTGTACGTTAATTCGGAATACATGACGTGTTCGGTAACCACTACCAAGGACTTTTATTCAAATCAACCCCCAGCTTAACCCTCACGATACCGAGGGTTATCCAGAGGGATATGAATATATATATATGACTAGCGGACCCAACAGACGTTGTCCTGCAAATCCACTTAAATAAAAATTCATTCAAATTAGTTCAGCTGTTTAGGATAAATAACCTAAACATCGACTGCACTGCAGCGCCATCTGCCGGGCTGATTTGTGAATCTAAACCATTCCCAAATCCCCTTGAACACACACAAAAAAATTCATCAAAATCGGTCCAGTCGTTTCAGAGAAGTTCAGTGACATACACACTCACAGAAGAATTATTTATATAAAGATGTACATATTATTATATGATACGTACGGAATATGAAACCTAACTCAATACCATTTAGTTCATTCAATATCCACGCAATACGGATGCAATGGGCGCTAGTGTTGCAACTCGAGAGTACGATATTTCACAATACCAATGTCGATCGATCGGACTTGGATTCAAGAGTAAGCCCCCTGGTCGGTCCATAGGTACCTACATATAACCTGTACTATAGTGACTGCGAGATTATTTGTTTGAGAGATACAAACTGCTAGTCGCACCCAGTCTGTACGTCCCCATGCTATAACATATAACATCACGCCTTTTACCCCCGAAGGGGTAGGCAGAGGTGCACGTAACGGCACTTAATGCCGCTGTACAATGTAACACCCACTTTTCACTGTTTATGTTATTAGTCCCATGTAATAGGATCGACTTCTAACCTATCAGTGGGTGTGTAAGCTATATCAAATATATATATAATACGTATGATCAATAATAGTTATTTTTTTACCTTTTTAGTTTTTACTTTTCGTTTGTCTTTAGTTTTTGAAGTCGGTTTTTTTAAACGCAGTTTTTAAATTTTATTTTATTCTTTTAGGTACTTTGATATATTACATTATACACAACTCACGTAGATGCAAAGTCCTCATCAATACAAATTAATCAAAACCAAACACAAGATAGCTAAAAAAAAAACAAATAGCATACTAGATCTCAATGAAAGTATTCAGGCCGGACACAGCCAAAGAAACGTGGGTGCTCAACTTAATTTAAGTCGATCTGCGGTCTGAAATGTTTATCGGAGGTACCTAGAGACTGGCGGCTTTGTTCGTCGCCAAGGAAGGCCACGATCTCGGGTCACAACTGAAAGGCAGGATCGATTCATCGTGACGACCAGCATGAGAAATCGTCACCTTACCTCCATTGAGATACAAGACCAACTTCGCGACTTCCACGGAGTATCTGTGAGCGCTCGAACTGTTCGGAGAAGGTTAAAAGAACGCGATATGGTACCACACAAGCCAGCTAATGGGCTCAAACTAACGCGAGCCCACCTAACAGCGCGCCTTCATTTCGCACGCAGTCATTTAAATTGGACACAGCAAGATTGGAGCCATGTACTCTTTTCTGATGAGTCTAAAATTGTGTTACATGGCAATGATGGAAGGAAAAGGTCTTCCGACGTAAGGGAGAGCGTTTCGCACAATGCTGCTTTGAAGAGAGGGTTGCTAATGGCGGTGGCTCATGGACCGTCTGGGGCGGTATATCCGCGAGCGGCAAAACTCAACTTGAGGTTGTTACAGGACCACGGCTGCCAACATTAAATGCTGTAAGGTACATTTGTGAGTGCTTAGAACCTCACATGATACGCGGACTACGCGGCCTATGTGGGCCCAAATATCCTTTTTATGCTTGATAATGCAAAAGCCCATGTGGCCGGCATCGTCAGGGAATATCTTCGGGATGTGAACATCACACCATTGAGCACATGTGGGACGAGCTAAAAAGACGTGTTAGGGTTCGTTAGCCAGTTGCCCATACGATGCAGGAGTTGAAAACTGCCATAGAAGAGTAATGGGAAATGATCCCTCAAAATGACAATGACCAAATTTTTGTATGGAGCGTGGTGCCTTTTCATTTTTTCGCGGCATTTGATCGGATATGGATAAACTAATGCAGAATAACTTTACAAACAAAAAAATGTATGGGGTCTTATATCATAAACACAGTCCGAACCGAGTTAAATCAGTTCAAAGATGTGAAAATAGTGCTATATAATTCCTGTGATTTTGTTGATGGTGACCGTACACAACGCATATTTCTTCATTTACTTGTCAGAAATATTTGTAATAAATGTTTATAGATGATATCAAGGAATATAATAAAGCTTATTGTGGACTTTTTACTTATTTTTTTTTGTTTTTATATTTGTTTTTATTTTTTTTTTTTGTTATAAGGCCACGGAATCAGGACAGAGTGCCTAGCACGAATAACTATCGCATTCGTCACGTACCTAATAGTATCGAGCGCGTTCGGAGCTCTGATTAGCCGGCTCAAGTGAACCAACCAATCAGAACGCTTAACTCGCTCGATACTGTTACTATACGAGTGCGATAGTTATTCGTGCTTGGCCCTCAGAATGAACCATTAACTGACCACTGCTGATGGAAAAAAAACACATTTCGTTTGATTGGCTAGCGTATTCAATTTATTTGTATACGGTTTATGGCCTATGACAGATTTTCATGATCAATTTCCTCTTAGTCAAAAACCCGCAAAATACTTTACTGAGCCCTATCATGAAATGCTATGTTTGTCAACTGCGGCGCCGGTAGCGGATTGAGTAGTAACAGTCGTCAAAACATGAAAAATCATTTTTCTGTCTACTTCTCCCGACTTCCGATTAGTGACTAATCTAACTACAGTTAATACTTTAATCTACATGTAGCATAAGATTCTCGTACAATGACATCGTCATTCAGTAACAAAGTGATGCATTTCGAATAATCACATTATATAAAAAATATATTTCATCACTTTACAAAGTCGACGGTTTGCTTTCTTCAAAAGATTATGCTAACTATAAAGTAGATGAGTCTCCCACCAGGAGTCAACGGCAAAAATACTTTATTAGATGTTTGGACGGCTACAACTACTCAACCCACCACTGGTACCACAGCTGACACTCATAAAGCTTCATGACACAACTCCTAGAAGCATCCCACAAGTTATCGACTGAGAGAAAATAGGTAATAAAAATTAGCGACTGGCAATATGGATATATTGTGGTGTGATTTGGTGTTTCTGTGCCCGGCGTACAGTGGCGCGCAATTTGAACTTAGGAATTGTGACAAAAATATGAATAATTTGGATGAAAAAAACGAAAGTAAAATGTTTGATCCAGCTCCTTTTAACGCTCATAACTCAGTCCAGACTGAGATTTCCATATATGAGCCCATAGACAATTTCGTTTCTAATGACATTCTAGATAATATTTTCCATAAATCATCGACTGCCGCCAGAAACAAGAATGGTACCAATTTTAGTCAATGACCTTTCATAGAGCGGTTGATAAACTCTATGCCTAATCGTATGAGAGCTGTGGTAGATGCTCATAGAGGCAACACCGGTTATTAAATTAAACCTTTATTTGATAAAATATGTTTTTATTCAAAAATCAATTGCCTTTACAAGGCGCATAGGTATCCGATTTGTTAGCCGTAGCTCCATGTCGTATGGTATTCTGAATTCAAATTGTAAAAAATACGATCGAAAAAGATGGTAAAATGTATCAGGTTTAAAACTGCATCAACAGTTTTTGTTCAATCTAGCAATCATATATCGGTAGGGGCCATCGAAACCTAATCTCTAAGGTGGGCCAATAGATGTGTCCAGATATAAGTTTGAAATCGCCACCCGCAATGAGAATAAAGCGCCAAAATGAAACTAGCAAAGTTATTTATGCAAAACATTTATTTTACAATTGTGTAGACATAAAATATACAATAATAAAGATAAAAGGTAACATTCACATAAATTTATTTAAAATTCTCTACAATTTACATTTTTTATTTATTTATTAAACTTTATTGCACATACAGTAAAATTGGCGGACTTGTAAAAAGAAAGTATGAAGTAGACAACGAAGTTAAGGTAATAAAATATTAAAGACATGATTGTTATAGTTGATTATTAGATTTGTTTTGCCAAATGTTAAAAGCAACGAATGTGACATAATATTGAATGGTGAGAAATTAGAGTTTGTAAAAGAGACAACTTTCCTGGGAATTACTGTAGACGACAAATTACAATGGGGTCCTCACATTACATCATTAGCGGGACGATTGAGCTCTGCAGCTTATGCTGTCTGGAAGATACGACAGTTAACTGACATAGACACGGCAAGACTAGTGTATTTCAGTTACTTTCATAGCATTATGTCGTATGGTATTTTGCTGTGGGGACACGCTGCTGACATTGACTCTATCTTTATCTTACAAAAGCGCGCCGTCAGAGCTATCTACAATCTAGGTCGTCGCGAATCTCTCAGAGAAAGGTTTAAGGAGATCAACATTATGACCGTTCCATGTCAATTTATTTATGAAAACATTATGTATGTTAGGAAAAACCTAGAGTTATTTGGTAAAGTGTCGGACAGACACCACTATCAAACTAGACATAAGAATGATTAAGTCAGCCAATTTCGAGATTAGCGAAAGTAAGTAAGTCGTTCATGGGATTCTGTGTTAAATGTTATAATAAGATACCAGGCGATGTACAACAACTAAATGAATCCAAATTTAAATTATGTATAAAGAAAACTTTATGTAGACAAGCATATTACAAACTTAATGAATATATAGAGGATAAAAATGCTTGGATGCAGGCTAGTCCGGCTCCACAGGATAACTAAAAACACTGTTGTTTTAATGAAATCGTAAATAATACAACCATATTGCTAAATTAACTTAGATAAGCGTTGTAAATGTGAGAGCCCTGTAATTAACTTAATATTAAATCAGATTAGTAAAATTTATTTGTGTCAGCTTGGAGTTGTCATGCTCACTCAAAGGTCTCATTGGCGGTGGCGCGTGCAGTGGATCGCTCGATTCCCTACAATATGGTTGAGTTGGGCGGTGCTGGTGTACGTGTCATGTTCGTGAACGGGCGCCGTCAACTGGGACTGGTCAGCTCCAGACTGTATTTTTTATTGTTTTTAAGGTTATTTTTTTTTCAATCACTTTGACTGGATTTTGGTGTTACATTGTTCTCGCACAATCCAAACAGCAAAACTATGTAACAATTAAATTGTATTGTGGACCTGATTGAAAAAGAGTAACCTATGGAGTTTCTTGCTCGTTCTTCTCCATAGGAATCTACACCTTGGAATGAGCAAATAGCTTCACTTGTAATTTTCTTTTTGTTGACGTTCAAAAGTGCCATTCTGGCCTAATTGAAATAAATGATTTTGACTTTGACTTTGACTTTGACTTTGATAAATACATAACTAAGGGTATAGGAACTTAAAATGATATATATGGTATAGACTTAAAATTTTTAAATACTACTTACAAAATAAAAAAATACGTGAGCAACTGTCCTCAATTGTTTCACTGTACTCGATCAAGTACAGCGGCGCTAAATGCACAAACGTTCCCCGTGTCAGAAAAGGTCTTTATTTTTTCTTTTTATGGGATAAGCCGATAAACGAGCAGACGGATCACCTGATGGTAAGCAATCGGCGCCGCCCATGGACACCCGGAACACCAGAGGCGTTACAAGTGCGTTACCGGCCTTTTGGGGATTAGGAATTTGAGGATTGTTAGAAATTCAGGGATTGGGAAGATTGAGGAAGTGTCCCCACACTAGTTAGTAGTTGGGCCTCCGGTAACCTGACTCAAACGACGAAACACAACATAAGCATTGCTTTACTATGGTTTTTTGCTCGTTGGTGGTATCACTCCGGTCGAGCCGGCCCAGCAGTGCCGAAGCATGGCTCTCCCACACTTAAATGTATGCTCGTTGGTCAACCCTTGACAGTCGGTGGAACTGCGTGGAGCACTTCTGATGTTTGGCTCCAAGTTGGAGAGGACGGGGGCGGCGTTTAATTAAACGCATCCTACCCAACCTCGGGGGGCCAAACGCCACCTGCCGGAGGTTATACGCCGGGGTCGTGCGGTCCATGGCCATCTACAGCGTCCCTGTGTAGGCGCCGAACCTGATGCGGCGGCCCGCTCGGGCGCTGCTCACGTCGTAGAGGGTCATGACGATCTGAATGATCCGCGGATACCGCACGATCTCCGGGGAGGCGGCGAACGTCCTTGCCGGATTACCGCCGTGGGATCTGGAGGCGAAAGTGCTCGCGCGCGTATATCGCATGCGCGCGAAGGCACGTCGCCGGGGCGAAACTCTGCTGCCGCGCCAGATAAGTGCGTGGCGGGAGGAGCTCCGGCGCGATCTCATGGCCTTTGCAGTCCTCCGGTGTGCCTATTTTCACTGAAAACACCGAAATTAATACCACTGAAATCAAAATAATTGGCAAATTCCAAAATATTTACAAAATGAAACCTATTTTTAACCGACTTAAAAAAAGGAGGTTCTCAATTCGACCGTATATATGCTTTTTTTTTATGTTTGTTCGCCGATATCTCCGTTGTTTATAAACCGATTTTGAAAATTCTTTTTTTGTTAGAAAGGAGATAGTTCCAGAATGGTCCCATAATAAGGAAATCAGGATCTGATGATGGAAGACCAGGGAAACCGAGGGGAACTTTTAAAAATTATAGGGGTGACTAGGGCATTTGTTAATTTTTTCATTAAGTATTAAAAGCCGATCTGATGATGGAGCCGAGAGCCAGTTGAGGGAACTCCTCAACGGTTAACAGTAGCTACCTTGTGTTTGGGTTTGATTAATTTGTATTGATGAGGACTTTACACCTGAGTGGGGTGTAATTGTCAATAAGGGTCTGATGATGAAGTAGTACGATAGTTGAGGGAACTCCTCAACGGTTAACAGTAGCTACCTTGTGTTTGGGTTTGATTAATTTGTATTAATGAGGACTTTACACCTGAGTGGGGTGTAATTGTCAATAAGGGTCTGATGATGAAGTAGTACGATAGTTGAGGGAACTCCTTAACGGTTAACAGTAGCTACCTTGTGTTTGGGTTTGATTAATTTGTATTGATGAGGACTTTACACCTGAGTAGGGTGTAATTGACAATAAGGGTCTGATGATGAAGTAGTACGATAGTTGAGGGAACTCCTCAACGGTTAACAGTAGCTACTTTGTGTTTAGGTTTGATTAATTTGTATTGATGAGTACCTTACACCTGAGTGGGGTGTAATTGTCAATAAGGGTCTGATGATGAAGTAGTACGATAGTTGAGGGAACTCCTCAAAGGTTAACACTAGCTACCTTGTATTTGAGTTTGATTAATTTGTATTGATGAGGACTTTACACCTGAGTGGGGTGTAATTGTCAATAAGGGTCTGATGATGAAGTAGTACGATAGTTGAGGGAACTCCTCAACGGTTAACAGTAGCTACCTTGTGTTTGGGTTTGATTAATTTGTATTAATGAGGACTTTACACCTGAGTGGGGTGTAATTGACAATAAGGGTCTGATGATGAAGTAATACGATAGTTGAGGGAACTCCTCAAAGGTTAACACTAGCTACCTTGTGTTTGGGTTTGATTAATTTGTATTGATGAGGACTTTACACCTGAGTGGGGTGTAATTGTCAACAAGGGTCTGATGATGAAGTAGTACGATAGTTGAGGGAACTCCTCAACGGTTAACAGTAGCTATTTTGTGTTTAGGTTTGATTAATTTGTATTGATGAGGACTTTACACTTAGATGGGGGGGGGGGGTGATGGTCATTAAAGGTCCAATGACGAAGTAGTATGATAGCTAAGGGACTCCTCAATGGTTAAGAGTACCCACCCGGTGTTTGAACTTGCATAATTTGTATTGATGAAAACTTTGCATCCATGTGGGTTTTGTATAATATAATATATCAAAGTACTAAACTAAAAAGTATAAAATAAAATTAAAAAACTGCGTTTAAAAAAACCGACTTCAAAAACAAATGACAAACAAAAAGTAAAAACTAAAAAGGAAAAAAAAAAACTATTAGTGGTCATACGTACTTATAGCTTACACACCCACTGATAGGTTAGAAGTCGGTGCCACAAACCCACAATAAAATATAAAGTAGACAAAAGTCACAGCTGGTATAATCCATAATAAAATTGTAAACAGCTCAATAATGTTAGGTATCTATTAAGGTTTTAATGAATATATAATAATTAGGTTTAAAACTTGTGGCACCGACTTCTAACCTATCAGTGGGTGTGTAAGCTATAAGTAGGTACGTATGACCACTAATAGTTTTTTTTTCCTTTTTAGTTTTTACTTTTTGTTTGTCATTTGTTTTTGAAGTCGGTTTTTTTAAACGCAGTTTTTTTTTTACCTACTTTAAAAAAAGGAGGAGGTACTATGTTCGGCTGATTGTTTTTTTTTTTTTTGTTTGTTCGCGCAGTACTCCGCCGTTTGTGGACCGATTTCGAAAATTTTTGTTTTGTTTGAAAGGGTATACTCCCGAGATGGTCCCATTTCCATGAAGTCAGGATCTGATGATGGGATCCTAGGGAAACCGAGGGGAACTTGAGAAAATTCTATGGGGGAGAAATGCGTCTATTATGTTTTTCAATTACAAATTTTAAACACTACAATTTAATAAGGGTCTGGAGTCGACCTGATGATGGAGTCGACAGACGGTCGAGGGAACTCCTCAGTGGTTTATATTAACTACCTTGTGTTTGGGCTTGATTAATTTGTATTGATGAGGACTTTACACCTAGATAGAGTGGGACTGTCATTAAGGGTCTGATGATGAAGAAGTGTAATTGTTAAGGGAACTCCTCAACGGTATACAGTAACTACCTTGAGTTTGGGCTTGATTAATTTGTATTGATGAGGACTTAGCACCTATGTATATTATAAGTAACAAAACGGGTATATGTAGCTTTACACTGAAAATCGTAAAATAATAAAATAAAAACTGCGTTTAAAAAACCGACTTCAAAAACCAAAAACTAATAACAAACAAAAAGTCAATACTAAAAAGCAAAAAATAACTATTATTAGTACTGATAGGTTACCCACCTACTAATAGGTTAGAAGTCGGTGCCATAAGCTCATATCATAATGATATAACTTAATGTCCACAAAATTGTGAATTAGATACCTATTAAGGTTTTAATGAATAATTTTGTATGGAACTTATTGCACCGACTTCTTACCTATTAGTAGGTGGGTAACCTATCAGTACTAATAATAGTTATTTTTTGCTTTTTAGTATTGACTTTTTGTTTGTTATTAGTTTTTGGTTTTTGAAGTCGGTTTTTTAAACGCAGTTTTTATTTTATTATTTATATTAGACTCTTTTATTCGCCAGATAAGTGCGTGGCGGGAAGAGCTCCGGCGCGATCTCATCGCGGAATGGCAGCAACGACTGTCGCAATTGAGGGCTGGGCTCGCTGCCATAGCAGCGGTAAGTCCTCTCTTTGAGGAGTGGCTTGAGAGACGCTACGGCGTCCTTACCTACCGCCTGACGCAGGTCCTCACCGGACATGGAAGTTGCGGGAGGTACCTGTGTCTGATGGGGCGGGAGGAAACGCCCGGGTGTCATCACTGCGAGGACCGCCCTGAGGACACGGTGGAACACACTGTAGCGGAATGCTCTGTGTTGGCTGAGCACCGCCGTGCCCTCAGGGATGTGATCGGCGATGGTGACCTCTCGCGTCTGACCCTAGTGAGGGTCATGATGCGGAGCGAGGGGGACTGGGATGCCGTCTGTTTGCTCCTTTTGCGAAGCAGTCATGCTAGCTAAAGGACACGTGAGGCAGCGAAGCGCTGCCTCCTCGCAGCCCAGCCATCGCAAGGACACTCCAGGCATCGGAGATCGCGGGACGATCTCCGGCCACCGTAAGCGCGGAGAATTTAACGGGTTACCGGGGCTCCGGTTCGAAGAGCAAGGGTAGGAACGGGGTAGTTTTTAGTTAGTATTACTCTGAAATTCCCTCTCGTCTAACTCAAGGTGGGAGAAGGCATTAGATGACTTTCCCCCTCAAAAAAAAGGCAGGCTCAGTAGTCAGGAGGTCCAAACATAAATATTGAGCTCATGCCCCGAACTGAATTTTTATTATTATCATAAAATTCAACCTTGTGAGCTCCTTCATTCCTTCCAGGATATACAACTAAGTAATCTTTTCTAGCTGAAAAAGGAACTTTGTACAGCTTTTCAAAGTCCACAAAGGTATTTTCGTTAATTTGTTCATCACCCAGCAACCCAGAGCATCCATCAATCCCATTAATTTTATCATTTCTTTGGTATTCCGATTGATTTTGTAAATCAGACAACAACTGAAAGATAAAAAGTTTGTTGCTCTCCGCCATTTCGATCAACTGAGAATCCATTTTAAATTTTATGTTAAAAAGGTGAAAACAATCTGTTCCCAATCTTCGAAACAATACTTTGATTATGAATTCCCACATTTTCTCTTGTCCTTCTTTTGTGACTTGTGATTTAAGTCTGTCGCAAATGTACTCTACTGCCAAATATTCAGCAAAGGACAAGTGTATGAATATCGGTACGTTATTTGCTACGGTCTGGATCAAACCAGATTTTTCTCTTCCATCTTTTAGTTCATCTATCATCTTATTTATTTCGTTTAACTCTGCTTTGTCGAAAACTTCTGTATTAGGATAAAATACGACATAAGCACCTAATTTCTTATGCTTATTTAAACATTTCGTCCTTTTTTCTTCATAATAATCTGTATTGTCTGGCATATAAACATTAATTTTGTATTTCTCTTGAAACTTAATTCTTTTTAGTTTTATTTCTATATAGTATTCGTACATAATATATCCTGTTACATTAATATCCCATTTGTTCTGTTTGTCATCGATATATTTGATTTTATTAACTGTATATTCAGCTAGAAGATACAAATGTAAAGGCGGTGCACTTAACACATCTACAAGGTGTATTGTTTCGTTATCTCTTGAGTCGTATTGTAGCTCGTAAGATTCTTCAGGATAAGGGATTTCTAAACCTGTGATCGTAGACTGATGCTTTAAAAAGTACAAAAAATTTGTATAAACTTTAAAATACGGCGTGTGTCGAATATTGTTAAAGACTGCGACACCGTTTGATTTTTTTGTAATAAACTGAATGAAGTCGTTTATGTTTTGTAGTTGTTCACTACTTAGTTTTGATAGTTGCAATTTGTTTTGCCAATACAAAAACAGATATCTGTCTTGTTCCATCCAAGAGAAATGGTCAATGCCATATGAAGGTCCAAATTCTGTTTCCAAAATAGATTTAATATTATTATAAGATCGACTTGTGATCCAAATCTTATGTCTTTTAGTAAAATCCCTAACTGATTTCACTAGTGCTAGTGCTTGATCGGCGTAGTCAGGGAATATTTCATCGAACCCATCAAAAATGAATATTAATTTCTGTGTGTTGTAGTAATAGAGAAATAATTTAAGTTGGAATTCTATAAAACTGTCCTCGGTCCAGTTTTTTAGGATTACCGTTCCAAGTACTTCTTCCAGTTCAATTTTAAATTCATCATCTTCATTAAAATCTCTGTGCTTCTTACAAATGGCTACTTTACATATGAATCTTAAACTCTCTAGCATATTTATATCAGTTTGGCCATCTTTCCAATCACTCAACATCTTCGCGTGCTCCAACAAATTGATCCTTAATATCCACAGTTTAGGGTTTATTTTCTTTGTTTTCAACGACAAATGAGTCATCAAAGTAGACTTGCCCATTCCTGGTACAGCTGTCAGTAGTACAACGTCGTCGTCTAAGTCATATAGAGTTTGTGGTCGTATACGGTTTGCAAAATCAAACTCTGCTTTTGGCTTCACTCTCCTGTCTATATACAACTTTTTGTTCCTTTCATAGTTATCATCGATGTATTCATTTCCTATTTTGATTGACTTACCGTCAACAATATTGTTCAGCATGGTTTCATCTATTAATTTTGCAGATTCTTCATCTATAATTATATCTAAACCTACATCTAAGCCTTGGAACTTTGCTTTAGCAACTCCTAGGACCATTTTTTGAGATTCGTCAGTCAGATCTATGAGAGATATTGGATCGTCATTTACTACATAATGGACTTGTGAGAAATATTGTTTTATTGTTTTCACTGAATGTTTATCCACGACTATAACAGTCGGTTTACCATTTACAGCCTTTGCGATGCTCTCTAACTTCTTGTTACAATTTCCAAAGCTTTGCATGTGATTCGATAGAATTATTAGTACTTTGTCCTTACAATTCGTCAGTTCTTCATAAAATATTGTAAGGTTCTTATAAGGGAGTTTGAAAATATACTTTAAATCCAATACAGCGTGATCCCTTTTGCCTAAATACTGTTCCAATTTGACTGATGTCAGTACTGGGCTCCCTGATGCTATAACAGCTCCAGTAACATTACGTTCTGTGAATATCTTGAGAGATTCTTCTTTAAATACATAATCTTTGTTTTTAATTCTATGCATCGTGTTTAAAACTCCAATTAAAGGTTCATTCATAGCGTTTGTAACAGCATTTGTGTACAGTTTGCTCTTTTTCGTCAAATATGTTCCCACTTTTGGAGTCATCCATAGTTTTTGTATTTCGTCGTGATACCTCAGATATATTACGTCAGATCTCACTCTGAACCTGTGGACATCATAACACGGATGATCTTCTATTTCTCTTTTGAGTATATCTTCTACTCCACCCTGATCTGATTGGTTTGTAAAAAATAGCAATCTGTCGTAAAAATCTCTGACCAAACTATCGTCGTATGCTCCTGTTTCGAATGAAAGTTTTGGAAACTTTTTGACTTTGACGTCCAATTTGTATTCATTTAAATTGCCGATTTTAATTTTCAGCTTTTCGTACCATCTCTTGGCTATACTGCCCAGTGATTCGAAATCATCTGTGAATCTTAGGAGATTTGTGCGATAGTCCAATACTAATATATTACCAACGGCTGAGGACAATCCTCCATTCAGCTTTAGAAAGCCATCACCAAGACTTTCATCGATTGCTATTATATTGTCTGTCGTCACATTTTCCAATAGTTTTACAAATGCTGTAGTTAAATGTGTTAATCTTTGGTCTATTTTTGCATCATTCCCTCTTATGGCTAAGTCTTTGTTACCAAAAAAAGCTGGTACCTTCAATTTGAGACGTTGTAAGTATTCTTTAGCTCCACTCACAGCTGCCTTATAGACAACAGTTTGTGGTACATTCAATTTGTCAAGTTTCCGTTTTAGATCTTCGTTTGTAGAGTTATTGACAAATTCCAATCTATCATTCTTGTAAGTTATAACTTTACCTATTAATTTTGACAATAGTTCTTCCTTGGGTTCGACAAGAAACTCTGATAGAACAGAATCCAAACTAATCATAATTTCATCACTGATTTGTGATTTATTTCTCTTTAGAACTTCTAAGCATAGTATGTTTTTAAATAGTACAACAAATTTGTTTTCAGAATCAAAAAAGTCTTCTCTGAAATGCACAAATCGATGGCCTTCAACTTGAATCTCAGACACTTCAAAGACTTCAAGAGCTAGGAGCACATGATAGCGCAACATCAAATCATTGTTCATCGATAGTTCTGTGTCAGTTCGTTCAGTTATAAACGTAGCTATATTTATAGCTAAACAAACAATTTCTTCTTTCATTACAATCTTGCCTAGAAAGTCTGAATGGTCTTCTTTATTAACAGGTTGTCGGCAAGCTTTTCCTGTTCCTACAAGTTCATTTATATAATCAGCAAATTCTCCCTCATATAACTCAGTACTATTGTCATCTTCAGCTGTAGCGGCTGTAGTGTACATTGCAAAAAAGCATTCAACATCTTCGAATTTTCCACCGAAAATCGGGGTCTTATTTTTAGGACTGAACAATCGCCTGATTCTCAAATAACTATCAAAATATTGAGCTAACTCTTTCTTGTTGCTGAACGTGAATAGTTTATCATTTTCTCGATGTTTGGCTTGGATGAATATAGCCAAAGGTTTATCGAACTCAGATACTTTGATTCTTAGACAAATATCATCAAACGTGCCGATTTCATCGATGTTCGTGGCCAGATGGAAGCTTTCTATCGTGTCGTTGTGCAAAGCTCTGAAGTTAATGAGACTGGTGAGTTTCGTTTCATACAGTTGTCCTTGTATGCCCGATGTTCCTGAACGCTTTTTATATTGTTTTACGTCCATAGTAACGGGGTCTGAATGTGGAACAAGTTGACGCGAACAATAACATCAATGTTGTCTTCTGTCAGTTGCCTCAAGTTGGTCTACTAATTTATGAGCAGAACTGCAAGCTGTAACTGAGTTTGAAAGTTCTATAGTGGTTCACCCCCGTACCTCGGGAACCATGTCAAGTCGACCCTGATCCCTCTCTCCTCATGTCTGGCTGAGAGAGGGAACAGAGAGTGTTCCCCGTATTAGTAGATTATATAATCGTACTAGTTATACGTACAAGATTTATATGAATAAAACATTTAACTATTTCACCGGTGGTACTGAAGGACGTGTGACGCCGACGCAGCCCCTCCCCGTCCGTCGATGTCTTACCCCTCCG
The DNA here is from genome assembly GCA_902850265.1 of Spodoptera littoralis. Taxonomy (NCBI): domain Eukaryota; kingdom Metazoa; phylum Arthropoda; class Insecta; order Lepidoptera; family Noctuidae; genus Spodoptera; species Spodoptera littoralis. Next base: position 6,630,318 of record LR824558.2, on the reverse strand, counting down.
TCGTCTGTTCGTATGATCAATTTTTCATTTGTTTGCTTCAACGTTTGTTTTCTCAATTCTTCAATAGTTGTGATCTGTAAAAATCAACAAATGATATTTATTTCTGCAAACAGATTACAATGGAGCACTTTTAAGCTAAGGACTCAAGGCACGATTGTCTCCCGCGCCCGCCGCGGTTGTTGGCCCGCCATTGTAGAAAACAGATGTGTATTTAAAAATCAAAGCAATTATCACGGCGCGTTTTACACCAGCGGCTGTTGCAATCGTTTGCGGCTCCCACTGCGCCGGCGGGTGCGGCCGTCACGCAGCCGCGGCGGGTTGCAACCGCGCGTTCTGCGATCGGTTGGCGCACGATCGAAATGGGAGGGCCGGTCTGGAACTCAACTGATTGTGTAACTAACCGCCGACCGTCTTGCAATAACCAACCGCAAAGATCGCAGAACACTGCGGTCTCGTGAGTTTTGAAAATTCCGCCTCCATTCCAGTAACTGCCACGACGGACGCGGGAGAAGATCGCGCCGTGAGATAAAGGTCTGGAGTCGATGGAGCCGAGAGCCAGTCGAGAGAACTCTTCAACGGTTAACAGTAGTTACCTGGTGTTTGGGTTTGATTAATTTGTAATGACGACAATTTTACACCTAGGTAGAGTGTAATTGTCAATAAGGATCTGATGATGAAGTAGTACGATAGTTGAGGGAACTCCTTAACGGTTAACAGTAGCTATCTTGTGTTTGGTTTTGATTAATTTGTATTGATGAGGACTTTGCATCTACGTGAGTTGTGTATAATGTAATATATCAAAGTACCTAAAAGAATAAAATAAAATTTAAAAACTGCGTTTAAAAAAACCGACTTCAAAAACTAAAGACAAACGAAAAGTAAAAACTAAAAAGGTAAAAAAATAACTATTATTGATCATACGTATTATATATATATTTGATATAGCTTACACACCCACTGATAGGTTAGAAGTCGATCCTATTACATGGGACTAATAACATAAACAGTGAAAAGTGGGTGTTACATTGTACAGCGGCATTAAGTGCCGTTACGTGCACCTCTGCCTACCCCTTCGGGGGTAAAAGGCGTGATGTTATATGTTATAGCATGGGGACGTACAGACTGGGTGCGACTAGCAGTTTGTATCTCTCAAACAAATAATCTCGCAGTCACTATAGTACAGGTTATATGTAGGTACCTATGGACCGACCAGGGGGCTTACTCTTGAATCCAAGTCCGATCGATCGACATTGGTATTGTGAAATATCGTACTCTCGAGTTGCAACACTAGCGCCCATTGCATCCGTATTGCGTGGATATTGAATGAACTAAATGGTATTGAGTTAGGTTTCATATTCCGTACGTATCATATAATAATATGTACATCTTTATATAAATAATTCTTCTGTGAGTGTGTATGTCACTGAACTTCTCTGAAACGACTGGACCGATTTTGATGAATTTTTTTGTGTGTGTTCAAGGGGATTTGGGAATGGTTTAGATTCACAAATCAGCCCGGCAGATGGCGCTGCAGTCGATGTTTAGGTTATTTATCCTAAACAGCTGAACTAATTTGAATGAATTTTTATTTAAGTGGATTTGCAGGACAACGTCTGTTGGGTCCGCTAGTCATATATATATATTCATATCCCTCTGGATAACCCTCGGTATCGTGAGGGTTAAGCTGGGGGTTGATTTGAATAAAAGTCCTTGGTAGTGGTTACCGAACACGTCATGTATTCCGAATTAACGTACAATGAAAATATGATACAATAGCACGTGACCAATTGATAACGACGTCAAGTAAATTCGTTGGACCCTTATACTATTGCCGGAGAATCTTAACACCGCGATTCAGAAAACGATCTCAAATAAAAAGCGCCATCTATGGACGAATGTTGGAACACTTGTTTTCTGAACCGCGGGTTTCTTACATGTCAATCGCTTGGCGGTTAGACACCCTCTATGGTTTTAGTTTAGACATTTTGTTTTTATTACTTTTTGGAAGTGATTTTTGGAAGTCGGTCTTTTAAACGCAGTTTTTATTTTATCATTTTCAGTGTAAAGCTATATAGATCTGTTTTTAATTAACTAAAAATCGCGGCTTTACCCGCGTATGATTCCGAACCACGCTGCACGCAGCAGTGCTGCCGCAGCAGTGCTGCCACTAAGGTGCTGCCCAACAGTGCTGCCTGCTGCGCTGATTCCGACCAAGGCTGCAGTGTCGCTCTGTTCACGGTGATGCGTTGTTGTGTATTCGTTAGTTTACTTTGAGTTGACAAGATGTCGATTGATGAACAACTTTTATTTTTACTTTTGAATGACGATGATTTATTGTTGCTTTATACCAATAGTAAAAGAAAAGCAACAGATTCGTTTTATAAAAGCAGACAATGGGAAGGATGTTACAAGACGCTGATTAAAAACCATTTGATGAGTGACGACGTAAAATTCAGAGAGTACTGTCGTTTAAATAAAAAGCAGTCAGTTTTATTCATAGTTTAATTGCTGACGAAATTGAAGCAAAAGTTGTTGTCAATTTACGTCACATTCACGTAAGTACACTTGCTGCAGCGGCAGACGCGTCACTACTGGTCTGTCGCGGCGGTAGGGTGACACTGATGCGCAGCAGTGCTGCCGCTACATTGCTGCCGCGACATTGCTGCCTAGCTCGGAATGTAATCTCATATAAACTTATAGAAATTGTATGGGGACCAGTAGTGTGGCGGCAGCACTGCTGCGTGCAGCGTGGTTCGGAATCATACCTTTACTCACGTGAATAGAGAACAGTGCCTACTGTAGGCTGCGCGACGTCGCCGCGACCGCGCACGCTGCTCATGAGGAAGAACCGCTTTGTGGTCCGAAACTAGTAGAGCTTTTCTCAATATATTCACGCGAGTAACCCGCGATTTTAGTTAATTTAAATAAAATATTTTGTATATTTAATAGGAAGTGTTCAATAAAAATGCGTGTTGTTTTTAGATTGGTAGACTTAATTTAAAAAAAAACATGCTTTTGTTTGAAAGTCACATCGGGCTTATAGAATTACGACCGAAAAATGATTTGCATAAAAAGATACAACCAATATTTCCTACATGTACATAAATATGTACTCGAACTCAAACTCAAACTCATTTATATCAATTAAACCATAATTTGGTACTTTTGAAACGTCAACAAATCTATATATAGAGGTATAAAAGAAAGTCGTGTTAGTTACACCACTTATAACTCAAGAACGGCAGAATAGATTTGGCTGAAAATTGGTAGGGAGGTAGCTTAGAGCCAGGAGACCGACATAGGATACTTTTTAACCAACATTTTTTTTTACTTTTTACCGAAAATCACAAACGGGAACGGGGGGGAAATGGGATTGCGCGTACGAAGTCGCGGGCAGAAGCTAGTGTGAAATAAATAATAGTCTGTCAGTCTGTCCGTCAGTGAAGCTAGGCGCTAGTTCCAAAATGTCGATTCGAGTGGAGGAGAACGAGCAAGAACTGATTTTTAGAGAAAAATCGCGCGGTTATTGTTAAAAAAACAACACAGTGTCCGTTGGAGACTGTAGTGCCTGCGCCCCGACATCGAGCCACGTAGGTATAGCTCACGTTTCGTCCGTTTGTATGAAGTTATAGTACTGTATGTATTATGACCGTGGTACTCCAAAATTAATAATGCGCATGGCAATCTTCGTCACGTCCGGTAACGACCGTCCCAGAGCGTCGGAAGACGATAAGTATATAGAGTGTTTAAGTGTATTTTCTTCATGCATGATTTAGTAGAATTAAGTCTGTGTTAAATATTGGTACATCACTAACAAAATTTGATTCGATAATTCTATGTAAGTTAGTAGCGAGGAAAACCACACGATTGCGAATAATTGCGAAGCTATATTTGTATTGTAACTTTCGTGAGACATACTAAATAAATTATTATGTTTTCGGCTTACTCACGTAATAATTTAGTAATAAAGAGTAGCAGCGCGACAGTCGCCGCGTCGCGGGTCGCGCAATGCAGCTCATGAATATGAGCCTCTAGCATGGCTTGAAACTAGTCGAGTTCCTCGTCAAATTATTACGTGAGTAAGCCGAAAACATAATAATTTAATTGCGAAGCTGTTGTAATGGTGGAAGTAAAGAAGGTTTAAATAACACAAGATTTCTATTCTATGAAGAAAATCGGTTTTCGAACACAGGTTAAGGTATCTTAACGCACACGTTAACACCTCCGGTGCACACATGCATCATCAAGAGAAGGGAGCGGGCGGCGTGGTAACGCGACGGCTCGGCGACGTCCCGCGCGCCCTCAACACTCTTTACAACAACGCGACCACGATCGCATGATTTTGTTATAACTTTAGACCATTGTACAACACTTAATACTAGGTGTTGTTTTAAAGAAGAGTAATTTTCTAACACGTAATTGATATTATTCCTAATTCCATAAAACTTCAATAAGAAACATTTCACTTATTCTGAAATACTGTCGAACTTAAACGATTTATTATAGCCGTATTTTTAACTATTGGCCTGAAACTTTCTCTTACATTGAACCTCTATGACTTCTGTGACATGCCGAGAAGATGACACACCTTTGAAATACAGTCCGCTTTCATTTCCACCTGGGCCTATCTAAGGTACAATACAATCTACAATCAAAAATTCAGCACAAAAGTACCTACCTGTTTGCAGCACTGATCAGTGATCATTCCAGAATAATATATCAGTCAGAAATGCTAGTATTTCACAAAATAAACTACTTAAATTTGATTAATGAAATTAAATTCACCAAAAAGAGTGTGTACTATCAGCTCTATATATTTCCACACAGAGCGAACGCGTCCAGTGATCACCAATGTGTAAACACCACTGATATGATAAGACTATGGATGTGAAGCAACTACGAAAAAAACGTGCCTACCTAAACTTCACTTGGTCATTCGCAATGGCGGATAGAACTAGGGATGTGACTATTGAAACTGTAGAAGTATCGATATTTTGGTATTGGTTTTAGTTGATTTATCGATAAAATATCATTATTTTATGATTCATCTGGATTTGATTTTTATCTAGCTACTAAACATTACTAAAAAATATTACGAAATATATTTAGTAGTTACTGCGTGCACTATTACTACGGTCGATCGTGTCCATACATTCACATCATACCTTTCACGATACATATGTATCGTAATTTATGAAAGGATTTACCATCAACTGGTTAACATTTACATACTTAAGGTTAAGTAATTTTTGAGGGTTGAAAAATAAGAGTATTTCAAAGTATTCATAAAATCAAGATTTATATTATAGTTACAATATCTTTGTATTTTTCGTACTGTTTCCCAGTAATGTAATCTGCAACTGACGACTGACTGATTTCGAGACGACTCCAGAACTGGTTCCAAGTTTATTTTCATGCACAGATCTGGCTAGAGGCTGCAACATAAATAGTATAATTTAACTTACTTGATTCAATCGAACATAGATTATCTCTATAGATTCTATAGGTAGTGTACTAAGGTCTGAATGAAAATGTTTGTACATTACAATGATAGTGATAGATAGCGGAGGAGTTATATTTCATTTGTTTGCTTCATTGGAGTCTCTCGAGCGGTATTTGATAAAAATACAATTTAGAAATAAATGCTTTTCCCACAAGTATTTTTCCGTATCTATTGTACAAATATTATTCATGTTTTGTATTATTTATAACATTACGTAGGTATTGATTATGGTGGAATATTGTCGATAAAATAAAATTTTTGACGAGTACATATTTAATGTTTTTTGCATTTTGTCATTATGTCAAATTAATGCACTTTATCATTCAGAATTTAGTATAGTTTTTGTTCTACTTTTGAAGCATTTATTAATATGAACGATAAAATTATCGATACGGGAACAAACATGTACATCACTATTTTTCAATGAAAAAAATTTTAGACGTATTTCAACTAAAATTAATGAAAATAAGCACTGCATTAGTTAGAAAAGTATTTGGTCAACTTGCAGCAAACTCACTTGAATAGTTTAAAAAACAGAGATATTTTAATGAAAAATAACAGTACTTACCGATGTAATGTTACACCTGCCGGTTTAGTGATATTTTTAGTGCTACATCCAATAACACTACACCCGGGCATAGTTCTTCTCACTAACCAATAATTTCTTTGCTTACCACGCAAAAAATAACAGGAATTCTACAAATTTTCGTAACAAAATATTATTGACCATAGTGTTTGGAATACAACCTTGTTAGTAACAAATGCTGAAATCGATACTCCTTAAATCCTATACAGCTAATAGAGCCATTGCGAGGGACACACCGGGCGTCCTTTGACAGCTGATGTACCACTGACATGCACCGATAACAGAGACCAAGATGGCGAATTCGGCAGAATTTTTGATGACGTCAAAAATTATTGCCAGAATGACAATAATGTGTTGTCTCTTTCTGCATAAGCAAAGAAACATAAGTAAAAAAGAAACAACAGTATGTTTATGAATTTACCGTCGAGATGGATCTTAAATTCTACCCGTAGACAATAGTCACACATCTATGTTATATTCATATGCATATTCATAGTTACCTTTGCTTTCTGTGAATCAAGGTTTCCGGAATAAGCTGTTTCTATAGACGATGTTTATGTGAAAAATGCTATCTATGAACAGAATTATCTATCAACAGTGCTTTCTATGGAACGAGATATCTACGAATAGTATTTTCTACCAACAAAGGTTTCGGCAAAACGAGCTGTCTAGGAATAAAGATTTCTATGGCTAGTGCTTTCTATGGAACGAGATATCTACGAACAATATTTTCTAACAATAAAGTTTTCGGCGAAACGTGCTTTCTGGGAATAGACATTTCTATGAGCCATGCTTTCTGCATCCAGTAGTGTCGTACAAACGTGATTCTATATTACGTTCCACACTCATGGTAAACACGAATGACTTGAATGATTAGTCCAATTGACATATTTTTATTTTAGTTGATTCGCACATTATTGAAGTTGATGTTGATTAATGTTTACTGAGAAGTTGATTTTTAAATGAGGTAGATACACACGACACCTCTACACGTCGACACTACTATCATTTATTTACACAGTGTATCTTGAACTCACATCATCACTGATCCTTGAAAGACGATAAAAGCGTGCTCATTAACCAATACGATAATAACATAATAACAGTGAAAATGTCGGGTCATATCAATGATTGTAAAATCTTAACCTTACCCTTGCATTAAATTATAAAAATACGTATACCGACACAAGAATGAAAATACTAATGTGAACGTGGTGGACGAACATTTTTATACACATTAATATGAAATTACCCACACATGTACAAGCTGGGTAAATGACAGTAGTGTCGAACTTATTAGCGGTGTCGTGTGAACATGCCAAATCCATGCAAAATAATGCCTTATAAGTAAATATACCATACATCATTCGACAACACGGTTAGTGTGGTGGCTGGACAACTGGCTGCCGTGCAACTTGTCGCGGGTTCGATTCCCGCACGGAGCAACTCTTTGTGTGATCTACAAATTGTTGTTCCGGGTCCTGGGAGTCATGTGTATGACAAAATTAAATAATCAGTAGTTATAACCACTATTACTACTATTATAGCACCTATCAGTGGGTGGGTAACCTATCAGTACTAATAATAGTTATGTTTTGCTTTTTAGTTTTGACTTTTTGTTTGTTATTAGTTTTTGGTTTTTGATGACGGTTTTTTAAACACACATAATCTACACTACGCAACATAAATCCGTTTTGACACTTACAATAGTTATAATCTACATAGGTGCAAAGTTCTAATCAATACAAATTATTCAAGCCCAAACACAAGGTAGTTACTATATACCGTTGAAGAGTTTCCTCAATTAGGTACACTTCTTCATTATCAGACCCTTAATGACAGCCCCACTCTATCTAGGTGTACTGTCCTCATCAATACAAATTAATCAAGCCCAAACACAAGGTAGTTAATAGAAACCGCTGAGGAGTTCTCTCGACTGTCTGTCGGCTCCATCATCAGGTCCACTCCAGACCCTTATCAAATGGTAGTGTATAAAAATTTTAATTGAATAACATTAAGATGCATTACTCGTCCCTAGAATTTTCGAAAGTTCCTCTCGGATTTCATCATCAGATCCTCATTTAATGGAAATGGGACCATAAAAAAAACAATCAGCCGAGCATAGTACCTCCTCCTTTTTTTGAAGTCGGTAAAAAACACGCATCGTCGTCAGTCTACAAGCCGCTGTGTAATCCATGTAGGTGCCTACATATATAAGAATAAAGATACCGGCCCAATTTAGAACCTCCTTCTTTTTGGAAGTCGGTTAAAAATATATGGAAGACGACGCTGCGACGACAACACTATTGTGGCGCAACGCAAAGCAAGTCTAAGTGTGGGAGAGCCATGCTTCGGCATTGCTGGGCCGGCTCGACCGGAGTGATACCACGACCGAGCAGAAAACCGACGTGAAGCAACGCTTGCGTTGTGTTTCGTCGTGTGAGTGAGGTTACCGGAGGCCCAATTACCCTCCCCTTCCCCAATTTCCCCAATTCCTGAATCCCCAACGATCCTCAAACTCCTAATCCCCAAAAGGCCGGTAACGCACTTGTAACGCCTCTGGTGTTCCAGGTGTCCATGGGCGACGCCGATTGCTTACCATCAGGTGATCCGTCTGCTCGTTTACCGGCTTATGCCATAAAAAAAGCACCATACAAATGCGGCCCCGCGTTTACATATTCCACATTCATTCCGATGCATCATTGTGTGTTTTTCAGCGATGACCTCATTTCATTACGTCTATTTGTGTCAACTTTAGGTGAATTTGAAAGTGCTAGGAATTCGAAAACAGAAAATTATTTAAATAGATTGCCCACTACGCCAAGGAGTATTATACTTTTTTTATATTTAGGACTGCCTCGTTGGCCGAGTGGTCGCAAGTGCGACTTCCGGGCAAGGGGTCTCGTGTTCGATTCCCGGGTCGCTGCTGGGTTTTGAAAAATCTCAGTAGTAGCACGGAGTCTGGAATTGTGCCCGGTGTATGGCAATAGACTGACCCCCTATTACATGGGAGTCATAGTGAAAACTGGGTGTTACATTGTATGTACTTACAGTGGCATTAAGTGCCGTAATGTGCACCTCTGCCTATATGCCTTCGGGGATAAAAGGCGTGATGTTATGTTATGTTACATATTTACTTATTTATAGTGCACAATTGTTTGCGCAACGACCGACGCGGGTGCACTGTTTGTTCTGTTATATCAGCATCACGTTGCTATACCAAGGCTAAGTAAACCGCTGAGCCAGCTTCAGTTGTTTACTTCGTTTTACTTAATGCATTGACGTCAATTGAAAATCCTCGTAAGCATTTCCGGCGATGTATGAATTAGTTCGGTTTAAGCGTTTTTGATGTGGACACTTTCTATTTCTAACTCTGTATTTTTATATTTTTTTTATTAAAATTCCAATAATCGAAATAATAGTTTTTGTCTCCAAGATCCCACATAACAGTGGTGTCAGAAGTGGGATTCTTTGATAGACTTTCAGGAAATTTTAATGAGTAAAATACGTGTCCACAACACCGAATCTCAATAAAATCATTACGCTCGTGCTATTACTAAAAAATTTATAAAAGACTGATAATTCAAATCCACTGTATCTATAAAAATCCTGCATCTTACTGATCAAAAACTCTGAGTGAAAATAAACATTGACTGTGTTCATCAGTGCAATCACGAACTTTGCTATTCCTGTCACGCTGTTCAAACTGCTACAAGTTCCTGCTTCGTATTGATTCCAACACTGTCTGTTCCGACGGCGCTACGCTGTGTTCTACTCCATCAACACAGTGCCCTGTTCCGACGGCGCTGCGCTGTGCCCTACTCCATCAACACAGTGCCCTTTCCGACGGCGCTGCGCTGTGCCCTGCTCCATCGACGCTACGCTGTAAGCTGTTTCTGACTGCCGCAGCGTTTCGCTTTGACTGAGACGGCGCTGTGGTTGGCCTAAGAAAGGTCAGCACCCACTGGTTCTCTACATTCGACCGAGATGCTGCTCGTCCCCGTTACCCTATTGTGAGTAAAATATTCTAATATTTTTCTGTTGTTGCCATATATCCGTTTACAGAATTTTCAAAACTATTATATAAATTTGTACGTTTTCCGTGTATAAAATACCTTTAGAAATGTCTCTTAAAGCTGAAAACAAGTCTGAGCAATATCCCATGAAAGTTCTCTGTGATTTCATAGATACATATAGTGGAGAACGCGATGTCCTACCAGCATTCTTAACGAACTGCAAGAATGCGCTCGATTTGGCTTCAGAAACACAAAAAGATCTTTTATTAAAATTTATAATTTCTAAATTAAGAGGTAAAGCTCAAATCGCGTGCTCTAATAGAGTATTTGAAGATTTTGACAGTCTTAAAGATTTTCTGAGACAAAATTTCGGAGAGCGTAAACATTATAATCATTTATTATTAGATTTGCAATCATGCAAGCAAGAAACAAATGAAACCGTAGCACAATATGTCCTAAGGATAGAAACTTGTCTCACAAATCTTCAAGCTGAGATACACAACTCTGACACCTTAAAAAAGGAGTTAGCGGGTCGTATTGCTATGACCGAAGATCTTGCGCTTTTTACATTCATTATTGGTTTGCATAGTAATGTTAGTAACATAGTTAGATGTCGAGCTCCAAAATCTTTTAATGCTGCCATTAATATTGCTTTAGAAGAGGAAAAGATTTTAAATACTCAAAAAAGTACAATTGTCCAAACTAATTCAAAGTTTTGTAAGAAATGTAATAAGAAGGGGCACTTAGAGTCGGAATGTTATCTTAATAAACGACGCGACAACAATCGATACCGAGCACAGTTACTAACACAGCCTAACCCATCAACATCTAGTTTCAAATATCCAGATAGGCCGACTCCCGTTGTTTGTAGATACTGCAAGCACGTGGGACATGATATTTCGGAATGTCGAAAACGTCAGTATAATAATTCATTAAAACCGCAATCGAGGTCGCCTTACCAACAACAGCACTGTATAGAAGCTTCCGAAGTGTTATTACCACCACAAATTGAAAACTTGCAAAATAATGACAATTTAAACTAAAAGCGGGATTCGCGTGCAAGTGCCGACGTGAATTTCAAATGAAAGGCACTACTAATACAAACCATATTTCTAATTCCTATAAATCAAGTTCTATTTCTAATGCTACTAATTCTAATAATAATTCTATGTTTGTTTCCAAATCAATAACTAACACAAAGCGTAAACTGTTATCTTCTATTTCGGCGTTAAAGCCCACCGATAACAGTCAAAATTCAACATTGTCTTCTATTTCGGACAAACGTCCCACTGGCAATAAACATAATTTAACCTTAAACAAGCGTGTACGTGTCCAATCCACTGTTTCCACTGATTCCATTAGTACTAACTCTAGCAGAGACCTAATTGATAATATTTTTGAAGACCCGGAAGAATGTCCTACAATATATGATATATCTCAAAATAAAAAATCTTCGTTACCATATATCCAAGTCAAGACGTCTCATTCCAAAAATTTACTAAAACTTCTTGTCGATACGGGTAGCTCTATATGTCTTATAAAAGAAACAAGTTTATCAGAAACTCCAAATCTCGATTCAGATAAAGTCAAATTTAAAGGTATAAACGACATTAGTTCATTCGCTGAAACAAAAGGTAGGTTTATGTTATCGATTAAGTACAATAACGATTACGAATTCCCTTTCTATTTTCATGTTGTTGATAAAGTAAACCTTGATTATGACGGAATTTTAGGCTCAAACTTTCTGACAGACTATTGTGGCTCTATTTGCTATAAGACGTCGCAATTACAAATACCAAGTGACCCACCTGTTTATTTCGAATTGAACCGCGAGTTAATTTATATAATCCCAAGCCGCACTGAAATGATGATCGAGTGTGCAGTTACAAACCCAGAAATAAAGGAAGGTTTGTGTTTGACAACAAAGTTAACAAACTATCCAAAACTTCTGTTTTCCAAATGCCTCACTCGCGTAAAACCTAATAATAAAGTTAATATATCCGTACTAAATACTTCAGAAAACGAAATTACTCTACATCCAATAAAATTAACGTTAGAACCAGTTTCATACATTTTAGAAGATATTCCTTCCGAGTCCTCTGAGTTATCTAAAGACGTCCTCCCTTGCCTAACAACAACCTTACTCGGTGTAGATCACAACAAGAGAGTACAGGGAGCATTGAGATGTCATCATTTAAATAAAGAGGAGGAATCTCAGTTACGCGAATTATGCTCCGAGTTCCATGATATTTTCTATCTTGAAGGAGATGTCTTGACTGCTACAAAAACAATTCAACACGAAATTCGTACTACGTCCGAAACTCCAATTCACGCTAAAAGTTACCGTTTTCCCGAGTGTCACAAAGAGGAAGTTAGTAAACAAATAAAAAGCATGCTGGACCAAGGTATTATTAGCCCATCAGCCTCACCCTGGTCTGCTCCTATTTGGGTGGTACCAAAAAAACAGGATGCGTCTGGAAAACCAAAGTGGCGAATTGTTATAGACTACCGAAAACTTAACGAGATAACTGTTGGTGATGCTTATCCCATTCCTAACATTACCGACATACTAGATCAGCTGGGACATAGTAAATATTTTACTACACTCGATTTAGCGTCTTCGTTTCATCAAATATGTACCAAAGATTCGGATGCTGAGAAAACAGCTTTTAGTGTTCCGGGTGTGTCAGGTCAACCAGGCCATTATCAGTTTAATAGAATGCCCTTTGGTCTTAAAAACGCACCATCAACTTTCCAGAGGTTGATGAATATAGTACTTTCCGGATTACAAGGTATTCACTGTTTTACTTATTTAGATGACATCATCGTCTTCGGCCATGACTTACGGTCTCACATTTCAAAGCTTAAATTAGTCTTCGATAACTTACGTAAACATAATCTTAAACTGCAGCCCGATAAAAGTGAGTTTCTTCGTAAAGAAGTACAATATCTAGGCCACATAATATCTCAACATGGAGTGAAACCTGATCCTAAAAAAGTAGAGTGTGTACAAAAGTTTCCAGTTCCCAAAAATCCTCGAGATATTAAATCTTTTCTAGGACTTGTTGGCTATTACAGGCGCTTCATAGACAATTTTTCTCATATAACTAAACCACTTACTAGTCTTTTGAAAAAAGATTCGAAATTCTTATGGCACGTCGATCAACAAAATGCATTCGAAACTTTGAAAAATAAAATTACTACGGCCCCAATCCTACAATATCCTGATTTTACAAAACCTTTTATACTTACAACAGACGCGTCAAATTATGCAGTCTCTGCAATTCTTTCTCAGGGTGAAATTAACAAAGATCTCCCAATAGCCTATGCTTCTCGCACCCTCAACAAATCTGAAGGTAACTATTCCACAACAGAAAAGGAATGCCTTGCTATAATATTCGGTACAAAAGTTTTTCGACCATATTTGTATGGTCATAAATTCCAAATTGTCACGGACCACAAACCTCTGCAGTGGTTATTTAATTGTAAAGACCCAAGTTCCAAATTAGTCCGTTGGCGTCTGAAACTCGAGGAGTTCGATTACGAAATTGTGTATAAAAAGGGTAAAATAAACTGTAACGCCGATTCCCTATCTCGCAACCCAGTTCTTGCCGTTGACCCCGATGCTCCTTCTACCTCTGAAACATACGAAAAATACTTAGAAATTACTCAAAATCAAAACCTAACTTACGATACTATAATACAAGAACATAATGAGTCACTACTTAAAACGAAGTGTAGGATGATTACCTATCCCTCCGCAATCGACTTAGATGAATCGATCCCATATTGCTCTGAAATTATACAAATGTCCAAATTTGACGAAGACTCGCCTAACATAAGAGATATAGAACGGGAACTGTATACCTTTCAAAGTACATCTATGAAAAACACACATTTACACATTTATTTTTACGCGTGCATCATTATGACGAAATGAACTACAAAAATATTTTCAATATGTTACGAGACTATCGAAACATGTTAACTACACATCATTCACAAGAAAAAGAATTCGCTATCTCTGACTTTCAAGACCCGTTTACTAAAATTTCATTCATGAAGATATACAATATGATAGGATTTATCTTCCACAATACAGGTATCAAGGTCCATATATATCATAATAATATTATCTTTCCAACTCCTATGAGATTCCTCGCATATTGAAAGATAATCACGATTCTCCTACTGCAGGCCACCCGGGTATAACCCGCATGTACGAAAGATTAAAATCTCTTTATTGGTGGAAAAATATGCGCCAAGATATAGAAAACTATGTTAAAAATTGCAAATCGTGCCAAATTAATAAACCATTACGACATTCTAATCAAGCTCCCATGATCATAACTTCCACAGCTACTAGACCAAATGAAAAATTATACCTTGATATAGTGGGTCCTCTTCCCGAAACTAGAATCAACCAATATAAATTTATTCTGACACTCCAAGATGATCTCACCAAATATTCCCAGGCTTATCCAATGCAAACATGTTCCGCAGAAGAAACTGCACAACGCTTGGTTCATTTTATCTCTCACCTAGGAATACCGCGAAACATCGTAACTGACCAAGGCACTAACTTCTGTTCCGAAGTGTTCAAACAGCTGGAGCGACTGTTCGGAATCAAACATATTTTCGCATCTCCGTATCACCCACAAACTTGTGGTGCGTTAGAAAGGAGCCACTCGACTTTGAAAGCATATTTACGATCCTATATAGAAGAAAACTCACACACATGGGATTTGTATATCAATACTGCAATGTTAGCATATAACTCAAACATACATTCCACTACGGGTTTCGCCCCACTTGAGCTCATATTCGGTCATAAACCATATATACCTAAATCCATCGATACCCTTGAGAACAACACTTATACAGATTACGTGCGAGCTCTTAGTCACAGACTATACTATAGTCGACAAAAAGCGTTGCAAAATATTCAGCAATCTAAAGAACGATCAAAACAGTATTATGATTCCCATTCTCGCCCCGTAACCTATAATGTCGGTGATATGGTATACATTCGATGCCACCACAAACAAAATAAAGCATTATCTCCAATGTGGAAAGGCCCTTACAGAATTATAAAGATAAATGGTAATCATACTGTCACGGTACAAGTTGGCCGAAAACATATTCGTCATCACTATGACGAAATTAAACCCGCCTTCGAATAATAAAATCCCATAATATCATGCAATTTTATCTATTGTTTACAGATGTTTGGTGTCAGCTTACGCAGATCAATTTGTCACCCAAGTTTCAAACAGTCCCGGATTGTATTTTGATCAGTTATTAGACGTAAAATTTACTAATGATCATTGGAATGTAGTAACTTACATAGACCTTAGTCATATACAACCACATTTAGAAAATGTAGAATTTTTATTTGATAGGTCATCCAAATATTGTGACTCTGTATCCTCATCTCAAGTTAAGTCTGATTGTTTAAACACGCTAAATTCACTTAAATTACAACATAACAATAATGTTAAGAAATTTTCATCTATTTCGTATTTAGTCCAAGTAAGCGAAGTTAAACGTTCAAAACGTGGCTTAATCGATGCAGGCGGCTCCTTATTAAAAACTCTCTTCGGAACTTTAGATTCAAATGACGCACACAAATTCACGAACGCCATAAACAAAGTACAGTCAGACGAAAAACAATTAACTATTTTAATGCGCGATAACATTCACGTGATTAAGTCTACTATTTCTACATTCAATAATACGATGACAAAAGTTAAAGATAACGAGAACCGCTTGAATCAAAATCTGTATAAAATTGACGAAGCTTTTAGCAAGCTTTTAAATACGACTGATAAATTGGAAATAAAGTCTCAATTAACATTACTACTTACCTCTTTAGAGAGTATTATTATAACTTTATCTTTCGACATCGATGATATAAATAATGCTATTTTGTTTAGTAAAATAAATGTATTGCACCCGACTGTACTAAGTCCCATGCAATTGTATAAGGAGCTCGAGTTACATTACAATCAGCTGCCCCGACATGCTGAGTTGCCCATTCTATTATCTCTACAAAACATTAGTAAAATAATAAATATATCCGACATCGTATGTTACTATCATGATAACAAGTTAATTCTTATCTTAAAGATACCGCTAGTTCTTTCACAAATTTACAATCTTCAAAATATACCTTTACCTATTTCCCTAGATAATAAAACTCCTGATACTTATGTCTTAATTGCTCCAAGTAAACAATATCTGGCAATAACAGCAGACCGTCTATTTTACTCACAATTTGAAAGTGTTAGTGAGTGCAAAGTGATAAAAAATCAGTGTTACGTGTGTGTTTTAACAAACGTTTATTCAACTATTGCAAATCCTACCTGTGAAACGATTTTGTTAACAGATGTCATCGACAAATTACCAAATTCCTGCCAAACAAGAATTCTACGCGGGTCTATCGAATTGTTTCATAAAATTTCTAATAACCGTTGGATTTTTGTTCAATCAGAACCGAGTAAAGGCCATATAATGTGTGATGGCGACATGAAAGATCACGTTGAAGTCTTGTCAGGTACAGGAATTTTACATCTTCCAAATCTTGTAAAGCATTTTATAAAACTTTAACATTTGTTCCAACTGATAGTATTACATCTAACTTTACAACTGTTGTATCTGATTTTAACATATTAACTGATGATTGTTGTAATAGTTTAAAGTCCAATAAAACTTTACATGTTGTCCCCCTTACTAAATTAAACGAATTTAATAGTTTTGAGTCCTTGTTAAAAGCAAGTACACATTTAACCGATTTCGAAAAACAACTAGACGATATTGGAGAGCCTTCTCATTTAGAAATGTACAGTATGCATTATCTTTCATTGATCTATATTATTTTATTGTTTTGTGTAATATCCTTTTTGTTTAAAATTAGAAAATATCTATGTTCTAGAAGTCCAGGTTGTTGTATCAAAATTTACAATAGAAATTACAGTAAGTCAAAAGGCTCAAACAATCATGTTGTGAATGTTGCTTATAATTCAGACTCTTCAGAAGTTGAATTGATAATGTCTCAGCCAAGTCTTTACCAGTTCCGATTAAACGAAACATTATGAAGTAGTAATAACTACTATTTTTTGTTGTGTGTTGCTAATGTTTATTTTTTTTTATTTATTTTAATACCTACTTAGTAGACATATTCCTAAAAGAAAAGAATATGAAATATATATATACTGTTTACTTATTATTAGTTTAAATTCTATATCTGCCTCACTTTTGGAGAGCACAGGCATAAAGTTTATATTATTTTATTAATTTAGTATTAAATGTAAGTTATGTAAACTGTTTAGTTTTAATTTCTATACCTATTAGTTTCTTGATTTTTTATTGTAATGTCCATATCAAAATCTTAGTTTTGTATCTTTCTCATCACTTCATCTGTGATGATCAGTCTTATCGGGGGGGCTGTTATATCAGCATCACGTTGCTATACCAAGGCTAAGTAAACCGCTGAGCCAGCTTCAGTTGTTTACTTCGTTTTACTTAATGCATTGACGTCAATTGAAAATCCTCGTAAGCATTTCCGGCGATGTATGAATTAGTTCGGTTTAAGCGTTTTTGATGTGGACACTTTCTATTTCTAACTCTGTATTTTTATATTTTTTTTATTAAAATTCCAATAATCGAAATAATAGTTTTTGTCTCCAAGATCCCACATAACAGTTCCCTCTGTTTGGGTCGCGAGCTATGTGCTAGTGGCTGGTGTGGAGTCACTATTAAAACAGTGTGTTGCACTTGATAAAAAAATAGTTTATTCCACGAAACTAACTATGCTAAAATAATGGCTAGTGACAATGGCTTTTTTTAAGGGGGAAAGTCATCGAATGACTTCTCCCGTCCGGGTGAGGCGAGAGGGAGTATCACACTCTTACTGACTAAAATTCACCCCGGCCCTACTCCTGCATTTCGAGCCGGAGCCCCGGTAACTTGTTAAGTTCTCCGCAGCTCCGAATCGGCATCAGTCCTATTGGGCCCCATCCGTGGTTGTTTGATGGCTCTTTAAGCCGCGTGCGAAACGCGACGCGCCGTACGGTCGGGCGGCGAGCCACCCATGCTCGCCGTCCGCAGGCCCGCGCTTACGGTGGCCGGAGATCGTCCCGCGATCCCCGACGCCTGGAGTGTCTTTCGCGATGGCTGGGTTGTGAGGGGGCAGCGCTTCACTGCCTCACGCGCTCCGCCTCCTCCTTAGTAGTGACAATAGCTATGAATGCACCCGGTTCGCTGTTCGTTGTGTACACTGCGTTAGCGACGCGTTTTATTGCCAAGTTAGCAACCGTGGTCGATTGCAAAAATTGTATCGAACACCGTCCATTTTAGTATTTCTGTGGATCCCTCAGTCTCCGAACCCGATGGCACGGCAGACCGACACGATGAGATATGAGCAACGGGGGTCAAGGCCTCTGCCTCGAATTTTGCGGGCAGCGGCGGGGCGGCGGCGGCGGCGCGGCGAGCACCGGCTCCGATAACCGCGATTAGGCGGTGACATTGAGAAGGTTATTTTTTTTTTATTTATTTCTTTATTTACATCAGGCAACGAAGGCCCATATTAAAATACAATAATACTATAATATCTACTACAATTTTAACAAAAATACTATAAATACATAATGTAAGTAAGTAATTAAAACACTAATTATCACGACTGTTGTGCTGTGTCGGCGTCGTGTGCTGCGCGGTGTCAGGTATCCGGCCGCGGAATCGCCGGAAAACAACACCTTTCGGCCAAAACTCTGGTGTCATGAATTTCGGTAAATCCACGGAAGGCACTCTCACCACAAATGAATTGAAATTCACGCTGTGGTGGGATTCTAATTTCAAAACCCTTAGAGTGTAATTCGTTTTGATCTGAATATACTCTACAATCTCCTCGACCTTTGTAGAGTAATGCAGCCTGGACACGTACAGCAGCGTCCCTGGTACAGCTGGACGCAGCAAATGTTTCGGCCCGGTCGGTGCAGTGCCGCACTTGTTTTGGGATGACTTCTTTTTCTTCCTCTGAACAGTGATAAAGCCATCTCTATCGACTTGCTGCTTTTGGCGGGGGGCTGACAGCTCTTCTGCTTAATACCCTTTTCAGTAGGTCGCTTAGTCTGCCACGCAGTATGAACCAAATGTTTGGTTCGTAATCTTCTCAATGTCACCGTTGTTGTTTGTCTGCTTTATTTTGAGACGTCAATATTACTTCGCATACATATCTTTTTCCTTGTAAAGCTATCACAATTTACAAGGAAAACCAATGCAGTAATGTTTTATCTTAATTCTTTATTAAATATGAAATAAATTGTTCTCTCTTTCATAATTATTATGACTGCACAGTTGGTGCGGTGGCTGGGCAACCGGCTGCGCCGCAACCCGTCGCGGGTTCGATTCCCGCACGGAACAACTCTTTGTGTGATCCACAGATTGTTGTTCCGGCTCTGTGTGTGATGTGTATGTAAACTGGTATGTTAGTACATACGACACTTTTTTTTAAAGGGGGGGG
This sequence comes from Spodoptera littoralis, assembly GCA_902850265.1. Classification (NCBI taxonomy): domain Eukaryota; kingdom Metazoa; phylum Arthropoda; class Insecta; order Lepidoptera; family Noctuidae; genus Spodoptera; species Spodoptera littoralis. The sequence goes on along the minus strand of LR824558.2, from coordinate 6,610,690 downwards.
GAAAATCATCCAATGACTCCTCCCGCCCGGGTGAGAGTGTCAGACTCTTACTGACTAAAAACCACCCCGTTCCTTCTCCTGCACGTCGAACCGGAGCCCCGGTTACCCGTTAGGTTCTCCGCGAATCCGGGTACATACGACACTGGAGGCAAGCCCAGAGTGTGACAACGCGTTTTTTTTTAAAAAAGGAAAAATTTTCACATTTTGTTCCTCTCACCTCTTGAATCGGGCTATATTATAATGATGGTCCACGACTTACGAAGACGTCTATTTTCCTCCTTAATGTAGATCTGACTGTTGCAGTGCACCAAGGTCATGTGTCATAACATCACGCCTTTTATCCCCGAAGGGGTAGGCAGAGGTGCACATTATGCCACTGTACAATGTAACACCCACTTTTCACTACCTATTTATGTTATGAGTCCCATGTAATAGGGGATGAGCCTATTGCCATATACCGGGCAAAATTCCAGACTCCGTGCTACTACTGAGATTTTTTTTAAATCCCAGTAATACTATGCCCAACCCGGGAATCGAACCCAAGGCCCCTTGACCGGCAGTCGCACTTGCGACCACTCGGCCAACGAGACGGTCACATGAATATGTACCTACCCATAAGTACTCATAATTTACCACGTTTTATAATTGTTTATATTATGATAAGCCGGTAAACGAGCAGACGTATCACCTGATGGTAAGCAATCGGCGTCGCCCATGGACACCCGGAACACCAGAGGCGTTACAAGTGCGTTACCGGCCTTTTGGGGATTAGGAATTTGAGGATTGTTGGTACACAAAATTTCAACTCAACCGGTTGAAGATGTCTGCTTCAAAACACAGTTGTGAGATTCCACTTCACTCGCATAGGTACCTAATTGAGTTAAATAACACTTTTGTAAAATAACTTACCTTTATCCAGTCGCCGTAGAAACTCCCAAATGACGAGATTGAAGGAATTTGTTTCCTCAAACTGCGCAATAAATCGAATTACTTGTATTGTCAAAGAATGCGTTTAAATGCGCCTGCACCGGTCGAGCGGCTGTTTATTAATAACAACTAAAAGATGGCAGTTGGTATAGTATGTATTTATCGCTACAGGGCCGCACTGCCCGCGAGACTGCATGCGGAGTGCGGTGCACACAGGCGCCGTGACACTGCGTGATTCAGTATGGATGACGACAGGGTACGAACTTTAAAAATCTAATTAGTCCGTCAGTTAGGTAATGTAAATATATATAAATATTCTTATTTTGTCATAGGTCGTATAACAAAATTCTTAGACTAAATGAATCAAATATTATATTATATGAATTTGTATGCTTCAAGGCAAAACGTAGACGGGCTCGCTGTATTGCACTGTATGTCAATCATTCATTCAAATAACTTTATATAACCTATGTTTACAAATAAACGATTTCATTGTATTTCATTTCATTTCAAAGTATAGGAGTGGGAGCTAGCTACGTCATTTCTACGTATAAAATGTACCTAGAAGTGACGTCACGCGATATTTCGAATCAATTTGAATTTGTTTTCGTAAGAAAATAAAAATACGTGTTGTTTTAAAATTAGTAATGTACCAGACGGACTTTAAATTAAATAAATAACCCTATTGAAATATAACGACTTCACTTTCTTGTAATTAACTGTATTAATGATACTTAGGAGCAATAAATAGGCAACTAAAAAATTGTTGCCCGTTTTAATAAACACAAATATAAAATATAACAGCGTCATCTATTTTATGTTGTTTTTTTTTAAACTAGGTATTACTTTTATATTAATATTTTCATCTATAAAAAAAAACTATGTTTACTTATATTAAAACTTTCGTATGACATTGTAAATTAATTATGTTTTCGGCTAACTCACGTAACTGTTTGACGAATAACTCGACTAGTTTCAAGCGATGCTAGGGCTCATGTTCATGAGCAGCATTCCGCGACCCGAAACTAGTCGAGTTCCTCATCAAACAATTACATGAGCAAGCCGTACGTACGCATAACAATTAATCGATAAAAAACAACTTGAAATAAGTAAAGTGTGGGAGAGCCATGCTTCGGCACTGCTGGGCCGGCTCGACCGCAGTGATACCACCAACGAGCAGAAAACTGACGAGAAACAACGCTTCCGTTGTGTTTCGGCGTGTGAGTGAGGTTACCGGAGGCCGAATAACCCCCCTCCCTGTTCCTCAATCTTCCCAATCCCAACAGTCCTCAAATACCTAGTCTCCAAAAGGCCGATACACACTTGTGGTTCCGGATGTCCTTGGGCGACGCCGATTGCTTACCATCAGGTGATGCGTCTGCTCTGTTAACGGCTTATCCCATAAAACAAACCTTGAAGCATACAATCCTTGAAAGTGCAATGCATCCTGGACACAAGGTGTAATTACACCGCCATTACTATGCTACTACGATGTTTCAAATGATTCGTTTCGTAATCGCCTGCGTAGTTCGGAATCCAATTAATTTGATGTGTGCAACAAGCATAGCTGGGCATTAGCTCGTTAATCGTTAATTAACAAACTTAACATTTTAATTAACGGATTAACTTTTAAGTTAACTTTTAAAAATGTTAACGGATACGTTAACTTCCGTTAAAATGCAGAAGTCCGTTAATCGTTAATCCAATGCCTACAATTTACGTGCGGCTACGCGCCGCCCGGCACCAGCGCGTGAAACTAAAACAGTTGTTTGTCAGTGTAATTTAGTTAGAAAAGGTGTATTGCGCAGTGTAGTAATTAAAACCATATCATGGAAGACATGGAATCGAATTCCAGCGATGAGAATCCATGGCCACATTTGACTGAGTATGTATAACTTGTATCCAGATCGGGCCAGCAAATACTTTTTGCATGTAAGCGATGCTTGCCGAAAGACACCAAAATAAAAGTTCATGTATCAAGCCTGAATAATTTGAAACAACATGTGAGAAGGGTACATGAGTCTCAGTACGTAGTTTGAAGAGATTGTTAAGGCGGGCTCTAACCGGGGCAAGACAAAAGTTCTGCATGCGGCCCGTCGGACCTTTTTGACTGGCGCATATAAAGGTCCTAAGCTCCGTTTTATTTTAAACTAGCTTCTGCCGGCGACTTCGTACGCGTAATCCCATTTTTTCCCGTCCCCGTTCGTGATTTTCGGTAAAAAGTAAAAAAAAATTGGTTAAAAAGTATCCTATGTCGGTCTCCTGGCTCTAAGCTACCTCCCTACCAATTTTCAGCCAAATCTATTCTGCCGTTCTTGAGTTATAAGTGGTGTAACTAACACGACTTTCTTTTATATAATTAGATTTCGCGCCTATAGAAGAACAAATGATTCGGTGGTCGAAACTAAAAGATAAAAAGTAGCCAGTAGTTTCTTGCCTAATAATTCCTCGCTTGCGGTGTTAGGCCCTAGTAAAATAAGATTGAGTATGGCTGCTCTATGGGCAGTTGGGCACGCTTGTCTCGCGGCGCCCTCTGTGTCCCGGCGCCCTAGCCACTTAGTTTGCCTCAGGGATAATACGGCTCTGACCTTACATTATGTGCACATACAAATACATGATATAGGTAAGTAACTAAAAATAAATATGCAGGAAATTTTGAGACGTAGAAAACTTATGTTTCACCAATTCTCCCCCCATACCCAATCTCCAAAAGGTCGGTAACGCACTTGTAACGCGTCTAGTGTTTCAACTGTCCGTCATCCGTGGACGGCGCGGATTGCTTAGCATCAGGTGATACTTATTTATTTCTTTTATTTATTGCATCGGACTCATAACATAAATAGTGAAAAGTGGGTGTTACTTCTGTGTGCACCTCTGCCTACCCCTTCGGGGATAAAAGGCGTGATTTTATGTTATGTATGTTATTTATTTTACATAAATACAGATACAGACGATGGATTTGTTATTAAGGGAGGAAAATCATCTGAAGTCTGGCGCAACGGAGTTACCTGTCGGTGCTTCAGACCATACAGAACTACCGCGGAAAGCGGCGAATAAACGTAACTTTTAAATACGGATGTACACAACTCAAACATTATATTATTTAACTGTAAGAGTATAAAACGTTCAGTTGATGGCGTCAGAGAACTGTGCGATATCGCTGATATTGTTGCGTTACAAGAAACATGGCTTTTGCCGCATGATCTTTTCATTCCTCGACACAATTCATGCAGACTTCGGGAGTACCGGTACATCGGCGGTGGACACAACGGCTGGCATGGTGAAGGGCAGGCCAAACTGTGTCAGCAATACGTATTGCGATGAAAGACTGTTATGTGTTAGTGCTAAGTGTATACATGCCCGTCGATTGCAGTGAGAACTGACCTGAATTTACAGACCGCTTAGGTGCTATTAGTGCACTAATACAGGACAATAATGTTTAGTCAGTATTTGTGTTAGGTGATTTCAATGCGCATCCTGGTGAAAGATTTCGTGATGAGCTCCTGTGCTTTTCACAAGAGCAAAGGTGAATTTGTGCAGATTTTAACTACCTCAACTCACAAGGCGCTTTTACTTTTATTAGTGAAGCACATAACGGTAAGAGGTGGTTGGACCATTGTGTTGTTACTCAGGCAGCTGCTCCATGTATAACAGATTATATGTAAAACATGATATCTATTGGTCTGATCACTTTCCGTTAGTAATTAAGTGTAATTTTAATGTAATACTAAGTACAATTTCTGTTAACCCCATACGGCGTAATAAAGTATGTTGGGGGGATAGAAATGTATCTCAAAGTAATTTATATTATAATTTATGTAACTCTAAGTTAAAAGATGGAGACAAGGGAGATTTACAAAAATTAAGTTATACCTCAAGTTGCGTAGAATTTTTGTGTATAAGCAATGTCTGCATTGAATTCGAAGATTTTACGTGATGCGCGCACAAAGAAACAGACAAAAATTTCAAAAATGATGGGAATGGGTTCTGTTAATTATCGTATAACACGCTGGCTATTTTTTTGTCAATTTCTTTAATGTCTTTATACACTGACGTTGTGTTTCGTCGTGTAAGTGAGGTTACCGAAGGCCCAATAACCCTCCCCTGACTAATGCTATAAAAAAAGAATACAAAAATTACTTTTCTACAGATTTATTTTATGTATAGATTAAACTTTTATGTTTTAGATAAATCACAACTGTGTATTATTTGCTCCCGTATTATCCTACAAACATGCATACATAACTTCACGCATGTCTCCCATGGCGGCAGGCAGAGATTATGGAACGCCAATTACTATGATTCCTACATACCTCTTTCGCTTTATCAACAGTCATCAATCTTTTCATGCATGCTCGTCGGTTAAGGGTACTTTTAATTTGGCCCTTCTTTAATATATCGCCAATCTGGTCACTATATGCCCTTCTAGGGCGCCCTCTACCGACAGCCACATAAATAACAGCTCTGTATACTTCTTTCGTTACTCTACTTTCATCCATCCCTTCTATATGTCCATCCAAACCAGTGTAACATTTCCTTTTCAATCCTTGTCACTACATCATCTGCCAATCCACACCTTTCTCTAATAATATATGTACATGCACTACATATTACTTATAATAATATACCTCCTTTTGGCTTCGCCGTAGTCTGGTAACAAATCAATGGTAGTAAGTCAATCCTGCTTGGAAGGGGAATAGGAGAAAAAATAAAATTAATAAAACTAGCGTTTATAAATGGAATATTATTTTATTACGAAAAATAATCCTGGCCGTTTTCATCAACCATCTCTTAACTAAGAGTTACTTAGCGTGAGCGATATCTACACTAACCCCCTTACCTGTACCGTTAGATGTCTTTTACAGGTTGGTGAATACCAAAACGTCGTTAAGTGTCACCTATCTTAACTTAGGGATACCTTAAAATTTAAGAAAGGTTGGTGAAAATGGCTTCTTACTTTTTAATTATTACTTTATTCCAGAGGGTTTTGTCCCATAGCACCCATAGCGGTGTTCTGAGCCCATATGGTGATACCATCCCAGATCCGAATGAGCGGAGGTCTCTGAGAATTTTGATTTTGAGACTGAACGTAAATCACTTGTGGTTGCTGTGGGTAAAATAGTGGTTGTTGTGGGTACATCACTTGTGGTTGCTGTGGGTAGTATGGTTGTGGAGTTTGGTACAATTGTGGCAACGGACTCGCAGAAACAAATCCATCTCCTGGAAACCCTGTAGGAGAAACATCGATTTTAATGTTAGGAATATGAAATCCATTTAGTGCTTAGAACTTAGAACAACGTTTTCTGAGGGGGCTGAAAATCATTGAACGATTCAACCGGCTTTGGATGAGTGAGAGGGAGTGTCAGACTTTACTGCCGAAAATCCACGCCACTCTAACTTCTCCTCCGAGCCGGGCCGTGGTAACCCTTTGTCCTTAACCCGCAATCCTGGCCGCGCACCAGCCCCTCTGTGCCCCATTTGTGGGCGTTTAATCTTATATCTTATACTATTATATAAAGCGGAAGAGTTTGTTTTTTTGTTTGTTTGTTTGAACGCGCTAATCTCCGTAACTACAAGTCTGATTTGAATAATTCTTTTTGTGTTGGATAGCGCATTTATCGAGGATGGCTATAAGCTTTAAAAAATCACGCTACGACCAATACGAGCTGAGCAGAGCGTGTGAAACAGCGCGGAAGTAGCTAGTGATGATATACAGTCGCTTCTCATGCTTTGTGCGGGTCCGACACCAAAGGCAAGTACCAATGTGACTTTTCCGAGTTACATGTACTTTCTAAGATTATTTTGATACCACTGACAAACGGTGAAGGAAAACATCGTGAGGAAACCTGGGCTTATAATTTGTGATTGTAATTATAATTTTGAAATCGCCCGCTTTGAGCAAGCATGGTGATTAATGTTCTAACCTTCTCTGCGTGATCAAACAAAATATAATTTAAAAGAACAAAATAAGTAAGTTATAAAATGTTGACTTACATGAGGTCCCCAAGAAAGCGACGAGGAGAACGACGGATGCTTTGCTCAGGAACATGTTTGCTCTGGATGGCGAGATGGCGACTGTGTTATGAAGAGCTTCGGGTTCGCTTAAATATGTTGGTGGCATGCCTAATATCTAAAACAAAAACAAGATAGTTTAACCTTGATGGGATTTCCAAAGTAGAGACTGATAACTGTAGTATGAATGTGACTAACATATTAGCGATTCAATATGAAAAACTTCAGGGTGTCGATGGAGCATTTTTTTTTAAGGGGGGAAAATCATCGGATGACTGCTCCCGCCTGGGTGAGGCGGAAGGGAGTGTCAGACTCTTACTGACTAAAAACCACCCCGTTCCTTTTCCTGCACGTCGAGCCGGAACCCCGGTTACCCGTTAGGTTCTCCGCGACTCCGAATCGGCATCGGCCCTATTGGGCCCCATCTGTGGTGGTCTGATGGCTCATTGAAGCGCGCGCGGAACGCTACGCGCCGTACGCTCGAGTCTGTTTCTGGTCGGACGGGGAGCCACCCATGCTCGCCGTCCGCAGGCCCGCGCTTACGGTGGCCGGAGATCGTCCCGCGATCCCCGACGCCCGGTGTGTCCTTCGCGATGGCTGGGTTGCGAGGAGGCAGCGCTTCGCTGCCTCACGTCGATGGAGCATACAGTGGCGATCTGCATGGACTGAGCATCGCTGTGTCCTCAAGGAAGCAAGCTGGGCTTTAGTGCAGGTTGTATTGCGGGTTTTTTACTGGATAAGGCGGTAAACGAGCTGAAGGATCACCTGATGGTAAGCAATCGGCGTCGCCCATGGATTCCCGAAACACAACGCTTTCCTGTGAGTGTTGTTTCACGTCGGTTCACACTTAAGGGGTATGGGGAAGTAGGCAGCCGTATTCACCTTCTGCGAAGCAGTCAAGATAGCTAAGGAGTAGGCGGAGCGCATAAGAAAACGGACTTCCTCATATCCATCGCCATAAGTGACGCTCTATACACACCATAATAATGTACCCGTGCATTCTGTTCATACACACGCAATATAATTTTTATCATATTTAATAAATCTTTTTGGCTAATTACTATACCCTATTATTATATGTATGTATGTATTATGGTATAACTATATTAATTACTTAATAATTTTATAATACACTTCACGCGCTACTCTGCATTTACTGCTTTACGTCCGTTGCGTTACAGCCACAGGTTCAGTTGAAAACCAGCGTCAGGCACTAGATGTCTGGCATTTATGCTGAACTGGACCTTTTTTGGTGCAGCTGTCGGGCACATGATTATTATTGTTGGTATATTTGACTTTTAAATTTTTGTATATACCTACATCTATTTTTTTTATTTCACTCCTAATTTTTTGTTTGCATTGTATTTATTGTATTGTGTTTGTGCCTGGTGTTGTACCAAATAAATTATTTTTCTTTCTTTCTTTCATAACCGAAGGTCTTCGGATTTTTAACCTTTTACCTTGAGAATATCAGAATGCACCATACAAACTTCCACCCCCTATTTGAAGTGTGAAGATAGTGGAAGTGATAAGTTATAAAGGGACAAAATGTAACCTATGTCACTCTCCATCCGTTCAACTATCTGTTTTGCGGTGAGAGACGGACAAACAAACAGACACACACTCTCACATTTATACTGTAGTACGGAACTATATCAAATTCAGTGTTTGTTAGTCTTATCATTATCAGCAGTCTGTTTTTGTACTAATACTTTGTATATTGTATAGAGAATATTGGGGCTCGTCCTTACAACATTATAAAAACAATTCCAGGTCAAGTAAAGTCAATGTTTTAGGTCTTTAGATTAATCATTGTAATTATTTTTATACAAATGTATCGCGTAGTAGTCGTGGTGGCCCGGAGGTTTAAGACGCCCGCTTCTCATGCATGAGGGTGCGGGTTCGAAACCTACCAACGGCAAGTACCAATGTGACTTTTTCCGAGTTATATGTACTTTCTAAGATTATTTAGACACCACTGACAAACGCTGAAGGAAAAACATCGTGAGGAAACCTGGACTTATAATTTCTAATAATAAGTTTGAAATCGCCAACCCGCATTGAGCAAGCGTGGTGATTAATGCTCTAACCTTCTCCGTGTGAGAAGAGGTTTTGCTCAGCAGTGGGCATTTATAGGCTGTTGATGATGATGATGATGAAATGTATCGCGGCCATAAGCGCGTGACTTCGTCCGCATACAATAATTATGAATTTTTAAACATAACTTTTGTGTTTCAATATTTCTAAAAACTTAATAAAAGTAGCTTATACATATATTACTCCTTAGTACATCAGCTACTTGCTAATAAAAGTCGTGTCAATATCTGTCCAGCCATTGCAGAGATTAGCCAGTACAGATAGACAGACAAAAATGATAAAAACGTTACATTGATATAACATAACATAACGTCACGCCTTTTATCCCCGAAGGGGTACGGGGGGTCGGGCAAAGCATTACTCGGTTTTTTAAAAATTCTCAGTAGTAGCACGGAGTCTGGAATTGTGCCCGGTACCTATATGGTAAATCGGGAAAAGTGGATGTTACATTGTACAGTGGCATAATGTACACCTCTACCTTCGGGAATCAAAGGCGTGATGTTATGTGTTATGTTATTACAAAAAACTTAATAATAGTAGCCTATGTAACTCCTTAGTACATCAGCTACTTGCCAATAAAAGTCGCGTCAATATCGGTCCAGCCATTGCAGAGATTAGGCAGTACAAACAGATAGATAGACAAAAATCGTTTGTCAATTTTGTTGGTAGATGTCCTGCGCTACATTTGCCGGTACGTGGCCTCCACTCGAGGACCTTACTGCCCCAACAGCCGTCGGTTATCCAAGCTATGTGAGCACTTGGCATGCCACATAGCTTGACTAGCATAGTGCTGATAATGAGCCTCCTTGTCTGATTGGTCCACTATACAAGTGCAATCTCTGTTCCCTCACTCTCTGATCGTATGGGACGGCAGACCGACACGAGTGGAGATCAGGCGCAGGACCAACAGCGACACGAGCTTTCTGGGGGACGAAGGTGGAGGTGGAAACACCACCAAACTTCCTGACTCCGGGCTAATAATGGTCATTTTAATCAGAAAATGCCATTATCGTCTGCCGAACCCGCCACACGATGCTCAGCAGCCGATCACTCAGCCACTGCGCCAACCGTGCGGTAATCTGCTGGACTATATTGATAACTTTACAAACACGCAAATACCCAGACTTTTTTATTATTACATGTTCGTTTCTATAGGCGCTTATCACTTAATTGTAAAGTTAGTTAACCTATAATTGGCAACTGTATAAGCCCAATACCTATTGTTAAATTAATATTATTATTTTGTTTATTTGATTTTATTTTTGTATGTTCAAGATTCTGTTATTATAATATTATTATTTTGTATTATAATATTATTATTCTGTTATTGTAATATTATTATTTTGTATAATAATATTATTATTCTGTTATTATAATATTATTATTTTGTTCACTGTGATGTTTTTTGTTCTGATCTCTATTCTTTTAAGTTTATTATTAGTATTTTGTTTATTTTTTTGTATTTTTTTTTTTATAATCTCTGTTTTGTGTGCTAATTGTCGAATATATATTTTTTCTTTCTTTCTGTTATATAAGTTTTTTTTAATACTATGTATATGTCGCAGGCGAATTGTATCATCCGCCGTATTACAGTACGGCTAGCCATGTACAGCAGGGCCGTTTTGTGATACGGCGACTGCACGATTAGTCGTATTGTCAATGCGAAACGTTCTGCAATATGACGGCTCACGTTTAACCTCATTGTCATTATTTTACAATGGATGGTCTGAGTGATCATCATCATATTGTATAGTATTAAAATGAAACGTTATTCCAATATGGCGGCTATACAAAATTATCAACATAGTTGTCCTGTCAAAATGTAAATGCAAGATGGCGGCTGCACTTTTTTACATTTACTTATTTGTCATGGGACTCGTGGGTGTCGTTTTCGGGTTTTTTAGGGGTGGTAAAACCGATGCTATTGTCCGAATATAAATCCTAGATGGTAGCTGCAAGAAATCTTCATCTTTTCGTCATGGGTGTCGTTTTCATGGTTTTCGAGGGTGGTGAAACTGATAGTGCTGTAGAAATGACGAAATGCTAAAAATTTTTTGCTGAACGGCTAGCCGTAATGTAATACGGCAGATTATACAATTCATCTGCGACATATACAGAAATTAAGTTACACCTATAATAATAAATACATAATGTGTGGTCGAGAGATAAGTAAACTGTATTTATATAATTCAACAACATAGTGCTGATAATAATAAGACTGACGAAAATCCAATTTGTCATCAACACTTCCATACTACAGTATAAATGTGAAAGTGTGTGTCTGTTTGTTTGTCCGTCTCTCGCCGCAAAACAGAGAGACGAATTGACGTGATTCTTTTAAGTTGAGATAGATGAACGGATGGAGAGTGGTGACATAGGGTACCTACTTTTTGTCTCATTTTAACATATCCCTTCCACTATCTTCACCCTTCAAATAAGTGGTGGAAGTTCGTATGGTAGTATGGTGCATTGTGCTATTCTCAAGGTAAAAGGTTAAAAATCCGCAGACCTTCGCTTATGCTGTACCTAGAACGTCACCTGCGGCGGTGGATATGGGGAAGTCAGTTTCCTAATGCACTTCGTCTCCTCCTTAGCTATCATGACTGCTTCACAGAAGGCGAACACGGTTGCCTACTTCCCCACACCCCGCACTATAGCCTGCACTAGAGCCGAGCGTGCTTCTTTGAGGATACAGGGGTTTGTGTGTGTGTTTGTTACTCAGTCACATCACAACGAATGAAGGGACCGGGATGAAAACTGGAATAGAGATAGATTATGATCTGAGGTAACACATAGGCTACCGTTTGCTCCTGGGAACACGAGCGAAGCTGTTGGCAGAAGCTAGTATTAATAAGTTTAAATTTTTATTAGAGTTATCAGTGTCTACGTTGGGAATTCCGTCGAGGTCGAGCTATCTTTTTGTTGATAGTAGGTAGGTAGGTAGTTAATAGTAGGAATGACACGCACTATTTAAGCGAACCCGAAGCTCTTCAGAACACAGTCGCCGTCGACAGCAAACATGTTCCTGAGCAAAGCATCCGTCGTTCTCCTCGTCGCTCTCTTGGGGCCCTCATGTAAGTCAACATTTTATATTTTACTCATTTTGTTCATTTAAATTATATGTTATTTGACTATCGTCATGATCAGCAGCCCATGAGATTCCACTGGAGTATGGACCTTCTCTATAGACGAGGCCTTGTCGTAATCTCCACATTTGGCAGGCAGGCTGGAGATCACAGTTCAAAAAGTTCAGATTCATCAAAGAGCGCTGTTGCCCACATCATCATTATCATAATCAACAGCCTATAAGTGGCTCCTGCTCACCATAGGCCTCTTCTCACACGGAGAAGGTTTGAGTGTTAATTGCAACGCTTGCTCACTGCATTGGGTTGGTGATTTCAAAAGGATAATTACAATTTATAAGCCCAAATTTCCTCACGATTTGTCAGTGGTGTCTAAATAATGTTAGAAAGTGCATATAACTTGGAAAAGGTCACATTGGTACTTGCCTTTGGTAGGTTTCGGATCTGCACTTTCATGCATGAGAAGCGGGCGTCTTAAACCTCTGGGCCACCACGACATTTTCACGAGCCACCACGACGCTGCTGCCCTGTCTCTGTTAAACGTTCCTTAGTCAGCCCCTTGCACCCTTGGGACGGATTGGGGTGACAACAGATTGTATTCTAGCCTGCCTGCTTGGGCTGATCACCAGCTCAGAAAAAGTAGTTCTAAGTTAAAGCACTAAATGGATTTCATATTCCTAATATTAAAATCGATGTTTCTCCTACAGGGTCTCCAGGAGATGGACTTGTTTCTGCGAGTTCGTTGCCACAATTGGATCCCACGAAGTCCCAGGCGCCGCTGAATACAAATTCAGACCCGATCCCAGGATCTCGTAATGGTAATAAATATTTTATATTTTAACCAGCTGAGCCCGCGACTTCGTCGCGTGGAATAGTGATTCACAGCTCCTCCCCCGCAGTTGATAGCATACTTACATGTAGCCTATAGCCAAAAAACCTTTTACTATATGCGTTGGCAAATAATCAGGAAGGTATACAATGCACGTATTTATAGTTATAGATTAATTTACCTTGATTTGGAGCCACAGATCCTCCACATGCTCCGAATCCCAGTCCCTTCTACACAAGACCTGAAGCTTTTTGCAATATGCAACCAGCTCACCCCCACCATGACTTTTTTGTACCGAGTCCGAATACCAACATCCCGATCCCTTCGCAATACACAGTATCTGTCGTCAGACAACTCCGATGACCTAACAGTGCCATCAAGCCGTGTCTCAGTGAAACATATGATATCATAGTTATTAATTAAAACTGAATTATATAACCTATGGAGTTTCTTGCTCGTTCTTCTCCATAGGAATCTACACTTTGGAACGAGCAAATAGCTTCACTAGAGGACTGACCTACAGACTGTCATTTTTTTCTTATTATTTAATATTTAAATATTTTGTTGTGACGTTCAAAAGTGCCTTCCTGGTCTAATTGAAATAAATGATTTTGACTTTGACTTTGATAAATATCAAGAGTCTTAGTTTTGATACGTCTAACGTTCTGGTAATATATTGACAGATACATCTTTATGTCTTGTTATCCTAAACATCAAAGATAGAGCAAGTAAATCCTGCTTTAACTGAACAGCCCTGTTGGACATTAGCAAATGAGGTCAAGACTATCCCTATTCCTCACAATAATTATATACTTTGAATCTTCCAGCTTTCTTACATATATGCGGCCATTCTTAATACAAACAAATTTGTAACCCAGCTCTTTAGTTCTTCGACGTGCTGCTGCATGTAACGTCCTGTTGGCGAGAGACAGGTGTTCCGAGACATACACAGGTTTCCTGTCACCTCCGATTCCGAGTACCGATGTGTTAAGTTTTTCTTTTGGATTAGATTTGTTGTACCTATATACTGCTGAATGAAATTCGTCACGCTTTCTTACATTTCCGAACTTAACAATAATAGCACGAGGAAGTTTACTTTCCCTGTTTAATTAAGCCACTCTAGTGCATTTCACGATGTCGCGGAGAACCTAACGGGTAACCGGGGCTCCGGCTCGACGTGCAGGAGAAGGAACGGGGTGGTTTTTAGTCAGTATGAGTCTGACACTCCCTCCCGCGTCACAAAGGCGGGAGCAGTCATTCGATGAAAATCATCGAATGACCCCCGTTAAAAAAAAAGTGTATTTCACGATTATCGTCCTCACCGAAACTACAACCCACCACACGGCCACATTGCTCCAAGAGATTAGGTAGGCTCTCATTCCGGTGTTCCGGCACTCCTTGTATCTCCAGATTTTCCTCAAGCAGATGTTGTTCCACATTGTTCAAACGGTCCAAGAGTTCCGATGCATTGGATATAAGTATCTTATTTTCCACTGACAGGTCAGAGTTCTCTATGACTAGTTTATTAACGGTGTTTCTCATTTCGTCAAAGCCCGTGCTAACAAATTCTATAGTCCTGCGGAAATCAGACAAATCTTCCTTTATGGACGACAGTTCAGTCTCCATGATATTACAAATTATACCCGGCAACTCCGAGAGAATCACATCATGAACTTGCTTGCTAATTGCTGATACAAGCGAGTCGTCTTTTGTTTTTGGCGAGCCAGCAGACAACTGAGTTTTAGATTTTTTATTGCAGACACTCTGTTTCCTTCTGAGAATAATATTTCCCAATACAGATTCCTGTTCCTCCGTCCTGATAATATCATTCTTCTTAAGGTCTGCGCTTTCATGCATGAGAAGCGGGCGTATTAAACCTCTGGGCCACCACGACATTTTCACGAGCCACCACGACGCTGCTGCCCTGTCTCTGTTAAAGGTTTCTTAGTCAGCCCCTACGGCACCCTTGGGACGGGTTGGGGTGGCAACAGATTGTATTCTAGCCTGCCTGCTTGGGCTGATCACCGGCTCAGAAAAAGTGGTTCTAAGTTAAAACACTAAATGGATTTCATATTCCTAACATTAAAATCGATGTTTCTCCTACAGGGTTTCCAGGAGATGGACTTGTTTCTGCGAGTCCGTTGCCACAATTGAACGCAACGACGTCCCAGGCGCCGCTGAATACGAATCCAAACACAAACCCAGCTTCACCTAATGGTAATGAATATTTTATACTTTGATTGCTTATTGCAGCTAAGATACCTATTTACGGTACATTACTGCTTTATAGCAACTACTCACGTCACTACATTTACTAAATTGAGTAAATCATGGTCTGCACTCACATCATTCGTTGCATTGCATTCTTATTCGCTAGCGATTAGTGAAGCTGGCGGGACGCCATTACGTCACCCAAGGATGTGCTGAAAATCAGCGCTGCGACGCTAACTTCTTGAGGTTTCATCATCAACAGCCTATAAATGCCCACTGTTGAGCGAAGCCTCTTCTGACTTTCTGGTTTGAGCATTACCCACCACGCTTGCTCAATGCGGGTTGGCGATTACAAACTTATAATTAGAAATTATAAGCCCAGGTTTCCTCGCGATGTTTTCCTTCACCGTTTGTCAGTGGTATCTAAATAATCTTAGAAAGTACATACATATAACTCGGAAAAAGTCACATTGGTACTTGCCGTTAGTAAGTTTCGAACCCGCATTCTCATGAATGAGAAGCCAGCGTCCTAAACCTCCAGGCCACCACGACTTTTGAGGTTTATGTCGCAGAAATTGCTGAGCATATACTGTTTTTGCGCACGCATACATGTGAAACAAGTGAATTTATTTCTGCAAATAGGCTACAAGGCAGCACTTTTACACGTCAATTTTATTAAGCGAACGATGAGGTCGACATTTCCTAACTGACTACTCTGAGAAGAAATGCCGAAACAAACTCAGAGGTCCGTCTCTTTTAAAGTAAATATGTATATCTATAGATGACGCACAATATTAAGGCAATGGGATTTACTTGCATCAAGTACCTATTATAGTTCGTATTGTTTTTATTGCAGCTAGCTATATTCCTTTATCATTACAGTAGTGTAGCAAAACAATTTTATGAACTACTAGCTTCAAATTCAAATTCAATTTCTTTATTGCGTTCCACAATGTTTTACTTAGGTGGTAACATAGAATAATACAGTTCATTGTGGACCCTGTCGGGCACAGCAAGGAAAATATATAATTTTAATACAAAAAAAAAACCATTACATCATCATCTTCTGCCCGCGACTCGTACGCGTAATCTCGTCTTCTCCTGTTCCCGTAGGATTTTCTCTCTCTTAAGAACCTACCCCTGACGATAACAAACACAACAAAAAAAAATCTGCCAAATCTGTCTAGCCGTTCTGAAGTTATGGCGTGACAATGGGAAATGGGTTTCATTTAAGTAACTATTATTATTTCCTTTATTTATTTACACACTTGACTTAAACATTTTTAAATATTTGATTATAAAAAAAACATTTAAAAATATAAAAATCAGTAGCCCACCAGTAACGGGAGAAATCCAAGCTTAATATTATACTAGCTTTTACCCGCGGCTTCGCTCGCGTCACAAAATGATAAAAAGTAGCCTATTTAACCTCGCTTTATATTTTACATTTTATTAGTTTAGTTAGTTTATTAGTTATGCTATGTGTGTTCTGCGCTTCTGTCTGCGCTATAAATGGTGTTTCTTTCTTTCTTCATTTACATTCGAGTGTATCTAAAACTTTTGTCTGTCTCTTGGACTCTGCGATGCTCTCCAGGTGTTACTATATTATACTCAAGAGTCTATTGGTTGTTTGTTTGTTTGAACGTGCTAATCTCCGGAACTACTGTTCCGAATTGAATAATCCTTTTTGTGTTTATTAATATTACTGTCATTAAAACTCGTTGTTTTTGCAGGGTACGGCTATAACTCATCTTCTCTTCAGTACTACCACCACCACAGCGGTACTAAACCCACTCCCACAGCGGCACAACCCACCCCCACAGCGGCAAAACCCAACCCCACCGCAGTACAACACATCTCCACAACCATACTACCCACAGCAACCACAAGTGATGTACCCACAGCAACCACAAGTGATGTACCCACAACAACCACAAGTGATGTACCCACAACAAACACTATTTTACCCACAGCAACCACAAGTGATGTACCCACAACAACTACTATTTTACCCACAGCAACCATTATTTTACCCGCAGCAACCACAAGTGATTTACGTTCAGCCTCAAAATCAAGGTTCTCAGAGACCTCCGCTCATACGGACCTGGGATGGTCTCCACGATTGGGCTCAGAACTTCGCTATGGGTGGTTTGGGACAAAACCCTCTGCAAGAACGTAAAAATTCAAAATCAGATGTCATTTTTAACAACCATTCTTAAATTTTAAGATGTTTCTAAGATAGGTGACACTTAACATCGTTTTGGTATTCGCCAACCTGTAAAAGACATCTAACGGTAAAGGTAATGGGATAGTTTAGGCATTCCTTACGCTGAGTAACTCTTAGTTAAGAGATGGTTGGTGAAAACGGCCAGGATTATTTCTTAATAAAATAATATTCCATTGATAAACGCTTGTTTCTTCTTTCACCTATTCGCTTGTCATGTGGGATTGACATTACTAATGTTGATTTGTGACAGAAATAGAAATACCGGAACGTATTTGTATAAAATAAAAATCTCATGTTCTGTATAATATCTGTAGATATTAACATTTATTTAAATAGTAAAGAACTAAGCCTAAGGCCACACCACGCTTTCAATCCACGGCACATAATGCGGTACTTTGGTATACACTCCGGGAGTCCCGACCTCTCCACAGCGGTATTTGCCAAAAGAAGTCACCCCCAGTATCAGATGTGTACAGAATACATTCTCGTTCCTGATCTGCAGAGGTCCACCGCTGTCACCCTGAAAACATATATAATTAGTTTTTGTGTACACTAATAGACAATCATTACAAATCGTGGTGGCCCGGAGGTTCAAGACGCTTCTCATGCGGGTTCGAAACCCACCAACGGCAAGTACCAATGTGAGATTTCCAAGTTATATGTATGTACTTTCTAAGATTGTTCAGACACCACTGACAAACGGTGAAGAAAAACATAGTGAGGTAACCTGGGCTTATAATTTCTAATTACAAGTTTGACAAAAGGAAGTTGAAACAAAGGCGGACACAGTCTATTGAAACAGCGACTGTGGCACCTGGCTACTATACACTTACACGCAGGACACACACACATTGACACGAAGGACATCTGTCATATTGTTAAGTCTGGTAACGTGGTAACCCATTACACACTGATATTTTGGTGCTTCTATCATTTCTAAGTGGCATTATGTCCGATTGTCCGCCACTTTTTCAACGTTCTTCGACTGACATTAAAATAAGATTTAGAAAAGTATCTTTTCGCCATCGACCCTCACGACAGCATACCCATCGCCATCATATAGACGGCAGGCAGGCCCCAACTGTAGCTTCTGCCTCGCACAGCAAAACTGTGGAATGATCTGTCGACGGCGGTATTTCCGATATGATACGACCTTCAAACCTCCAAGAAAAGAGCGTATTCTTTTTAAAAGACCTGCAAGGCACCTGTGGCTTCTCTGGTGTTGCGGGTGTCCATGGGCGTCGCTGATCGCTTACTATCAGGTGATCCGTCTTTTTTAAGACGTTGCCCTCACTATGCTTTTCTCCTGTGTCGTGGGTGTATTTACAAACATACAATTTCACATACACATGACACCCAAACTTGGAACTACAATCTGTGGATCACGCAGAGTTGTTCCGTGCGGGAATCGAACCCGCGACACATTGCGTGGCAGCCAGTTACCCAGCCACCGCGCCAACCGTGCAGTTGAGTCTCCTCGTTTGCCTCCTATTCCATAAAAGAACTGCCTTATACTTACTGAGCATGTGTCTCTGACTATCCCATCGTCTCCGTAGCAGATTTGTGTATTATTGTCCAGCCCATTGATAAAGGTCCTATGTGTCAGATACTTGGCACTGCAGACCGCATCTGCGACTCTCCACAGAGGTATCTAATAAAACATTATTGTTACATTGGTGGTACCATGGAATAGAAAAATCTAGTTTTCTATTATAATCTCTATAAACTAAGATAAGATAGTGTCTTTATTCAGAAAATTTATTTAACTAATAGAAATAGTTGATTCCCGATCTGTAGAAATCCTACATCGCACATGTGAAGTTTACATGCGAATTAACACAAATAGAAAATCCCAACGAACAACTGTTGGGCAGAAAGCCCGCCAGACACGAACACCCCGTCTGGTCTGAGGATCCTCCTTTTCCGATCTTAGAGAACTGTACTATCTGTTCCCTAAAAAGGGGTTGGTTTATGTACTACATCAAAAAATACCTAACATTAAAAAGCGGGCTATCCGAGCAATATATAACTTACGCCGTTGCGAATCGCTGAGAGAATTGTTTAAAACGATAAATATTTTAACGGTGCCCTGTCAATATATATATGAAAATATAATGTATGTAAGGAAAAATAGGCAATTGTTTGAAAAAAGAAGCGATAGACACAATTTTAATACTAGAGGCAAAAATAAGTTAGCTATACCGCAATTCAGACTGTCCAAAGTACAGAAATGCTTTATGGGGTTAGGTATTAAATGCTATAATAAAATACCAAATAGCATACTAGATCTCAATGAAAGTATTCAGGCCGGACACAGCCAAAGAAACGTGGGTGCTCAACTTAATTTAAGTCGATCTGCGGTCTGAAATGTTTATCGGAGGTACCTAGAGACTGGCGGCTTTGTTCGTCGCCAAGGAAGGCCACGATCTCGGGTCACAACTGAAAGGCAGGATCGATTCATCGTGACTTCGCGACTTCCACGGAGTATCTGTGAGCGCTCGAACTGTTCGGAGAAGGTTAAAAGAACGCGATATGGTACCACACAAGCCAGCTAATGGGCTCAAACTAACGCGAGCCCACCTAACAGCGCGCCTTCATTTCGCACGCAGTCATTTAAATTGGACACAGCAAGATTGGAGCCATGTACTCTTTTCTGATGAGTCTAAAATTGTGTTACATGGCAATGATGGAAGGAAGAAGGTCTTCCGACGTAAGGGAGAGCGTTTCGCACAATGCTGCTTTGAAGAGAGGGTTGCTAATGGCGGTGGCTCATGGACCGTCTGGGGCGGTATATCCGCGAGCGGCAAAACTCAACTTGAGGTTGTTACAGGACCACGGCTGCCAACATTAAATGCTGTAAGGTACATTTGTGAGTGCTTAGAACCTCACATGATACGCGGACTACGCGGCCTATGTGGGCCCAAATATCCTTTTTATGCTTGATAATGCAAAAGCCCATGTGGCCGGCATCGTCAGGGAATATCTTCGGGATGTGAACATCACACCATTGAGCACATGTGGGACGAGCTAAAAAGACGTGTTAGGGTTCGTTAGCCAGTTGCCCATACGATGCAGGAGTTGAAAACTGCCATAGAAGAGTAATGGGAAATGATCCCTCAAAATGACAATGACCAAATTTTTGTATGGAGCGTGGTGCCTTTTCATTTTTTCGCGGCATTTGATCGGATATGGATAAACTAATGCAGAATAACTTTACAAACAAAAAAATGTATGGGGTCTTATATCATAAACACAGTCCGAACCGAGTTAAATCAGTTCAAAGATGTGAAAATAGTGCTATATAATTCCTGTGATTTTGTTGATGGTGACCGTACACAACGCATATTTCTTCATTTACTTGTCAGAAATATTTTGTAATAAATGTTTATAGATGATATCAAGGAATATAATAAAGCTTATTGTGGACTTTTTACTTATTTTTTTTTGTTTTTTATATTTGTTTTTATTTTTTTTTTTTGTTATAAGGCCACGGAATCAGGACAGAGTGCCTAGCACGAATAACTATCGCATTCGTCACGTACCTAATAGTATCGAGCGCGTTCGGAGCTCTGATTAGCCGGCTCAAGTGAACCAACCAATCAGAACGCTTAACTCGCTCGATACTGTTACTATACGAGTGCGATAGTTATTCGTGCTTGGCCCTCAGAATGAACCATTAACTGACCACTGCTGATGGAAAAAAAACACATTTCGTTTGATTGGCTAGCGTATTCAA
Source organism: Spodoptera littoralis (assembly GCA_902850265.1). Classification (NCBI taxonomy): domain Eukaryota; kingdom Metazoa; phylum Arthropoda; class Insecta; order Lepidoptera; family Noctuidae; genus Spodoptera; species Spodoptera littoralis. The sequence goes on along the minus strand of LR824558.2, from coordinate 6,589,568 downwards.
TTTATTTGTATACGGTTTATGGCCTATGACAGATTTTCATGATCAATTTCCTCTTAGTCAAAAACCCGCAAAATACTTTACTGAGCCCTATCATGAAATGCTATGTTTGTCAACTGCGGCGCCGGTAGCGGATTGAGTAGTAACAGTCGTCAAAACATGAAAAAATCATTTTTCTGTCTACTTCTCCCGACTTCCGATTAGTGACTAATCTAACTACAGTTAATACTTTAATCTACATGTAGCATAAGATTCTCGTACAATGACATCGTCATTCAGTAACAAAGTGATGCATTTCGAATAATCACATTATAATATATTTCATCACTTTACAAAGTCGACGGTTTGCTTTCTTCAAAAGATTATGCTAACTATAAAGTAGATGAGTCTCCCACCAGGAGTCAACGGCAAAAATACTTTATTAGATGTTTGGACGGCTACAACTACTCAACCCACCACTGGTACCACAGCTGACACTCATAAAGCTTCATGACACAACTCCTAGAAGCATCCCACAAGTTATCGACTGAGAGAAAATAGGTAATAAAAATTAGCGACTGGCAATATGGATATATTGTGGTGTGATTTGGTGTTTCTGTGCCCGTACAGTGGCGCGCAATTTGAACTTAGGAATTGTGACAAAAATATGAATAATTTGGATGAAAAAAACGAAAGTAAAATGTTTGATCCCAGCTCCTTTTAACGCTCATAACTCAGTCCAGACTGAGATTTCCATATATGAGCCCATAGACAATTTCGTTTCTAATGACATTCTAGATAATATTTTCCATAAATCATCGACTGCCGCCAGAAACAAGAATGGTACCAATTTTAGTCAATGACCTTTCATAGAGCGGTTGATAAACTCTATGCCTAATCGTATGAGAGCTGTGGTAGATGCTCATAGAGGCAACACCGGTTATTAAATTAAACCTTTATTTGATAAAATATGTTTTTATTCAAAATCAATTGCCTTTAACAAGGCGCATAGGTATCCGATTTGTTAGCCGTAGCTCCATGTCGTATGGTATTCTGAATTCAAATTGTAAAAAATACGATCGAAAAAGATGGTAAAATGTATCAGGTTTAAAACTGCATCAACAGTTTTTGTTCAATCTAGCAATCATATATCGGTAGGGGCCATCGAAACCTAATCTCTAAGGTGGGCCAATAGATGTGTCCAGATATAAGTTTGAAATCGCCACCCGCAATGAGAATAAAGCGCCAAAATGAAACTAGCAAAGTTATTTATGCAAAACATTTATTTTACAATTGTGTAGACATAAAATATACAATAATAAAGATAAAAGGTAACATTCACATAAATTTATTTAAAATTCTCTACAATTTACATTTTTTATTTATTTATTAAACTTTATTGCACATACAGTAAAATTGGCGGACTTGTAAAAAGAAAGTATGAAGTAGACAACGAAGTTAAGGTAATAAAATATTAAAGACATGATTGTTATAGTTGATTATTAGATTTGTTTTGCCAAATGTTAAAAGCAACGAATGTGACATAATATTGAATGGTGAGAAATTAGAGTTTGTAAAAGAGACAACTTTCCTGGGAATTACTGTAGACGACAAATTACAATGGGGTCCTCACATTACATCATTAGCGGGACGATTGAGCTCTGCAGCTTATGCTGTCTGGAAGATACGACAGTTAACTGACATAGACACGGCAAGACTAGTGTATTTCAGTTACTTTCATAGCATTATGTCGTATGGTATTTTGCTGTGGGGACACGCTGCTGACATTGACTCTATCTTTATCTTACAAAAGCGCGCCGTCAGAGCTATCTACAATCTAGGTCGTCGCGAATCTCTCAGAGAAAGGTTTAAGGAGATCAACATTATGACCGTTCCATGTCAATTTATTTATGAAAACATTATGTATGTTAGGAAAAACCTAGAGTTATTTGGTAAAGTGTCGGACAGACACCACTATCAAACTAGACATAAGAATAGATTAAGTCAGCCAATTTCGAGATTAGCGAAAGTAAGTAAGTCGTTCATGGGATTCTGTGTTAAATGTTATAATAAGATACCAGGCGATGTACAACAACTAAATGAATCCAAATTTAAATTATGTATAAAGAAAACTTTATGTAGACAAGCATATTACAAACTTAATGAATATATAGAGGATAAAAATGCTTGGATGCAGGCTAGTCCGGCTCCACAGGATAACTAAAAACACTGTTGTTTTAATGAAATCGTAAACGTAAACTAAAATCGTAAACGTATGTTGTTTAACTTAGATAAGCGTTGTAAATGTGAGAGCCCTGTAATTAACTTAATATTAAATCAGATTAGTAAAATTTATTTGTGTCAGCTTGGAGTTGTCATGCTCACTCAAAGGTCTCATTGGCGGTGGCGCGTGCAGTGGATCGCTCGATTCCCTACAATATGGTTGAGTTGGGCGGTGCTGGTGTACGTGTCATGTTCGTGAACGGGCGCCGTCAACTGGGACTGGTCAGCTCCAGACTGTATTTTTTATTGTTTTTAAGGTTATTTTTTTTTCAATCACTTTGACTGGATTTTGGTGTTACATTGTTCTCGCACAATCCAAACAGCAAAACTATGTAACAATTAAATTGTATTGTGGACCTGATTGAAAAAGAGTAACCTATGGAGTTTCTTGCTCGTTCTTCTCCATAGGAATCTACACCTTGGAATGAGCAAATAGCTTCACTTGTAATTTTCTTTTTGTTGACGTTCAAAAGTGCCATTCTGGCCTAATTGAAATAAATGATTTTGACTTTGACTTTGACTTTGATAAATACATAACTAAGGGTATAGGAACTTAAAATGATATATATGGTATAGACTTAAAATTTTTAAATACTACTTACAAAATAAAAAAATACGTGAGCAACTGTCCTCAATTGTTTCACTGTACTCGATCAAGTACAGCGGCGCTAAATGCACAAACGTTCCCCGTGTCAGAAAAGGTCTTTATTTTTTCTTTTTATGGGATAAGCCGATAAACGAGCAGACGGATCACCTGATGGTAAGCAATCGGCGCCGCCCATGGACACCCGGAACACCAGAGGCGTTACAAGTGCGTTACCGGCCTTTTGGGGATTAGGAATTTGAGGATTGTTAGAAATTCAGGGATTGGGAAGATTGAGGAAGTGTCCCCACACTAGTTAGTAGTTGGGCCTCCGGTAACCTGACTCAAACGACGAAACACAACATAAGCATTGCTTTACTATGGTTTTTTGCTCGTTGGTGGTATCACTCCGGTCGAGCCGGCCCAGCAGTGCCGAAGCATGGCTCTCCCACACTTAAATGTATGCTCGTTGGTCAACCCTTGACAGTCGGTGGAACTGCGTGGAGCACTTCTGATGTTTGGCTCCAAGTTGGAGAGGACGGGGGCGGCGTTTAATTAAACGCATCCTACCCAACCTCGGGGGGCCAAACGCCACCTGCCGGAGGTTATACGCCGGGGTCGTGCGGTCCATGGCCATCTACAGCGTCCCTGTGTAGGCGCCGAACCTGATGCGGCGGCCCGCTCGGGCGCTGCTCACGTCGTAGAGGGTCATGACGATCTGAATGATCCGCGGATACCGCACGATCTCCGGGGAGGCGGCGAACGTCCTTGCCGGATTACCGCCGTGGGATCTGGAGGCGAAAGTGCTCGCGCGCGTATATCGCATGCGCGCGAAGGCACGTCGCCGGGGCGAAACTCTGCTGCCGCGCCAGATAAGTGCGTGGCGGGAGGAGCTCCGGCGCGATCTCATGGCCTTTGCAGTCCTCCGGTGTGCCTATTTTCACTGAAAACACCGAAATTAATACCACTGAAATCAAAATAATTGGCAAATTCCAAAATATTTACAAAATGAAACCTATTTTTAACCGACTTCAAAAAAAGGAGGAGGTTCTCAATTCGACCGTATATATGCTTTTTTTTTTATGTTTGTTCGCCGATATCTCCGTTGTTTATAAACCGATTTTGAAAATTCTTTTTTTGTTAGAAAGGAGATAGTTCCAGAATGGTCCCATAATAAGGAAATCAGGATCTGATGATGGAAGACCAGGGAAACCGAGGGGAACTTTTAAAAATTATAGGGACTAGGGCATTTGTTAATTTTTTCATTAAGTATTAAAAGCCGATCTGATGATGGAGCCGAGAGCCAGTTGAGGGAACTCCTCAACGGTTAACAGTAGCTACCTTGTGTTTGGGTTTGATTAATTTGTATTGATGAGGACTTTACACCTGAGTGGGGTGTAATTGTCAATAAGGGTCTGATGATGAAGTAGTACGATAGTTGAGGGAACTCCTCAACGGTTAACAGTAGCTACCTTGTGTTTGGGTTTGATTAATTTGTATTAATGAGGACTTTACACCTGAGTGGGGTGTAATTGTCAATAAGGGTCTGATGATGAAGTAGTACGATAGTTGAGGGAACTCCTTAACGGTTAACAGTAGCTACCTTGTGTTTGGGTTTGATTAATTTGTATTGATGAGGACTTTACACCTGAGTAGGGTGTAATTGACAATAAGGGTCTGATGATGAAGTAGTACGATAGTTGAGGGAACTCCTCAACGGTTAACAGTAGCTACTTTGTGTTTAGGTTTGATTAATTTGTATTGATGAGTACCTTACACCTGAGTGGGGTGTAATTGTCAATAAGGGTCTGATGATGAAGTAGTACGATAGTTGAGGGAACTCCTCAAAGGTTAACACTAGCTACCTTGTATTTGAGTTTGATTAATTTGTATTGATGAGGACTTTACACCTGAGTGGGGTGTAATTGTCAATAAGGGTCTGATGATGAAGTAGTACGATAGTTGAGGGAACTCCTCAACGGTTAACAGTAGCTACCTTGTGTTGGGTTTGATTAATTTGTATTGATGAGGACTTTACACCTGAGTGGGGTGTAATTGTCAATAAGGTCTGATGATGAAGTAGTACGATAGTTGAGGGAACTCCTCAACGGTTAACAGTAGCTACCTTGTGTTTGGGTTTGATTAATTTGTATTAATGAGGACTTTACACCTGAGTGGGGTGTAATTGACAATAAGGGTCTGATGATGAAGTAATACGATAGTTGAGGGAACTCCTCAAAGGTTAACACTAGCTACCTTGTGTTTGGTTTGATTAATTTGTATTGATGAGGACTTTACACCTGAGTGGGTGTAATTGTCAACAAGGGTCTGATGATGAAGTAGTACGATAGTTGAGGGAACTCCTCAACGGTTAACAGTAGCTATTTTGTGTTTAGGTTTGATTAATTTGTATTGATGAGGACTTTACCTTAGATGGGGGGGGGGGTGATGGTCATTAAAGGTCCAATGACGAAGTAGTATGATAGCTAAGGGACTCCTCAATGGTTAAGAGTACCCACCCGGTGTTTGAACTTGCATAATTTGTATTGATGAAAACTTTGCATCCATGTGGGTTTTGTATAATATAATATATCAAAGTACTAAACTAAAAAGTATAAAATAAAATTAAAAAACTGCGTTTAAAAAAACCGACTTCAAAAACAAATGACAAACAAAAAGTAAAAACTAAAAAGGAAAAAAAAAACTATTAGTGGTCATACGTACTTATAGCTTACACACCCACTGATAGGTTAGAAGTCGGTGCCACAAACCCACAATAAAATATAAAGTAGACAAAAGTCACAGCTGGTATAATCCATAATAAAATTGTAAACAGCTCAATAATGTTAGGTATCTATTAAGGTTTTAATGAATATATAATAATTAGGTTTAAAACTTGTGGCACCGACTTCTAACCTATCAGTGGGTGTGTAAGCTATAAGTACGTATGACCACTAATAGTTTTTTTTTCCTTTTTAGTTTTTACTTTTTGTTTGTCATTTGTTTTTGAAGTCGGTTTTTTTAAACGCAGTTTTTTTTTTACCGACTTCAAAAAAAGGAGGAGGTACTATGTTCGGCTGATTGTTTTTTTTTTTTTTGTTTGTTCGCGCAGTACTCCGCCGTTTGTGGACCGATTTCGAAAATTTTTGTTTTGTTTGAAAGGGTATACTCCCGAGATGGTCCCATTTCCATGAAGTCAGGATCTGATGATGGGATCCTAGGGAAACCGAGGGGAACTTGAGAAAATTCTATGGGGGAGAAATGCGTCTATTATGTTTTTCAATTACAAATTTTAAACACTACAATTTAATAAGGGTCTGGAGTCGACCTGATGATGGAGTCGACAGACGGTCGAGGGAACTCCTCAGTGGTTTATATTAACTACCTTGTGTTTGGGCTTGATTAATTTGTATTGATGAGGACTTTACACCTAGATAGAGTGGGACTGTCATTAAGGGTCTGATGATGAAGAAGTGTAATTGTTAAGGGAACTCCTCAACGGTATACAGTAACTACCTTGAGTTTGGGCTTGATTAATTTGTATTGATGAGGACTTAGCACCTATGTATATTATAAGTAACAAAACGGGTATATGTAGCTTTACACTGAAAATCGTAAAATAATAAAATAAAAACTGCGTTTAAAAAACCGACTTCAAAAACCAAAAACTAATAACAAACAAAAAGTCAATACTAAAAAGCAAAAAATAACTATTATTAGTACTGATAGGTTACCCACCTACTAATAGGTTAGAAGTCGGTGCCATAAGCTCATATCATAATGATATAACTTAATGTCCACAAAATTGTGAATTAGATACCTATTAAGGTTTTAATGAATAATTTTGTATGGAACTTATGGCACCGACTTCTTACCTATTAGTAGGTGGGTAACCTATCAGTACTAATAATAGTTATTTTTTGCTTTTTAGTATTGACTTTTTGTTTGTTATTAGTTTTTGGTTTTTGAAGTCGGTTTTTTAAACGCAGTTTTTATTTTATTATTTATATTAGACTCTTTTATTCGCCAGATAAGTGCGTGGCGGGAAGAGCTCCGGCGCGATCTCATCGCGGAATGGCAGCAACGACTGTCGCAATTGAGGGCTGGGCTCGCTGCCATAGCAGCGGTAAGTCCTCTCTTTGAGGAGTGGCTTGAGAGACGCTACGGCGTCCTTACCTACCGCCTGACGCAGGTCCTCACCGGACATGGAAGTTGCGGGGGGTACCTGTGTCTGATGGGGCGGGAGGAAACGCCCGGGTGTCATCACTGCGAGGACCGCCCTGAGGACACGGTAGAACACACTGTAGCGGAATGCCCTGTGTGGGCTGAGCACCGCCGTGCCCTCAGGGATGTGATCGGCGATGGTGACCTCTCGCGTCTGACCCTAGTGAGGGTCATGATGCGGAGCGAGGGGGACTGGGATGCCGTCTGTTTGCTCCTTTTGCGAAGCAGTCATGCTAGCTAAAGGACACGTGAGGCAGCGAAGCGCTGCCTCCTCGCAGCCCAGCCATCGCAAGGACACTCCGGGCATCGGAGATCGCGGGACGATCTCCGACCACCGTAAGCGCGGAGAATTTAACGGGTTACCGGGGATCCGGTTCGAAGAGCAAGGGTAGGAACGGGGTAGTTTTAGTTAGTATTACTCTGAAATTCCCTCTCGTCTAACTCAAGGTGGGAGAAGGCATTAGATGACTTTCCCCCTCAAAAAAAAGGCAGGCTCAGTAGTCAGGAGGTCCAAACATAAATATTGAGCTCATGCCCCGAACTGAATTTTTATTATTATCATAAAATTCAACCTTGTGAGCTCCTTCATTCCTTCCAGGATATACAACTAAGTAATCTTTTCTAGCTGAAAAAGGAACTTTGTACAGCTTTTCAAAGTCCACAAGGTATTTTCGTTAATTGTTCATCACCCAGCAACCCAGAGCATCCATCAATCCCATTAATTTTATCATTTCTTTGGTATTCCGATTGATTTTGTAAATCAGACAACAACTGAAAGATAAAAAGTTTGTTGCTCTCCGCCATTTCGATCAACTGAGAATCCATTTTAAATTTTATGTTAAAAAGGTGAAAACAATCTGTTCCCAATCTTCGAAACAATACTTTGATTATGAATTCCCACATTTTCTCTTGTCCTTCTTTTGTGACTTGTGATTTAAGTCTGTCGCAAATGTACTCTACTGCCAAATATTCAGCAAAGGACAAGTGTATGAATATCGGTACGTTATTTGCTACGGTCTGGATCAAACCAGATTTTTCTCTTCCATCTTTTAGTTCATCTATCATCTTATTTATTTCGTTTAACTCTGCTTTGTCGAAAACTTCTGTATTAGGATAAAATACGACATAAGCACCTAATTTCTTATGCTTATTTAAACATTTCGTCCTTTTTTCTTCATAATAATCTGTATTGTCTGGCATATAAACATTAATTTTGTATTTCTCTTGAAACTTAATTCTTTTTAGTTTTATTTCTATATAGTATTCGTACATAATATATCCTGTTACATTAATATCCCATTTGTTCTGTTTGTCATCGATATATTTGATTTTATTAACTGTATATTCAGCTAGAAGATACAAATGTAAAGGCGGTGCACTTAACATATCTTCAAGGTGTATTGTTTCGTTATCTCTTGAGTCGTATTGTAGCTTGTAAGATTCTTCGGGATAAGGGATTTCTAAACCTGTGATCGTAGACTGTTGCTTTAAAAAAACAGAAAATTTGTATAAACTTTAAAATACGGCGTGTGTCGAATATTGTTAAAGACTGGGACACCGTTTGATTTTTTTGTAATAAACTGAATGAAGTCGTTTATGTTTTGTAGTTGTTCACTACTTAGTTTTGATAGTTGCAATTTGTTTTGCCAATACAGAAACAGATATCTGTCTTGTTCCATCCAAGAGAAATGGTCAATGCCATATGAAGGTCCAAATTCTGTTTCCAAAATAGATTTAATATTATTATAAGATCGACTTGTGATCCAAATCTTATGTCTTTTAGTAAAATCCCTAACTGATTTCACTAGTGCTAGTGCTTGATCGGCGTAGTCAGGGAATATTTCATCGAACCCATCAAAAATGAATATTAATTTCTGTGTGTTGTAGTAATAGAGAAATAATTTAAGTTGGAATTCTATAAAACTGTCCTCGGTCCAGTTTTTTAGGATTACCGTTCCAAGTACTTCTTCCAGTTCAATTTTAAATTCATCATCTTCATTAAAATCTCTGTGCTTCTTACAAATGGCTACTTTACATATGAATCTTAAACTCTCTAGCATATTTATATCAGTTTGGCCATCTTTCCAATCACTCAACATCTTCGCGTGCTCCAACAAATTGATCCTTAATATCCACAGTTTAGGGTTTATTTTCTTTGTTTTCAACGACAAATGAGTCATCAAAGTAGACTTGCCCATTCCTGGTACAGCTGTCAGTAGTACAACGTCGTCGTCTAAGTCATATAGAGTTTGTGGTCGTATACGGTTTGCATTATCGGACCCTGCTTTTGGCGTCACTCTCCTGTCTATATACAACTTTTTGTTCTTTTCATAGTTATCATCTATGTATTCATTTCCTATTTTTATTGACTTACCGTCAACAATATTGTTCAGCATAGTTTCATCTATTAACTTTGCAGATTCTTCATCTATAATTATATCTAAACCTACATCTAAGCCTTGGAACTTTGCTTTAGCAACTCCTAGGACCATTTTTTGAGATTCGTCAGTCAGATCTATGAGAGATATTGGATCGTCATTTACTACATAATGGACTTGTGAGAAATATTGTTTTATTGTTTTCACTGAATGTTTATCCACGACTATAACAGTCGGTTTACCATTTACAGCCTTTGCGATGCTCTCTAACTTCTTGTTACAATTTCCAAAGCTTTGCATGTGATTCGATAGAATTATTAGTACTTTGTCCTTACAATTCGTCAGTTCTTCATAAAATATTGTAAGGTTCTTATAAGGGAGTTTGAAAATATATTTTAAATCCAATACAGCGTGATCCCTTTTGCCTAAATACTGTTCCAATTTGACTGATGTCAGTACTGGGCTCCCTGATGCTATAACAGCTCCAGTAACATTACGTTCTGTGAATATCTTGAGAGATTCTTCTTTAAATACATAATCTTTGTTTTTAATTCTATGCATCGTGTTTAAAACTCCAATTAAAGGTTCATTCATAGCGTTTGTAACAGCATTTGTGTACAGTTTGCTCTTTTTCGTCAAATATGTTCCCACTTTTGGAGTCATCCATAGTTTTTGTATTTCGTCGTGATACCTCAGATATATTACGTCAGATCTCACTCTGAACCTGTGGACATCATAACACGGATGATCTTCTATTTCTCTCTTGAGTATATCTTCTACTTCACCCTGATCTGATTGGTTTGTAAAAAATAGCAATCTGTTGTAAAAATCTCTGACCAAACTATCGTCGTATGCTCCTGTTTCGAATGAAAGTTTTGGAAACTTTTTGACTTTGACGTCCAATTTGTATTCATTTAAATTGCCGATTTTAATTTTCAGCTTTTCGTACCATCTCTTGGCTATACTGCCCAGTGATTCGAAATCATCTGTGAATCTTAGGAGATTTGTGCGATAGTCCAATACTAATATATTACCAACGGCTGAGGACAATCCTCCATTCAGCTTTAGAAAGCCATCACCAAGACTTTCATCGATTGTTATTATATTGTCTGTCGTCACATTTTCCAATAGTTTTACAAATGTTGTAGTTAAATGTGTTAATCTTTGGTCTATTTTTGCATCATTCCCTCTTATGGCTAAGTCTTTGTTACCAAAAAAAGCTGGAACCTTCAATTTGAGACGTTGTAAGTATTCTTTAGCTCCACTCACAGCTGCCTTATAGACAACAGTTTGTGGTACATTCAATTTGTCAAGTTTCCGTTTTAGATCTTCGTTTGTAGAGTTATTGACAAATTCCAATCTATCATTCTTGTAAGTTATAACTTTACCTATTAATTTTGACAATAGTTCTTCCTTGGGTTCGACAAGAAACTCTGATAGAACAGAATCCAAACTAATCATAATTTCATCACTGATTTGTGATTTATTTTTCTTCAGAACTTCTAAGCATAGTATGTTTTTAAATAGTACAACAAATTTGTTTTCAGAATCAAAAAAGTCTTCTCTGAAATGCACAAATCGATGGCCTTCAACTTGAATCTCAGACACTTCAAAGACTTCAAGAGCTAGGAGCACATGATAGCGCAACATCAAATCATTGTTCATCGATAGTTCTGTGTCAGTTCGTTCAGTTATAAACGTAGCTATATTTATAGCTAAACAAACAATTTCTTCTTTCATTACAATCTTGCCTAGAAAGTCTGAATGGTCTTCTTTATTAACAAGTTGTCGGCAAGCTTTTCCTGTTCTTACAAGTTCATTTATATAATCAGCAAATTCTCCCTCATATAACTCAGTACTATTGTCATCTTCAGCTGTAGCGGCTGTAGTGTACATTGCAAAAATGCATTCAACATCTTCGAATTTTCCACAGAAAATCGGGGTCTTATTTTTAGGACTGAACAATCGCCTGATTCTCAAATAACTATCAAAATATTGAGCTAACTCTTTCTTGTTGCTGAACGTGAATAGTTTATCATTTTCTCGATGTTTGGCTTGGATGAATATAGCCAAAGGTTTATCGAACTCAGATACTTTGATTCTTAGACAAATATCATCAAACGTGCCGATTTCATCGATGTTCGTGGCCAGATGGAAGCTTTCTATCGTGTCGTTGTGCAAAGCTCTGAAGTTAATGAGACTGGTGAGTTTCGTTTCATACAGTTGTCCTTGTATGCCCGATGTTCCTGAACGCTTTTTATATTGTTTTACGTCCATAGTAACGGGGTCTGAATGTGGAACAAGTTGACGCGAACAATAACATCAATGTTGTCTTCTGTCAGTTGCCTCAAGTTGGTCTACTAATTTATGAGCAGAACTGCAAGCTGTAACTGAGTTTGGAAGTTCTATAGTGGTTCACCCCCGTACCTCGGGAACCATGTCAAGTCGACCCTGATCCCTCTCTCCTCATGTCTGGCTGAGAGAGGGAACAGAGAGTGTTCCCCGTATTAGTAGATAATATATAATCGTACTAGTTATACGTACAAGATTTATATGAATAAAACATTTAACTATTTCACCGGTGGTACTGAAGGACGTGTGACGCCGACGCAGCCCCTCGCCCCGTCCGTCGATGTCTTACCCCTCCGTCGTCTGTTCGTATGATCAATTTTTCATTTGTTTGCTTCAACGTTTGTTTTCTCAATTCTTCAATAGTTGTGATCTGTAAAAATCAACAAATGATATTTATTTCTGCAAACAGATTACAATGGAGCACTTTTAAGCTAAGGACTCAAGGCACGATTGTCTCCCGCGCCCGCCGCGGTTGTTGGCCCGCCATTGTAGAAAACAGATGTGTATTTAAAAATCAAAGCAATTATCACGGCGCGTTTTACACCAGCGGCTGTTGCAATCGTTTGCGGCTCCCACTGCGCCGGCGGGCGCGGCCGTCACGCAGCCGCGGCGGGTTGCAACCGCGCGTTCTGCGATCGGTTGGCGCACGATCGAAATGGGAGGGCCGGTCTGGAACTCAACTGATTGTGTAACTAACCGCCGACCGTCTTGCAATAACCAACCGCAAAGATCGCAGAACACTGCGGTCTCGTGAGTTTTGAAAATTCCGCCTCCATTCCAGTAACTGCCACGACGGACGCGGGAGAAGATCGCGCCGTGAGATAAAGGTCTGGAGTCGATGGAGCCGAGAGCCAGTCGAGAGAACTCTTCAACGGTTAACAGTAGTTACCTGGTGTTTGGGTTTGATTAATTTGTAATGACGACAATTTTACACCTAGGTAGAGTGTAATTGTCAATAAGGATCTGATGATGAAGTAGTACGATAGTTGAGGGAACTCCTTAACGGTTAACAGTAGCTATCTTGTGTTTGGTTTTGATTAATTTGTATTGATGAGGACTTTGCATCTACGTGAGTTGTGTATAATGTAATATATCAAAGTACCTAAAAGAATAAAATAAAATTTAAAAACTGCGTTTAAAAAAACCGACTTCAAAAACTAAAGACAAACGAAAAGTAAAAACTAAAAAGGTAAAAAAATAACTATTATTGATCATACGTATTATATATATATTTGATATAGCTTACACACCCACTGATAGGTTAGAAGTCGATCCTATTACATGGGACTAATAACATAAACAGTGAAAAGTGGGTGTTACATTGTACAGCGGCATTAAGTGCCGTTACGTGCACCTCTGCCTACCCCTTCGGGGGTAAAAGGCGTGATGTTATATGTTATAGCATGGGGACGTACAGACTGGGTGCGACTAGCAGTTTGTATCTCTCAAACAAATAATCTCGCAGTCACTATAGTACAGGTTATATGTAGGTACCTATGGACCGACCAGGGGGCTTACTCTTGAATCCAAGTCCGATCGATCGACATTGGTATTGTGAAATATCGTACTCTCGAGTTGCAACACTAGCGCCCATTGCATCCGTATTGCGTGGATATTGAATGAACTAAATGGTATTGAGTTAGGTTTCATATTCCGTACGTATCATATAATAATATGTACATCTTTATATAAATAATTCTTCTGTGAGTGTGTATGTCACTGAACTTCTCTGAAACGACTGGACCGATTTTGATGAATTTTTTTGTGTGTGTTCAAGGGGATTTGGGAATGGTTTAGATTCACAAATCAGCCCGGCAGATGGCGCTGCAGTCGATGTTTAGGTTATTTATCCTAAACAGCTGAACTAATTTGAATGAATTTTTATTTAAGTGGATTTGCAGGACAACGTCTGTTGGGTCCGCTAGTCATATATATATATCATATCCCTCTGGATAACCCTCGGTATCGTGAGGGTTAAGCTGGGGTTGATTTGAATAAAAGTCCTTGGTAGTGGTTACCGAACACGTCATGTATTCCGAATTAACGTACAATGAAAATATGATACAATAGCACGTGACCAATTGATAACGACGTCAAGTAAATTCGTTGGACCCTTATACTATTGCCGGAGAATCTTAACACCGCGATTCAGAAAACGATCTCAAATAAAAAGCGCCATCTATGGACGAATGTTGGAACACTTGTTTTCTGAACCGCGGGTTTCTTACATGTCAATCGCTTGGCGGTTAGACACCCTCTATGGTTTTAGTTTAGACATTTTTTTTTATTACTTTTTGGAAGTGATTTTTGGAAGTCGGTCTTTTAAACGCAGTTTTTATTTTATCATTTTCAGTGTAAAGCTATATAGATCTGTTTTTAATTAACTAAAAATCGCGGCTTTACCCGCGTATGATTCCGAACCACGCTGCACGCAGCAGTGCTGCCGCAGCAGTGCTGCCACTAAGGTGCTGCCCAACAGTGCTGCCTGCTGCGCTGATTCCGACCAAGGCTGCAGTGTCGCTCTGTTCACGGTGATGCGTTGTTGTGTATTCGTTAGTTTACTTTGAGTTGACAAGATGTCGATTGATGAACAACTTTTATTTTTACTTTTGAATGACGATGATTTATTGTTGCTTTATACCAATAGTAAAAGAAAAGCAACAGATTCGTTTTATAAAAGCAGACAATGGGAAGGATGTTACAAGACGCTGATTAAAAACCATTTGATGAGTGACGACGTAAAATTCAGAGAGTACTGTCGTTTAAATAAAAAGCAGTCAGTTTTATTCATAGTTTAATTGCTGACGAAATTGAAGCAAAAGTTGTTGTCAATTTACGTCACATTCACGTAAGTACACTTGCTGCAGCGGCAGACGCGTCACTACTGGTCTGTCGCGGCGGTAGGGTGACACTGATGCGCAGCAGTGCTGCCGCTACATTGCTGCCGCGACATTGCTGCCTAGCTCGGAATGTAATCTCATATAAACTTATAGAAATTGTATGGGGACCAGTAGTGTGGCGGCAGCACTGCTGCGTGCAGCGTGGTTCGGAATCATACCTTTACTCACGTGAATAGAGAACAGTGCCTACTGTAGGCTGCGCGACGTCGCCGCGACCGCGCACGCTGCTCATGAGGAAGAACCGCTTTGTGGTCCGAAACTAGTAGAGCTTTTCTCAATATATTCACGCGAGTAACCCGCGATTTTAGTTAATTTAAATAAAATATTTTGTATATTTAATAGGAAGTGTTCAATAAAAATGCGTGTTGTTTTTAGATTGGTAGACTTAATTTAAAAAAAAACATGCTTTTGTTTGAAAGTCACATCGGGCTTATAGAATTACGACCGAAAAATGATTTGCATAAAAAGATACAACCAATATTTCCTACATGTACATAAATATGTACTCGAACTCAAACTCAAACTCATTTATATCAATTAAACCATAATTTGGTACTTTTGAAACGTCAACAAATCTATATATAGAGGTATAAAAGAAAGTCGTGTTAGTTACACCACTTATAACTCAAGAACGGCAGAATAGATTTGGCTGAAAATTGGTAGGGAGGTAGCTTAGAGCCAGGAGACCGACATAGGATACTTTTTAACCAACATTTTTTTTTACTTTTTACCGAAAATCACAAACGGGAACGGGGGGAAATGGGATTGCGCGTACGAAGTCGCGGGCAGAAGCTAGTGTGAAATAAATAATAGTCTGTCAGTCTGTCCGTCAGTGAAGCTAGGCGCTAGTTCCAAAATGTCGATTCGAGTGGAGGAGAACGAGCAAGAACTGATTTTTAGAGAAAAATCGCGCGGTTATTGTTAAAAAAACAACACAGTGTCCGTTGGAGACTGTAGTGCCTGCGCCCCGACATCGAGCCACGTAGGTATAGCTCACGTTTCGTCCGTTTGTATGAAGTTATAGTACTGTATGTATTATGACCGTGGTACTCCAAAATTAATAATGCGCATGGCAATCTTCGTCACGTCCGGTAACGACCGTCCCAGAGCGTCGGAAGACGATAAGTATATAGAGTGTTTAAGTGTATTTTCTTCATGCATGATTTAGTAGAATTAAGTCTGTGTTAAATATTGGTACATCACTAACAAAATTTGATTCGATAATTCTATGTAAGTTAGTAGCGAGGAAAACCACACGATTGCGAATAATTGCGAAGCTATATTTGTATTGTAACTTTCGTGAGACATACTAAATAAATTATTATGTTTTCGGCTTACTCACGTAATAATTTAGTAATAAAGAGTAGCAGCGCGACAGTCGCCGCGTCGCGGGTCGCGCAATGCAGCTCATGAATATGAGCCTCTAGCATGGCTTGAAACTAGTCGAGTTCCTCGTCAAATTATTACGTGAGTAAGCCGAAAACATAATAATTTAATTGCGAAGCTGTTGTAATGGTGGAAGTAAAGAAGGTTTAAATAACACAAGATTTCTATTCTATGAAGAAAATCGGTTTTCGAACACAGGTTAAGGTATCTTAACGCACACGTTAACACCTCCGGTGCACACATGCATCATCAAGAGAAGGGAGCGGGCGGCGTGGTAACGCGACGGCTCGGCGACGTCCCGCGCGCCCTCAACACTCTTTACAACAACGCGACCACGATCGCATGATTTTGTTATAACTTTAGACCATTGTACAACACTTAATACTAGGTGTTGTTTTAAAGAAGAGTAATTTTCTAACACGTAATTGATATTATTCCTAATTCCATAAAACTTCAATAAGAAACATTTCACTTATTCTGAAATACTGTCGAACTTAAACGATTTATTATAGCCGTATTTTTAACTATTGGCCCGAAACTTTCTCTTACATTGAACCTCTATGACTTCTGTGACATGCCGCCGAGAAATGACACACCTTTGAAATACAGTCCGCTTTCATTTCACCTGGGCCTATCTAAGGTACAATACAATCTACAATCAAAAATTCAGCACAAAAGTACCTACCTGTTTGCAGCACTGATCAGTGATCATTCCAGAATAATATATCAGTCAGAAATGCTAGTATTTCACAAAATAAACTACTTAAATTTGATTAATGAAATTAAATTCACCAAAAAGAGTGTGTACTATCAGCTCTATATATTTCCACACAGAGCGAACGCGTCCAGTGATCACCAATGTGTAAACACCACTGATATGATAAGACTATGGATGTGAAGCAACTACGAAAAAAACGTGCCTACCTAAACTTCACTTGGTCATTCGCAATGGCGGATAGAACTAGGGATGTGACTATTGAAACTGTAGAAGTATCGATATTTTGGTATTGGTTTTAGTTGATTTATCGATAAAATATCATTATTTTATGATTCATCTGGATTTGATTTTTATCTAGCTACTAAACATTACTAAAAATATTAGCGAAATATATTTAGTAGTTACTGCGTGCACTATTACTCCGGTCGATCGTGTCCATACATTCACATCATACCTTTCACGATACATATGTATCGTAATTTATGAAAAGGATTTACCATCAACTGGTTAACATTTACATACTTAAGGTTAAGTAATTTTTGAGGGTTGAAAAATAAGAGTATTTCAAAGTATTCATAAAATCAAGATTTATATTATAGTTACAATATCTTTGTATTTTTCGTACTGTTTCCCAGTAATGTAATCTGCAACTGACGACTGACTGATTTCGAGACGACTCCAGAACTGGTTCCAAGTTTATTTTCATGCACAGATCTGGCTAGAGGCTGCAACATAAATAGTATAATTTAACTTACTTGATTCAATCGAACATAGATTATCTCTATAGATTCTATAGGTAGTGTACTAAGGTCTGAATGAAAATGTTTGTACATTACAATGATAGTGATAGATAGCGGAGGAGTTATATTTCATTTGTTTGCTTCATTGGAGTCTCTCGAGCGGTATTTGATAAAAATACAATTTAGAAATAAATGCTTTTCCACAAGTATTTTTCCGTATCTTATATTGTACAAATATTATTCATGTTTTGTATTATTTATAACATTACGTAGGTATTGATTATGGTGGAATATTGTCGATAAAATAAAATTTTTGACGAGTACATATTTAATGTTTTTTGCATTTTGTCATTATGTCAAATTAATGCACTTTATCATTCAGAATTTAGTATAGTTTTTGTTCTACTTTTGAAGCATTTATTAATATGAACGATAAAATTATCGATACGGGAACAAACATGTACATCACTATTTTTCAATGAAAAAAATTTTAGACGTATTTCAACTAAAATTAATGAAAATAAGCACTGCATTAGTTAGAAAAGTATTGTATTTAGTCAACTTGCAGCAAACTCACTTGAATAGTTTAAAAAACAGAGATATTTTAATGAAAAATAACAGTACTTACCGATGTAATGTTACACCTGCCGGTTTAGTGATATTTTTAGTGCTACATCCAATAACACTACACCCGGGCATAGTTCTTCTCACTAACCAATAATTTCTTTGCTTACCACGCACAAAAATAACAGGAATTCTACAAATTTTCGTAACAAAATATTATTTAGTGTTTGGAATACAACCTTGTTAGTAACAAATGCTGAAATCGATACTCCTTAAATCCTATACAGAGCCATTGCGAGGGACACACCGGGCGTCCTTTGACAGCTGATGTACCACTGACATGCACCGATAACAGAGACCAAGATGGCGAATTCGGCAGAATTTTTGATGACGTCAAAAATTATTGCCAGAATGACAATAATGTGTTGTCTCTTTCTGCATAAGCAAAGAAACATAAGTAAAAAAGAAACAACAGTATGTTTATGAATTTACCGTCGAGATGGATCTTAAATTCTACCCGTAGACAATAGTCACACATCTATGTTATATTCATATGCATATTCATAGTTACCTTTGCTTTCTGTGAATCAAGGTTTCCGGAATAAGCTGTTTCTATAGACGATGTTTATGTGAAAAATGCTATCTATGAACAGAATTATCTATCAACAGTGCTTTCTATGGAACGAGATATCTACGAATAGTATTTTCTACCAACAAAGGTTTCGGCAAAACGAGCTGTCTAGGAATAAAGATTTCTATGGCTAGTGCTTTCTATGGAACGAGATATCTACGAACAATATTTTCTAACAATAAAGTTTTCGGCGAAACGTGCTTTCTGGGAATAGACATTTCTATGAGCCATGCTTTCTGCATCCAGTAGTGTCGTACAAACGTGATTCTATATTACGTTCCACACTCATGGTAAGAGTGTGTTCCATAGAAAGCACTAGCCATAGAAATCTTTATTCCTAGACAGCTCGTTTTGCCGAAACCTTTGTTGGTAGAAAATACTATTCGTAGATATCTCGTTCCATAGAAAGCACTGTTGATAGATAATTCTGTTCATAGATAGCATTTTTCACATAAACATCGTCTATAGAAACAGCTTATTCCGGAAACCTTGATTCACAGAAAGCAAAGGTAACTATGAATATGCATATGAATATAACATAGATGTGTGACTATTGTCTACGGGTAGAATTTAAGATCCATCTCGACGGTAAATTCATAAACATACTGTTGTTTCTTTTTTACTTATGTTTCTTTGCTTATGCAGAAAGAGACAACACATTATTGTCATTCTGGCAATAATTTTTGACGTCATCAAAAATTCTGCCGAATTCGCCATCTTGGTCTCTGTTATCGGTGCATGTCAGTGGTACATCAGCTGTCAAAGGACGCCCGGTGTGTCCCTCGCAATGGCTCTATTAGCTGTATAGGATTTAAGGAGTATCGATTTCAGCATTTGTTACTAACAAGGTTGTATTCCAAACACTATGGTCAATAATATTTTGTTACGAAAATTTGTAGAATTCCTGTTATTTTTGTGCGTGGTAAGCAAAGAAATTATTGGTTAGTGAGAAGAACTATGCCCGGGTGTAGTGTTATTGGATGTAGCACTAAAAATATCACTAAACCGGCAGGTGTAACATTACATCGGTAAGTACTGTTATTTTTCATTAAAATATCTCTGTTTTTTAAACTATTCAAGTGAGTTTGCTGCAAGTTGACCAAATACTTTTCTAACTAATGCAGTGCTTATTTTCATTAATTTTAGTTGAAATACGTCTAAAATTTTTTTCATTGAAAAATAGTGATGTACATGTTTGTTCCCGTATCGATAATTTTATCGTTCATATTAATAAATGCTTCAAAAGTAGAACAAAAACTATACTAAATTCTGAATGATAAAGTGCATTAATTTGACATAATGACAAAATGCAAAAAACATTAAATATGTACTCGTCAAAAATTTTATTTTATCGACAATATTCCACCATAATCAATACCTACGTAATGTTATAAATAATACAAAACATGAATAATATTTGTACAATATAAGATACGGAAAAATACTTGTGGGAAAAGCATTTATTTCTAAATTGTATTTTTATCAAATACCGCTCGAGAGACTCCAATGAAGCAAACAAATGAAATATAACTCCTCCGCTATCTATCACTATCATTGTAATGTACAAACATTTTCATTCAGACCTTAGTACACTACCTATAGAATCTATAGAGATAATCTATGTTCGATTGAATCAAGTAAGTTAAATTATACTATTTATGTTGCAGCCTCTAGCCAGATCTGTGCATGAAAATAAACTTGGAACCAGTTCTGGAGTCGTCTCGAAATCAGTCAGTCGTCAGTTGCAGATTACATTACTGGGAAACAGTACGAAAAATACAAAGATATTGTAACTATAATATAAATCTTGATTTTATGAATACTTTGAAATACTCTTATTTTTCAACCCTCAAAAATTACTTAACCTTAAGTATGTAAATGTTAACCAGTTGATGGTAAATCCTTTTCATAAATTACGATACATATGTATCGTGAAAGGTATGATGTGAATGTATGGACACGATCGACCGGAGTAATAGTGCACGCAGTAACTACTAAATATATTTCGCTAATATTTTTAGTAATGTTTAGTAGCTAGATAAAAATCAAATCCAGATGAATCATAAAATAATGATATTTTATCGATAAATCAACTAAAACCAATACCAAAATATCGATACTTCTACAGTTTCAATAGTCACATCCCTAGTTCTATCCGCCATTGCGAATGACCAAGTGAAGTTTAGGTAGGCACGTTTTTTTCGTAGTTGCTTCACATCCATAGTCTTATCATATCAGTGGTGTTTACACATTGGTGATCACTGGACGCGTTCGCTCTGTGTGGAAATATATAGAGCTGATAGTACACACTCTTTTTGGTGAATTTAATTTCATTAATCAAATTTAAGTAGTTTATTTTGTGAAATACTAGCATTTCTGACTGATATATTATTCTGGAATGATCACTGATCAGTGCTGCAAACAGGTAGGTACTTTTGTGCTGAATTTTTGATTGTAGATTGTATTGTACCTTAGATAGGCCCAGGTGGAAATGAAAGCGGACTGTATTTCAAAGGTGTGTCATTTCTCGGCGGCATGTCACAGAAGTCATAGAGGTTCAATGTAAGAGAAAGTTTCAGGCCAATAGTTAAAAATACGGCTATAATAAATCGTTTAAGTTCGACAGTATTTCAGAATAAGTGAAATGTTTCTTATTGAAGTTTTATGGAATTAGGAATAATATCAATTACGTGTTAGAAAATTACTCTTCTTTAAAACAACACCTAGTATTAAGTGTTGTACAATGGTCTAAAGTTATAACAAAATCATGCGATCGTGGTCGCGTTGTTGTAAAGAGTGTTGAGGGCGCGCGGGACGTCGCCGAGCCGTCGCGTTACCACGCCGCCCGCTCCCTTCTCTTGATGATGCATGTGTGCACCGGAGGTGTTAACGTGTGCGTTAAGATACCTTAACCTGTGTTCGAAAACCGATTTTCTTCATAGAATAGAAATCTTGTGTTATTTAAACCTTCTTTACTTCCACCATTACAACAGCTTCGCAATTAAATTATTATGTTTTCGGCTTACTCACGTAATAATTTGACGAGGAACTCGACTAGTTTCAAGCCATGCTAGAGGCTCATATTCATGAGCTGCATTGCGCGACCCGCGACGCGGCGACTGTCGCGCTGCTACTCTTTATTACTAAATTATTACGTGAGTAAGCCGAAAACATAATAATTTATTTAGTATGTCTCACGAAAGTTACAATACAAATATAGCTTCGCAATTATTCGCAATCGTGTGGTTTTCCTCGCTACTAACTTACATAGAATTATCGAATCAAATTTTGTTAGTGATGTACCAATATTTAACACAGACTTAATTCTACTAAATCATGCATGAAGAAAATACACTTAAACACTCTATATACTTATCGTCTTCCGACGCTCTGGGACGGTCGTTACCGGACGTGACGAAGATTGCCATGCGCATTATTAATTTTGGAGTACCACGGTCATAATACATACAGTACTATAACTTCATACAAACGGACGAAACGTGAGCTATACCTACGTGGCTCGATGTCGGGGCGCAGGCACTACAGTCTCCAACGGACACTGTGTTGTTTTTTTAACAATAACCGCGCGATTTTTCTCTAAAAATCAGTTCTTGCTCGTTCTCCTCCACTCGAATCGACATTTTGGAACTAGCGCCTAGCTTCACTGACGGACAGACTGACAGACTATTATTTATTTCACACTAGCTTCTGCCCGCGACTTCGTACGCGCAATCCCATTTCCCCCCCGTTCCCGTTTGTGATTTTCGGTAAAAAGTAAAAAAAAATGTTGGTTAAAAAGTATCCTATGTCGGTCTCCTGGCTCTAAGCTACCTCCCTACCAATTTTCAGCCAAATCTATTCTGCCGTTCTTGAGTTATAAGTGGTGTAACTAACACGACTTTCTTTTATACCTCTATATATAGATTTGTTGACGTTTCAAAAGTACCAAATTATGGTTTAATTGATATAAATGAGTTTGAGTTTGAGTTCGAGTACATATTTATGTACATGTAGGAAATATTGGTTGTATCTTTTTATGCAAATCATTTTTCGGTCGTAATTCTATAAGCCCGATGTGACTTTCAAACAAAAGCATGTTTTTTTTTAAATTAAGTCTACCAATCTAAAAACAACACGCATTTTTATTGAACACTTCCTATTAAATATACAAAATATTTTATTTAAATTAACTAAAATCGCGGGTTACTCGCGTGAATATATTGAGAAAAGCTCTACTAGTTTCGGACCACAAAGCGGTTCTTCCTCATGAGCAGCGTGCGCGGTCGCGGCGACGTCGCGCAGCCTACAGTAGGCACTGTTCTCTATTCACGTGAGTAAAGGTATGATTCCGAACCACGCTGCACGCAGCAGTGCTGCCGCCACACTACTGGTCCCCATACAATTTCTATAAGTTTATATGAGATTACATTCCGAGCTAGGCAGCAATGTCGCGGCAGCAATGTAGCGGCAGCACTGCTGCGCATCAGTGTCACCCTACCGCCGCGACAGACCAGTAGTGACGCGTCTGCCGCTGCAGCAAGTGTACTTACGTGAATGTGACGTAAATTGACAACAACTTTTGCTTCAATTTCGTCAGCAATTAAACTATGAATAAAACTGACTGCTTTTTATTTAAACGACAGTACTCTCTGAATTTTACGTCGTCACTCATCAAATGGTTTTTAATCAGCGTCTTGTAACATCCTTCCCATTGTCTGCTTTTATAAAACGAATCTGTTGCTTTTCTTTTACTATTGGTATAAAGCAACAATAAATCATCGTCATTCAAAAGTAAAAATAAAAGTTGTTCATCAATCGACATCTTGTCAACTCAAAGTAAACTAACGAATACACAACAACGCATCACCGTGAACAGAGCGACACTGCAGCCTTGGTCGGAATCAGCGCAGCAGGCAGCACTGTTGGGCAGCACCTTAGTGGCAGCACTGCTGCGGCAGCACTGCTGCGTGCAGCGTGGTTCGGAATCATACGCGGGTAAAGCCGCGATTTTTAGTTAATTAAAAACAGATCTATATAGCTTTACACTGAAAATGATAAAATAAAAACTGCGTTTAAAAGACCGACTTCCAAAAATCACTTCCAAAAAGTAATAAAAACAAAATGTCTAAACTAAAACCATAGAGGGTGTCTAACCGCCAAGCGATTGACATGTAAGAAACCCGCGGTTCAGAAAACAAGTGTTCCAACATTCGTCCATAGATGGCGCTTTTTATTTGAGATCGTTTTCTGAATCGCGGTGTTAAGATTCTCCGGCAATAGTATAAGGGTCCAACGAATTTACTTGACGTCGTTATCAATTGGTCACGTGCTATTGTATCATATTTTCATTGTACGTTAATTCGGAATACATGACGTGTTCGGTAACCACTACCAAGGACTTTTATTCAAATCAACCCCCAGCTTAACCCTCACGATACCGAGGGTTATCCAGAGGGATATGAATATATATATATGACTAGCGGACCCAACAGACGTTGTCCTGCAAATCCACTTAAATAAAAATTCATTCAAATTAGTTCAGCTGTTTAGGATAAATAACCTAAACATCGACTGCAGCGCCATCTGCCGGGCTGATTTGTGAATCTAAACCATTCCCAAATCCCCTTGAACACACACAAAAAAATTCATCAAAATCGGTCCAGTCGTTTGAGAGAAGTTCAGTGACATACACACTCACAGAAGAATTATTTATATAAAGATGTACATATATGATACGTACGGAATATGAAACCTAACTCAATACCATTTAGTTCATTCAATATCCACGCAATACGGATGCAATGGGCGCTAGTGTTGCATCTCGAGAGTACGATATTTCACAATACCAATGTCGATCGATCGGACTTGGATTCAAGAGTAAGCCCCCTGGTCGGTCCATAGGTACCTACATATAACCTGTACTATAGTGACTGCGAGATTATTTGTTTGAGAGATACAAACTGCTACTCGCACCCAGTCTGTACGTCCCCATGCTATAACATATAACGTCACACCTTTTACCCCGAAGGGGTAGGCAGAGGTGCACGTAACGGCACTTAATGCCACTGCACAATGTAACACCCACTTTTCACTGTTTATGTTATTAGTCCCATGTAATAGGACCGACTTCTAACCTATCAGTGGGTGTGTAAGCTATAAATACGTATGATCAATAATAGTTATTTTTTTCCTTTTTAGTTTTTACTTTTCGTTTGTCTTTAGTTTTTGAAGTCGGTTTTTTTAAACGCAGTTTTTAAATTTTATTTTATACTTTTAGGTACTTTGATATATTACATTATACACAACTCACGTAGATGCAAAGTCCTCATCAATACAAATTAATCAAAACCAAACACAAGATAGCTACTGTTAACCGTTAAGGAGTTCCCTCAACTATCGTACTACTTCATCATCAGATCCTTATTGACAATTACACTCTACCTAGGTGTAAAATTGTCGTCATTACAAATTAATCAAACCCAAACACCAGGTAACTACTGTTAACCGTTGAAGAGTTCTCTCGACTGGCTCTCGGCTCCATCGACTCCAGACCTTTATCTCACGGCGCGATCTTCTCCCGCGTCCGTCGTGGCAGTTACTGGAATGGAGGCGGAATTTTCAAAACTCACGAGACCGCAGTGTTCTGCGATCTTTGCGGTTGGTTATTGCAAGACGGTCGGCGGTTAGTTACACAATCAGTTGAGTTCCAGACCGGCCCTCCCATTTCGATCGTGCGCCAACCGATCGCAGAACGCGCGGTTGCAACCCGCCGCGGCTGCGTGACGGCCGCACCCGCCGGCGCAGTGGGAGCCGCAAACGATTGCAACAGCCGCTGGTGTAAAACGCGCCGTGATAATTGCTTTGATTTTTAAATACACATCTGTTTTCTACAATGGCGGGCCAACAACCGCGGCGGGCGCGGGAGACAATCGTGCCTTGAGTCCTTAGCTTAAAAGTGCTCCATTGTAATCTGTTTGCAGAAATAAATATCATTTGTTGATTTTTACAGATCACAACTATTGAAGAATTGAGAAAACAAACGTTGAAGCAAACAAATGAAAAATTGATCATACGAACAGACGACGGAGGGGTAAGACATCGACGGACGGGGCGAGGGGCTGCGTCGGCGTCACACGTCCTTCAGTACCACCGGTGAAATAGTTAAATGTTTTATTCATATAAATCTTGTACGTATAACTAGTACGATTATATATCTACTAATACGGGGAACACTCTCTGTTCCCTCTCTCAGCCAGACATGAGGAGAGAGGGATCAGGGTCGACTTGACATGGTTCCCGAGGTACGGGGGTGAACCACTATAGAACTTTCAAACTCAGTTACAGCTTGCAGTTCTGCTCATAAATTAGTAGACCAACTTGAGGCAACTGACAGAAGACAACATTGATGTTATTGTTCGCGTCAACTTGTTCCACATTCAGACCCCGTTACTATGGACGTAAAACAATATAAAAAGCGTTCAGGAACATCGGGCATACAAGGACAACTGTATGAAACGAAACTCACCAGTCTCATTAACTTCAGAGCTTTGCACAACGACACGATAGAAAGCTTCCATCTGGCCACGAACATCGATGAAATCGGCACGTTTGATGATATTTGTCTAAGAATCAAAGTATCTGAGTTCGATAAACCTTTGGCTATATTCATCCAAGCCAAACATCGAGAAAATGATAAACTATTCACGTTCAGCAACAAGAAAGAGTTAGCTCAATATTTTGATAGTTATTTGAGAATCAGGCGATTGTTCAGTCCTAAAAATAAGACCCCGATTTTCGGTGGAAAATTCGAAGATGTTGAATGCTTTTTTGCAATGTACACTACAGCCGCTACAGCTGAAGATGACAATAGTACTGAGTTATATGAGGGAGAATTTGCTGATTATATAAATGAACTTGTAGGAACAGGAAAAGCTTGCCGACAACCTGTTAATAAAGAAGACCATTCAGACTTTCTAGGCAAGATTGTAATGAAAGAAGAAATTGTTTGTTTAGCTATAAATATAGCTACGTTTATAACTGAACGAACTGACACAGAACTATCGATGAACAATGATTTGATGTTGCGCTATCATGTGCTCCTAGCTCTTGAAGTCTTTGAAGTGTCTGAGATTCAAGTTGAAGGCCATCGATTTGTGCATTTCAGAGAAGACTTTTTTGATTCTGAAAACAAATTTGTTGTACTATTTAAAAACATACTATGCTTAGAAGTTCTAAGAGAAATAAATCACAAATCAGTGATGAAATTATGATTAGTTTGGATTCTGTTCTATCAGAGTTTCTTGTCGAACCCAAGGAAGAACTATTGTCAAAATTAATAGGTAAAGTTATAACTTACAAGAATGATAGATTGGAATTTGTCAATAACTCTACAAACGAAGATCTAAAACGGAAACTTGACAAATTGAATGTACCACAAACTGTTGTCTATAAGGCAGCTGTGAGTGGAGCTAAAGAATACTTACAACGTCTCAAATTGAAGGTTCCAGCTTTTTTTGGTAACAAAGACTTAGCCATAAGAGGGAATGATGCAAAAATAGACCAAAGATTAACACATTTAACTACAGCATTTGTAAAACTATTGGAAAATGTGACGACAGACAATATAATAGCAATCGATGAAAGTCTTGGTGATGGCTTTCTAAAGCTGAATGGAGGATTGTCCTCAGCCGTTGGTAATATATTAGTATTGGACTATCGCACAAATCTCCTAAGATTCACAGATGATTTCGAATCACTGGGCAGTAT
This sequence comes from Spodoptera littoralis, assembly GCA_902850265.1. Taxonomy (NCBI): domain Eukaryota; kingdom Metazoa; phylum Arthropoda; class Insecta; order Lepidoptera; family Noctuidae; genus Spodoptera; species Spodoptera littoralis. The sequence continues at coordinate 6,562,067 of LR824558.2, read as the reverse complement.
AGCCAAGAGATGGTACGAAAAGCTGAAAATTAAAATCGGCAATTTAAATGAATACAAATTGGACGTCAAAGTCAAAAAGTTTCCAAAACTTTCATTCGAAACAGGAGCATACGACGATAGTTTGGTCAGAGATTTTTACGACAGATTGCTATTTTTTACAAACCAATCAGATCAGGGTGGAGTAGAAGATATACTCAAAAGAAATAGAAGATCATCGTGTTATGATGTCCACAGGTTCAGAGTGAGATCTGACGTAATATATCTGAGGTATCACGACGAAATACAAAAACTATGGATGACTCCAAAAGTGGGAACATATTTGACGAAAAAGAGCAAACTGTACACAAATGCTGTTACAAACGCTATGAATGAACCTTTAATTGGAGTTTTAAACACGATGCATAGAATTAAAAACAAAGATTATGTATTTAAAGAAGAATCTCTCAAGATATTCACAGAACGTAATGTTACTGGAGCTGTTATAGCATCAGGGAGCCCAGTACTGACATCAGTCAAATTGGAACAGTATTTAGGCAAAAGGGATCACGCTGTATTGGATTTAAAGTATATTTTCAAACTCCCTTATAAGAACCTTACAATATTTTATGAAGAACTGACGAATTGTAAGGACAAAGTACTAATAATTCTATCGAATCACATGCAAAGCTTTGGAAATTGTAACAAGAAGTTAGAGAGCATCGCAAAGGCTGTAAATGGTAAACCGACTGTTATAGTCGTGGATAAACATTCAGTGAAAACAATAAAACAATATTTCTCACAAGTCCATTATGTAGTAAATGACGATCCAATATCTCTCATAGATCTGACTGACGAATCTCAAAAAATGGTCCTAGGAGTTGCTAAAGCAAAGTTCCAAGGCTTAGATGTAGGTTTAGATATAATTATAGATGAAGAATCTGCAAAATTAATAGATGAAACCATGCTGAACAATATTGTTGACGGTAAGTCAATCAAAATAGGAAATGAATACATCGATGATAACTATGAAAGGAACAAAAAGTTGTATATAGACAGGAGAGTGAAGCCAAAAGCAGAGTTTGATTTTGCAAACCGTATACGACCACAAACTCTATATGACTTAGACGACGACGTTGTACTACTGACAGCTGTACCAGGAATGGGCAAGTCTACTTTGATGACTCATTTGTCGTTGAAAACAAAGAAAATAAACCCTAAACTGTGGATATTAAGGATCAATTTGTTGGAGCACGCGAAGATGTTGAGTGATTGGAAAGATGGCCAAACTGATATAAATATGCTAGAGAGTTTAAGATTCATATGTAAAGTAGCCATTTGTAAGAAGCACAGAGATTTTAATGAAGATGATGAATTTAAAATTGAACTGGAAGAAGTACTTGGAACGGTAATCCTAAAAAACTGGACCGAGGACAGTTTTATAGAATTCCAACTTAAATTATTTCTCTATTACTACAACACACAGAAATTAATATTCATTTTTGATGGGTTCGATGAAATATTCCCTGACTACGCCGATCAAGCACTAGCACTAGTGAAATCAGTTAGGGATTTTACTAAAAGACATAAGATTTGGATCACAAGTCGATCTTATAATAATATTAAATCTATTTTGGAAACAGAATTTGGACCTTCATATGGCATTGACCATTTCTCTTGGATGGAACAAGACAGATATCTGTTTTTGTATTGGCAAAACAAATTGCAACTATCAAAACTAAGTAGTGAACAACTACAAAACATAAACGACTTCATTCAGTTTATTACAAAAAAATCAAACGGTGTCGCAGTCTTTAACAATATTCGACACACGCCGTATTTTAAAGTTTATACAAATTTTTTGTACTTTTTAAAGCATCAGTCTACGATCACAGGTTTAGAAATCCCTTATCCTGAAGAATCTTACGAGCTACAATACGACTCAAGAGATAACGAAACAATACACCTTGTAGATGTGTTAAGTGCACCGCCTTTACATTTGTATCTTCTAGCTGAATATACAGTTAATAAAATCAAATATATCGATGACAAACAGAACAAATGGGATATTAATGTAACAGGATATATTATGTACGAATACTATATAGAAATAAAACTAAAAAGAATTAAGTTTCAAGAGAAATACAAAATTAATGTTTATATGCCAGACAATACAGATTATTATGAAGAAAAAAGGACGAAATGTTTAAATAAGCATAAGAAATTAGGTGCTTATGTCGTATTTTATCCTAATACAGAAGTTTTCGACAAAGCAGAGTTAAACGAAATAAATAAGATGATAGATGAACTAAAAGATGGAAGAGAAAAATCTGGTTTGATCCAGACCGTAGCAAATAACGTACCGATATTCATACACTTGTCCTTTGCTGAATATTTGGCAGTAGAGTACATTTGCGACAGACTTAAATCACAAGTCACAAAAGAAGGACAAGAGAAAATGTGGGAATTCATAATCAAAGTATTGTTTCGAAGATTGGGAACAGATTGTTTTCACCTTTTTAACATAAAATTTAAAATGGATTCTCAGTTGATCGAAATGGCGGAGAGCAACAAACTTTTTATCTTTCAGTTGTTGTCTGATTTACAAAATCAATCGGAATACCAAAGAAATGATAAAATTAATGGGATTGATGGATGCTCTGGGTTGCTGGGTGATGAACAAATTAACGAAAATACCTTTGTGGACTTTGAAAAGCTGTACAAAGTTCCTTTTTCAGCTAGAAAAGATTACTTAGTTGTATATCCTGGAAGGAATGAAGGAGCTCACAAGGTTGAATTTTATGATAATAATAAAAATTCAGTTCGGGGCATGAGCTCAATATTTATGTTTGGACCTCCTGACTACTGAGCCTGCCTTTTTTTTGAGGGGGAAAGTCATCTAATGCCTTCTCCCACCTTGAGTTAGACGAGAGGGAATTTCAGAGTAATACTAACTAAAAACTACCCCGTTCCTACCCTTGCTCTTCGAACCGGAGCCCCGGTAACCCGTTAAATTCTCCGCGCTTACGGTGGCCGGAGATCGTCCCGCGATCTCCGATGCCTGGAGTGTCCTTGCGATGGCTGGGCTGCGAGGAGGCAGCGCTTCGCTGCCTCACGTGTCCTTTAGCTAGCATGACTGCTTCGCAAAAGGAGCAAACAGACGGCATCCCAGTCCCCCTCGCTCCGCATCATGACCCTCACTAGGGTCAGACGCGAGAGGTCACCATCGCCGATCACATCCCTGAGGGCACGGCGGTGCTCAGCCAACACAGAGCATTCCGCTACAGTGTGTTCCACCGTGTCCTCAGGGCGGTCCTCGCAGTGATGACACCCGGGCGTTTCCTCCCGCCCCATCAGACACAGGTACCTCCCGCAACTTCCATGTCCGGTGAGGACCTGCGTCAGGCGGTAGGTAAGGACGCCGTAGCGTCTCTCAAGCCACTCCTCAAAGAGAGGACTTACCGCTGCTATGGCAGCGAGCCCAGCCCTCAATTGCGACAGTCGTTGCTGCCATTCCGCGATGAGATCGCGCCGGAGCTCTTCCCGCCACGCACTTATCTGGCGAATAAAAGAGTCTAATATAAATAATAAAATAAAAACTGCGTTTAAAAAACCGACTTCAAAAACCAAAAACTAATAACAAACAAAAAGTCAATACTAAAAAGCAAAAAATAACTATTATTAGTACTGATAGGTTACCCACCTACTAATAGGTAAGAAGTCGGTGCAATAAGTTCCATACAAAATTATTCATTAAAACCTTAATAGGTATCTAATTCACAATTTTGTGGACATTAAGTTATATCATTATGATATGAGCTTATGGCACCGACTTCTAACCTATTAGTAGGTGGGTAACCTATCAGTACTAATAATAGTTATTTTTTGCTTTTAGTATTGACTTTTTGTTTGTTATTAGTTTTTGGTTTTTGAAGTCGGTTTTTTAAACGCAGTTTTTATTTTATTATTTTACGATTTTCAGTGTAAAGCTACATATACCCGTTTTGTTACTTATAATATACATAGGTGCTAAGTCCTCATCAATACAAATTAATCAAGCCCAAACTCAAGGTAGTTACTGTATACCGTTGAGGAGTTCCCTTAACAATTACACTTCTTCATCATCAGACCCTTAATGACAGTCCCACTCTATCTAGGTGTAAAGTCCTCATCAATACAAATTAATCAAGCCCAAACACAAGGTAGTTAATATAAACCACTGAGGAGTTCCCTCGACCGTCTGTCGACTCCATCATCAGGTCGACTCCAGACCCTTATTAAATTGTAGTGTTTAAAATTTGTAATTGAAAAACATAATAGACGCATTTCTCCCCCATAGAATTTTCTCAAGTTCCCCTCGGTTTCCCTAGGATCCCATCATCAGATCCTGACTTCATGGAAATGGGACCATCTCGGGAGTATACCCTTTCAAACAAAACAAAAATTTTCGAAATCGGTCCACAAACGGCGGAGTACTGCGCGAACAACAAAAAAAAAAAAAACAATCAGCCGAACATAGTACCTCCTCCTTTTTTTGAAGTCGGAAAAAAAAAAACTGCGTTTAAAAAAACCGACTTCAAAAACAAATGACAAACAAAAAGTAAAAACTAAAAAGGAAAAAAAAACTATTAGTGGTCATACGTACCTACTTATAGCTTACACACCCACTGATAGGTTAGAAGTCGGTGCCACAAGTTTTAAACCTAATTATTATATATTCATTAAAACCTTAATAGATACCTAACATTATTGAGCTGTTTACAATTTTATTATGGATTATACCAGCTGTGACTTTTGTCTACTTTATATTTTATTGTGGGTTTGTGGCACCGACTTCTAACCTATCAGTGGGTGTGTAAGCTATAAGTACGTATGACCACTAATAGTTTTTTTTTTTCCTTTTTAGTTTTTACTTTTTGTTTGTCATTTGTTTTTGAAGTCGGTTTTTTTAAACGCAGTTTTTTAATTTTATTTTATACTTTTTAGTTTAGTACTTTGATATATTATATTATACAAAACCCACATGGATGCAAAGTTTTCATCAATACAAATTATGCAAGTTCAAACACCGGGTGGGTACTCTTAACCATTGAGGAGTCCCTTAGCTATCATACTACTTCGTCATTGGACCTTTAATGACCATCACCCCCCCCCCCCCCCCATCTAAGTGTAAAGTCCTCATCAATACAAATTAATCAAACCTAAACACAAAATAGCTACTGTTAACCGTTGAGGAGTTCCCTCAACTATCGTACTACTTCATCATCAGACCCTTGTTGACAATTACACCCCACTCAGGTGTAAAGTCCTCATCAATACAAATTAATCAAACCCAAACACAAGGTAGCTAGTGTTAACCTTTGAGGAGTTCCCTCAACTATCGTATTACTTCATCATCAGACCCTTATTGTCAATTACACCCCACTCAGGTGTAAAGTCCTCATTAATACAAATTAATCAAACCCAAACACAAGGTAGCTACTGTTAACCGTTGAGGAGTTCCCTCAACTATCGTACTACTTCATCATCAGACCCTTATTGACAATTACACCCCACTCAGGTGTAAAGTCCTCATCAATACAAATTAATCAAACTCAAATACAAGGTAGCTAGTGTTAACCTTTGAGGAGTTCCCTCAACTATCGTACTACTTCATCATCAGACCCTTATTGACAATTACACCCCACTCAGGTGTAAGGTACTCATCAATACAAATTAATCAAACCTAAACACAAAGTAGCTACTGTTAACCGTTGAGGAGTTCCCTCAACTATCGTACTACTTCATCATCAGACCCTTATTGTCAATTACACCCTACTCAGGTGTAAAGTCCTCATCAATACAAATTAATCAAACCCAAACACAAGGTAGCTACTGTTAACCGTTAAGGAGTTCCCTCAACTATCGTACTACTTCATCATCAGACCCTTATTGACAATTACACCCCACTCAGGTGTAAAGTCCTCATTAATACAAATTAATCAAACCCAAACACAAGGTAGCTACTGTTAACCGTTGAGGAGTTCCCTCAACTATCGTACTACTTCATCATCAGACCCTTATTGACAATTACACCCCACTCAGGTGTAAAGTCCTCACAATACAAATTAATCAAACCCAAACACAAGGTAGCTACTGTTAACCGTTGAGGAGTTCCCTCAACTGGCTCTCGGCTCCATCATCAGATCGGCTTTTAATACTTAATGAAAAAATTAACAAATGCCCTAGTCACCCCTATAATTTTTAAAAGTTCCCCTCGGTTTTCCCTGGTCTTCCATCATCAGATCCTGATTTCCTTATTATGGGACCATTCTGGAACTATCTCCTTTCTAACAAAAAAGAATTTTCAAAATCGGTTTATAAACAACGGAGATATCGGCGAACAAACATAAAAAAAAAAAGCATATATACGGTCGAATTGAGAACCTCCTCCTTTTTTTGAAGTCGGTTAAAAATAGGTTTCATTTTGTAAATATTTGGAATTTGCCAATTATTTTGATTTCAGTGGTATTAATTTCGGTGTTTTCAGTGAAAATAGGCACACCGGAGGACTGCAAAGGCCATGAGATCGCGCCGCTCCTCCCGCCACGCACTTATCTGGCGCGGCAGCAGAGTTTCGCCCCGGCGACGTGCCTTCGCGCGCATGCGATATACGCGCGCGAGCACTTTCGCCTCCAGATCCCACGGCGGTAATCCGGCAAGGACGTTCGCCGCCTCCCCGGAGATCGTGCGGTATCCGCGGATCATTCAGATCGTCATGACCCTCTACGACGTGAGCAGCGCCCGAGCGGGCCGCCGCATCAGGTTCGGCGCCTACACAGGGACGCTGTAGATGGCCATGGACCGCACGACCCCGGCGTATAACCCCGGCAGGTGGCGTTTGGCCCCCCGAGGTTGGGTAGGATGCGTTTAATTAAACGCCGCCCCCGTCCTCTCCAACTTGGAGCCAAACATCAGAAGTGCTCCACGCAGTTCCACCGACTGTCAAGGGTTGACCAACGAGCATACATTTAAGTGTGGGAGAGCCATGCTTCGGCACTGCTGGGCCGGCTCGACCGGAGTGATACCACCAACGAGCAAAAAACCATAGTAAAGCAATGCTTATGTTGTGTTTCGTCGTTTGAGTCAGGTTACCGGAGGCCCAACTACTAACTAGTGTGGGGACACTTCCTCAATCTTCCCAATCCCTGAATTTCTAACAATCCTCAAATTCCTAATCCCCAAAAGGCCGGTAACGCACTTGTAACGCCTCTGGTGTTCCGGGTGTCCATGGGCGGCGCCGATTGCTTACCATCAGGTGATCCGTCTGCTCGTTTATCGGCTTATCCATAAAAAGAAAAAAAAAGACCTTTTCTGACACGGGGAACGTTTGTGCATTTAGCGCCGCTGTACTTGATCGAGTACAGTGAAACAATTGAGGACAGTTGCTCACGTATTTTTTTATTTTGTAAGTAGTATTTAAAAATTTTAAGTCTATACCATATATATCATTTTAAGTTCCTATACCCTTAGTTATGTATTTATCAAAGTCAAAGTCAAAGTCAAAGTCAAAATCATTTATTTCAATTAGGCCAGAATGGCACTTTTGAACGTCAACAAAAAGAAAATTACAAGTGAAGCTATTTGCTCATTCCAAGGTGTAGATTCCTATGGAGAAGAACGAGCAAGAAACTCCATAGGTTACTCTTTTTCAATCAGGTCCACAATACAATTTAATTGTTACATAGTTTTGCTGTTTGGATTGTGCGAGAACAATGTAACACCAAAATCCAGTCAAAGTGATTGAAAAAAAAATAACCTTAAAAACAATAAAAAATACAGTCTGGAGCTGACCAGTCCCAGTTGACGGCGCCCGTTCACGAACATGACACGTACACCAGCACCGCCCAACTCAACCATATTGTAGGGAATCGAGCGATCCACTGCACGCGCCACCGCCAATGAGACCTTTGAGTGAGCATGACAACTCCAAGCTGACACAAATAAATTTTACTAATCTGATTTAATATTAAGTTAATTACAGGGCTCTCACATTTACAACGCTTATCTAAGTTAAACAACATAGGGGAGTCCGGGAGAGTTTATCCACCTTTGAATAAAATGCTCATAAATCACTTTATATTTACAAAATATAATTTTCTACAAATTGTACACTAAACTGCATTATTAAGCTTTATTTTTTTCAAAGAAAATTTTATAAATCATTAATACTTTATAAGTAATTAACGATTTTTACCGAAATGAGATTTGGCTAATATCTCCCGCCTGGGTGGGAGACTTGACCCGCAAAGAAGGGAGACGTTACCCGGGTTTAAAACTAGGCAAAATAAAAACAACTAATTATAATTATATAAATAAATTTATAGAAAAAACATAGCACATAATAAAACGTAGTAAATGAGAACAAGAGCTACATAGTTGAGTATCTTTGACATACGGGTAGTGAAGAATTAAATACTTATCTCATATCACAGTAAATGTTTATAAACATTTATCATTTGAAAATCTTTCTAACATAGTTTATAACAATATAATTAAGAATTTTTACAACCAACAGTTATTTTATAAAGAAAACAGTCTTTCTACAGCAAATGATCTTAAAAATTTAACAATATCTTATCAATATGGAGAAAAATGCTAACTAATATAGGCTAGGTATCTTTGTAGCAAACATAACAGTCTAAACCTATTCTATATGTGTCATAACTAAAAAAATAACTAAGGTACAAATAGTAAAACGCTAAAAGTAGGGCAGCAAAATAAAAATACTTTCAAAACTAGGAACAAAAAAACTCAAAACAAAAAAAAAATCTTCGAAAAAAATCTCATAATCACCAGTCTTCCTTTTTTCGTTGGCTCAATTAGGACAAATGAACTGTTCCTTATTTTCATTTTTAAACAGTCCAACGCATATTTCATGGACATTTTTACCACAAAAAGCGCAGTCTCATATCCATAACTTCGTTTTCTCCACACATGAAACAAAATATCAATTATTTTGTACTTCATTTCATGAACTATCAGAGCTATCTTCATATTTGGCTATCTTTATATTTGTCTTCAAGGTCTGTCTCACTGGCACTTGACTGTAAAAGTTGTCTTTTTGCAGACTTTTTCATTGCTCTACCTATTTGTTTCTGTTTAGTTAATTTGATTTTTTTCTCAAACTCAATTCAGTTTCTTCTTCTAAATCCTCTAAACCAATCCATCCCTGCGCAATTGTTCGATGTCCATAAAGCTGGGACCTTTTTGGAATTACTGGTTGTTTTTTTGGATACTTACCTGAAATAAAAAACAAAAAAAACTGGTTGTCTGTAAAGTTCAAGGGAAACAGAGGGAGAGATTACCCTGGGTAAAGCCTCCCACCGTCGCCAGGGTAATATCTCCCACCCCACACCAAGCTGTCTGTTATTCAATTTCTAAAAAAACCTATAATATTTAAATAAAAACTGTCTGTTGTAAAGGTTATAAGGATAATTACACTATAGATATATATTCATGACACGCTGAAATCTATAAACAGTAAGCAATAGCACCCAAATCTCGAAAATTGAAAAAAAATACTTACCGGGCACAAAAACCTGTTTTCACGTGTTACTCGAAAACAAAACTGCCGATCGCAACGCCGCCACGTGAGCAAGATGGGAGGAGACTATGGGTTTTAAGAAGTGTGGCAATTTTGAAATATCTAGTTATACAGAGATTCTATGATCAGTGGCTATTGTCTCCTCCCTGCTAAACTCTCCCGGACTCCCCCTACAATTTAGCAATATGGTTGTATTATTTACGATTTCATTAAAACAACAGTGTTTTTAGTTATCCTGTGGAGCCGGACTAGCCTGCATCCAAGCATTTTTATCCTCTATATATTCATTAAGTTTGTAATATGCTTGTCTACATAAAGTTTTCTTTATACATAATTTAAATTTGGATTCATTTAGTTGTTGTACATCGCCTGGTATCTTATTATAACATTTAACACAGAATCCCATGAACGACTTACTTACTTTCGCTAATCTCGAAATTGGCTGACTTAATCTATTCTTATGTCTAGTTTGATAGTGGTGTCTGTCCGACACTTTACCAAATAACTCTAGGTTTTTCCTAACATACATAATGTTTTCATAAATAAATTGACATGGAACGGTCATAATGTTGATCTCCTTAAACCTTTCTCTGAGAGATTCGACGACCTAGATTGTAGATAGCTCTGACGGCGCGCTTTTGTAAGATAAAGATAGAGTCAATGTCAGCAGCGTGTCCCCACAGCAAAATACCATACGACATAATGCTATGAAAGTAACTGAAATACACTAGTCTTGCCGTGTCTATGTCAGTTAACTGTCGTATCTTCCAGACAGCATAAGCTGCAGAGCTCAATCGTCCCGCTAATGATGTAATGTGAGGACCCCATTGTAATTTGTCGTCTACAGTAATTCCAGGAAAGTTGTCTCTTTTACAAACTCTAATTTCTCACCATTCAATATTATGTCACATTCGTTGCTTTTAACATTTGGCAAAACAAATCTAATAATCAACTATAACAATCATGTCTTTAATATTTTATTACCTTAACTTCGTTGTCTACTTCATACTTTCTTTTTACAAGTCCGCCAATTTTACTGTATGTGCAATAAAGTTTAATAAATAAATAAAAAATGTAAATTGTAGAGAATTTTAAATAAATTTATGTGAATGTTACCTTTTATCTTTATTATTGTATATTTTATGTCTACACAATTGTAAAATAAATGTTTTGCATAAATAACTTTGCTAGTTTCATTTTGGCGCTTTATTCTCATTGCGGGTGGCGATTTCAAACTTATATCTGGACACATCTATTGGCCCACCTTAGAGATTAGGTTTCGATGGCCCCTACCGATATATGATTGCTAGATTGAACAAAAACTGTTGATGCAGTTTTAAACCTGATACATTTTACCATCTTTTTCGATCGTATTTTTTACAATTTGAATTCAGAATACCATACGACATGGAGCTACGGCTAACAAATCGGATACCTATGCGCCTTGTTAAAGGCAATTGATTTTTGAATAAAAACATATTTTATCAAATAAAGGTTTAATTTAATAACCGGTGTTGCCTCTATGAGCATCTACCACAGCTCTCATACGATTAGGCATAGAGTTTATCAACCGCTCTATGAAAGGTCATTGACTAAAATTGGTACCATTCTTGTTTCTGGCGGCAGTCGATGATTTATGGAAAATATTATCTAGAATGTCATTAGAAACGAAATTGTCTATGGGCTCATATATGGAAATCTCAGTCTGGACTGAGTTATGAGCGTTAAAAGGAGCTGGGATCAAACATTTTACTTTCGTTTTTTTCATCCAAATTATTCATATTTTTGTCACAATTCCTAAGTTCAAATTGCGCGCCACTGTACGCCGGGCACAGAAACACCAAATCACACCACAATATATCCATATTGCCAGTCGCTAATTTTTTATTACCTATTTTCTCTCAGTCGATAACTTGTGGGATGCTTCTAGGAGTTGTGTCATGAAGCTTTAGTGTCAGCTGTGGTACCAGTGGTGGGTTGAGTAGTTGTAGCCGTCCAAACATCTAATAAAGTATTTTTGCCGTTGACTCCTGGTGGGAGACTCATCTACTTTATAGTTAGCATAATCTTTTGAAGAAAGCAAACCGTCGACTTGTAAAGTGATGAAATATATTTTTTATATAATGTGATTATTCGAAATGCATCACTTTGTTACTGAATGACGATGTCATTGTACGAGAATCTTATGCTACATGTAGATTAAAGTATTAACTGTAGTTAGATTAGTCACTAATCGGAAGTCGGGAGAAGTAGACAGAAAAATGATTTTTTCATGTTTTGACGACTGTTACTACTCAATCCGCTACCGGCGCCGCAGTTGACAAACATAGCATTTCATGATAGGGCTCAGTAAAGTATTTTGCGGGTTTTTGACTAAGAGGAAATTGATCATGAAAATCTGTCATAGGCCATAAACCGTATACAAATAAATTGAATACGCTAGCCAATCAAACGAAATGTGTTTTTTTTCCATCAGCAGTGGTCAGTTAATGGTTCATTCTGAGGGCCAAGCACGAATAACTATCGCACTCGTATAGTAACAGTATCGAGCGAGTTAAGCGTTCTGATTGGTTGGTTCACTTGAGCCGGCTAATCAGAGCTCCGAACGCGCTCGATACTATTAGGTACGTGACGAATGCGATAGTTATTCGTGCTAGGCACTCTGTCCTGATTCCGTGGCCTTATAACAAAAAAAAAAAATAAAAACAAATATAAAAAAAAAAAAAAGTAAAAAGTCCACAATAAGCTTTATTTATTCCTTGATATCATCTATAAACATTTATTACAAAATATTTCTGACAAGTAAATGAAGAAATATGCGTTGTGTACGGTCACCATCAACAAAAACAGGAATTATATAGCACTATTTTCACATCTTTGAACTGATTTAACTCGGTTCGGACTGTGTTTATGATATAAGACCCATACATTTTTTTGTTTGTAAAGTTATTCTGCATTAGTTTATCCATATCCGATCAAATGCCGCGAAAAAATGAAAAGGCACCACGCTCCATACAAAAATTTGGTCATTGTCATTTTGAGGGATCATTTCCCATTACTCTTCTATGGCAGTTTTCAACTCCTGCATCGTATGGGCAACTGGCTAACGAACCCTAACACGTCTTTTTAGCTCGTCCCACATGTGCTCAATGGTGTGATGTTCACATCCCGAAGATATTCCCTGACGATGCCGGCCACATGGGCTTTTGCATTATCAAGCATAAAAAGGATATTTGGGCCCACATAGGCCGCGTAGTCCGCGTATCATGTGAGGTTCTAAGCACTCACGAATGTACCTTACAGCATTTAATGTTGGCAGCCGTGGTCCTGTAACAACCTCAAGTTGAGTTTTGCCGCTCGCGGATATACCGCCCCAGACAGTCCATGAGCCACCGCCATTAGCAACCCTCTCTTCAAAGCAGCATTGTGCGAAACGCTCTCCCTTACGTCGGAAGACCTTCTTCCTTCCATCATTGCCATGTAACACAATTTTAGACTCATCAGAAAAGAGTACATGGCTCCAATCTTGCTGTGTCCAATTTAAATGACTGCGTGCGAAATGAAGGCGCGCTGTTAGGTGGGCTCGCGTTAGCTGGCTTGTGTGGTACCATATCGCGTTCTTTTAACCTTCTCCGAACAGTTCGAGCGCTCACAGATACTCCGTGGAAGTCGCGAAGTTGGTCTTGTATCTCAATGGAGGTAAGGTGACGATTTCTCATGCTGGTCGTCACGATGAATCGATCCTGCCTTTCAGTTGTGACCCGAGATCGTGGCCTTCCTTGGCGACGAACAAAGCCGCCAGTCTCTAGGTACCTCCGATAAACATTTCAGACCGCAGATCGACTTAAATTAAGTTGAGCACCCACGTTTCTTTGGCTGTGTCCGGCCTGAATACTTTCATTGAGATCTAGTATGCTATTTGGTATTTTATTATAGCATTTAATACCTAACCCCATAAAGCATTTCTGTACTTTGGACAGTCTGAATTGCGGTATAGCTAACTTATTTTTGCCTCTAGTATTAAAATTGTGTCTATCGCTTCTTTTTTCAAACAATTGCCTATTTTTCCTTACATACATTATATTTTCATATATATATTGACAGGGCACCGTTAAAATATTTATCGTTTTAAACAATTCTCTCAGCGATTCGCAACGGCGTAAGTTATATATTGCTCGGATAGCCCGCTTTTTAATGTTAGGTATTTTTTGATGTAGTACATAAACCAACCCCTTTTTAGGGAACAGATAGTACAGTTCTCTAAGATCGGAAAAGGAGGATCCTCAGACCAGACGGGGTGTTCGTGTCTGGCGGGCTTTCTGCCCAACAGTTGTTCGTTGGGATTTTCTATTTGTGTTAATTCGCATGTAAACTTCACATGTGCGATGTAGGATTTCTACAGATCGGGAATCAACTATTTCTATTAGTTAAATAAATTTTCTGAATAAAGACACTATCTTATCTTAGTTTATAGAGATTATAATAGAAAACTAGATTTTTCTATTCCATGGTACCACCAATGTAACGATAATGTTTTATTAGATACCTCTGTGGAGAGTCGCAGATGAGGTCTGCAGTGCCAAGTATCTGACACATAGGACCTTTATCAATGGGCTGGACAATGATACACAAATCTGCTATGGAGACGATGGGATAGTCAGAGACACATGCTCAGTAAGTATAAGGCAGTTCTTTTATGGAATAGGAGGCAAACGAGGAGACTCAACTGCACGGTTGGCGCGCTGGCTGGGTAACTGGCTGCCACGCCACGTGTCGCGGGTTCCATTCCCGCACGGAACAACTCTTTGCGTGATCCACACATTGTAGTTCCAGGTTTGGGTGTCATGTGTATGTTAAATTGTACGTTTGTAAATGCACCCACGACACAGGAGATAAGCATAGTGAGGGCAACGTCTTAAAAAAGACGGATCACCTGATAGTAAGCGATCAGCGACGCCCATAGACACCCGCAACACCAGAGAAGCCACAGGTGCATTGCAGGTCTTTTAAAAAGAATACGCTCTTTTCTTGAAGGTTTGAAGGCCGTATCGTATCGGAAATACCGCCGACGACAGATCATTCCACAGGTTTGCTGTGCGAGGCAGAAGCTACAGTTGGGGCCTGCCTGCCGTCTATATGATGGCGATGGGTATGCTGTCGTGAGGGTCGATGGCGAAAAGATAGTTTCCTAAATCTTAATTTAATACCAGTCGAAGAACGTTGAAAAAATGGCGGAAAATCGGACATAATGCCACTTAGAAATGATAGAAGCACCAAAATGTTAAGTGTATAATGGGTTACCACGTTACCAGACTTAACAATATGACAGATGTCCTTCGTGTCAATGTGTGTGTGTCCTACGTGTAAGTGTATAGTAGCCAGGTGCCACAGACGCTGTTTCAATAGACTGTGTTCGCCTTTGTTTCAACTTCCTTTTGTCAAACATATAATTAGAAATTATAAGCCCAGGTTACCTCACTATGATTTTCTTCACCGTTTGTCAGTGGTGTCTGAACAATCTTAGAAAGTACATACATATAACTTGGAAATCTCACATTGGTACTTGCCGTTGGTGGGTTTCGAACCCGCATGAGAAGCGTCTTGAACCTCCGGGCCACCACGATTTATAATGATTGTCGATTAGTGTACACAAAAACTAATTATATATGTTTTCAGGGTGACAGCGGTGGACCTCTGCAGATCAGGAACGAGAATGTATTCTGTACACATCTGATACTGGGGGTGACTTCTTTTGGCAAATACCGCTGTGGAGAGGTCGGGACTCCCGGAGTGTATACCAAAGTACCGCATTATGTGCCGTGGATTGAAAGCGTGGTGTGGCCTTAGACATGGTTCTTTACTATTCAAATAAATGGTAATATCTACAAATAATACAGAAAATGAGATGTTTATTTTATACGAATACGTTCCGGTATATCTATTTCTGTCACAAATCAACGGTAGTAATGTCAATCCCACATGACAAGCGAATAGGAGAAAGAAGAAACAAGCGTTTATCAATGGAATATTATTTTATTAAGAAACAATCCTGGCCGTTTTCACCAACCATCTCTTAACTAAGAGTTACTCAGCGTTAGGAATACCTAGACTATCCCATTACCTTTACCGTTAGATGTCTTTTACAGGTTGGCGAATACCAAAACGTTGTTAAGTGTCACCTATCTTAGAGACATCTTAAAATTTAAGAATGGTTGTTAAAAATTACATCTGATTTTGAATTTTTACGTTATTTAAGAGGGTTTTGTCCCAAACCACCCATAGCGAAGTTCTGAGCCCAATCGTGGAGACCATCCCAGGTCCGTATGAGCGGAGGTCTCTGAGAACCTTGATTTTGAGGCTGAACGTAAATCACTTGTGGTTGCTGCGGGTAAAATAATGGTTGCTGTGGGTAAAATAGTGGTTGTTGTGGGTACATCACTTGTGGTTGCTGTGGGTAAAATAGTGTTTGTTGTGGGTACATCACTTGTGGTTGTTGTGGGTACATCACTTGTGGTTGTGGTGGGTACATCACTTGTGGTTGCTGTGGGTAGTATGGTTGTGGAGGTGTGTTGTACTGCGGTGGGGTTGGGTTTTGCCGCTGTGGGAGTGGGTTGTACCGCTGTGGTGGTGGGTAGTACTGAAGAGAAGATAAGTTATAGCCGTACCCTGCAAAAACAACGAGTTTTAATGACAGTAATATTAAACACAAAAAGGATTATTCAATTCGGACCAGTAGTTCCGGAGATTAGCACGTTCAAACAAACAAACAACCAATAGACTCTTGAGTACAATATAGTAACACCTGGAGAGCATCGCAGAGTCCAAGAGACAGACAAAAGTTTTAGATACACTCGAATGTAAATGAAGAAAGAAAGAAACACCATTTATAAGAGAGAGAAGCGCAGAACACACATAGCATAACTAATAAACTAACTAAACTAATAAAATGTAATATAAAGCGAGGGTAAACCAAGGTATCATAGAAATATTAGAGATATTTTTATTTTCAATGTACAGACAGCACTTTTCTACAATTTTATTATATGTATAGATAAAGGTACATAATTATAAATTATGTGGTGTCACATCAAATGTCGTGGTGGGCCGGAGGTTTAAGACGCCCACTTCTCATGCATGAGGGTGCGGGTTCGAAACCTACCAACGGCAAGTACCAATGTGACTTTTCCGAGTTATATGTATGTACCTTCTAAGATTATTTAGACATCACTGACAAACGGTGAAGGAAAAACATCGTGAGGAAACCTGGACTTATAATTTCTAATTATAAGTTTGAAATCGCCAACCCGCATTGAGCAAGCGTGGTGTTTAATGCTCTAACCTTCTCCGTGTGAGAAGAGGCTTTGCTCAGCAGTGGGCATTTATAGGCTGTTGATGATGATGATGAATTATAAATTAACAATACCAAGGTTCAAAGCTAAAGAAAAATGAAAAATGAAGTCTTCATCTTTATATATATAATTCTTCTGTGAGTGTGTATGTCACTGAACTTCTCTCAAACGCTGGACCGATTTTGATGAAATTTTTTGTGTGTATTCAAGGGGATTTGGGAATTGTTTAGATTCACAAATCAGATGGCGCTGCAGTCGATGTTTAGGTTATCTATCCTAAACAGCTGAATTAATTTTGTTTATACATTCAAGTGGATATGCAGGACAACGTCGGTTGGGTCCGCTAGTACCTATATAAAAATGGTTTCCCATTGTCACGCCATAACTTCAGAACAGCTAGACAGATTTGGCAGATTTTTTTTATTGTGTTTGTTATCGTCAGGGGTAGGTTCTTAAGACAGAGAAAATCCTACGGGAACGCGGGAGAAAACGGGATTACGCGTACGAAGTCGCGGGCAGAAGCTAGTAGTTCATAAAATTGTTTTGCTACACTACTGTGATGATAAAGGAATATAAGTTTAGCTACAATAAAAACAATACGAAGCTATAATAGGTACTTGATGCAAGTAAATCCCATTGCCTTAATATTGTGCGTCATGTATGCGTGCGCAAAAACAGGATATGCTCAGCAATTTCTGCGACTTAAACCTCATAAGTGGTGGCCTGGAGGTTTAGGACGCTGGCTTCTCATGCATGAGAATGCGGGTTCGAAACTTACTAACGGCAAGTACCAATGTGACTTTTTCCGAGTTATATGTACTTTCTAAGATTATTTAGATACCACTGACAAACGGTGAAGGAAAACATCGCGAGGAAACCTGGGCTTATAATTTCTAATTATAAGTTTGTAATCGCCAACCCGCATTGAGCAAGCGTGGTGATTAATGCTCAAACCAGAAAGTCAGAAGAGGCTTCGCTCAACAGTGGGCATTTATAGGCTGTTGATGATGAAACCTCAAGAAGTTAGCGTCGCAGCGCTGATTTTCAGCACATCCTTGGGTGACGTAATGGCGTCCCGCCAGCTTCACTAATCGCTAGCGAATGCAATGCAACGAATGATGTGAGTGCAGACCATGATTTACTCAATTTGGTAAATGTAGTGACGTGAGTAGTTGCTATAAAGCAGTAATGTACCGTAAATAGGTATCTTAGCTGCAATAAGCAATCAAAGTATAAAATATTCATTACCATTAGGTGAAGCTGGGTTTGTGTTTGGATTCGTATTCAGCGGCGCCTGGGACGTCGTTGCGTTCAAATGTGGCAACGGACTCGCAGAAACAAATCCATCTCCTGGAGACCCTGTAGGAGAAACATCGATTTTAATGTTAGGAATATGCAATCCATTTAGTGCTTAGAACTTAGAACCACTTTTTCTGAGCCGGTTATCAGCCCAAGCAGGCAGGCTAGAATACAATCTGTTGCCACCTCGATTCGTCCCAAGGGTGCCGTAGGGGCTCACTAAGGAACGTTTAACAGAGACAGGGCAGCAGCGTCGTGGTGGCTCGTGAAAATGTCGTGGTGGCCCAGAGGTTTAAGACGCCCGCTTCTCATGCATGAAAGTGCAGATCTTAAGAAGAATGATATTATCAGGAGGACGGAGGAACAGGAATCTTTGTTTTTTTCTTTTGTTTCTTTTTAAAACGTTGCCCCACATTAGGATTTTCTCCTGTGTCGTGGGTGCGTTTACAAATATACAAGTTCATATACACAACGACACCCAAACCCGAAACAACAATTTGTGGATCACACAAAGTGTTGTTCCGTGTGGGAATCGAACCCGCGACACGTTGCACGGCAGCCGGTTGCCCAGCCACCGCACCAACCATGCAGTCATTGCAATCTGTATTGGGAAATATTATTCTCAGAAGGAAACAGAGTGTCTGCAATAAAAAATCTAAAACTCAGTTGTCTGCTGGCTCGCCAAAAACAAAAGACGACTCGCTTGTATCAGCAATTAGCGAGCAAGTTCATGATGTGATTCTCTCGGAGTTGCCGGGTATAATTTGTAATATCATGGAGACTGAACTGTCGTCCATAAAGGAAGATTTGTCTGATTTCCGCAGGACTATAGAATTTGTTAGCGCGGGCTTTGACGAAATAAGAAACACCGTTAATAAACTAGTCATATAGAACTCTGACCTGTCAGTGGAAAATAAGATACTTAAATCGAATGTATCGGAACTCTTGGACCGTTTGAACAATGTGGAACAACATCTGCTTGAGGAAAATCTGGAGATACAAGGAGTGCCGGAACACCGGAATGAGGGCCTACCTAATCTCTTGGAGCAATGTGGCCGTATGGTGGGTTGTAGTTTCGGTGAGGACGATATCGTGAAATGCACTTTTTTTTTAAGGGGGAAAATCATCGAATGACTGCTCCCACCTGGGTGAGGCGGGAGGGAGTGTCAGACTCTTACTGACTAAAATCCACCCCGTTCCTTCTCCTGCACGTCGAGCCGGAGCCCCGGTTACCCGTTCGGTTCTCCGCGACATCGTGAAATGCACTAGAGTGGCTAAATTAAATAGAGAAAGTAAACTTCCTCGTGCTATTATTGGTAAGTTCGGAAATGTAAGAAAGCGTGACGAATTTCATTCAGCAGTATATAGGTACAACAAATCTAATCCAAAAGAAAAACTTAACACATCGTTACTCGGAATCGGAGGTGACAGGAAACCTGTGTATGTCTCGGAACACCTGTACCTCACCAAAAGGACGTTACATGCAGCAGCACGTCGAAGAACTAAAGAGCTGGGTTACAAATTTGTTTGGATTAAGAATGGACGCATATATGTAACAAAGCTGGAAGATTCAAAGTATATAATTATTGTGAGGAATAGGGATAGTCTTAACCTCATTTGCTAATGTCCAACAGGGCTGGTTAGTTAAAGCAGGATTTACTTGCTCTATCTCTGATGTTTAGGATAACAAGACATAAAGATGTATCTGTCAATATATTACCAGAACGTTAGACGTATCAAAACTAAGACTCTTGATATTTTTCAAAGTCAAATTCAAAATCATTTATTTCAATTAGACCAGGAAGGCACTTTTGAACGTCACAACAAAATATTTAAATATTAAATAATAAGAAAAAAATGACAGTCTGCAGGTCAGTCATCTAGTGAAGCTATTTGCTCGTTCCAAAGTGTAGATTCCTATGGAGAAGAACGAGCAAGAAACTCCATAGGTTATATAATTCAGTTTTAATTAATAACTATGATATCATATGTTTCACTGAGACACGGCTTGATGACACTGTTATGTCTGCGGAGTAGTTTCACTACAGATACTGTGTATTAAAAAGGAATCGGGATGTTGGTATTCGGACTCGGTACAAAAAAGTCATGGTGGGGATGTGCTGGTTGCATATTGCAAAAAGTTTCAGGTCTTGTGTAGAAGGGACTGGGATTCGGAGCATGTGGAGGATCTGTGGCTGCTCCAAATCAAGGTAAATGAATCTATAACTATAAATACGTGCATTGTATACCTTCCTGATTATTTGCCAACGCATATAGTAAAAGCTTTTTGGCTATAAAGATAAAGATAAAGACATTTATTTGCGTAAAAACATGGTATACAAAGATGTTATAGTTACAATATAATAGATCATCATGTTTTGCTTAATAAATAAAGCATGCAAATTTTAACTTGAAACTTATTTTAACTAACTTACACTCGTAGATTATACATTATTATTAATGTTCAAAAAATTCCTTAATACTATAAAAAATATTTTCATTTAACCATACATATAATTTAATTTTAAATAGTCTGAGGTTAAGTGTTTTTAATGTTATCGGCAATTTATTAAATATTCGGACACACATACTTAGGCAGCTTTTATTATATTTTGTTAACTTAGGAAACTCCTCTAGTACTAGTCTGTGATGGTCGCGTCGACTTCTAGAACATACATCTTCTGCCGTTTTGAACAGTTCTTTATGTTTACGTACGAATATACACACTTCATATAAGTACAATGAGGGTAGGGGTAGCAAACCAAGCTTTTTGAATATTGACCGACATGATACATCAGGTGGAATCCCATATAAGGCTCGTATACATCGTTTTTGTGCGATAAATGCTCTCTCTTGATCAGTACTATTTCCCCATGCAATTAAACCATATCGTAGTGATGATTCAATATACGCACGGTAGGACATGACCGCAGTTTTCATGCAAGTGACATTTCTGATTTGTTTGAGAGGGTAGACAAATTTATTTATTTTGTTGCAGACATGGTTGACGTGTTCTTTCCAGTCTAGATGTTCATCTATAAATACTCCTAAAAACTTGGTGTTGTTTGCTTGCGAAATTTTAGGTATATCCATTTTAAAATTAAATTTACTGTTATATGATTTATTGAATTGTACGTAAACTGATTTATTAAGATTGATGGATAGGTCATTATTATCGAGCCAGTTGATTATATTATCTATTGTGTTGTTTATATGTGTTTCGTGATCTTTAACGGAGTTACGTTTTTTATCATTAGTGACAATTATGGAAATATCGTCGGCAAAAAGAAAGCATTTATTGTTAGTCACATCAACTATATTGTTTATGTAAAGTAAGAATAAAATCGGGCCCAATATACTACCTTGGGGTATGCCCCGCTTTATGCATTTATATTCTGATGGGTAATTGATCATATTCTGACTCTCATCAATTCTGGTGATAATGACCCTCTGTTTTCTATCAGATAAGTATGACAATATCCATTGTAAAGGTGGTCCTCGGATTCCTATAACCTCTAATTTCTGCAACAATCTATCGTGCGTAACTAGGTCGAATGCTTTCGATAAGTCAATAAATAAACCCGTTGTAAGCTGATTTTTGTTAACATTGGCTAACTTTCAGAAGTGAAAATATAGCTAAAGTCGTGGATTTATGTTTTTGGAAGCCGATTATAGGCTACATGTTAGTATGCTATCAACTACGGGGGAGGAGCTGTGAATCACTATTCCATGCGAACTAAGTCGCGGGCTCAGCTAGTCAAAATATAAAATATTTGTTACCATTAGGAGACCCTGGGATCGGGTCTGAATTTGTATTCAGCGGCGCCTGGGACTTCGCGGGATTCAATTGTGGCAACGAACTCGCAGAAACAAATCCATCTCCTGGAGACCCTGTAGGAGAAACATCGATTTTAATGTTAGGAATATGAAATCCATTTATTGCTTTAACTTAGAACCACTTTTTCTGTTTAACAGAGACAGGGCAGCAGCGTCGTGGTGGCTCGTGAAAATGTTGTGGGGCCCAGAGGTGTAAGACGCCCGCTTCTCATGCATGAAGGTGCAAATCCGAAACCTACCAAAGGCAAGTACCAATATGACCTTTTCCAAGTTATATGCACTTTCTAACATTATTTAGACACCACTGACAAATCGTGAGGAAATTTGGGCTTATAAATTGTAATTATCCATTTGCAATTAACACTCAAACCTTCTCCGTGTGAGATGAGGCCTATGGTGAGCGGAAGCCACTTATAGGCTGTTGATGATGATGATGATGTGGGCAACAGCGCTCTTTGATGAATCTGAACTTTTTGAACTGTGATCTCCAGCCTGCCTGCCAAACGTGGAGATTACGACAAGGCCTCTTCTATAGAGAAGGTCCATACTCCAGTGGAATCTCATGGGCTGCTGATCATGACGATGGTCAAATAAAATATAATTTAAATGAACAAAATTAGTAAAATATAAAATGTTGACTTACATGAGGTCCCCAAGAAAGCGACGAGGAGAACGACGGATGCTTTGCTCAGGAACATGTTTGCTCTGGATGGCGAGATGGTGACTGTGTTCTGAAGAGCTTCGGGTTCGCTTAAATATGTTGGTGACATGCGTACTATTAACTACCTACCTACCTACCTACTATCAACAACAAGATAGTTCGACCTCGACGGAATTCCCAACGTAGACACTGATAACTCTAATATAAATTTAAACTTATTAATACTAGCTTCTGCCAACTGCTTCGCTCGCGTTCCCGGGAGCAAACGGTAGCCTATGTGTTACCTCAAACCATAATCTATCTCTATTCCAGTTTTCATCCCGGTCCCTTCATTCGTATTGATGTGACTGAGTAACAAACACACACACAAACCCCTGTATCCTCAAAGAAGCAAGCTCGGCTCTAGTGCAGGCTATAGTGCGGGGTGTGGGGAAGTAGGCAACCGTGTTCGCCTTCTGCGAAGCAGTCATGATAGCTAAGGAGGAGGGGAAGCGCATTAGGAAACTGACTTCCTCATATCCACCGTCGTAGGTGACGTTCTAGGTACAGCATAAGCGAAGGTCTGCGGATTTTTAACCTTTTACCTTGAGAATAGCAGAATGCACCATACCACCATACGAACTTCCACCACTTATTTGAAGGGTGAAGATAGTGGAAGGGATATGTTAAAATGAGACAAAAAGTAGGTACCCTATGTCACCACTCTCAATCCGTTCATCTATCTCAACTTAAATGAATCACGTCAACTCGTCTCTCTGTTTTGCGGTGAGAGACGGACAAACAAACAGACACACACTTTCACATTTATACTGTAGTATGGAAGTGTTGATGACAAATTGGATTTTCGTCAGTCTTATTATTATCAGCACTATGTTGTTGAATTATATAAATACAGTTTACTTATCTCTCGACCACACATTATGTATTTATTATTATAGGTGTAACTTAATTTCTGTATATGTCGCAGATGAATTGTATAATCCGCCATATTACATTACGGCTAGCCGTTCAGCAAAAAATTTTTAGCATTTCGTCATTTCTACAGCACTATCAGTTTCACCACCCTCGAAAACTATGAAAACGACACCCATGACGAAAAGATGAAGATTTCTTGCAGCTGCCATCTAGGATTTATATTCGGACAATACCATCGGTTTTACCACCCCTAAAAACCACGAAAACGACACCCATGAGTCCCATGACAAATAAGTAAATGTAAAAAAGTGCAGCCGCCATCTTGTATTTACATTTTGACAGGACAACTATGTTGATAATTTTGTATAGACGCCATATTGGAATAACGTTTCATTTTAATACTATACAATATGATGATGATCGCTCAGACCATCCATTGTAAAATAATGACAATGAGGTTAAACGTGTGCCGTCATACTGTAGAACGTTTCGCATTGACAATACGACTAATCGTGCAGTCGCCGTATCACAAAACGGCCCTGCTGTACATGGCTAGCCGTACTGTAATACGGCGGATGATACAATTCGCCTGCGACATATACATAGTATTAAAAAAAACTTATAAAACAGAAAGAAAGAAAAAATATTTATTTGACAATTAGCACACAATACAAAGATAAACTAAATAAAAATATAAAAAAATAAACAAAATACTAATAATAAACTTAAAAGAATAGAGATCAGAACAAAAAACATCACAGTGTAACATAATAATAATATCATAATAACAGAATAATAATATTATAATACAAAATAATAATATTACAATAACAGAATAATAATATTATAATACAAAATAATAATATTATAATAACAGAATCTTGAACATACAAAAATAAAATCAAATAAACAAAATAATAATATTAATTTAACAATAGGTATTGGGCTTATACAGTTGCCAATTATAGGTTAACTAACTTTACAATTAAGTGATAAGCGCCTATAGAAACGAACATGTACAAATAAAAAACGTCTGGGTATTTGTGTGTTTGTAAAGTCACCGATATAGTCCAGCAGATTACTGCACGGTTGGCGCAGTGGCTGAGTGATCGGCTGCTGAGCATCGTGTCGCGGGTCCGGCAGACGATAATGGCATTTTCTGATTAAAATTACTATTATTAGCCCGGAGTCAGGAAGTTTGGTGGTGTTTCCACCTCCACCTTCGTCCCCCAGAAAGCTCGTGTCGCTGTTGTTCCTGCGCCTGATCTCCACTCGTGTCGGTCTGCCGTCCCATTCGATCAGAGAGTGAGGGAACAGAGAGTGCTCTTATGTTTGTGCACACACTTGTGCACTATAATATCTCCTGCGTAGTGGACCAATCAGACAAGGAGGCCCATTATCAGCGCTATGCTAGCCAAGCTGTGTGGCATGCCAACTGCCCTCATAGCTTGGATAACCGACGGCTGCTGGGGCAGTAAGGTCCTCGAGTGGAGGCCACGTACCGGCAAATGTAGCGCAGGACATCTACCAACAAAATTGACAAACGACTTTTGTCTATCTATCTGTTTGTACTGCCTAATCTCTGCAATGGCTGGACCGATATTGACGCGACTTTTATTAGCAAGTAGCTGATGTACTAAGGAGTTACATAGGCTACTATTATTAAGTTTTTTGGAATAACATAACACATAACATTACGCCTTTTATCCCCGAAGGTAGAGGTGTACATTATGCCACTGTACAATGTAACATCCACTTTTCACGATTTATGTAATGAGTCCCATGTAATAGGGGGTGAGCCTATTGCCATATACCGGGCACAATTCCAGACTCCGTGCTACAACTGAGAATTTTTAAAAAACCGAATAATGCTTTGTCCGACCCCCCGTACCCCTTCGGGGATAAAAGGCGTGACGTTATGTTATATCAAAGTAACGATTTTTATCATTTTTGTCTGTCTATCTGTAATGGCGTAAGTTTTTTGAAATATTGAAACACAAAAGTTATGTTTAAAAATTCATAATTATTCTATGCGGACAAAGTCACGCGCTTATGGCCGCGATACATTTCATCATCATCATCATCAACAGCCTATAAATGCCCACTGCTGAGCAAAACCTCTTCTCACACGGAGAAGGTTAGAGCATTAATCACCACGCTTGCTCAATGCGGGTTGGCGATTTCAAACTTATAATTAGAAATTATAAGTCCAGGTTTCCTCACGATGTTTTTCCTTCACCGTTTGTCAGTGGTGTCTAAATAAACTTAGAAAGTACATATAACTCGGAAAAAGTCACATTGGTACTTGCCGTTGGTAGGTTTCGAACCCTGAGGGTGCCTCATGCATGAGAAGCGGGCGTCTTAAACCTCCGGGCCACCACGACTACTACGCGATACATTTGTATAAAAATAATTACAATGATTAATCTAAAGACCTAAAACATTGACTTTACTTGACCTGGAATTGTTTTTATAATGTTGTAAGGACGAGCCCCAATATTCTCTATACAATATACAAAGTATTAGTACAAAAACAGACTGCTGATAATGATAAGACTAACAAACACTGAATTTGATATACTTCCGTACTACAGAATAAATGTGAGAGTGTGTGTCTGTTTGTTTGTCCGTCTTTCACCGCAAAACAGATAGATGAACGGATGGAGAGTGACATAGGTTACATTTTGACTCTTTATAACTTATCACTTCCACTATCTTCACACTTCAAATAGGGGGTGGAAGTTTGTATGGTGCATTCTGATATTCTCAAGGTAAAAGATTAAAAATCCAAAGACCTTCGCTTATGGTGTGTATAGAACGTCACTTATGGCGATGGATATGAGGAAGTCCGTTTTCTTATGCGCTCCCCCTACTCCTTAGCTATCTTGACTGCTTCGAGAAGGTGAATACGGTTGCTTACTTCCCCACACCACTTAAGTGAAACAACACTCACAGGAAAGCGTTGTGCTTCGGGAATCCATGGGCGACGCCGATGGCTTACCATCAGGTGATCCTTCAGCTCGTTTACCGCCTTATCCAGTAAAAAACCCGCAATACAGCCTGCACTAAAGCCCAGCTTGCTTCGTTGAGGACACAGCGATGCTCAGTCCATGCAGATCGCCACTGTATGCTCCATCGACGTGAGGCAGCGAAGCGCTGCCTCTTCGCAACCCAGCCATCGCGAAGGACACACCAGGCGTCGGGGATCGCGGGACGATCTCCGGCCACCGTAAGCGCGGGCCTGCGGACGGCGAGCATGGGTGGCTCCCCGTCCGACCAGAAACAGACCCGAGCGTACGGCGCGTAGCGTTCCGCGCGCGCCTCAATTAGCCATCAGACCACCACAGATGGGGTCCAATAGGGCCGATGCCGATTCGGAGTCGCGGAGAACCTAACGGGTAACCGGGGCTCCGGCTCGACGTGCAGGAGAAGGAACGGGGTGGTTTTTAGTCAGTAAGAGTCTGACACTCCCTTCCGCCTCACCCAGGCGGGAGCAGTCATTCGATGATTTTCCACCCTTAAAAAAAAAATGCTCCATCGACACCCTGAAGTTTTTCATATTGAATCACTAATATGTATGTCACATTCATACTACAGTTATCAGTCTCTACTTTGGAAATCCCATCAAGGTTAAACTATCTTGTTTTTGTTTTAGATATTAGGCATGCCACCAACATATTTAAGCGAACCCGAAGCTCTTCAGAACACAGTCGCCATCTCGCCATCCACAGCAAACATGTTCCTGAGCAAAGCATCCGTCGTTCTCCTCGTCGCTTTCTTGGGGACCTCATGTAAGTCAATGTTTTATAACTTACTTATTTTGTTCTTTTAAATTATATTTTGTTTGATCACGCAGAGAAGGTTAGAACATTAATCACCATGCTTGCTCAAAGCGGGTTGGCGATTTAAACTTATAATTACAATCACAAGTTATAAGCCCAGGTTTCCTCACGATGTTTTCCTTCACCGTTTGTCAGTGGTATCAAAATAATCTTAGAAAGTACATGTAACTCGGAAAAGTCACATTGGTACTTGCCTTTGGTGTCGGACCCGCACAAAGCATGAGAAGCGACTGTATATCATCACTAGCTACTTCCGCACTGTTTCACACGCTCTGCTCAGCTCCTATTGGTCGTAGCGTGATTTTTTAAAGCTTATAGCCATCCTCGATAAATGCGCTATCCAACACAAAAAGAATTATTCAAATCAGACTTGTAGTTACGGAGATTAGCGCGTTCAAACAAACAAACAAAAAAACAAACTCTTCCGCTTTATATAATAGTATAAGATATAAGATTAAACGCCCACAAATGGGGCACAGAGGGGCTGGTGCGCGGCCAGGATTGCGGGTTAAGGACAAAGGGTTACCACGGCCCGGCTCGGAGGAGAAGTTAGAGTGGCGTGGATTTTCGGCAGTAAAGTCTGACACTCCCTCTCACTCATCCAAAGCCGGTTGAATCGTTCAATGATTTTCGACCCTCTCAGAAAAAGTTGTTCTAAGTTAAAGCACTAAATGGATTTCATATTCCTAACATTAAAATCGATGTTTCTCCTACAGGGTCTCCAGGAGATGGATTTGTTTCTGCGAGTCCGTTGCCACAATTGTACCAAACTCCACAACCATACTACCCACAGCAACCACAAGTGATGTACCCACAACAACCACTATTTTACCCACAGCAACCACAAGTGATTTACGTTCAGTCTCAAAATCTAAATTCTCAGAGACCTCCGCTCATTCGGATCTGGGATGGTATCACCGTATGGGCTCAGAACACCGCTATGGGTGCTATGGGACAAAACCCTCTGAAAGAACGTAATAATTAAAAAGTAAGAAGCCATTTTCACCAACCTTTCTTAAATTTTAAGGTATCCCTAAGTTATGATAGGTGACACTTAACGACGTTTTGGTATTCACCAACCTGTAAAAGACATCTAACGGTACAGGTAAGGGGGTTAGTGTAGATATCGCTCACGCTAAGTAACTCTTAGTTAAGAGATGGTTGATGAAAACGGCCAGGATTATTTTTCGTAATAAAATAATATTCCATTGATAAACGCTTGTTTTATTAATTTTAAGTTTTCTCCTATTCCCCTTCCAAGCAGGATTAACTTACTACCATTGATTTGTTACCCGACTACTGCGAAGCCAAAAGGAGGTATATTATTATAAGTAATATGTAGTGCATGTACATATATTATTAGAGAAAGGTGTGGATTGGCAGATGATGTAGTGACAAGGATTGAAAAGGAAATCTTACGCTGGTTTGGATAGACATATAGAAGGGATGGATGAAAGTAGAGAAACGAAAGAAGTATACAGAGCTGTTATTAATGGGGCTGTCGGTAGAGGGCGCCCTAGAAGGGCATATAGTGACCAGATTGGCGATATATTCAAGAAGGGCCAAATTAAAAGTACCCTTAACCGACGAGCATGCATGAAAAGATTGATGACTGTTGATAAAGCGAAAGAGGTATGTAGGAATCATAGTAATTGGCGTTCCATAGTCTCTGCCTGCCGCCATGGGAGACATGCGTGAAGTTATGTATGCATGTTTGTAGGATAATACGGGAGCAAATAATGCACAGTTGTGATTTATCTAAAACATAAAAGTTTAATCTATACATAAAATAAATCTGTAGAAAAGTAATTTTTGTATTCTTTTTTTATAGCATTAGCCAGAGGAGGGTAATTGGGCCTTCGGTAACCTCACTTACACGACGAAACACAACGTCAGTGTATAAAGACATTAAAGAAATTGACAAAAAAATAGCCAGCGTGTTATAAGATAATTAACAGAACCCATTCCCATCTTTTTTGAAATTTTTGTCTGTTTGTTTGTGCAAGAACCACGTAAAATCTACGAATTCAATGCAGACATTGCTGATACACAAAAATTCTACGCAACTTGAGGTATAACTTAATTTTTGTAAATTTCCCTTGTCTCCATCTTTTAACTTAGAGTTACATAAATTATAATATAAATTACTTTGAGATACATTTCTATCCCCCCAACATACTTTATTACGCCGTATGGGGTTAACAGATACTTTAGATTACATTAAAATTACACTTAATTACTAACGGAAAGTGATCAGACCAATAGATATCATGTTTTACATATATATCTGTTATACATGGAGCAGCTGCCTGAGTAACAACACAATGGTCCAACCACCTCTTACCGTTATGTGTTTCACTAATAAAAGTAAAAGCGCCTTGTGCGTTGAGGTAGTTAAAATCTGCACAAATTCACCTTTGCTCTTGTAAAAAGCACAGGAGCTCATTAAAAAATCTTTCACCAGGATGCGCATTGAAATCACCTAACACAAATACTGACTCAACATTATTGTCCTGTATTAGTGCACTAATAGCACCTAAGCGGTCTGTAAATTCAGGTCAGTTCTCACTGCAATCGACGGGCATGTATACACTTAGCACTAACACATAACAGTCTTTCATCGCAATACGTATTGCTGACACAGTTTGGCCTGCCCTTCACCATGCCAGCCGTTGTGTCCACCGCCGATGTACCGGTACTCCCGAAGTCTGCATGAATTGTGTCGAGGAATGAAAAGATCATGCGGCAAAAGCCATGTTTCTTGTAACGCAACAATATCAGCGATATCGCACAGTTCTCTGACGCCATCAACTGAACGTTTTATACTCTTACAGTTAAATGATATTATGTTCAAGTTGTGTTCACTATTTATGTTAGGAGTCCCATGTAATAAATAAAATAAATAAATAAGTATCACCTGATGGTAAGCAATCCGCGCCGTCCACGGACACTAGAGTTAACATTAATACAATTTAAACTCCTAAATAACATTAATACAATTTAAATACAAGGAAATCCCACAATTTGAGTAGGGTATTTTAATATTTAATTTATAGTCCGTCTGGTACAATATTTTAAAATATGATACTCATTTTTCATATAAACAAATACTTTCGACGATATATTATTTTGTAATATCACGTGACGTCACTTCTAGGTACATTTTATACGTAGAAATGACGTAGCTAGCTCCCACTCCTATACTTTTAATCGCTTTGTTTAAGATTTTTGTCATACGACCTCTGAAAACATAAAAATGTTTTTATATATTTATAATAAGATATTATTTATTATATTGTCCTTGGATATGATGATGAGATGAACAGTAAAACTGGAGAATGGCAGGTTTGTATGGAAGTTTTGTACCGCTATAAAATTTTGTATTAGTTAGTCATTGTTTTAACCAAGTGAATAGTCTGAACGATAGATATTTTTATAATGAAGTTTAGAAAAAAATTACATATTTTTAGAACTTGGGGTTCAAAAGTTATTTCACTTTGAAAATGTGCAAAAGGTGTGTTAAGGTGGTACCACACTTGACATTGCGTAGTCGCTTCATTTGTCCAAATATTTGTAAACTTCGTACAAATGGCGTCCAAATAGTATCTCTATATGTAATGGCGTGCAAATATATAGCAAACAAAGAAGAATAAATCCTCCAAACATGTTCTTTTTTGGCCGAACACAACAAATACGCAACGTCAAGTGTAGAGCCACCGTAAGCAAAATATCTATTACAAATGACAGATGACAGTTAACTGAAAAATGTCAATGTGCTCTCATGTGGTTGTTTATTTACAAAAAACAAAAATCTAAAAATACTGCTCGCTACTCAAGTGACTATTACACTTTGTATTATTAGAAAGAAAAAGAAAGAAAGAAAAACCATTTATTTTGCTACGACACACAACAAGAATTTAGAAACCCAAAAAATAACCTATGGTGCGTCGCAGCGCAAAAGGCAATTAGGAATGATCCTGTTAATTCAGCAAGCATGATGCACCTATAGAGTTTTAAAGAGTATGCCTCACAATCTTTTTCATTTCTTAGGTGCCTACGAAAATGCAAATTCATAATGTAAGCGACTGTCATTGGGTAGAAGGCCTACATTTAGCAGTGGAAGTCTTGTGGCGGATATGATAAAACTAATGTCTCACTTCACCTTGAATCTTGCAGATAGTCTCAAGGGTCTCAAGTTAATTCGATTTAAACTTAGCTTAGCTCTTTGAGAAAGTATTTCTTCTGAAAACTGGTTGCTTAGCACGCATGTAAGGATTAATTTCTAATAAGTAAGTCAAATTAGTAGAATCATCAACATTTTCATCATTAAGTCTATAAGTGGCCACTGCTGACCGAAGCCTCTTCTCGCATGGAGGTTTGAGCATTAATCACCATACTAGCTCAATGTGGGTTGGTAATTCAAACTTATAATAAGAAATTATAAGCCCATGTTTCCTCACAATGTTTTCCTTCACCATTCGTCAGCGGTGTCTTTGTACTTTCTTAGATTATTGAATATACCAATAACTCGGAAAAAAGACACATTGGACAAAAGGTACTTTGCCGTTGGTAGGTTTCGAACCCGCACTCTCATGCATGAGAAGCGGGCTTCTTAAACCTCTGGGCCACCACATTACAACTAAAGAAAATGTAAAATGAAAATGAACATTTTTGGTATAAAACTAAAGCTATCTAAATTAAATATGGCATTTATTTTATAGATTGATTCTTAAAATCACTTTTATCAAGATGGAATATATAGTTACTTACTAGGTTAAAATAAAACAAATGTATTATTTTGAAATACTTTTATTTCATTGTATTCAGGTTGTTTCTAGGAGTACTTCATCTAAAAAGAGAACAGGCCGTGTCATAGGTACAGCAGACATCAATTGCTGATATCTGTAAACAAGTAAGATAACTGTAAATAAAGTAAACAAAAGTACATTTTTTCCTTTAGTTTTATATGTTATAATAATAGTCTGATTCCCTATCTTAAAATGGAAAAGATAAAAATAAATATTTGATTACATTACTTCATTTTATAACATTTATTATAGTTATTCGTATAACACAGATCATAGGAGCTCAAACAGCATGCTAATTAATAAATTATAATTATAACATGAGTATAAACCTATTAGAAACCGCTTATATACTCCACATAGATACATAATTATGTAGGTACATTATATTGAGAATGCATACCTGTTGAAGCTTTGAGAGCCGAACAACATCATCCGGCCTCATCTGTTCTACAAATGGCAATGTTAAAGTGAGGCTTAGTCCATGTTTACATAATACATTACTTCCTGATAGTGAACACTGTGAGGTGGTATGTCAGGTTGTGGTTTTATAGTTTCGACTCTTGTACGGTCTCTCAGTCAGTATGGAACATGATCTTCATCATGGGAAGTAAGCTAAAATAAGTAATATTATTAGAATATGATATTGACTTTAGATTACACTGTATATAGATAATAGTATGGTTAAATTATGCTTTATTACCTCTTGTGGCTGAATCCAATCAAATACTATATGAGCCAGTCTTTACTCCTGTTTGTTGGCGCCTTCAATTAAAACCCTGCGTCACCTTATCATTGCAATGAATCACCCATATACGACACAAACATGCCAGTGACCAATTTGTTTGCTGGACATACTTTCAGCAACATCCGATACATTGCTAATTGCCAGCAAGCATTGCAAATATGGTCGGTAGGAGAGATCTAGAATAAAAAGAATAAAATGATACATTATGGGTAGATAACACTATGCGCCTTCTTTTATTCAGGCAACATGGTGACTTTCGATATGTTATGGGTAAACTAGGTACTTACATCTCTAGGATAAGTCCACATTGGGATATTGTTGACCACGTCTAATCTTCACTCTCATTTTCTAGAGCATGCCGTCTCATGTGCGACAAACTCTGAATGCAATTAATACACTGTAAATTCATCATCGCGACAAATAACAACACACTGCACAAAACAATGTAAATAAGTGTCTTTTCGCAATTGTCACAACAATGATCCAATAATACCAATTTGGGCTACGGAGGAACGGTTGCCAAACTCAACGTATCACCAGATGAATAAAATAACTTCAAATTCAACAAACACATCATAACATCGCATTTGAAACAAACAGCAATGCGCCAGTATTGACAAATTAATTGTCAATGTCATCAAGACAAATGCCAGTTCAACATTGCCATAATATTCAAGTTTGTTAAAATGTTAATTATCATTAATAATCCATGTAAACGTAGATTTAGATTGGATGTAGATTTTTATATTTACTTATAAAAATGTTTGAAATGGAAAGGAAAATATTTCATTGATAGATATTAAAATAAATGAGTTTATGAAATAGCGAAATTCAATATGCTCTGATTTCATCTTTACGCATGGCAACTTTGTAAACGTCAATCGCGGTTCGTTTTACGTATAGTGGATTGCTTTTTATCATTATTGAATATCAGTTTTTCTAGGGTTTCCCAAGTTTTAAAAATCTATTAAATATGCTAACATAACGTACTTAGGAGGTTCTATAATGACCCAATTTTTTAATGACAAATCTTTTTTTAGCGAAGCGGTACAAAATCTGCCGTTCTCCTTTAGTTGCTCTGAAAAGAGACAATTTTATTTTATTACCTATTTACAAAATGTAGTTTTAAAACTTTTACAAAACATTCTTTAATAATAACTATGCACTAATTTTACCTGAAAAGAGAAACAACATTTAGAGCTATTGTTTCACCAGTTCTTATCAATTATTCTAATTACATTAAAATTCTTACTTGTACATAACAATTAACCATTTTACTTTTCATATTTTCACAGTCATTCAATATGACAGTTTACTCCACAGATTAGCTATTTCACAGATCAAAAATACCTCAAAGTTATTACACGGCAAATCCAAACTATACAAACTAAATGAAGTGTCACGCACTTTGTTTACATATTTACATTATAACTGACGGACTAATTAGATTTTTAAAGTTCGTACCCTGTCGTCATCCATTTTGAATCACGCAGTGTCACGGCGCCTGTGTGCACCGCACTCCGCATGCAGTCTCGCGGGCAGTTCGGCCCTGTAGCGATAAATACATACTATACCAACTGCCATCTTTTAGTTGTTATTAATAAACAGTCGCTCGACCGGTGCAGGCGCATTTAAACGCATTCTTTGACAATACAAGTAATTCGATTTATTGCGCAGTTTGAGGAAACAAATTCTTTCAATCTCGTCATTTGGGAGTTTCTACGGCGACTGGATAAAGGTAAGTTATTTTACAAAAGTGTTATTTAACTCAATTAGGTACCTATGCGAGTGAAGTGGAATCTCACAACTGTGTTTTGAAGCAGACATCTTCAACCGGTTGAGTTGAAATTTTGTGTACCAACAATCCTCAAATTCCTAATCCCCAAAAGGCCGGTAACGCACTTGTAACGCCTCTGGTGTTCCGGGTGTCCATGGGCGACGCCGATTGCTTACCATCAGATGATCCGTCTGCTTGTTTACCGGCTTATCATATAAACAATTATAAACGTGGTAAATTATAGCCGGCCAAGGGGCCTTGGGTTCGATTCCCAGATCAGGCATAGTATTTCTGGGATTTAAAAAATTCTCAGTAGTAGCACGGAGTCTCGAATTATGCCCGGTATATGGCAATAGGCTCATCCCCTATTACATGGGACTCATAACATAAATAGGTAGTGAAAAGTGGGTGTTACATTGTACAGTGGCATAATGTGTACCTCTGCCTACCCCTTCGGGGATAAAAGGCGTGATGTTATGACACATGACCTTGGTGCAGGGCAACAGTCAGTTCTGCATTAAGGAGGAAAATAGACGTCTTCGTAAGTCGTGGACCATCATTATAATATAGCCCGATTCAAGAGGTGAAAGGAACAAAATGTGACATTCTTTCCTTTTTTAAAAAAAGCGTTGTCCCACATTTTTTTTTATGGAGGAAAATCAACCAATGACTTCTCCCGCCCGGGTGAGGCGAGAGGGAGTGTCAGACTCTTACTGACTTAAAACCACCCCGTTCCTTCTCCTGCACTTCGAACCGGAGCCCCGGCAACCCGTTAAGTCTTCCGCGGCTCCGTATCGGCATTAGCCCTGTTGGGCCCCATCCGTGGTGGTCTGAGGGCTCCTTGAGGCGCGCGCGGAACGCGACGCGCCGTACGCTCGGGCCTGATTCTGGTTGGGCGGCGAGTCACCCGTGCTCGCCGTCCGCAGGCCCGTGCTTACGGTGGCCGGAGATCGTCTCGCAATCCCCGACGCCCGGAATGTCTCTCGCGACGGCCAGGGCGTGAGGAGGTTCGTTCCGTCACGCGCTCCGCCTCCTCCTTAGCTAGCATAACTGCTTCGCAAAAGGAGGGGACGGCATCCCAGTTCCCCTCGCTCCGTACCATGGTTTGAACCAGAGCCGGACGCGAGAGGTCGCCGTCGCCGATCACATCCCTGAGGACACGACGGTGCTCAGGGCATGCAGGACACACCGCCTCCGTATGCTCCACCGTGTCCTCCGGGCGATCCTCGCAGTGATGACACCGCGTTGTCCCACACTAGGATTACCTCCAGTGTCGTATGTACCCGGATTCGCGGAGAACCTCACGGGTAACCGGGGCTCTGGCTCGACGTGCAGGAGAAGGAACAGGGTGGTTTTTAGTCAGTAAGAGTCTGACACTCCCTCCCGGCCCACCCAGGCGGGAGCAGTAATCAGATGATTTCTCCCCCTTTAAAAAAAAAAGTGTCGTATGTACTAACATACAAGTTTACATACACATCACACACAGAGCCGGAACAACAATCTGTGGATCACACAAAGAGTTGTTCCGTGCGGGAATCGAACCCGCGACAGGTTGCGCGGCAGCCGGTTGCCCAGCCACCGCACTAATTAAGTATGAAAGAGAGAACAATTTATTCATATGTAATATAGAATTAAGATAAAACATTACTGCATTGGTTTTCCTTGTAAATCATAATAGCTTAATTTAATAACAAGTTAATACTAAGTTAATAACAAGGAAAAAGATGTGTATGCGAAGTAATATTGACGTCTCAAAATAAAGATGAACAAACAACAACGGTGACATTGAGAAGGTTATGAACCAAACATTTGGTTCATAACCTTCTCCCGTTATGTTGCGTAGTGTTTAAAAAACCGACTTCAAAAACCAAAAACGAATCTTCTTCTATACATATAATAAAATTGTAGAAAAGTGCTGTCTGTACATTGAAAATAAAAATTAAAAAAATGTTATGTCGATGTCGAACCTAAAAATGTAATTAACTTTTTTTTTGTCTGTTTACGCTAATCTCAGAAACGGCTGATCCGAGTTGGATGCGGTTTTCACGAATATATTGTGGTATGCTTTAGTTATGCTTTAGTGTTTGTTTCATGTCAATCGGTTCATAAATAAAAAAGTTATGTCAAATTAAAGAATCACGTCGAACACTATTCTATGCTTATTCATACATAGGCACCATTAATCTCCGCAACTATTTGACGGATTTGGTTGAAATTTTGTACCGACATATTTTAGAGCCTGGCGCAACATAAAGACTACTTTTTACCGCGGGAAAACATCGGTTTCCCATGGGAATCGGTAGTTTGTTGTTTTTTTAACGCCTGTACCCTGTGTTGGTTATTGCAAGACGGGCGGAGGTTACACAATCAGTTGAGTTCCAGACCGGCCCTCCCATTTCGATCGTGCGCCAACCGATCGCAGAACGCGCGGTTGCAACCCGCCACGGCTGCGTGACGGCCGCGCCCGCCGGCGCAGTGGGAGCCGCAAACGATTGCAACAGCCGCTGGTGTAAAACGCGCCGTGATAATTGCTTTGATTTTTAAATACACATCTGTTTTCAACCGCGGCGGGCGCGGGAGACAATCGTGCCTTGAGTCCTTAGCTTAAAAGTGCTCCATTATAATCTGTTTGCAGAAATAAATATCATTTGTTGATTTTTACAGATCACAACTATTGAAGAATTGAGAAAACAAACGTTGAAGCAAACAAATGAAAAATTGATCATACGAACAGACGACGGAGGGGTAAGACATCGACGGACGGGGCGAGGGGCTGCGCCGGCGACACATGTGTTTTATTCATATAAATCTTGTATGTATAACCAGTACGATTATATATTATCTACTAATACGGGGAACACTCTCTGTTCCCTCTCTCAGTCAGACATGAGGAGAGGGGGATCAGGGTCGACTTGACATGTTTCCCGAGGTACGGGGGTGAACCACTATAGAACTTCCAAACTCAGTTACAGCTTGCAGTTCTGCTCATAAATTAGTAGACCAACTTGAGGCAACTGACAGAAGACAACATTGATGTTATTGTTCGCGTCAACTTGTTCCACATTCAGACCCCGTTACTATGGACGTAAAACAATATAAAAAGCGTTCAGGAACATCGGGCATACAAGGACAACTGTATGAAACGAAACTCACCAGTCTCATTAACTTCAGAGCTTTGCACAACGACACGATAGAAAGCTTCCATCTGGCCACGAACATCGATGAAATCGGCACGTTTGATGATATTTGTCTAAGAATCAAAGTATCTGAGTTCGATAAACCTTTGGCTATATTCATCCAAGCCAAACATCGAGAAAATGATAAACTATTCACGTTCAGCAACAAGAAAGAGTTAGCTCAATATTTTGATAGTTATTTGAGAATCAGACAATTGTTCAGTCCTAAAAATAAGAGCCCGATTTTCGGTGGAAAATTCGAAGATGTTGAATGCTTTTTTGCAATGTACACTACAGCTGCTACAGCTGAAGATGACAATAGTACTGAGTTATATGAGGGAGAATTTGCTGATTATATAAATGAACTTGTAGGAACAGGAAAAGCTTGCCGACAACTTGTTAATAAAGAAGACCATTCAGACTTTCTAGGCAAGATTGTAATGAAAGAAGAAATTGTTTGTTTAGCTATAAATATAGCTACGTTTATAACTGAACGAACTGACACAGAACTATCGATGAACAATGATTTGATGTTGCGCTATCATGTGCTCCTAGCTCTTGAAGTCTTTGAAGTGTCTGAGATTCAAGTTGAAGGCCATCGATTTGTGCATTTCAGAGAAGACTATTTTGATTCTGAAAACAAATTTGTTGTACTATTTAAAAACATACTATGCTTAGAAGTTCTGAAGAAAAATAAATCACAAATCAGTGATGAAATTATGATTAGTTTGGATTCTGTTCTATCAGAGTTTCTTGTCGAACCCAAGGAAGAACTATTGTCAAAATTAATAGGTAAAGTTATAAGGTCAGTCGTAAGCAGCATAATAAGCGAGTGTGCGGCTGGAATGAACATGTGAGGGAAGCGCATCGGGAGGCTAGGCTGAAGTACCAAAACTGGATGGCTCTCGGTAAACCAAGTGATGGTCCCGATTATCACCAGATGTGCGAGTCCCGGAAAATTTTTAAAGGGCGGCTAAAATGGTGTCAAAAAAATCGAGACCAAATTAAAATGGACGCTTTAGCAAAACAAAGAGCTGAAAAAGATTTCACTAAATTTTGGAAGTCCACCAGTAAGCTTGATATTAAGCCTGGCCTCCCTGCGAATGTAGACGGCCGGAATGACCCGGAGGACATAGCGAATTTATTCATGGAGCACTTTAAAGTGCGTTCTCCACTGGGTCCTTCGACCACTATGCCAGATGACGGGTCCATCGTGTCGGGTAAGGAGCCTTTACTTAAATTTACAGCGAAGCAACTGAAAAAAGTTATAAGTACTATGCGTAGAGGTAAATCTCCTGGTCACGATGGGCTCAGTATTGAGCACTTCAAATATGCGGGCGTGCACGTGCCGAGGGTCCTGTCCATGTTCTTCAATTTATGCATTAGTCATTCATACTTACCGGACGAATTGATGAAAACTATAGTGGTGCCCATTTTGAAGAACAGGACAGGGGACATATCAGACAAGGAGAATTATCGCCCCATCTCTCTCGCCACAACAGTGGCAAAACTGTTGGATAGTGTGCTTGAGTCGTGTCTAGATAACTACATAAATATACATGACGCTCAGTTCGGGTTTAGACCTGGACTGTCAACTGAAAGCGCAATTCTGGCACTTAAGCACACTGTCCAGTACTATACTGAACGGAAGACCCCGGTGTATGCCTGTTTCTTGGATCTCTCCAAGGCCTTCGATCTCGTTTCATATGAAGTGCTTTGGGGGAAGCTGGGGGACGGGGGTATACCTGCGGAACTATTGAAACTGTTTCAATACTGGTACTCGAATCAGACTAACTGTGTCAGGTGGTCAAACTGTCTTTCAAAGCCGTACGGGTTGGAGTGCGGAGTGAGACAGGGGGGGTTGTCTTCTCCAAAGCTGTTTAACTTGTACATAAATGACCTCATAGTCGGGCTCAGTGGCATGCGTGTCGGATGCCGAGTGGGGGGTGTCTGTGTGAACAACATCAGCTATGCGGACGATATGGTGCTGCTGGGCCCGACTGCGAGGTCGATTAGGGGGATGCTCAAAGTTTGCGAAGAATACGCCGCATCACATGGTCTTATATATAACGTAAGGAAAACACAGTTCATGGTCTTTGGGGCTGCCGGCAAGTGCCCTGACTCCTTTCCTTCAATAACTTTGAATGGCTCTAGTATAAAGCAGGTAGCGAAGTTCAAATATCTGGGACATATACTTGTCGACGACCTTAGGGACGATGAGGACGTGGAGAGGGAGCGCAGGGCGTTGGCGGTTCGTGGGAACATGTTGTCGCGCAGATTTTTTCGTTGTACCGATCAGGTAAAAATAACTCTGTTTAAAGCGTACTGCCAAGGCCTGTATGCGGGAAGTCTGTGGTTCAGCTGTTCGCGTGGAACGCTAAGCGCCTTGCGCGTCCAATACAATAATGTTTTCAGGATGATGTTGAAACTCCCACGTTTCTGTAGTGCCTCGGGGATGTTTGCTCAATCGCATACAGATAGTTTTCATGCGATCATCAGAAAAAAGGTGGCATCGCTTGTGAGAAGGATCCGGGGGAGTGACAACAGCATCCTGAAAGTCATTGCCGAGGACCCGAGAGCTCCTGTACTGAGGCATCTCATGAGGAATCATTGTCCTTCTGAGGAGCCTCGTAAGTACATGACGCATTAATTTTGAAATTGCCAAATATAATTGTAATTATTACTAATCCTAGTGTTTAAGTTTAGCATGTAAGTTACTAACAAAAGTGGATTATTTGTTGTCCGAATAAAAAACCTTTATTATTATGTATGTCTTTACCATTCACGGGACCACAGGGTCCCGGTCATTTGGGAGGCGTACGAGGGGCCGAAGCCAACTGCGCAGAGGCCCTTTAGACAACTT
Organism: Spodoptera littoralis; assembly: GCA_902850265.1. Classification (NCBI taxonomy): domain Eukaryota; kingdom Metazoa; phylum Arthropoda; class Insecta; order Lepidoptera; family Noctuidae; genus Spodoptera; species Spodoptera littoralis. The sequence goes on along the minus strand of LR824558.2, from coordinate 6,521,233 downwards.
TAATCTAAATGTAATGGAGACACAAACCGGCGACTATCCCTGTATGCACTATGGAAATGCACCCAAGGACAGTCCCCGGTTAGTGTAGGACTATTGTGAATAATGGAAAAAAAAAGGGTAGGGCTATGGATGGGTTGCTATGGACTGGTAAATTGGGAACTATGGATGACTATGGCACCTGCCGAAACAATGTAATTTTTACACGTAAAAATGGCAGGCGGAGACTCGCCAACTCACCGACCGGGCCCCGGGAATGGTTGCTAGATATAGCAACAGAGGGGCAACGAGAATGTGAGTGGCTGAAGGGTTAAGAAACTACCACCGCTTTCTACTCAGATCATCTGCTCCAGCCGAAGCCTCCTGCATCCCTGGCCCACTCGCGACTTACGGATAGTTTCTTACCCTCCGAGCAGGATCACTGCTCTCGCGACTCCACTCTGGACGGCCAATGAAGGCAAGCCAGAGGTGGGAGACCTGTTCCTTGTCATCGTTCACTCCAGCCAGCCAATTAAGGCAAGCCGGAGAAGAAGGAACGGTGACTTCTCCCTGGAGCACTCGGGATGATGGTAGCCCGCGGGATCGCTAATGCCCGTCACCTCGCCTCAAGGTGCCCTGCGGGCTTATTATTATTATTATTATAACTTACAAGAATGATAGATTGGAATTTGTCAATAACTCTACAAATGATGATCTAAAACGGAAACTTAACAAATTGAATGTACCACAAACTGTTGTCTATAAGGCAGCTGTGAGTGGAGCTAAAGAATACTTACAACGTCTCAAATTGAAGGTACCAGCTTTTTTTGGTAACAAAGACTTAGCCATAAGAGGGAATGACGCAAAAATAGACCAAAGATTAACACATTTAACTACAACATTTGTAAAACTATTGGAAAATGTGACGACAGACAATATAATAACAATCGATGAAAGTCTTGGTGATGGCTTTCTAAAGCTGAATGGAGGATTGTCCTCAGCCGTTGGTAATATATTAGTATTGGACTATCCCACAAATCTCCTAAGATTCACAGATGATTTCAAATCACTGGGCAGTATAGCCAAGAGATGGTACGAAAAGCTGAAAATTAAAATCGGCAATTTAAATGAATACAAATTGGACGTCAAAGTCAAAAAGTTTCCAAAACTTTCATTCGAAACAGGAGCATACGACGATAGTTTGGTCAGAGACTTTTATAACAGATTGCTATTTTTTACAAACCAATCAGATCAGGGTGAAGTAGAAGATATGCTCAAGAGAGAAATAGAAGATCATCCGTGTTATGATGTCCACAGGTTCAGAGTGAGATCTGACGTAATATATCTGAGGTATCACGACGAAATACAAAAACTATGGATGACTCCAAAAGTGGGAACATATTTGACGAAACAAAACAAACTGTACACAAATGCTGTTACAAACGCTATGAATGAACCTTTAATTGGAGTTTTAAACACGATGCATAGAATTCAAAGATTATGTATTTAAAGAAGAATCTCTCAAGATATTCACAGAACGTAATTTTACTGGAGCTGTTATAGCATCAGGGAGCCCAGTACTGACATCAGTCAAATTGGAACAGTATTTAGGCAAAAGGGATCACGCTGTATTGGATTTAAAATATATTTTCAAACTCCCTTATAAGAGCCTTACGATATTTTGTGAAGAACTGACAAATTGTAAGGACAAAGTACTAATAATTCTATCGAATCACATGCAAAGCTTTAAAAATTGTAACAAGAAGTTAGAGAGCATCGCAAAGGCTGTAAATGGCAAACCGACTGTTATAGTCGTGGATAAACATTCAGTGAAAACAATAAAACAATATTTCTCACAAGTCCATGATGTAGTAAATGACGATCCCATATCTCTCATAGATCTGACTGATGAATCTCAAAAAATGGTCCTAGGAGCTGCTAAAGCAAAGTTCCAAGGCTTAGATGTAGGTTTAGATTTAATTATAGATGAAGAATCTGCAAAATTAATAGATGAAACCATGCTGAACAATATTGTTGACGGTAAATCAATAAGAATAGGAAATGAAGACATAGATGATAACTATGAAAGGAACAAAAAGTTGTATATAGACAGGAGAGTGACGCCAAAAGCAGGGTCCGATAATGCAAGCCGTATACGACCACAAACTCTATATGACTTAGACGACGACGTTGTACTACTGACAGCTGTACCAGGAATGGGCAAGTCCACTTTGATGACTCATTTGTCGTTGAAAACAAAGGAAATAAACCCTAAAGTGTGGATATTAAGGATCAATTTGTTGGAGCACACGAAGATGTTGAGTGATTGGAAAGATAGTCAAACTGATATAAATATGCTAGAGAGTTTAAGATTCATGTGTGACGTAGCAATTTGTAAGGATCACAGAGATTTTAATGAAGATGATGAATTTAAAATTGATTTGGAAGAAGTACTTGGAACGGTAATCCTAAAAAACTGGAACGAGGACAGTTTTATAGAATTCCAACTTAAATTATTTCTCTATTACTACAACACACAGAAATTAATATTCATTTTTGATGGGTTCGATGAAATATTCCCTGACTACGCCGATCAAGCACTAGCACTAGTGAAATCAGTTAGGGATTTTACTAAAAGACATAAGATTTGGATCACAAGTCGATCTTATAATAATATTAAATCTACTTTGGAAACAGAATTTGGACCTTCATATGGCATTGACCATTTCTCTTGGATGGAACTAGACAGATATCTATTTCTGTATTGGCAAAACAAATTGCAAGTATCAAAACTAAGTAGTGAACAACTACAAAACATAAACGACTTCATTCAGTTTATTACAAAAAAATCGAACGGTGTCGCAGTATTTAACAGTGTTCGACACACAACGTATTTTAAAGTTTATACAAATTTTCTGTTATTTTTAAAGCAACAGTCTACGATCACAGGTTTAGAAATCCCTTATCCTGAAAAATATTACATGTTACAATGCGATGCAGCACACTTTCTGGATATGTTAAGTGCACCTCCTTTACATTTGTATTTACTGGCTGAATATACACTTAATAAAATCAAATATATCGATGATAAACAGAACAAATGGGATATTAATACAACAGGATATATTATGTACGAATACTATATAGAAATAAAACTGAAGAGAATTAAGTTTCAAGAGAAAAACAAAATTGATGTTTATAAGCCAGACAATAGAGTTTTATATGAAAAAGAAAGGACGGAATGTGTAAATAAGCATAAGAAATTAGGTGCCTTTGTCGTATTTTATCCTAATACTGAATTTTTCGACAAAGGAGAGTTAAATGAAATAAATAAGATGATAGATGAATTAAAATATGGAAGAGAAAAATCTGGTTTGATCCAGACCGTAGCAAATAACGTACCGATATTCATACACTTGTCCTTTGCTGAATATTTGGCAGTAGAGTACATTTGCGACAGACTTAAATCACAAGTCACAAAAGAAGGACAAGAGAAAATGTGGGAATTCATAATCAAAGTATTGTTTCGAAGATCGGGAACGGATTGTTTTCACCTTTTTAACATAAAATTTAAAATGGATTCTCAGTTGATCGAAATAGCGGAGAGCAACAAACTTTTTATCTTTCAGTTGTTGTCTGACTTAGAAAATCAATCGGATTACCAAAGAATTGGCAAAATTAATAGGATTGATGGATGCTTTGGGTTGCTGGGTGATGAACAGATTAACGAAAATACCGTTCTAGACTTTGAAAAGCTGTACAAAGTTCCTTTTTCAAATAGAAAAAATTACATAGTTGTATATCCTGGAAGCAATGAAGGAGCTCAGAGGGTTGAACTTTATGATGATAAAAACTTAGTTCAGGCCATGCACTCATCAACATTTCTGTTTGGACCTTATGACTACTGATCCTGACTTTTTTTTTGGAGGGAAAAGTCGTTTAATGCCTTCTCCCACCTTGAGTTAGACGATAGGGAGTGTCAGAGTCTTACTGACTAAAAACTACCCCGTTCCTACCCCTGCTCTTCTTACCGGAGCCCCGGCAAACCGTTAGGTCTGTGTATGTAGGCAACTCTTATGTTAAAAATCTCCTTTCTAGCGCGATAAGAATAATGGTGGGTTTTTTAAGGGGGAAAATCAACGATTGTCTTCTCTCACCTGGGTAAGGCGAGAGGGAGTGTCAGACTCTTACTGACGAAAAACCACCGCGTTCCTACTCTTGCACTTCCAGCCGGAGCCCCGACAACTCGTTAAATTCTCCGCACTTACGGTGGCCGGATATCGTCCCGCAACCCCCTACGCCCGGAGTGTCCTTGCGATGGCTGCGTTGCGAGGAGGCAGCGCTTCGCTGCCTCACGCGTCCATTAGCTAGCATGACTGCTTCGCAAAAGGAGGAGACGGCATCCCAGTCCCCCTCGCTCCGCATCATGACCCTCACTAGGGTCAGGCGCGAGAGGTCACCATCGCCGATCACGTCCCTGAGGGCACAACGGTGCTCAGCCCACGCAGGGCATTCCGCTACAGTGTATTCCAGTGATGATACCCGGGCGTTACCTCCCGCCCCATCAGACACCGAAACACCATCACACACCACCGACAGGTATCTTCCGAAACTTCCATGTCCGGTGAGGACCTGCGTCAGGCGGTAGGTGAGGACGCCGTAGCGTCTCTCAAGGCACTCCTCAAAGAGAGGACTTACCGCTGCAATGGCAGCGAGCCCAGCCCTCGGTTGCGACAGTCGTTGCTGCCATGCCGCCATGGGATCGCGCCGGAGCTCCTTTCGCCACGCACTTATCTGGCGCGGCAGCGGAGTTTCGCCCCGGGCGGCGACGTGCCTCCGCGCGCATGCGATACACGCGCGCGAGCACTATCGCCTTCAGAACACACGGCGGTAATCCGGCAAGGAGGTTCGCCGCCTCCCCGGAGATCGTGCGGTATCCGCGGATCATTCGGATCACCATAACCCTCTGCGACGTAAGCAGCGGCCGAGTGAGCCGCCGCATCAGGTTCGGCGCCCACACAGGGGCGCCGTAGAGGGCCATGGACCGCACGACCCCGGCATATAACCTCCGGCAGGAGGCGTTTGGCCCCCCGAGGTTGGGTAGGATGCGCTTAATTAAGAGCCGCCCCTGTCCTATCCAACACTGGAGCCAAACGTCAGAAGTGCTCCACGAAGTTCCACCGACTGTCGAGGGTTGACCAACGAGCATACATTTAAGTGTGGGAGAGCCATGCTTCGGCACTGCTGGGCCGGCTCGACCGGAGTGATGCCACCAACGAGCACAAACCCATAGTAAAGCATTGTCGTTTGAGTCAGGTTACCGGAGGCCCAACTACCCCCACTCTCTTCCTCAATCTTCCCAATCCCTGAATTTCTAACAATCCTCAAATTCTTATCCCCAAAAGGCCGGTAACGCACTTGTAACGCCTCTGGTGTTCCGGGTGTCCATGGGCGGCGCCGATTGCTTACCATCAGGTGATCCGTCTGCTCGTTTATCGGCTTATCCCATAAAAAGAAAAAATAAAGACCTTTTCTGACACGGGGAAGGTTTATGCATTTAGCGCCGCTGTACTTGATCGAGTACAGTGAAACAATTGAGGACAGTTGCTCACGTATTTTTTTATTTTGTAAGTAGTATTTAAAAATTTTAAGTCTATACCATATATATCATTTTAAGTCCCTATACCCTTAGTTATGTATTTATCAACTATAACAATCATGTCTTCCCTCTTTAATATCTTATTACCGAGATAAACTTCATCAAAAAACTAAGAATTATCCTAATAATTTAGTAATTCTAAGGGTGATTCTTTGAAACAGAGGGTTTTTGACTCATTAATCTGGCTCAAATTTTTTTTGCACTTAGATCTAAATTGATATTATAGTTTGACCCAGTGCTTTATGTGCAATATCATATATCGAAGGCATCGAATTGCATCATGTAGATTAGAATTTAGAAGGTGCTGATTAATTGATGAGCCAGATTAATGATGACATAGGCAGATGAATGTGATTTCGCACCATATTAATTAGAGGTGTACAGATTAATGATAATTCCGTTATTTTTTCTAATCAACTTTATTATAAAATTGTACCAAATATTGAAATAATAACTCCTATGACTAATTAACAAGTACTCTCTTTGGCTGACACAAGATAATAATTATAATTATGTAAACAGTAACACTTTCGTTCAAATGAAACATTCATTAAACCTTTAATTGTCGTTGATAAATCACATTAGCTTCAACGCTATAATAAAATACTTACTTAATAATTAATACTTAATGCTTACATGAAATAGTAAACTAATCTTCATAAGACCTTTTAATAACACAAAACAATAATGAATTTTAGCTTAAAACAAAAATAAACTTCACCGAATACAAACTCTTAATTAAAATTAAATAAAACTTGCTAATCAAAATCAGACTTAATTTTGCAGTACGATAGGAACTGTAAGGTTGAGATCGTAGAAAACTAATTACTAAAAAATATTAAATTCTTCATCATCGGAGTCTATTAAATATGGATTGATATTTTCTAAATCGACACTAAAATGTTTATTTCCATCTCTTGAAAAAGTTATCTCTGAGATTTTATCAAAGTCAGAATACTGAGACATTTCCGTTCTTTCCGCAGCATTATCCTTCCTATCTTCTTTTTGCTCGTTATCTTCCATTAATTCTTTATTAATATCATTATTTATTCCCAATGATTTACGTACACCTTTATGATTTCTTTTATGTGATATATTGAATTCAAGTTCTTCATCTAAAATTCTTTGATCTATGTTCGGCGTATTAATATTTTGTGTATCTGGTTCATTACTGCTTGTCCAAAAGGATTGACCAATTTCTCTTAGTTGTCGTGTTGAATCAGCTAGCGGTGTAACCGTATCGGTATTGTTGTGTTGAATTTCGTCTTCCAAATGATAAAAGCCAAGGTGCTTTTTGTGGTTGCAATTGACAGCTGTATAGATCAAAACTGTCTGCATCAGAATGCAGACAGTTTTGATCTATACAGCTCAGTTTTCGAACGGCAACTATAGGAGACTCGAAATTCCAGACTATTTGGTGCATTTTCAGGCAACCTGGAAAAGCTTTCACATATTGTGGAAAAAGGAAGTCTTTTTCACATACGTCATACTCAGAAACGGTTCTCAATTTTACTTTCTTGAGGTTTTGCTCCATTACATTTACAAAATCCTGCATATCTTTTATATCCTGCCCTTGGGAAACAGCGCGATCCGCAGTTCTTTTCATAACAGCGCCAATCCCATCTGGGGCACCCTTCCCATGACCAGATTCGCTGTAGTTCCATGTAATGATTTTAATGGAGCTTAGATAGATATGCAAACAGGCAATTAGGTGAAATATTTTTTTATTACGATACTGACTAGACGGAGAATCGGAAATGAAATGTATAGTATGAATGTCTCTCTTTTTTTCACCTATGTATTGGAGGACTGGTACGATGTGAGCCCACACTGCAGAAATGTCATGACGAAGGCATTCACTCACGGTACAAAAAGACTGTACTTGCTGTATCTTCTCATCGTCTAAAAAATATATTACCGAAGTGTGTAGTTAATTGTTTACGGCTTCCACCGAAATGATAGGACTGTATTTCTTCATTGCACTTAACTGCATAATTTTCGCTAAAATCAACATGAATTATACACTCACCCTCTTGAAGATTTTCTTTTAAATATTTGAAAGCCTTTTGTTGAGCAACTACATTACCACAATGCACGAAATATTCATTCAATGTTGACTCAAATTTTTCAATGCAAATCTTAGGTTCCTCTCTTTTTTTAATTTTCTCAGTTGATCTTACTTTTCTTCCCGTAGCTTCGATCGTGTATGGTTTAGTCTCCCACTGCCAGTATGTTATTTCGATGGAATTATCAAATTCCTGATAGGGGACTGTCCTTTCCTTGCAAGCAAAACATGTTCGATGTAAACAATCTTCATTATATACATCGCAACATAGCAGAGAGAGAAGATCTTGGAAAGTTTTGGTGACCAGTATCTTCCTCTGGTACAATCCCTGGATGACTAAATCCATGTTAACATGCAATTTGCATAAACAGGTATCTCTTGATCTAAAATCAGGTATGATCACCCAAAATGGCCTTAACTTGCAGAACGCTGAATAGCTAATAATTAAATTTGACTTTTTCAGGAACTTTTTATGCAGATTAAGAAGACTGTCATTGAGATATCGCTTTTGTTTACGTATCTTGTTTCTTGTAATAAATTCTTTCTTTCCGGAGCAAAGTCTACTATTTTCATCGTCTTCATAAAATATTTCAACTTCTTTTCTAAGTAGTTCAGGCAAAGAATTTGTATGATGATTTGGTATCTTATTTGACTTTCGCACTAGGCGTTTTATTTTAGGGTCAAGTGTTGTATTTTGATTTTTAGGTCTGATTTTGTTATCTACTGAGGGTCCTTTATAATTCAATGCTAATCTTTGCAGTTTTTTCTTATAAAGTTCATTTTTTCGCTTCATGTCTAGTATTATTCGTTTAAGATTATTTATTTCTTTATCTTTTTGATAGCGGAGACGTCTTACAACAGAAGGCACAGGTGAAGAACAGGAAGGAGCCTCTGTATTCGGTGTAGTTCCTCGTGAAGTAGGGGAATAAGCATGGTTCTGAATAATTGTAGCACTGCGTAAAATCCGGGATGGTCCTGGCGTAGGTGACTCCTCTCTATTTACAACCTGATTATTTAAACTTGGAAGATTATCATGGAAAGCTTCATTATAGGGCAAAATGCTAGGACTTTGTGGTGGTGTGTTTTCGTCTAGCATTGCCGCTGTTAATTTTTCTTGTTTCTTTCTTTGGTAATATGCCTTGTAATTTTTTCTCCATCTCTTCCTCTGTAACCTTTGTAGTCTGGGATTCATTTCTGCTATCGGTAGTTGTTTTTTTTTCTTCTTTCCTGCGTATATAGTTTTGTCTATTCTTTTCTTGTTTTTCTTTCCATAATTCTGCATTATTCTTTATTCTTTCATATCTTCTCTTCTCCGCTAGTCTTTTTTTTCTTAGTCTTTCTTCTCTTGTTTGTAATTTTTGTTTTGCCATTTTGAAAATATGTACCTGAAAAAAAATAATGCTATTCAAGCGACGATCCCAAAACCTCAAGCACAGCAGTCAAACTTCGGAATAAAAACCAACAGGAAACGAGATGGCGCTAGACAACTTGTATAGCTGTGTCTCGTTCCCTCAACGGAAACTGCCTGGATTTAAAATGTCATAATACCCCACCAGGCAATTAGCTTTTTTTATTTCTTAAGTAATTTTATTGAAATTAAAATATGACTAGTACTAATAAAGACCTATTTCCAGAGAAAAATAATTATTTCCATGGTATTTCAACACAAAATTGTGCATTTGAAGCCAACATAAATAAACAAAGATAAAAACTACAATAAAGAAATGTTATTAGACATAATTAATCTGCCACATTAAAATTAATCTGGTCTTTTAATACTGCCCGAATTTGAATGAAACCTAATTCATATGGTCCGCTCAAATTCATCTGGCTTTAAGAGCCAGATGAAACCAGACTAATGGGAGCCAGAAAAATTAGGAATTCGCAGTCTATCAAATCCTGCTCCTTTGTTTACAAACGTAAAGAATCAAACATGCAATTAATGTTAGCAAAACCTCTCATAGCACACTTTGATTTGGCAACAAAACGAAAGTAGATACACACTATCAATTAATTAAGACAGATTGATTATACTACTACGTTACAAACGCCAGAAGTCAACTTGCAATCGTATTTTTCTGCAAAAATATGTCCACGCACGAGTACTCGCTGTCACCGTTCGGCGCTGGCTGGCGCGATCAACTTACAAGTAAATATTACTCTTTCAAATACTTTTTATTTACGTAGATATAATGTTAAACGAATCGAGCCAGCTTAATGATGAATTTAGTCGGGGACAATTTTTAAAATTATGTAATTATGAAAATATGCATTTTTTTTGTATTTAAATATTAAAATATTAAGAAACACATATTTAAATATCGCTGGAATTCATTAGTTTTAGTGTAACGCGACCACAGCTTACAGACGGTTAAATAATGTAATAAAAACCGTCGTTGGGACATGCCAAACTAATTAGGTTTTACTGTTTTCTGCAAACTTAATTATAGTTTTTTTTAATAAATCCTAATTAGCTACAGCAGGCCTCGATAGACATTTACCCTTAACATAAAACCTGAAACTATCATTCAAATCGAAAGTTCTTTTGATGTGTTCTTCGGTCAAGAACACGTCAAAACTGTGTTTCAAAGAATCACCCATAATGGGTTACCACGTTACCAGACTTAACAATATGACAGATGTTCTACGTGTCAATGTGTGTGTGTCCTGCGTGTAAGTGTATAGTAGCCAGGTGCCACAGTCGCTGTTTCAAGAGACTGTGTCCGCCTTTATTTCAACTTCCTTTTGTCAAACTTATAATTAGAAATTATAAGCCCAGGTTACCTCACTATGATTTTCTTCACCGTTTATCAGTGGTGTCTGAACAATCTTAGAAAGTACATACATATAACTTGGAAATCTCACATTGGTACTTGCCGTTGGTGGGTTTCGAACCCGCATGAGAAGCGTCTTGAACCTCCGGGCCACCACGACTTGTAATGATAACATTGTCGATTAGTGTACACAAAAACTAATTATATATATGTTTTCAGGGTGACAGCGGTGGACCTCTGCAGATCAGGAACGAGAATGTATTCTGTACACATCTGATACTGGGGGTGACTTCTTTTGGCAAATACCGCTGTGGAGAGGTCGGGACTCCCGGAGTGTATACCAAAGTACCGCATTATGTGCCGTGGATTGAAAGCGTGGTGTGGCCTTAGACATAGTTCTTTACTATTTAAATAAATGTTAATATCTACAGATATTATACAGAACATGAGATTTTTATTTTATACAAATACGTTCCGGTATTTCTATTTCTGTCACAAATCAACATTAGTAATGTCAATCCCACATGACAAGCGAATAGGTGAAAGAAGAAACAAGCGTTTATCAATGGAATATTATTTTATTAAGAAATAATCCTGGCCGTTTTCACCAACCATCTCTTCACTAAGAGATACTCAGCGTAAGGAATACCTAGACTATCCCATTACCTTTACCGTTAGATGTCTTTTACAGGTTGGCGAATACCAAAACGATGTTAAGTGTCACCTATCTTAGAAACATCTTAAAATTTAAGAATGGTTGTTAAAAATGACATCTGATTTTGAATTTTTACGTTCTTGCAGAGGGTTTTGTCCCAAACCACCCATAGCGAAGTTCTGAGCCCAATCGTGGAGACCATCCCAGACCCGTATGACCGGAGGTCTCTGAGAACCTTGATTTTGAGGCTGAACGTAAATCACTTGTGGTTGCTGTGGGTAAAATAATGGTTGCTGTGGGTAAAATAGTGGTTGTTGTGGGTACATCACTTGTGGTTGCTGTGGGTAAAATAGTGGTTGTTGTGGGTACATCACTTGTGGTTGTTGTGGGTACATCACTTGTGGTTGTTGTGGGTACATCACTTGTGGTTGCTGTGGGTAGTATGGTTGTGGAGGTGTGTTGTACTGCGGTGGGGTTGGGTTTTGCCGCTGTGGGGGTGGGTTGTGCCGCTGTGGGAGTGGGTTGTACCGCTGTGGTGGTGGGTAGTACTGAAGAGAAGATGAGTTATAGCCGTACCCTGCAAAAACAACGAGTTTTAATGACAGTAATATTAATAAACACAAAAAGGATTATTCAATTCGGACCAGTAGTTCCGAAGATTAGCACGTTCAAACAAACAAACAACCAATAGACTCTTGAGTATAATATAGTAACACCTGGAGAGCATCGCAGAGTCCAAGAGACACAAAAGTTTTAGATACACTCGAATGTAAATGAAGAAAGAAAGAAACACCATTTATAAGAGAGAGAAGCGCAGAACACACATAGCATAACTAATAAACTAACTAAACTAATAAAATGTAATATAAAGCGAGGGTAAACCAAGGTATCATAGAAATATTAGAGATATTTTTATTTTCAATGTACAGACAGCACTTTTCTACAATTTTATTATATGTATAGATAAAGGTACATAATTATAAATTATGTGGTGTCACATCAAATGTCGTGGTGGGCCGAAGGTTTAAGACGCCCACTTCTCATGCATGAGGGTGGGGGTTCGAAACCTACCAACGGCAAGTACCAATGTGACTTTTTCCGAGTTATATGTACTTTCTAAGATTATTTAGACACCACTGACAAACGGTGAAGGAAAACATCGCGAGGAAACCTGGGCTTATAATTTCTAATTATAAGTTTGTAATCGCCAACCCGCATTGAGCAAGCGTGGTGATTAATGCTCAAACCCGTGTCAGAAGAGGCTTCACTCAACAGTGGGCATTTATAGGCTGTTGATGATGAAACCTCAAGAAGTTAGCGTCGCAGCGCCGATTTTCAGCACATCCTTGGGTGACGTAATGGCGTCCCGCCAGCTTCACTAATCGCCAGCGAACAAGAATGCAATGCAACGAATGATGTGAGTGCAGAACATGATTTACTCAATTTAGTAAATGTAGTGACGTGAGTAATTGCTATAAAGCAGTAATGTACCGTAAATAGGTATCTTAGCTGACTAGTGAGTTCGTAAGTATAAAAAAAAATTAAGCAATCAAAGTATAAAATATTCATTACCATTAGGTGAAGCTGGGTTTGTGTTTGGATTCGTATTCAGCGGCGCCTGGGACGTCGTTGCGTTCAATTGTGGCAACGGACTCGCAGAAACAAATCCATCTCCTGGAAACCCTGTAGGAGAAACATCGATTTTAATGTTAGGAATATGAAATCCATTTAGTGCTTTAACTTAGAACCACTTTTTCTGAGCCGGTTATCAGCCCAAGCAGGCAGGCTAGAATACAATCTGTTGCCACCCCAACCCGTCCCAAGGGTGCCGTAGGGGCTGACTAAGGAACGTTTAACAGAGACAGGGCAGCAGCGTCGTGGTGGCTCGTGAAAATGTCGTGGTGGCCCAGAGGTTTAAGACGCCCGCTTCTCATGCATGAAAGTGCAGCCCTTAAGAAGAATGATATTATCAGGAGGACGGAGGAACAGGAATCTTTGTTTTTTTCTTTTGTTTCTTTTTAAAACGTTGCCCCACATTAGGATTTTCTCCTGTGTCGTGGGTGCGTTTACAAACATACAAGTTCATATACACAATGACACCCAAACCCGAAATAACAATTTGTGGATCACACAAAGTGTTGTTCCGTGTGGGAATCGAACCCGCGACACGTTGCGCGGCAGCCGGTTGCCCAGCCACCGCACCAACCGTGCAGTCATTGCAATCTGTATTGGGAAATATTATTCTCAGAAGGAAACAGAGTGTCTGCAATAAAAAATCTAAAACTCAGTTGTCTGCTGGCTCGCCAAAAACAAAAGACGACTCGCTTGTATCAGCAATTAGCGAGCAAGTTCATGATGTGATTCTCTCGGAGTTGCCGGGTATAATTTGTAATATCATGGAGACTGAACTGTCGTCCATAAAGGAAGATTTGTCTGATTTCCGCAGGACTATAGAATTTGTTAGCGCGGGCTTTGACGAAATGAGAAACACCGTTAATAAACTAGTCATAGACAACTCGGACCTGTCAGTGGAAAATAAGATACTTAAATCGAATGTATCGGAATTCTTGGACCGTTTGAACGATGTGGAACAACATCTGCTTGAGGAAAATCTGGAGATACAAGGAGTGCCGGAACACCGGAATGAGAGCCTACCTAATCTCTTGGAGCAATGTGGCCGTATGGTGGGTTGTAGTTTCGGTGAGGACGATATCGTGAAATACACTTTTTTTTTTAAGGGGGGAAAATCATCGAATGACTGCTCCCACCTGGGTGAGGCGGGAGGGAGTGTCAGACTCTTACTGACTAAAATCCACCCCGTTCCTTCTCCTGCACGTCGAGCCGGAGCCCCGGTTACCCGTTAGGTTCTCCGCGACATCGTGAAATGCACTAGAGTGGCTTAATTAAACAGGGAAAGTAAACTTCCTCGTGCTATTATTGTTAAGTTCGGAAATATAAGAAAGCGTGACGAATTTCATTCAGCAGTATAAGGGTACAACAAATCTAATCCAAAAGAAAAACTTAACACATCGTTACTCGGAATCGGAGGTGACAGGAAACCTGTGTATGTCTCGGAACACCTGTCTCTCGCCAACAGGACGTTACATGCAGCAGCACGTGTAAGAACTAAAGACCTGGGTTACAAATTTGTTTGGATTAAGAATGGCCGCATATATGTAACAAAGCTGGAAGATTCAACGTATATAATTATTGTAAGGAATAGGGATAGTCTTGACCTCATTTGCTAATGTCCAACAGGGCAGTTTAGTTAAAGCAGGATTTACTTGATCTATCTTTGATGTTTAGGATAACAAGAAATAAAGATGTATCTGTCAATATATTACCGGAACGGTAGAGGTGTCAAAACTAAGACTCTTGATATTTTTCAAAGTCAAATTCAAAATCATTTATTTCAATCAGACCAGGAAGGCACTTTTTTACGTCACAACAAAATATTTAAATATCAGTCTTTCGTTCAACTTAAATAATAAGAAAAAAATGTCAGTCTGTAGGTCAGTCCTCTAGTGAAGCTATTTGCTCGTTCCAAAGTGTAGATTCCTATGGAGAAGAACGAGCAAGGAACTCCATAGGTTATATAATTCAGTTTTAATTAATAACTATGATATCATATGTTTCACTGAGACATGACTTGATGACACTGTTATGTCTGCGGAGTAGTTTGACAACAGATACTGTGTATTGCGAAGGGATCGGGATGTTGGTATTCAGACTCGGTACAAAAAAGTCATGGTGGGGGTGAGCTGGTTGCAGATTCCAAAAAGCTTCAAGTTTTGTGTAGAAGGGACTGGGATTCCGAGCATGTGGAGGATCTGTGGCTGCTCCAAATCAAGGTAAATGATTCTATAACTGTATTTACAGTTATAGATTCATTTATGTGCATTGTATACTGTAGGGACTGGTAGGGACACTCTCGTACACATCTATGTAAATGCATGTGCATGGCTGTGTGCGTAGGGCGTCGTATCATATTGCTATTCCCTCCTTAGAAATAGAATTAGACTAAAAGCCAGTCTTCGTATAACGGTGTTATACGAAGACATGTTATACAACTTTTGTTAAACTTAAACTTTTGTATAATAATTTCGTGTGTCTTAGTGTTAACAATATAATTTATCAGTGGCGTTCTGAACTTTTATTTATCTCTGACATTCATATATTATAGACACAACCCAAAATTCCTGATTATTTTCTTTTCTTCCTAATTTTTTGCCACTGCATATTGTAAAAGGATTTTTGGTTATAGGCTACATGTAAGTATGCTATCAACTACGGGGGAGGAGCTGTGAATCACTATTCCACGCGAACGAAGTCGCGGGCTCAGCTGGTTAAAATATAAAATATTTGTTACCATTACGAGATCCTGGGATCGGGTCTGAATTTATATTCAGCGGCGCCTGGGACTTCGTTGAATTCAATTGTGGCAACGAACTCGCAGAAACAAATCCATCTCCTGGAGACCCTGTAGGAGAAACATTGATTTTAATATTAGGAATATGAAATCCATTTAGTGCTTTAACTTAGAACTACTTTTTCTGAGCCGGTGATCAGCCCAAGCAGGCAAGCTAGAATACAATCTGTTGCCACCCCAATCCGTCCCAAGGGTGCCGTAGGGGCTCACTAAGGAACGTTTAACAGAGACAGGGCAGCAGCGTCGTGGTGGCTCGTGAAAATGTCGTGGTGGCCCAGAGGTGTAAGACGCCCGCTTCTCATGCATGAAGGTGCAGATCCGAAACCTACCAAAGGCAAGTACCAATGTGACCTTTTCCAAGTTATATGCACTTTCTAACATTATTTAGACACCACTGACAAATCGTGAGGAAATTTGGGCTTATAAATTGTAATTATCCATCTGCAATTAACACTCAAACCTTCTCCGTGTGAGATGAGGCCTATGGTGAGCAGGAGCCACTTATAGGCTGTTGATGATGATGATGATGTGGGCAACAGCGCTCTTTGATGAATCTGAACTTTTTGAACTGTGATCTCCAGCCTGCCTGCCAAATGTGGAGATACGACAAGGCCTCTTCTATAGAGAAGGTCCATACTCCAACAGTGGAATCTCATGAGCTGCTGATCATGACGATGATCAAAGAAGTATAATGTAAATGAACAAAATTAGTAAAATATAAAATGTTGACTTACATGAGGTCCCCAAGAAAGCGAAGAGGAGAACGACGGATGCTTTGCTCAGGAACATGTTTGCTGTCGACGGCGACTGTGTTCTGAAGAGCTTCGGGTTCGCTTAAATAGTGCGTGTCATTCCTACTATTAACTACCTACCTACCTACTATCAACAACAAGATAGTTCGACCTCGACGGAATTCCCAACGTAGACACTGATAACTCTAATATAAATTTCAACTTATTAATACTAGCTTCTGCCAACTGCTTCGCTCGCGTTCCCAGGAGCAAACGGTAGCCTATGTGTTACCTCAAACCATAATCTATCTCTATTCCAATTTTCATCCCGGTCCCTTCATTCGTTGTGATGTGACTGAGTAACAAACACACACACAAACCCCTGTATCCTCAAAGAAGCAAGCTCGGCTCTAGTGCAGGCTATAGTGCGGGGTGTGGGGAAGTAGGCAACCGTGTTCGCCTTCTGCGAAGCAGTCATGATAGCTAAGGAGGAGGGGGAGCACCGAGCGCATAAGGAAACGGACTTCCTCATATCCACCGTCGTAGGTGACGTTCTAGGTACAGCATAAGCGAAGGTCTGCGGATTTTTAACCTTTTACCTTGAATAGCACAATGCACCATACCACCATACAAACTCCCACTATTTGAAGTGTGAAGAATAGTGGAAGGGATATGTTAAAAAGAGACAAAAAGTACCCTATGTCACCACTCTCCATCCGTTCATCTATCTCAACTTAAAAGAATCACGTCAATTCGTCTCTCTGTTTTGCGGTGAGAGACGGACAAACAAACAGACACACACTTTCACATTTATACTGTAGTATGGAAGTGTTGATGACAAATTGGATTTTCGTCAGTCTTATTATTATCAGCACTATGTTGTTGAATTATATAAATACAGTTTACTTATCTCTCGAACACACATTATGTATTTATTATTATAGGTGTAACTTAATATCTGTATATGTCGCAGATGAATTGTATAATCTGCCGTATTACATTACGGCTAGCCGTTCAGCAAAAAATTTTTAGCATTTCGTCATTTCTACAGCACTATCAGTTTCACCACCCTCGAAAACCATGAAAACGACACCCATGACGAAAAGATGAAGATTTCTTGCAGGATTCATTGATTTAGGATTTAATTCGGACAATAGCATCGGTTTTACCACCCCTGAAAACCCCGAAAACGACACCCATGAGTCCCATGACAAATAAGTAAATGTAAAAAAATGCAGCCGCCATCTTGTATTTACATTTTGACAGGACAAATATGTTGATAATTTTGTATAGCCGCCATATTGGAATAACGTTTCATTTCAATACTATACAATATGATGATGATCGCTCAGACCATCCATTGTAAAATAATGATAATGAGGTTAAACGTGTGCCGTCATATTGTAGAACGTTTCGCATTGACAATACGACTAATCGTGCAGTCGCCGTATCACAAAACGGCCCTGCTGTACATGGCTAGCCGTACTGTAATACATACATAGTATGTACATATACATAGTATTAAAAAAAACTTATATAACAGAAAGAAAGAAAAAATATATATTCGACAATTAGCACACAAAACAAAGATTATAAAAAAATTAAAATACAAAAAAAAAATAAACAAAATACTAATAATAAACTTAAAAGAATAGAGATCAGAACAAAAAACATCACAGTGTAACAAAATAATAATGTTATATGCGATGGCGCTGTGTGTATTGGTATATGTCACATAGGCTACTTTTTATTCTTTTGTGACGCGAGCGAAGCCGCGGGTAAAAGCTAGTAATATTATAATAACAGAAACGAACATGTAATAATAAAAAAAGTCTGGGTATTTGTGTGTTTGTAAAGTTATCAATATAGATTACCGCACGGTTGGCGCAGTGGCTGAGTGATCGGCTGCTGAGCATCGTGTGGCGGGTTCGGCAGACGATAATGGCATTTTCTGATTAAAATTACCATTATTAGCCCGGAGTCAGGAAGTTTGGTGGTGTTTCCACCTCCACCTACGTGCCCCAGAAAGCTCGTGTCGCTGTTGGTCCTGCGCCTGATCTCCACTCGTGTCGGTCTGCCGTCCCATTCGATCAGAGAGTGAGGGAACAGAGAGTGCTCTTGTGTTTGCGTACACACTTGTGCACTATAATTAGTGGACCAATCAGACAAGGAGGCTCATTATCAGCGCTATGCTAGCCAAGCTGTATGGCATGCCAAGTGCCCTCATAGCTTGGATAACCGACGGCTGCTGGGGCAGTAAGGTCCTCGAGTGGAGGCCACGTACCGGCAAATGTAGCGCAGGACATCCACCAACAAAACTGACAAACGATTTTTGTCTATCTATCTGTTTGTACTGCCTAATCTCTGCAATGGCTGGACAGATATTGACACGACTTTTATTGGCAACTAGCTGATGTACTAAGGAGTTACATAGGCTACTATTATTAAGTTTTTTGTAATAACATAACACATAACATCACGCCTTTGATCCCCGAAGGTAGAGGTGTACATTATGCCACTGTACAATATAACATCCACTTTTTCCCGATTTTTGTTATGAGTCCCATGTAATAGGGGTGAGCCTATTGCCATATACCGGGCACAATTCCAGACTCCGCGCTACTACTGAGAATTTTTAAAAAACCGAGTAATGCTTTGCCCGACCCCCCGTACCCCTTCGGGGATAAAAGGCGTGACGTTATGTTATGTTATATCAATGTAACGTTTTTTATCATTTTTGTCTGTCTATCTGTACTGGCTAATCTTTGCAATGGCTGGACAGATATTGACACGACTTTTATTAGCAAGTAGCTGATGTACTAAGGAGTAATATATGTATAAGCTACTTTTATTAAGTTTTTAGAAATATTGAAACACAAAAGTTATGTTTAAAAATTCATAATTATTCTATGCGGACGAAGTCACGCGCTTATGGCCGCGATACATTTCATCATCATCATCATCAACAGCCTATAAATGCCCACTGCTGAGCAAAACCTCTTCTCACACGGAGAAGGTTAGAGCATTAATCACCACGCTTGCTCAATGCGGGTTGGCGATTTCAAACTTATAATTAGAAATTATAAGTCCAGGTTTCCTCACGATGTTTTTCCTTCACCGTTTGTCAGTGGTGTCTAAATAATCTTAGAAAGTACATATAACTCGGAAAAAGTCACATTGGTACTTGCCGTTGGTAGGTTTCGAACCCGCACCCTCATGCATGAGAAGCGGGCGTCTTAAACCTCCGGGCCACCACGACTACTACGCGATACATTTGTATAAAAATAATTACAATGATTAATCTAAAGACCTAAAACATTGACTTTACTTGACCTGGAATTGTTTTTATAATGTTGTAAGGACGAGCCCCAATATTCTCTATACAATATACAAAGTATTAGTACAAAAACAGACTGCTGATAATGATAAGACTAACAAACACTGAATTTGATATACTTCCGTACTACAGTATAAATGTGAGAGTGTGTGTCTGTTTGTTTGTCCGTCTCTCACCGCAAAACAGATAGTTGAACGGATGGAGAGTGACATAGGTTACATTTTGTCCCTTTATAACTTATCACTTCCACTATCTTCACACTTCAAATAGGGGGTGGAAGTTTGTATGGTGCATTCTGATATTCTCAAGGTAAAAGGTTAAAAATCCGAAGACCTTCGGTTATGAAAGAAAGAAAGAAAAATAATTTATTTGGTACAACACCAGGCACAAACACAATACAATAAATACAATGCAAACAAAAAATTAGGAGTGAAATAAAAAAAAATAAAAAAAAAGAAAAACAAAAATAGATGTAGGTATATTCAAAAATTTAAAAGTCAAATATACCAACAATAATAATCATGTGCCCGACAGCTGCACCAAAAAAGGTCCAGTTCAGCATACATGCCAGACATGTAGTGCCTGACGCTGGTTTTCAACTGAACCTGTGGCTGTAACGCAACGGACGTAAAGCAGTAAATGCAGAGTAGCGCGTGAAGTGTATTATAAAATTATTAAGTAATTAATATAGTTATACCATAATACATACATACATATAATAATAGGGTATAGTAATTAGCCAAAAAGATTTATTAAATATGATAAAAATTATATTGCGTGTGTATGAACAGAATGCACGGGTACATTATTATGGTGTGTATAGAGCGTCACTTATGGCGATGGATATGAGGAAGTCCGATTTCTTATGCGCTCCGCCTACTCCTTAGCAATCTTGACTGCTTCGCAGAAGGTGAATACGGCTGCCTACTTCCCCATACCCCTTAAGTGTGAACCGACGTGAAACAACCCTCACAGGAAAGCGTTGTGTTTCGGGAATCCATGGGCGACGCCGATTGCTTACCATCAGGTGATCCTTCAGTTCGTTTACCGCCTTATCCAGTAAAAAACCCGCAATACAGCCTGCACTAAAGCCTAGCTTGCTTCCTTGAGGACACAGCGATGCTCAGTCCATGCAGATCGCCACTGTATGCTCCATCGACGTGAGGCAGCGAAGCGCTGCCTCCTTCGCAACCCAGCCATCGCGAAGGACCACAGGCGTCGGGGATCGCGGGACGATCTCCGGCCACCGTAAGCGCGGGCCTGCGGACGGCGAGCATGGGTGGCTCCCCGTCCGACCAGAAACAGACCCGAGCGTACGGCGCGTAGCGTTCCGCGCGCGCCTCAAAGAGCCATCAGACCACCACAGATGGGGCCCAATAGGGCCGATGCCGATTCGGAGTCGCGGAGAACCTAACGGGTAACCGGGGCTCCGGCTCCGGCTCCGGCTCGTTTTTAGTCAGTAAGAGTCTGACACTCCCTTCCGCCTCACCCAGGCGGGAGCAGTCATTCGATGATTTTCCCCCTTAAAAAAAAAAAAATTTCCATCGACACCCTGAAGTTTTTCATATTGAATCTCTAATATGTATGTCACATTCATACTACAGTTATCAGTCTCTACTTTGGAAATCCCATCAAGGTTAAACTATCTTGTTTTTGTTTTAGATATTAGGCATGCCACCAACATATTTAAGCGAACCCGAAGCTCTTCATAACACAGTCGCCATCTCGCCATCCACAGCAAACATGTTCCTGAGCAAAGCATCCGTCGTTCTCCTCGTCGCTTTCTTGGGGACCTCATGTAAGTCAATGTTTTATAACTTACTTATTTTGTTCTTTTAAATTATATTTTGTTTGATCACGCAGAGAAGGTTAGAACATTAATCACCATGCTTGCTCAAAGCGGGTTGGCGATTTAAACTTATAATTACAATCACAAGTTATAAGCCCAGGTTTCCTCACGATGTTTTCCTTCACCGTTTGTCAGTGGTATCAAAATAATCTTAGAAAGTACATGTAACTCGGAAAAGTCACATTGGTACTTGCCTTTGGTGTCGGACCCGCACAAAGCATGAGAAGCGACTGTATATCATCACTAGCTACTTCCGCACTGTTTCACACGCTCTGCTCAGCTCTATTGGTCGTAGCGTGATTTTTTAAAGCTTATAGCCATCCTCGATAAATGCGCTATCCAACACAAAAAGAATTATTCAAATCAGACTTGTAGTTACGGAGATTAGCGCGTTCAAACAAACAAACAAAAAAACAAACTCTTCCGCTTTATATAATAGTATAAGATATAAGATTAAACGCCCACAAATGGGGCACAGAGGGGCTGGTGCGCGGCCAGGATTGCGGGTTAAGGACAAAGGGTTACCACGGCCCGGCTCGGAGGAGAAGTTAGAGTGGCGTGGATTTTCGGCAGTAAAGTCTGACACCCCTCTCACTCATCCAAAGCCGGTTGAATCGTTCAATGATTTTCGACCCTCTCAGAAAAGTTGTTCTAAGTTAAAGCACTAAATGGATTTCATATTCCTAACATTAAAATCGATGTTTCTCCTACAGGGTCTCCAGGAGATGGATTTGTTTCTGCGAGTCCGTTGCCACAATTGTACCAAACTCCACAACCATACTACCCACAGCAACCACAAGTGATGTACCCACAACAACCACTATTTTACCCACAGCAACCACAAGTGATTTACGTTCAGTCTCAAAATCTAAATTCTCAGAGACCTCCGCTCATTCGGATCTGGGATGGTTTCACCGTATGGGCTCAGAACACCGCTATGGGTGCTATGGGACAAAACCCTCTGAAAGAACGTAATAATTAAAAAGTAAGAAGCCATTTTCACCAACCTTTCTTAAATTTTAAGGTATCCCTAAGTTAAGATAGGTGACACTTAACGACGTTTTGGTATTCACCAACCTGTAAAAGACATCTAACGGTACAGGTAAGGGGGTTAGTGTAGATATCGCTCACGCTAAGTAACTCTTAGTTAAGAGATGGTTGATGAAAACGGCCAGGATTATTTTTCGTAATAAAATAATATTCCATTGATAAACGCTTGTTTTATTAATTTTAAGTTTTCTCCTATTCCCCTTCCAAGCAGGATTGACTTACTACCATTGATTTGTTACCCGACTACGGCGAAGCCAAAAGGAGGTATATTATTATAAGTAATATGTAGTGCATGTACATATATTATTAGAGAAAGGTGTGGATTGGCAGATGATGTAGTGACAAGGATTGAAAAGGAAATGTTACGCTGGTTTGGATGGACATATAGAAGGGATGGATGAAAGTAGAGTAACGAAAGAAGTATACAGAGCTGTTATTAATGGGGCTGTCGGTAGAGGGCGCCCTAGAAGGGCATATAGTGACCAGATTGGCGATATATTAAAGAAGGGCCAAATTAAAAGTACCCTTAACCGACGAGCATGCATGAAAAGATTGATGACTGTTGATAAAGCGAAAGAGGTATGTAGGAATCATAGTAATTGGCGTTCCATAGTCTCTGCCTGCCGCCATGGGAGACATGCGTGAAGTTATGTATGCATGTTTGTAGGATAATACGGGAGCAAATAATGCACAGTTGTGATTTATCTAAAACATAAAAGTTTAATCTATACATAAAATAAATCTGTAGAAAAGTAATTTTTGTATTCTTTTTTTTATAGCATTAGCCAGAGGAGGGTAATTGGGCCTTCGGTAACCTCACTTACACGACGAAACACAACGTCAGTGTATAAAGACATTAAAGAAATTGACAAAAAAATAGCCAGCGTGTTATAAGATAATTAACAGAACCCATTCCCATCATTTTTGAAATTTTTGTCTGTTTCTTTGTGCGCGCATCACGTAAAATCTTCGAATTCAATGCAGACATTGCTTATACACAAAAATTCTACGCAACTTGAGGTATAACTTAATTTTTGTAAATCTCCCTTGTCTCCATCTTTTAACTTAGAGTTACATAAATTATAATATAAATTACTTTGAGATACATTTCTATCCCCCCAACATACTTTATTACGCCGTATGGGGTTAACAGAAATTGTACTTAAGATTACATTAAAATTACACTTAATTACTAACGGAAAGTGATCAGACCAATCAATAGATATCATGTTTTACTATAATCTGTTATACATGGAGCAGCTGCCTGAGTAACAACACAATGGTCCAACCACCTCTTACCGTTATGTGCTTCACTAATAAAAGTAAAAGCGCCTTGTGAGTTGAGGTAGTTAAAATCTGCACAAATTCACCTTTGCTCTTGTGAAAAGCACAGGAGCTCATCACGAAATCTTTCACCAGGATGCGCATTGAAATCACCTAACACAAATACTGACTCAACATTATTGTCCTGTATTAGTGCACTAATAGCACCTAAGCGGTCTGTAAATTCAGGTCAGTTCTCACTGCAATCGACGGGCATGTATACACTTAGCACTAACACATAACAGTCTTTCATCGCAATACGTATTGCTGACACAGTTTGGCCTGCCCTTCACCATGCCAGCCGTTGTGTCCACCGCCGATGTACCGGTACTCCCGAAGTCTGCATGAATTGTGTCGAGGAATGAAAAGATCATGCGGCAAAAGACATGTTTCTTGTAACGCAACAATATCAGCGATATCGCACAGTTCCCTGACGCCATCAACTGAACGTTTTATACTCTTACAGTTAAATGATATAATGTTCAAGTTGTCTACATCCGTATTTAAAAGTTACGTTTATTCGCCGCTTTCCGCGGTAGTTCTGTATGGTCTGAAGCACCGACAGGTAACTCCGTTGCGCCAGACTTCAGATGATTTTCCTCCCTTAATAACAAATCCATCGTCTGTATCTGTATTTATGTAAAATAAATAACACACATAACATAACATCACGCCTTTTATCCCCGAAGGGGTAGGCAGAGGTGCACACAGAAGTAACACCCACTTTTCACTATTTATGTTATGAGTCCCATGCAATAAATAAAATAAATAAATAAGCATCACCTGATGGTAAGCAATCCGCGCCGTCCACGGACACTAGAGGCGTTACAAGTGCGTTACCGACCTTTTGGAGATTGGGTATGGGGGGAGAATTGGTGAAACATAAGTTTTCTACGTCTCAAAATTTCCTGCATATTTATTTTTAGTTACTTACCTATATCATGTATTTGTATGTGCACATAATGTAAGGTCAGAGCCGTATTATCCCTGAGGCAAACTAAGTGGCTAGGGCGCCGGGACACAGAGGGCGCCGCGAGACAAGCGTGCCCAACTGCCCATAGAGCAGCCATACTCAATCTTATTTTACTAGGGCCTAACACCGCAAGCGAGGAATTATTAGGCAAGAAACTACTGGCTACTTTTTATCTTTTAGTTTCGACCACCGAATCATTTGTTCTTCTATAGGCGCGAAATCTAATTATATAAAAGAAAGTCGTGTTAGTTACACCACTTATAACTCAAGAACGGCAGAATAGATTTGGCTGAAAATTGGTAGGGAGGTAGCTTAGAGCCAGGAGACCGACATAGGATACTTTTTAACCAATTTTTTTTTTACTTTTTACCGAAAACACGAACGGGGACGGGAAAAAATGGGATTACGCGTACGAAGTCGCCGGCAGAAGCTAGTTTAAAATAAAACGGAGCTTAGGACCTTTATATGCGCCAGTCAAAAAGGTCCGACGGGCCGCATGCAGAACTTTTGTCTTGCCCCGGTTAGGGCCCGCCTTAACAATCTCTTCAAACTACGTACTGAGACTCATGTACCCTTCTCACATGTTGTTTCAAATTATTCAGGCTTGATACATGAACTTTTATTTTGGTGGCTTTCGGCAAGCATCGCTTACATGCAAAAAGTATTTGCTGGCCCGATCTGGATACAAGTTATACATACTCAGTCAAATGTGGCCATGGATTCTCATCGCTGGAATTCGATTCCATGTCTTCCATGATATGGTTTTAATTACTACACTGCGCAATACACCTTTTCTAACTAAATTACACTGACAAACAAGTATTTTTGTTTCACGCGCTGGTGCCGGGCGGCGCGTAGCCGCACGTAAATTGTAGGCATTGGATTAACGATTAACGGACTTCTGCATTTTAACGGAAGTTAACGTGTCCGTTAACATTTTTAAAAGTTAACTTAAAAGTTAATCCGTTAATTAAAATGTTAAGTTTGTTAATTAACGATTAACGAGCTAATGCCCAGCTATGCTTGTTGCACACATCAAATTAATTGGATTCCGAACTACGCAGGCGATTACGAAACGAATCATTTGAAACATCGTAACTAGTAGCATAGTAATGGCGGTGTAATTACACCTTGTGTCCATGCATTGCACTTTCAAGGATTTTATGCTTCAAGGTTTGTTTTTTTATGGGATAAGCAGTTAACCGAGCAGACGCATCACCTGATGGTAAGCAATCGGCGTCGCCCATGGACACCCGGAACCACAAGTGTGTATCGGCCTTTTGGAGACTAGGTATTTGAGGACTGTTGGGATTGGGAAGATTAGGGAAGGGGGAGGGGGGTTATTCGGCCTCTGGTAATCTCACTCACACGCCGAAACACAACGCAAGCGTTGTTTCTCGTCAGTTTTCTGCTCGTTGGTGGTATCACTGCGGTCGAGCCGGCCCAGCAGTGCCGAAGTATGGCTCTCGCACACTTTTTTACTTATTTCAAGTTGTTTTTTATCGATTAATTATTATGCGTACGTACGGCTTGCTCATGTAATTGTTTGACGAGGAACTCGACTAGTTTCGGGTCGCGGAATGCTGCTCATGAATATGAGCCTCTAGCATCGCTTGAAACTAGTCGAGTTATTCGTCAAACAGTAACGTGAGTTAGCCGAAAACATAATTAATTTACAATGTCATACGAAAGTTTTAATATAAGTAAACATAGTTTTTTTTATAGATGAAAATATTTATATAAAAGTAATACCTAGTTTAAAAAAAACAACATAAAATAGATGACGCTGTTATATTTTATATTTGTGTTTATTAAACACGGGCAACAATTTTTTAGTTGCCTATTTATTGCTCCTAAGTATCATTAATACAGTTAATTACAAGAAAGTGAAGTCGTTCTATTTCAATAAGGTTTAATATTTAATTTAAAGTCCGTCTGGTACATTACTTATTTTAAAACAACACGTATGTTCTATTTTCTTACGAAAACAAATTCAAATTGATTCGAAATATCGCGTGACGTCACTTCTAGGTACATTTTATACGTAGAAATGACGTAGCTAGCTCCCACTCCTATACTTTGAAATGAAATGAAATACAATGAAATCGTTTATTTGTAAACATAGGTTCATCAGCATCAACAACCTATAAATGCCCACTGCTGAGCAAAGCCTCTTCTCACATGGAGAAGGTTTGAACATTAATCACCACGCTTGCTCAATGCGGGTTGGCGATTACAAACTTATAATTAGAAATTATAAGTCCAGGTTTCCTCACGATGTTTTCCTTCACCGTTTGTCAGTGGTGTCTACATAATCTTAGAAAGTACATATAACTCGGAAAAAGTTACATTGGTACTTGCCGTTGGTAGGTTTCGAACCCGCATTCTCAACATAGGTTATATAAAGTTATTTGAATGAATGATTGACATACAGTGCAATACAGCGAGCCCGTCTACGTTTTGCCTTGAAGCATACAAATTCATATAATATAATATTTGATTCATTTAGTCTAGAATTTTGTTATACGACCTATGACAAAATAAAAATATTTATATATATTTTCATTACCTAACTGACGGACTAATTAGATTTTTAAAGTTCGTACCCTGTCGTCATCCATACTGAATCACGCAGTGTCACGGCGCCTGTGTGCACCGCACTCCGCATGCAGTCTCGCGGGCAGTTCGGCCCTGTAGCGATAAATACATACTATACCAACTGCCATCTTTTAGTTGTTATTAATAAACAGTCGCTCGACCGGTGCAGGCGCATTTAAACGCATTCTTTGACAATACAAGTAATTCGATTTATTGCGCAGTTTGAGGAAACAAATTCCTTCAATCTCGTCATTTGGGAGTTTCTACGGCGACTGGATAAAGGTAAGTTATTTTACAAAAGTGTTATTTAACTCAATTAGGTACCTATGCGAGTGAAGTGGAATCTCACAACTGTGTTTTGAAGCAGACATCTTCAACCGGTTAAGTTGAAATTTTGTGTACCAACAATCCTCAAATTCCTAATCCCCAAAAGGCCGGTAACGTACTTGTAACGCCTCTGGTGTTCCGGGTGTCCATGGGCGACGCCGATTGCTTACCATCAGATGATCCGTCTGCTTGTTTACCGGCTTATCATATAAACAATTATAAACGTGGTAAATTATAGCCGGCCAAGGGGCCTTGGGTTCGATTCCCAGGTCAGGCATAGTATTTCTGGGATTTAAAAAATTCTCAGTAGTAGCACGGAGTCTCGAATTATGCCCGGTATATGGCAATAGGCTCATCCCCTATTACATGGGACTCATAACATAAATAGGTAGTGAAAAGTGGGTGTTACATTGTACAGTGGCATAATGTGTACCTCTGCCTACCCCTTCGGGGATAAAAGGCGTGATGTTATGACACATGACCTTGGTGCACGGCAACAGTCAGATCTACATTAAGGAGGAAAATAGACGTCTTCGTAAGTCGTGGACCATCATTATAATATAGCCCGATTCAAGAGGTGAGAGGAACAAAATGTGACATTCTTTCCTTTTCTAAAAAAAAGCGTTGTCCCACATTTTTTTTTCTTTTTTGATGGAGGAATATCAACCAATGACTTCTCCCGCCCGGGTGAGGCGAGAGGGAGTGTCAGACTCTTACTGACTTAAAACCACCCCGTTCCTTCTCCTGCGCTTCGAACCGGAGCCCCGGCAACCCGTTAAGTCTTCTGCGGCTCCGTATCGGCATTAGCCCTGTTGGGCCCCATCCGTGGTGGTCTGATGGCTCCTTGAGGCGCGCGCGGAACGCGACGCGCCGTACGTTCGGGCCTGGTTCTGTTCGGGCGGCGAGTCACCCGTGCTCGCCGTCCGCAGGCCCATGCTTACGGTGGCCGGAGATCGTCTCGCAATCCCCGACGCCCGGAATGTCTCTCGCGACGGCCGGGGCGTGAGGAGGTTCGTTCCCTCACGCGCTCCGCCTCCTCCTTAGCTAGCATAACTGCTTCGCAAAAGGAGGAGACGGCATCCCAGTTCCCCACGCTCCGTACCATGGTCTGAACCAGAACCGGACGCGAGAGGTCGCCGTCGCCGATCACATCCCTGAGGACACGGCGGTGCAAGACACACCGCCACCGTATGCTCCACCGTGTCCTCCGGGCGATCCTCGCAGTGATGACACCGCGTTGTCCCACACTAGGATTGCCTCCAGTGTCGTATGTACCCGGATTCGCGGAGAACCTAACGGGTTACCGGGGCTCCGGTTCGAAGTGCAGGAGAAGGAACGGGGTGGTTTTTAGTCAGTAAGAGTCTGACACTCCCTCCCGGCCCACCCAGGCGGGAGCAGTCATCAGATGATTTCTCCCCCTTTAAAAAAAAAGTGTCGTATGTACTAACATACAAGATTACATACACATCACACACAGAGCCGGAACAACAATCTGTGGATCACACAAAGAGTTGTTCCGTGCGGGAATCGAACCCGCGACAGGTTGCGCGGCAGCCGGTTGCCAAGCCACCGCACCAATTAATTATGAAAGAGAGCAATTTATTTCATATTTAATATAGAATTAAGATAAAACATTACTGCATTGGTTTTCCTTGTAAATCATAATAGCTTAATTTAATAACAAGTTAATACTAAGTTAATAACAAGGAAAAAGATGTGTATGCGAAGTAATATTGACGTCTCAAAATAAAGATGAACAAACAACAACGGTGACATTGAGAAGGTTATGAACCAAACATTTGGTTCATAACCTTCTCCCGTTATGTTGCGTAGTGTTTAAAAACCGACTTCAAAAACCAAAAACTAATCTTCTTCTATACATATAATAAAATTGTAGAAAAGTGCTGTCTGTACATTGTAAATAAAAATAAAAAAAATAGCAGGGGTTATTGTTATGTCGATGTCGAACCCAAAAATGTAATTAACTTTTTTTTTGTCTGTTCACGCTAATCTCAGGAACGGCTGATCCGAGTTGGATGCGGTTTTCACGAATATATTGTGGTATGCTTCAGTTATGCTTTAGTGTTTGTTTCATGTCAATCGGTTCATAAATAAAAAAGTTAAATAATCACGTCGAACACTATTCTATGCTTATACATACATAGGCACCATTAATCTCCGCAACTATTTGACGGATTTGGTTGAAATTTTGTACCGACATATTTTAGAGCCTGGCGCAACATGAAGACTACTTTTTACCGCGGGAAAACATCGGTTTCCCATGGGAATCGGTAGTTTGTTGTTTTTTTAACGCCTGTACCGGTCAACGAACTACTACGTCGATCATTGTTACTAGATAGGTAAATTACAATCATTAATAGAATATGTTATAGCTACTTATTACCTTGGAATTGACTGGATTACCATGGGAAAAAACGGACCATCTCTCTGTTACATGTACAGCGTTGAGTGGCAGAAAAGGGGCTTGCCACATGCCCACATATTACTGTGGTTAGAAGAAAAACTTAGGCCTGATGCTATCGATACTGTCATAAGTGATGAATTTCCTGACAAGAACGA
Organism: Spodoptera littoralis; assembly: GCA_902850265.1. Lineage (NCBI taxonomy): Eukaryota > Metazoa > Arthropoda > Insecta > Lepidoptera > Noctuidae > Spodoptera > Spodoptera littoralis. Next base: position 6,490,907 of record LR824558.2, on the reverse strand, counting down.
AGATCCCATATTATTTGATATTGTAAAGACTCACATGATACACGGACCATGCCGCACATTAAACAGGAATTCTCCCTGTATGCAAGATGGTCATTGCTCTAAAAGATTCCCTCGGGCGCTTTCAGAGCAAACAATATCAGGAGAAAACGGATATCCACTATATCGGCGAAAATCACCTCAACAAGGTGGGTTCACAGCTAAAATAACGTTACATGGTCAGGAAATAGATGCAGATAATAGATGGGTGGTACCTTATTCACCGGTATTATCAAGAACCTTTCAAGCTCACATTAATGTCGAAGCATGTAATAGTGTCGAATCCATAAAATATATTTGCAAATATGTGAACAAGGGCTCTGATCAAGCAACTGTGGGATTCACTAACAATGATAACGATGAAGTTACGAGGTTTCAGTCGGTACGCAGTTTTTAAATTTTATTTTATACTTTTAGGTACTTTGATATATTACATTATACACAACTCACGTAGATGCAAAGTCCTCATCAATACAAATTAATCAAAACCAAACACAAGATAGCTACTGTTAACCGTTAAGGAGTTCCCTCAACTATCGTACTACTTCATCATCAGATCCTTATTGACAATTACACTCTACCTAGGTGTAAAGTTCTCGTTAATACAAATTAATCAAACACAAGGTAGCTACTGTTAACCGTTGAAGAGTTCTCTCGACTGGCTCTCGGCTCCATCATCACATCGACTCCAGACCTTTATCTCACGGCGCGATCTTCTCCCGCGTCCGTCGTGGCAGTTACTGGAATGGAGGCGGAATTTTCAAAACTCACGAGACCGCAGTGTTCTGCGATCCCGCAGCCGCCCGCGGTTGCGATTATCGCCCGCAAACTTTGCGGTTGGTTATTGCAAGACGGGCGGCGGTTACACAATCAGTTGAGTTCCAGACCGGCCCTCCCATTTCGATCGTGCGCCAACCGATCGCAGAACGCGCGGTTGCAACCCGCCGCGGCTGCGTGACGGCCGCGCCCGCCGGCGCAGTGGGAGCCGCAAACGATTGCAACAGCCGCTGGTGTAAAACGCGCCGTGATAATTGCTTTGATTTTTAAATACACATCTGTTTTCAACCGCGGCGGGCGCGGGAGACAATCGTGCCTTGAGTCCTTAGCTTAAAAGTGCTCCATTATAATCTGTTTGCAGAAATAAATATAATTTGTTGATTTTTACAGATCACAACTATTGAAGAATTGAGAAAACAAACGTTGAAGCAAACAAATGAAAAATTGATCATACGAACAGACGACGGAGGGGTAAGACATCGACGGACGGGGCGAGGGGCTGCGTCGGCGACACACGTCCTTCAGTACCACCGGTGAAATAGTTAAATGTTTTATTCATATAAATCTTGTACGTATAACTAGTACGATTATATATTATCTACTAATACGGGGAACACTCTCTGTTCCCTCTCTCAGCCAGACATGAGGAGAGAGGGATCAGGGTCGACTTGACATGGTTCCCGAGGTACGGGGGTGAACCACTATAGAACTTCCAAACTCAGTTACAGCTTGCAGTTCTGCTCATAAATTAGTAGACCAACTTGAGGCAACTGACAGAAGACAACATTGATGTTATTGTTCGCGTCAACTTGTTCCACATTCAGACCCCGTTACTATGGACGTAAAACAATATAAAAAGCGTTCAGGAACATCGGGCATACAAGGACAACTGTATGAAACGAAACTCATCAGTCTCATTAACTTCAGAGCTTTGCACAACGACACGATAGAAAGCTTCCATCTGGCCACGAACATCGATGAAATCGGCACGTTTGATGATATTTGTCTAAGAATCAAAGTATCTGAGTTCGATAAACCTTTGGCTATATTCATCCAAGCCAAACATCGAGAAAATGATAAACTATTCACGTTCAGCAACAAGAAAGAGTTAGCTCAATATTTTGATAGTTATTTGAGAATCAGGCGATTGTTCAGTCCTAAAAATAAGAGCCCGATTTTCGGTGGAAAATTCGAAGATGTTGAATGCTTTTTTGCAATGTACACTACAGCCGCTACAGCTGAAGATGACAATAGTACTGAGTTATATGAGGGAGAATTTGCTGATTATATAAATGAACTTGTAAGAACAGGAAAAGCTTGCCGACAACTTGTTAATAAAGAAGACCATTCAGACTTTCTAGGCAAGATTGTAATGAAAGAAGAAATTGTTTGTTTAGCTATAAATATAGCTACGTTTATAACTGAACGAACTGACACAGAACTATCGATGAACAATGATTTGATGTTGCGCTATCATGTGCTCCTAGCTCTTGAAGTCTTTGAAGTGTCTGAGATTCAAGTTGAAGGCCATCGATTTGTGCATTTCAGAGAAGACTTTTTTGATTCTGAAAACAAATTTGTTGTACTATTTAAAAACATACTATGCTTAGAAGTTCTGAAGAAAAATAAATCACAAATCAGTGATGAAATTATGATTAGTTTGGATTCTGTTCTATCAGAGTTTCTTGTCGAACCCAAGGAAGAACTATTGTCAAAATTAATAGGTAAAGTTATAACTTACAAGAATGATAGATTGGAATTTGTCAATAACTCTACAAACGAAGATCTAAAACGGAAACTTGACAAATTGAATGTACCACAAACTGTTGTCTATAAGGCAGCTGTGAGTGGAGCTAAAGAATACTTACAACGTCTCAAATTGAAGGTTCCAGCTTTTTTTGGTAACAAAGACTTAGCCATAAGAGGGAATGATGCAAAAATAGACCAAAGATTAACACATTTAACTACAGCATTTGTAAAACTATTGGAAAATGTGACGACAGACAATATAATAACAATCGATGAAAGTCTTGGTGATGGCTTTCTAAAGCTGAATGGAGGATTGTCCTCAGCCGTTGGTAATATATTAGTATTGGACTATCGCACAAATCTCCTAAGATTCACAGATGATTTCGAATCACTGGGCAGTATAGCCAAGAGATGGTACGAAAAGCTGAAAATTAAAATCGGCAATTTAAATGAATACAAATTGGACGTCAAAGTCAAAAAGTTTCCAAAACTTTCATTCAAAACAGGAGCATACGACAATAGTTTGGTCAGAGATTTTTACAACAGATTGCTATTTTTTACAAACCAATCAGATCAGGGTGGAGTAGAAGATATACTCAAGAGAGAAATAGAAGATCATCCGTGTTATGATGTCCACAGGTTCAGAGTGAGATCTGACGTAATATATCTGAGGTATCACGACGAAATACAAAAACTATGGATGACTCCAAAAGTGGGAACATATTTGACGAAACAAAACAAACTGTACACAAATGCTGTTACAAACGCTATGAATGAACCTTTAATTGGAGTTTTAAACACGATGCATAGAATTAAAAACAAAGATTATGTATTTAAAGAAGAATCTCTCAAGATATTCACAGAACGTAATGTTACTGGAGCTGTTATAGCATCAGGGAGCCCAGTACTGACATCAGTCAAATTGGAACAGTATTTAGGCAAAAGATCATGCTGTATTGGATTTAAAATATATTTTCAAACTCCCTCATAAGAGCCTTACATATTTTGTGAAGAACTGACGAATTGTAAGGACAAAGTACTAATAATTCTATCGAATCACATGCAAAGCTTTAAAATTGTAACAAGAAGTTAGAGAGCATCGCAAAGGCTGTAAATGGTAAACCGACTGTTATAGTCGTGGATAAACATTCAGTGAAAACAATAAAACAATATTTCTCACAAGTCCATGATGTAGTAAATGACGATCCAATATCTCTCATAGATCTGACTGACGAATCTCAAAAAATGGTCCTAGGAGTGCTAAAGCAAAGTTCCAAGGCTTAGATGTAGGTTTAGATATAATTATAGATGAAGAATCTGCAAAGTTAATAGATGAAACTGCTGAACAATATTGTTGACGGTAAATCAATAAAAAAAAATGAAGACATAGATGATAACTATGAAAGGAACAAAAAGTTGTATATAGACAGGAGAGTGACGCCAAAAGCAGGGTCCGATAATGCAAACCGTATACGACCACAAACTCTATATGACTTAGACGACGACGTTGTACTACTGACAGCTGTACCAGGAATGGGCAAGTCCACTTTGATGACTCATTTGTCGTTGAAAACAAAGAAAATAAACCCTAAACTGTGGATATTAAGGATCAATTTGTTGGAGCACACGAAGATGTTGAGTGATTGGAAAGATGGCCAAACTGATATAAATATGCTAGAGAGTTTAAGATTCATGTGTCGTAGCATTTGTAAGGATCACAGAGATTTTAATGAAGATGATGAATTTAAAATTGATTTGGAAGAAGTACTTGGAACGGTAATACTAAAAAACTGGACCGAGGACAGTTTTATAGAATTCCAACTTAAATTATTTCTCTATTACTACAACACACAGAAATTAATATTCATTTTTGATGGGTTCGATGAAATATTCCCTGACTACGCCGATCAAGCACTTGCACTAGTGAAATCAGTTAGGGATTTTACTAAAAGACATAAGATTTGGATCACAAGTCGATCTTATAATAATATTAAATCTACTTTGGAAACAGAATTTGGACCTTCATATGGCATTGACCATTTCTCTTGGATGGAACAGACAGATATCTATCTGTATTGGCAAAACAAATTGCAAGTATCAAAACTAAGTAGTGAACAACTACAAAACATAAACGACTTCATTCGGTTTATTACAAAAAAATCGAACGGTGTCGCAGTATTTAACAGTGTTCGACACACAACGTATTTTAAAGTCTACGATCACAGGTTTAGAAATCCCTTATCCTGAAGAATATTACATGCTACAATGCGATGCAGCACACTTTCTGGATATGTTAAGTGCACCTCCTTTACATTTGTATTTACTGGCTGAATATACACTTAATAAAATCAGATATATCGATGATAAACAGAACAAATGGGATATTAATACAACAGGATATATTATGTACGAATACTATATAGAAATAAAACTGAAGAGAATTAAGTTTCAAGAGAAAAACAAAATTGATGTTTATAAGCCAGACAATAGAGTTTTATATGAAAAAGAAAGGACGGAATGTGTAAATAAGCATAAGAAATTAGGTGCCTTTGTCGTATTTTATCCTAATACTGAATTTTTCGACGAAGGAGAGTTAAATGAAATAAATAAGATGATAGATGAATTAAAATATGGAAGAGAAAAATCTGGTTTGATCCAGACCGTAGCAAATAACGTACCGATATTCATACACATGTCTTTTGCTGAATATTTGGCAGTAGAGTACGTTTGCGACAGACTTAAATCGCAAGTCACAAAAGAAGGACAAGAGAAAATGTGGGAATTCATAATCAAAGTATTGTTTCGAAGATCGGGAACAGATTGTTTTCACCTTTTTAACATAAAATTTAAAATGGATTCTCAGTTGAACGAAATGGCGGAGAGCAACAAACTTTTTATCTTTCAGTTGTTGTCTGATTTAGAAAATCAATCGGATTACCAAAGAACTGGCAAAATTAATGGGATTGATGGATGCTTTGGGTTGCTGGGTGATGAACAGATTAACGAAAATACTGTTCTAGACTTTGAAAAGCTGTACAAAGTTCCTTTTTCAACTAGAAAAGATTACTTAGTTGTATATCCTGGAAGCAATGAAGGAGCTCAGAGGGTTGAACTTTATGATGATAAAAACTTAGTTCAGGCCATGCACTCATCAACATTTCTGTTTGGACCTTATGACTACTGAGCCTGACTTTTTTTTGGAGGGAAAAGTCGTTTAATGCCTTCTCCCACCTTGAGTTAGACGATAGGGAGTGTCAGAGTCTTACTGACT